>CAWUFW010009183.1:7500-607500 GCA_963921515.1 Calotriton arnoldi
TAGAGAGAGAGGTGAGGGAGGGAGTGAGGGGGGTAGAGAGGGTAGAGAGGGCAGAAGAGAGAGGGAGAGAGAAAGAAAGAGAGAGAGAGAGAGAGACAGAGAGAGACAGAGAGACAGGTACCTCTCTCTACCCTCTCTCACCTCTCTCACCTCTCTCTACCCCTCACCCCCCCCACCTCTCTCTCTCTCTCTCTCTCTCTGTCTCTCTCTCTCTCTCTCTCTCTCTACCTCTCACCTCTCTCTCACTCCTTCCCTCTCTACTGCTCTCTCTCTCTACCCTCTCTCTCTACCTCTCTCTCTCTCCCTCTCTACCCTCTCTCTCACCTCTCTCTCTACCCCTCACTCTCTCTCTCTCACCCCACCTCTCTCACCTCTCTCACTCTCTCTCTCTCTCTACCCCACCTCTCTCTCTCTCTCTCTCTCTCTCTCTACCTCTTACCTCTCTACCTCTCTCTCCCTACCCCCTACCTCACACCTCTCTGTCCCCTCTACCTCTTTACCTCCTCTCTACCTCTCTCTTCACTCTCTCTACCTCTCTCTACCCCCCCACGCCACCCCCTCTACTCTCTCTCTCTTCCCTCTCTCACTCTCTCACCTCTCTCACCTCTCTCTCTCTCTCTCTCTCTCTCTCTCACCTCTCTCTCTACCTCTCTCTCTCTACCTTCTACCTCTCCTACCTCTCTCTCTCCTCTCTAACTCTCACTCTCCCTACTCTCTCTCTCTACCTCTCTCTCTCTCTCTCTACCTCTCTCACCTCTCTCTACCTCTCTACTCTCTCTCTCTACCTCTCTACCTCTCTCTCTCTCTCTACCCTCACCTCTCTCACCTCTCTCTCTACCTCTCTCTCTCTACCTCTCTCTCTCACTCTCTCTCTCTACCTCTCTCTCTACCTCTCTACTCTCTCTCTACCTCTCTACCCCTCTCTACCTCTCTCTACCTCTCTCTACCTCTACCTCTCTACTTCTCTCTACCTCTCTACCTCTCTCTCTCTCTCTCTCTCTACCTCTCTCACTCCTCTCTCTACACCTCTCTACCTCTCTCTACCTTCTCTACCTCTCTCTACCTCTCTCTCACTCTCTCTACCTCTCTCTACCTCTCTCTACCTCTCTACCTCTCTCCCTCTACCTCTCTACCTCTCTCTCTCTCTACCTCTCTCTCTCTCTCTACCTCTCTACCTCTCTCTCTCTCTCTACCTCTCTCTCTCTCTCTCTCTACTCTCTCTACCTCTCTCTCTCTCTACTCTCTCTCTACCTCTCTCTCTACCTCTCTCTCTCTACTCTCTACCTCTCTCTCCTCTCTACCTCTCTATCTCTCTCTCTCTACTCTCTCTCTACCTCTCTACCTCTCTACCTCTCTCTACCTCTCTCTACCTCTCTCTACCTCTCTACCTCTCTCTACCTCTCTCTCTACTCTCTCTCTACTCTCTCTCTACCTCTCTACCTCTCTCTACTCTCTCTACTCTCTCTCTACCTCTCTCTACCTCTCTACCTCTCTACTCTCCTCTCTCCTCTACTCTCTACCTCTCTACCTCTCTCTACCTCTCTACTCTCTCTACCTCTCTCTCTCTCTCTACCTCTCTCTCTACTCTCTCTACCTCTCTACCTCTCTACCTCTCTCTACTCTCTACCTCTCTCTCTCTCTCTACCTCTCTACCTCTCTACCTCTCTCTCCTCTCTCTACCTCTCTCTCTCTCTACTCTCTCTACCTCTCTCCTCTCTACCTCTCTCTCTCTCTCTCTCTACCTCTCTCTACTCTCTCTCTACCTCTCTCTACCTCACCTCTCTACTCTCTCTACCTCTCTCTACTCTCTCTCTACCTCTCTCTCTCTCCTCTCTACCTCTCTCTACCTCTCTCTCTCTACCTCTACCTCTCTCTACTACCTCTCTACCTCTCTCTACCTCTCTCTCACTCTCTCTACTCCTCTCTCTACCTACCTCTCTACCTCTCTCTCTCTCCTCTCTCTCTCTACCTCTCTCTACCTCTCTCTCTCTCTCTACCTCTCTACCTCTCTCTACCTCTCTCCTCTACCTCTCTCTACTCTCTCTACCTCTCTCTACCTCTCTCTACCTCTCTCTACTCCTCTCTACCTCTCTCTCTCTCCTCTACCTCTCTCTACCTCTCTACCTCTCTCTACTCTCTCTCTACCTCTCTACCTCCTCTCTACTCTCTCTCTCTACCTCTCTCTACCTCTCTCTACTCTCTCTCTCTCTACTCTCTACTCTCTCTACCTCTCTACCTCTCTACCTCTCTCTACCTCTCTCTCTCTCTCTACCTCTCTACTCTACCTCTCTCTCTACCTCTCTCTCTCTCTACCTCTCTCTCTCTCTACTCTCTCTCTCTACCTCTCTCCTCTACCTCTCTCTCTCTCCTCTCTACCTCTCTCTACTCTCTCTACCTCTCTCTACCTCTCTCTACTCTCTCTCTACTCTCTCTACCTCTCTCTACCTCTCTACCTCTCTCTCTCTCTCTCTCTCTACCTCTCTCTCTCTCTCTCTCTCTACCTCTCTACCTCTCTCTACCTCTACCTCTACCTCTCTACTCTCTACCTCTCTCTACCTCTCTCTCTCTACCTCTCTACCTCTCTCTCTCTCTCTCTACCTCTCTCTCCTACCTCTCTACTCTCTCTACTCTCTCTACCTCTCTACCTCTACCTCTCTCTACCTCTCTCTACCTCTCTCCCTCTCTCTCTCTCTCTACCTCTCTCTCTCTCTCTCTCTACTCTCTCTCTACCTCTCTCTCTACCTCTCTCTCTCTCTCTACCTCTACTCTCTCTACCTCTCTACCTCTCTCTCACCTCTCTCTACCTCTCTCTCTCTCTCTCTCTCTACCTCTCTCTACCTCTCTCTCTCTACCTCTCTCTACCTCTCTACTCTCTCTCTACCTCTCTACCTCTCTCTCTCTCTACCTCTCTCTCTCCCTCTCCTCTCTACCTCTCTACCTCTCTCTCTACCTCTCTCTCTACCTCTCTCTCTCCTCTCTCTCTCTCTCTCTCTCTCTCTCTCTCTACTCTCTCTCTACCTCTCTACCTCTCTCTACCTCTCTCTACCTCTCTCTCCTCTCTCTCTCTCTCTACCTCTCTCTACTCTCTACCTCTCTACTCTCTACCTCTCTACCTCTCTCTACCTCTCTCCTCTCTACCTCTCTACTCTCTCTCTACCTCTCTCTACCTCTCTCTACCTCTCTACCTCTCTACCTCTCTACCTCTCTCTCTACCTCTCTCTCTACCTCTCTACCTCTCTCTACCTCTCTCTACCTCTCTCTCTACTCTCTCTACCTCTCTCTACTCTCTCTACCTCTCTACCTCTCTCTCTCTCTCTCTCTCTACCTCTCTACCTCTCTCTACCTCTCTCTCTACCTCCCTCTACTCTCTCTACCTCTCTCTCTACCTCTCTCTCTACCTCCCTCTCTCTACCTCCCTCTACCTCTCTCTACCTCTCTCTACCTCTCTCTACCTCTCTACCTCTCTCTACCTCTCTCTACTCTCTCTCTCTCTACCTCTCTACCTCTACCTCTCTCTCTCTCTCTCTACCTCTCTCTACCTCTCTACCTCTCTCTACCTCTCTCTCTCTCTCTCTCTCTACCTCTCTCTACTCTCTCTACCTCTCTCTCTCTACTCTCTCTCTCTACCTCTCTACTTTCTACCTCTCTCTCTCTACCTCTCTCTCTACTCTCTCTCTACTCTCTCTACTCTCTCTCTACCTCTCTCTACCTCTCTCTACCCCTCTCTACCTCTCTCTACCTCTCTCTACCTCTCTCTCTCTACCTCTCTCTCTACCTCTACCTCTCTCTACCTCTCTCTACCTCTCTCTCTACCCCTCTACCTCTCTACCTCTCTACATCTCTCTACCTCTCTCTACCTCTCTACCTCTCTACCTCTCTCTACCTCTCTCTCTCTCTACTCACTCTCTACCTCTCTCTACCTCTCTCTCTACTCTCTCTCTCTACCTCTCTACCTCTCTCTATCTCTCTACCTCTCTCTCTACCTCTCTCTACTCTCTCTCTACCCTCTCTACCTCTCTACCTCTCTCTACTCTCTCTACCTCTCTACTCTCCTCTCTACCTCTCTACCTCTACTCTACACCTCTCTACCTCTCTACCTCTCTACCTCTCTACCTCTCTCTACCTCTCTACTCTCTCTACTCTCTCTACCTCTCTCTCTCTCTACCTCTCTCTACCTCTACTCTCTCTACCTCTCTCTCTACCTCTCTACCTCTCTCTACCTCTCTCTACCTCTCTCTACCTCTCTACTCTCTCTCTACCTCTCTCTCTCTACTCTCTACCTCTCTCTACCCTCTCTACCTCTCTACTCTCTACTCTCTCTACCTCTACCTCTCTCTACCTCTCTACCTCTCTCACCTCTCTACCTCTCTCTCTACCTCTCTCTACCCCTTTACCTCTCTCTACCTCTCTCTCTACCCCTCTACCTCTCTACCTCTCTACCTCTCCACCTCTCTCTACCTCTCTCTCTACCCCTCTACCTCTCTACCTCTCTCTACCTCTCTCTACCTCTCTCTCTCTCTCTACTCTCTCTCTACCTCTACCTCTCTACTCCCTCTCTCTACCTCTACCTCTCTACCTCTCTCTACCTCTCCTACCTCTCTACTCTCTCCCTCTCTACCTCTCTCTCTACCTCTCTCTCTACCTCTCTACTCTCTCTACTCTCTACCTCTCTCTCTACCTCTCTACCTCTCTACCTCTCTCTACCTCTCTCTACCTCTCTCTACCTCTCTCTACCTCTCTCTACCTCTCTCTCTACCTCTCTCTCTCTCTCTCTCTCTCTCTCTCTCTACCTCTCTCTCTCTCTACCTCTCTACCTCTCTCTACCTCTCTCTACCTCTCTCTCTCTCTCTACTCTCTCTACCTCTCTCTCTCTCCTCTCTACCTCTCTCTCTACCTCTCTCTCTCTACCTCTCTCTCTCTACCTCTCTCTCTACCTCTCTCTCTCTCTACCTCTCTCTACCTCTCTACTCCTCTCTACCTCTCTCTCTCACCTCTCTACCTCTCTCTACCTCTCTACCTCTCTACCTCTCTACCTCTCTCTCTACCTCTCTCTCTCTCTCTCTCTCTACCTCTCTCTCTCTCTACCTCTCTACCTCTCTACCTCTCTCTCTACCTCTCTACCTCTCTCTACCTCTCTCTACTCTCCTCTCTACCTCTCTCTACCTCTCTACCTCTCTCTCTACCTCTCTCTCTCTACCTCTCTCTACCTCTCTCTCTACCTCTCTCTACCTCTCTACTCTCTCTCTACCTCTCTCTCTCTCCTCTACCTCTCTACCTCTCTACCTCTCTCTCTCTCTACCTCTCTCTCTCTACCTCTCTCCACCTCTCTCTCTCTCTCTCTCTCTCTACCTCTCTCTCTCTCTATCTCTCTCTCTACCTCTCTCTCTCTACCTCTCTCTACTCTCTACTCTCTCTCTACCTCTCTCTACCTCTACTCTCTCTACCTCTCTACCTCTCTATCTCTCTCTCTACCTCTCTCTACCTCTCTACCTCTCTCTCTCTACCTCTCTCTCTCTCTACTCTCTCTACCTCTCTACTCTCTCTACTCTCTACTCTCTCTACTCTCTCTCTACCTCTCTCTACCTCTCTCTCTACCTCTCTCTACCTCTCTCTCTACCTCTCTACTCCTCTCTCTCTCTACCTCTCTACCTCTCTCTACCTCTCTACCTCTCTCTACTCTCTCTCTCTACCTCTCTCCTACTCTCTCTACCTCTCTCTCTACTCTCTCTCTACCTCTCTACTCTCTCTACTCTCTCTACCTCTCTCTACCTCTCTCTCTCTCACCTCTCTCTCTACCTCTACCTCTCTACCTCTCTCTACCTCTCTCTACCTCTCTACCTCTCTACTCCTCTCTCTACCTCTCTACTCCTCTCTCTACCTCTCTCTCTACCTCTCTACTCTCTCTACCTCTCTACCTCTACCTCTCTCTACCTCTCTACTCTCTCTCTATCTCTCTCTACCTCTCTCTACCTCTCTCTACCTCTCTACTCTCTCTCTCTACTCTCTACCTCTCTCTCTCCTACTCTCTCTACCTCTCTACTCTCTCTACCTCTCTCTCTACCTCTCTCTACCCTCTCTACACTCTCTCTACCTCTCTCACCTCTCTCTCTCTACCTCTCTACCTCTCTACCTCTCTCTACCTCTCTCTCTACTCTCTACTCCTCTCTACCTCTCTCTACCTCTCTACCTCTCTCTACTCTCTCTACCTCTCTCTACCTCTACCTCTCTCTACCTCTCTACCTCTCTCCTCTACCTCTCTCTCTCTCTCTACCTCTCTACCTCTCTCTCTCTCTCTACCTCTCTCTCTCTCTCTACTCTCTCTACCCCTCTCTACCTCTCTACTCTACTCTCTCTCTACCTCTCTACCTCTCTCTACTCTCTCTACCTCTCTCTACCTCTACCTCTCTACCTCTCTACTCTCTCTCTACCTCTCTCTCTACCTCTCTCTACTCTCTCTCACCTCTCTCTACCTCTCTCTCTCTACCTCTCTACTCTCTCTACCTCTCTACCTCTACCTCTCTCTCTCTACCTCTCTACCTCTCTCCTACCTCTCTACCTCTCTACCTCTCTACTCTCTCTACCTCTCTCTACTCTCTCTACCCTCTCTACCTCTCTACTCTCTCTCTCTCTCTACTCTCTCTACCTCTCTCTCTACCTCTCTCTACCCTCTCTACCTCTCTACTCTCTCTCTACCTCTCTCTACCTCTCTCTCTCTCTCTCCTACCTCTCTCTCTCTCCCTCTCTCACCTCTCCTCTCTCTCTCTACCTCTCTCTCTACCTCTCTCTCTCTACCTCTCTACCTCTCTCTCTCTACCCTCTCTACCTCTCTACCTCTCTACCCTCTCTACACTCTCTACCTCTCTCTACTCTCTCCTCTCTCTCTCTACTCTCTACCTCTCTCTCTACCTCTACTCTCTCTACCTCTCTACCTCTCTCTACCTCTCTCTACCTCTCTCACCTCTCTACCTCTCTACCTCTCTCTCTACTCTCTCTACCTCTCTCTCTCTACCTCCTACCTCTCTACTCTCTCTCTACCTCTCTCTACCTCTCTACCTCTCTCTCTACCTCTCTACCTCTACCTCTCTAGTCTCTACCTCTCTCTACCTCTCTCTCTACCTCTCTACCTCTACCTCTCTACCTCTCTACCTCTCTACCTCTCTACCTCTACCTCTCTACCTCTACCTCTCTCTACCTCTCTCTACCTCTCTCTACCTCTCTCTCTACCTCTCTCTACCTCTCTCTCTCTACCTCTCTCTCTACCTCTCTCTACTCTCTCTACTCTCTCTCTACTTCTCTCTACCTCTCTACCACCTACCTCTCTACCTCTCTACCTCTCTCTACCTCTCTACCTCTCTACCTCTCTCTCTACCTCTCTCTCTCTCTACCTCTCTCTCTACCTCTCTCTCTACCTCTCTCTACCTCTCTACCTCTCTCTACCTCTCTCTACTCTCTCTACCTCTCTACACCTCTCTCTGTCTACCTCTCTCCCTACCTCTCTACCTCTCTCTACTCTCTCTACCTCTCTCTACCTCTCTCTCTCTACCTCTACTCTCTCTCTCTCTACCTCTCTATCTATCTACCTCTCTCTCTACTCTCTACCTCTCTCTACCTCTACCTCTCTACCTCTCTCTACCTCTCTACTCTCTCTCTACCTCTCTCTCTACCTCTCTCTCTCTCTCTCTCTCTACCTCTCTCTACCTCTCTACCTCTCTCTACCTCTCTCTACCTCTCTACCTCTCTACTCTATATCTCTCTACCCCTCTCTATCTCTCTACCTCTCTCTACCTCTCTACCTCTCTCTCTACCTCTCTCTCTACCTCTCTCTCTCTCTCTCTACCCTCTACCTCTCTACCTCTCTCTACCTCTCTCTCTACCTCTCTCTCTCTACCTCTCTCCACCTCTCTACCTCTCTCTCTACCTCTCTCTCTCTCTCTCTCTACCTCTCTATCTCTCTTACCTCATGTTACCATCTCTACTATCTACCTCTCTACTATCTCTACCTCTCTGCTACCTCTCTACCTCTCTACTCTCTCTACCTCTCTCTCTACTCTCTCTACCTCTCTCTCTACCTCTCTCTCTACCTCTACCTCTCTCTCTCTCACCTCTCTACCCTCTCTACCTCTCTCTCCTCTCTCCTACCTCTCTACCTCTCTCTCTCTCTACCTCTCTCTACCCCTCTCTCTACCTCTCTACCCTCTCTACCTCTCTACCTCTCTCTACTCTCTCTCTACCTCTCTCCACCTCCCTACCCTCTCTACCTCTCTACCTCCTCTACCTCTCTCTACCTCTACCTCTCTACCCTCTCTACTCTCTCTCTACCTCTCTCTACCTCTCTCTACCTCCTCTCACCTCTCTCTCTCTACCTCTCTCTCTACCTCTCTCTCTCTCTCTCTCTACCTCTCACTCTCTCTCACCTCTCTCTCTCTACCTCTCTCTACCTCTCTCTCTACCTCTCTCTACCTCTCTCTCTCTCTACTCTCTCTACCTCTCTACCCTCTCTCACCTCTCTCTACCTCTCTCTACTCCTCTCTACCCTCTCTACCTCTACCTCTCTACCTCTCTACCTCTCTACCTCTCTACCTCTCTCTCCTCTACTCTCTCTACCTCTCTCACCTCTCTCTACCTCTCTCTCTCTACCTCTCTACCTCTCTCTCTACTCTCTCTCTACCTCTCTCTACCTCCTCTACCTCTCTCTACCTCTCTCTACCTCTCTCTACCTCTCCTCTCTCTACCTCTCTCTCTACCTCTCTACCCTCTCTCACCTCTCTCTACCTCTCTACCTCTCTCTCTCTCTACCTCTCCTCTCTCTCTCTACCTCTCTCTCTACCTCTCTCTCTCTACTCTCTCTCTCTACCTCTCTCACCTCTCTCTCTACCTCTCTCTACTCTCTCTCTCTACCTCTCTCTACCTCTACCTCTCTCTCTCTCTCTCTCTCACCTCTCTCTACCTCTCTCTACCTCTCTACCTCTCTCTCTCTACCTCCTACACCTCTCTCTACCTCTCTACCTCTCTCACCTCTCTACCTCTACCTCTCTACCTCTCTACCTCTCTACCTCTCTACCTCTCTCTCTCTACTCTCTACCTCTCTCTCCTCTCTACCTCTCTACCTCTCTACACTCTCTCTCTACCTCTCCTACTCTCTCTACCTCTCTACCTCTCTACCTCTCTCACACTCTCTCTACCTCTCTCTACCTCTCTCACCTCTCTACTCTCTACCTCTCTCTACCTCTCTCCCTCTCTACCTCTCCTACCTCTCTCTCTCTACCTCTCTCTCTACTCTCTCTCTCTACCTCTCTCTCTCTACTCTCTCTCTCTCTCTACCTCTCTACCTCTCTCTCTACCTCTCTACTCTCTCTCCTCTCTCTACTCTCTCTCTCTCTACTCTCTCTACCTCCTCTCCTACCTCTCTACTCTCTCTACCTCTCTACCTCTCTCTCTCTCCACCTCTACCTCTCTACCTCTCTCCTACCCTCTCTACCTCTCCTCCCTCTCTACCTCTCTACCTCTCTCTACCTCTCTACCCTCTCTACCTCTCTCTCCCTCTACCTCTCTACCTCTCTACCTCTCTCTACCTCTCTCTACCTCTCCCTCTACCTCTCTACCTCTCTCTACCTCTCTCTCTCTCCCTCTACCTCTCTCTCCTCTCTACCTCTCTCTACCTCTCTCCTCTACTCTCTCTACCTCTCTCTACCTCTCTACCTCTCTCTACCTCTCTACCCTCTCTACCCTCTCTCTACCTCTCTCTCTACCTCTCTACCTCTCTACCTCTCTCTACTCTCTCTCTACTCTCTACCTCTCTCTACCTCCCTACCTCTCTACCTCTCTCACCTCTCTACCCCTCTCTACCTCTCTACCTCTCTCTACCTCTCTACCTCTCTCTCTACCTCTCTCTCCTCTCTCTCTACCTCTCTCTCTACCTCTCTACCTCTCTCTACCTCTCTACCTCTCTACACCTCTCTACCTCTCTACCTCTCTCTACCTCTCCTACCTCTATCTACCTCTCTACCTCTCTCTCTACCTCTCTCTCTACCTCCCTACCCTCTACCTCTCTACTCTCTCTCTCTCTACCTCTCTCTCTCTACCCTCTCTCTCCTCTCTACCTCTCTCTCTACCTCTCTACCTCTCTCTCTACCTCTCTCTCTCTCTCTCTACCTCTCTACCTCTCTCTCTCTCTACCTCTCTACCTCTCTACCCCTCTCTACCTCTCTACCCCTCCCTACCTCTATACCCCTCTCTACCTCTCTACCTCTCTCTACCTCTCTACCTCTCTCTCTCTACCTCTCTACCTCTACCTCTCTACCTCTCTCTCTCTACCTCTCTACCGCTACCTCTCTACCTCTCTACCTCTCTACACCTCTCTCTACCTCTCTACCTCTCTCTACCTCTCTACCTTTCTCTCTCTACCTCTCTCTCTCTACCTCTCTACCTCTCTCTACCTCTCTTCCTCTCTCTCTACCTCTCTCTCTCTCTACCGCTCTCTACCTCTCTACACCTCTCTACCTCTCTACTCTCTCTCTCTACATCTCTACCTCTCTCTACCTCTCTACCTCTATCTACCTCTCTCTACCTCTCTCTCACCTCTCTCTCTACCTCTCTACCTCTCTCTACCTCTCTACCTCTCTACTCTCTCTACCTCTCTCTACCTTCTCTCTCTACCTCTCTACCTCTCTCTACCTCTCTCTCTACCTCTCTCTCTCTCTACCTCTCTACCTCTCTCTCTCTACCTCTCTACCTCTCTACCCCTCTCTACCTCTCTACCCCTCCCTACCTCTATACCCCTCTCTACCTCTCTACCTCTATCTACCTCTCTACCTCTCTACCTCTACCTCTCTACCTCTACCTCTCTACCTCTCTCTCTCTCTCTACCTCTCTACCCTCTCTACCTCTCTCCACCTCTCTCTACCTCTCTCTCCTCTCCCTCTCTACCTCTCTCTCCTCTCTACCTCTCTCTCCTCTCCCTCTCTACCTCTCTACCTCTCTCTCTCTCTCTCTCTCTCTCTCTACCTCTCTACCTCTCTACCTCTCTCTACCTCTCTCTACCCTCTCTACCTCTCTCTACCTCTCTACCTCTCTCTACTCTCTACCTCTCTACCTCTCTACCTCCTCTACCTCTCTCTACCTCTCTCCTCTCTCCTCTCTACCTCTCTCTACCTCTCCACCGCTCTCTACCCTCTCTCTACCTCTCTCTACCTCTCTACCTCTCTACACCTCTCTACCTCTCTACCTCTCTACCTCTCTCTACCGCTCACTACCTCTCTACCTCTACCTCTCTACCTCTCTCTTCCTCTCTCTACCTCTCTACCTCTACCTCTCTACCTCTACCTCTCTACCTCTACCTCTCTCTACCTCTCTCTTCCTCTCTACTCTCTCTCTACCTCTCTACCTCTCTATACCTCTCTACTACCTCTCTCACCTCTCTACCTCTCTACACCTCTCTCTACTCTCTCCTACCTCTCTACACCTCTCTCTACCTCTACCTCTCTACCTCTCTACCTCTACCTCTCTACCTCCTCTCTACCTCTCTCTACCTCTACCTCTCTCTACCTCCCTACCTCTCTACCTCTCTCTACCCCTCTCTCTACCTCTCTCTACTTCTCTACCTGCTCTACCTCTCTCTCTACCTCTCTCTCTCTCTACCTCTCTCTACCTCTCCTACACTCTCTCTCTACCTCTCTCTACCTCTCTCTACCTCTCTCACCTCTCTACCTCTCTACTCTCTCTCTACCTCTCTCACCTCTCTCTGCCTCTCTACCTCTCTCTCTACCTCTCTACCTCTCTCTCTACCTCTCTCTCTCTACCTCTCTCTACCTCTCTCTCTACCTCTCTCTACCTCTCTACCTCTCTCAAAGATGGCTGCAGCGTCTACGTGGGATGCGGTGGACTAAGTGGCAGCCAGAGCCTGATAGCACTGCTTGTCCTTTAAAAAAAAAACAAGCATTGGCATAGCCAATAGGTCTCCCCTTTGGGACCTCATAAGTGTTTAGTTATCCAGTACAATATCCTTGGTGCAACAACATCAAGTGTTGCATGGCTAAACACTTATAAGGTCCCAAAGGCGAGACCTATTGGTTATGCCAATGCTTGTTTTCTTCCTGGTACTAATGTCGGTTTACCTCCGGCTGCAACCACAGGTAACACTGGATTGGTTCAGAAGCTACTGAGTATTGTCTTGCTAGAGCACTCCTAGGAGCCAAAATCCTCATACACAATTGAAAACATGCAGCATGCATCACCTTTCGAACTAACAGGATCTGGAGAAAATCACTGCCCCTTCCAGGGTAGACTGCGTTAGCAGTCCTAATCTAATGTCTCTTTTTTTTGCCTGAGGGTGAAAAGGCCGGATTAGCAAAATGCTGCCATCAGAATCTCTTCTAAGCACTTTCATGGTGCTTTCAATAGGTGAGTGATAAGTTGTTTTTTGAAAATCAATCACTAGGTAGCAGTGTTGTTATCATACTTTGGTGAGGACAGTTGAGGGCCCTGCACCGTAAACTCCTTCACTCCCATCTCTCCTTTACTTCTCCCTTGTCTTACTCAACTGTGTACTCTGCACGTGGGTCATATGTATTTAATTTCATCTATTTGCATTTATATTTGTTTTTGCACAGAAGGCAAGCATATGGTCTTAAGCACATATATTAACACTCACAGCAGAATAAACACTGACACTTTTAAAAGCATATTATCCTCTCATAAAAGCCATGTTTCAAAGTGCATGCTGATGTTTTGTTTCACTGGAACTGCTGAGTAAGTCATTGAGCATAGTTCATTGCTGTCACTGATACACAATTTAAGATTTATGTCAGATAAAGGTATTGAAATTGGTACAAACAGATTGATTGTTTTTTCTTATTATGGGCACGCAGGTATCTTGAAACCACTAAATGAATTGTCTCCGTGCATAAAAATAGCGCCATTAGTATTACGCCCTCATTCATATGTGTATGGTTCCCATATTCAAAGACCTTTGCTGTAAGCAATCATCTCATTTAGGCTATCTCACTGTGGTAACGTTTTCAGAAGTTCCAGGGCAATAAGGTGTCATTGGGCTCAGACTATAACAATCAAAGCCTTGTTACCACTGGTGTCCTGGTGCTTTGTCCATCAGCTGAATGTAAACTTAAGTAACAAGTACACCCCTTTAGCACTTGACTCACAGCGGAGCGAAGTCGGACAGGCCACGGCTAGTGTAGGGTAGACACTCAGACCTCAATGTAAAATATAAACACTATTAATACATCATTGTCCAACCAGTGCTTTCGTTTCAGAAATAAAAATACTTTAATCATGGCACAAAGGTAACTACTACACATGAAATGCAGCCAGCAAAAAAGGTAGAACGTGATTTCTGGTAATGAAAAAACTGTTTTGCTATTACTCCCAGCCAACTCAACAAGATCAGAAGAGCAAAAACACATTCATAGGGCCACCATTTGCTCTCACTGTCCCTCAGGCACTGACTATTTGCTAGAAAGTGGTCACAGTACAACCAACTTTAATTTAGATTATAGCTACACTGGTGCTTTTAAGAGTTATCATATATTCCACAGACTCTTCCTGCAATACACTGTCAGCTGGGGATGTGACTTGGGCATCCTCCCAAATATTCTTTGTTGGATTGGCAGCACTTGTCTATGCCCTGACCCAACAGTCTCCTGTGTTGCCCTGAGGCAGTGTGGTTGTGCACGCGCCTCCAGATCAAATGGGTGGGGGGGTGCATGGACTAATAACAAGCCGCCTCACACTCTTCTGATGGTGAGAGGAGGGGAAACCGCCTTATTGGGATCTTACCAGGTCAAAAACTCAAGCCCACCACCCACATGAAGAGCCCACACCAGGTCGCTTTGGTGACTTTTTAAAGTGATGAAGCACCTGCACTTGGAATCATTGTAGAGTCAAGTCTATGATGGTAAAAATGTTTCATATGCAAAGTCGTAACTGCTCTTCCAAGACAATTCTGTATTTTGGGGTCACTACCACTGCCTCTGGTTCCTTCCTGCAAGGTTCCGTAAATCAAGCAGGGGGGTTTCCGAGCCCCAGGTGAATGCACAGATTCAGAGAGAGCAAGGCAAACTTGCTGGCTGCACTGAAACAGAACCATGTTACCATATCGCCTCACCAAGGTTGTGTGATGGAACCACGCATTCCTTTACCACGCATGCCAGCTCCACGCGGTCTCAACCACGTAAGTATTAACCACGCATATGCCTTTATCACGCATGCGTTTACAACGAAATATGCGTTGTTAAGGCGTGTATGGCAAATACATATCCCTGGTTAAGGCTTGACAGGTAAGTCTTAGCCCCCCCGACCCCTGCCCCCGCCCTGAGTCCTAAAACTACCCCCTTCCTCCTGAAAACCAGCCCCTTCCCCTCCGAGTCCTCCCCATCCTAAAAACTACCCCGTCCTCCCCTAAGCCCTAAAAACTACCCCGATCCCTGCCCGGAGCCCTAAAACGCCCCCAAGCCCCCCCCCTGACACCTAAAACTACCCCCTCCCCTCCAGCCCTAAAAAATTCCCTGCCCCCCCAAGCCCTAAAAACTATCCCGACCCAACCCCAGCCCTGAAAACAACCCGACCCCCTAGCCCTGTAAACTACCCTGACCCAGCAAGCTCTAAAAAAACTACCTGACCCCACAGCCCTGAAAACTACTCCGATCCCACAGCCCTGAAAACTACCCCGACCCCCAGCCCTGAAAACTACCCCGACCCCCCAGCCCTGAAAACTACACGACCCCTCCCAGCCCCGAAACATACCGGACCCCCCAGCCCTGAAAACTTACCTGCCCCCAGCCCCGAAAACTACCCCCTCAACAAGTGCAAACTACCCTACACCCCCCCTCAAAACCCAGCCCCAACCCCATTCACTGGTAATACCACAGTCCTTGTCTCCTAGTGTCAACAGGAAGGAGAGATAGGGCTGGGAGTTCCTTTTTCAGGGGAACCCAAAATAAAAGGCACAAAAGAGAGAGAGAGAGAAGCTTAGCCTCAAGGCTCTTAACTGGTTGGTGGTAACAATTCTGAGGAAGAATGGAGTAGGAGGGATGCAAGGTCTGTCCTTACACTTCAGAGTGACCCTCTCTTTCATACGCTAAAGCATGGTCCACCACAAATGATCTCAGGAACGGTTTGAAAGAGCCCTGCAGTTCACATCGTCATCTGTCAGGCTCTTCAACCTCCATCATATGTACAACTCACGCAAAGGAGATCCAAAATGGATGAATACACACGCTCCATGCTCATACACAGGGTAAACATACGTGCACCACCGGCGTCCCATAATGATGGACAAAAGGACAAGATTGCAGGTGACTTACAGACAACTGAAGCAGCAGCATCAGCAGCACCAAGGAATCAACTCTTTCCCTATACAGGCAAAAAGTAAAAAGGCATGTACTGAGTACACAATCAGTTGCCTTCACCCCTGCCATTCCTCCACAGCCTGGAGAGCCGGTGGTATCACGCTCTGTAAAGGAGGGTCAACATGGCGTGTCCCTTCAGGCCACAGAGCCCAGCTTTGGGCCACATTCCATGTCACAGTGGGCTCTCAGATACATAAATGATTGTTTTGTGCTCTGAGGCAAAAAAAAATCAGAAATATCCAGAATGGCTGCTGGGAACTCAGGGTAGGGGTGCACACACTTACGAGCCCTGTATCGTACCTTTGCCATCACAACACTGTTTTTCTTCTCCCCAGTGTTCTCTCTAACTTCTGGCCCCATTGTATTCCCCCACTTTCCAATTTTGTCACGCCCAATCCACCTCTTTCCCTCTCTCATTTGAAGTCTTTACACTGCATCGAGGAAATACACACAGCTCGTCTCTCCCCTCAACCTGTCCCAGGAATCGTGTGTTTGTAGACAGAACAAATTATTCCCCAATTGAAACACAAAGAGGAGTATGATATTCACAGCCGGCCCCTGCTGACTATTATCCCAGTGTTTGCAGTAAATATTGAAGCTCTCCAAAGAAAGACACTTTATTGCCTTTTCCACACTGGCCTTTGATTGATTTCTAATGAGCGCTGATAAGAGACTTTCGCCAACACAGCTCCTCGTCTCTCAGCTGGGCCTATTCAACAGGATGAGGGCAGGGTGCAGGAGAGGAAGTACTTTGAATCACACAGCTGCTCTGGAGATTAATTGAAAAGGAGTGGTGTTTGATTTATTTTAACTTTACTTTAACATTCTGCATGTTTATTATTTTGCGGTGTGAATGAAAGATGAAAGAGTTACCAGTGCGGGTAGGGAAACTAGACGTTCGCTTGTATGAACCTGTTTAATATTGATGGGGTTGAGTTCTGCCCTACTATTCACTTTGGAACTCCGGGCCAATGGACCTTTTTTGCTTAGAAGTGTAGAGGGGTCAAGCTTTCTGCATGACTTAATGCTAACTTTGGCGTGCAAAATAGTCCTGTGTAACTGGAAGAGTTTTGGGAAAATTTCATTAAAAAAATAGCAAGAATGTCTAACTTTTTTAAGAGGTGCAGACAATATTGCCTTATATACCTCCCCTTGGAAACCTAAACACAGAAAGATATGGATGGAATTTGCTTGACTCTGCATTTATAGTTTTTAAACCTCCTTGAATTATCAGTCCCAAAAGTGATTACCTCCGTACTAAACGCAGACCATTTAGGAAAATATAAACATCCCAACTAGGGCTGAGGGATGGTTACCTTTCAGAATAAGGTTAAATCGATGAACCATCCAATGCTAGATTATAGGTGTGCCCCTTGACCCCGAGCTTATTCCTACTCTCTTATTCTTACTCTCTTCCTTAACTCTACCTTATTTCATTAGTATTTATTTAATTACTTTCATCGTTTTCTTTCTTTCTCTCTTGATTCTCTTCACACTGAAAGGAGGATAAAGGATATCCACCAGGATTGTTAAGTCTATGATACATGCTTCTACTAATGATATACTGGATGCACTTGGACCTCGATCCTATCGATCACTATGTAGACACGTGTAACAGACCTAATGTACTCTAGTCCGCAACTGTCAAACCAATATGAGCACTCAGACATGTCTATGTATTCTGTAAATGCTAACCCTTGTGAGATAATTGTATTCTGGCTAGCTTATCTACCAAACATATGTACTCTTGCCAATCCGGCTGGCCATTTCATTCATCGTCACTGTACCACTTGTAAACTATCTCACCTAATACCTTTATCCACTGTGGCGTTTGATGAGTTGCTGTGTTTTTTATTCTTTTACTCTGCGTCGTTTTTATTTGTTTTGTGTTTGAAAAAACCAATAAAAGTTATTGAAATCAAAAAAGAAGTGTAGAGGGGAGAAATAAATCATCAAAACAACTTAAAATCTACAAGAACCTGACTCTAAAGAACTACAGACTCCGAATTCCAAGTTAGTGGGTTTATTACAAAGCCAAAAACAACTGGAAGTACAAGCACCTCATTACGAGGTTATAAAAGTACATGGGAACTAATACAAATCCAAACCTACAGGCTAGCTTTATGCGATGGATCATAAAAAGGATGACGATCTCCAAAAGCAGAACACAGGCAATGATTACCCCCACGTCAAGTTCGGTTTTCATCTGTGGTGTATGAATGAAAAGCATCAGTCAGTCCCTACACTACCACTACCGTGACATCCCTACTTAGCATTCCCCAGGCAAGACCAGGAAAAAGTGTCAGCACATGAAGACTTCCTAAGAAGTACACTCACGTTGTATGGGTCAAGTAGCCAAAGCTACGGAGCTCATTCTAAGATGCTCCTTCTATCTCCTTTGATCTCCTCACCTCTTCTCTTGTCTCCTCCCCGGGACACTATCCCAAATAGAAAACACAAAAACGTAGAACACGCCCACAGATCACCTCATCCTGCTGGACACTTCCCATAGGTGATTTTCCACGCGAAGTCGGTGCTCCCAGCTCCTGGCTTGATGACCTTGATTCCCAGGCCTCCCTCAGTGAGAAAGAACACCGGCTCCCAATTATCTGTGGTTCGTGCACATTGTATCACATCCTCTTGAGCCTAACTCTCCCAAACAAAAGACGTTATTCTAACTAACAAAGACGACTTTCTCCACCTGCAACAGAAATGTGAGAATAGAGCAAATTCAACATGCAGATGAAATTTCTAGCAGCCGTGTTTCTGAGCCCCCAGAGAAAGTACATTTCGGGCATACAGAAATTGGCCAACATAAGAGTGAAATACATAGGCCTTTCAAATACACACATAAGGGAACATTTCATTAGACCTTATTCATCATTACATTACAAAAGCACAGCATTGCATTTCTATCGCAATCGGCTTATGAAATCCTGCACGTTAAATGCAATTAGTCACTTCTATGTGCAACTTTAATATGTGCACGTTTAAGTCATAAACGTCATATCACACATAAGCAATTTTGTTAGGAAAATAACATCAAATACTATGGATTATAACATTAGAACATGAATGCTACGTTGTCTCTTTACATAGCATGACGCTTTCCCTACCGTTTACACTTTCACATGTTTTACTGAACACTTTTTAATGGTCAAATGTTAACACAACGAAGGAATATATGCGGGTGCAGACTATCCGTGATCATAATGCACCCATACAAATAACAGAACACCAACGCGCTCCATCAGTCCTCCCCTCTGATGACAAGTGTCATCACAACAACCACAATTCCCTGGAGAAAGAACCGACCTACACAGAAGGTGTAGCTATTCTTCCCTGTCGGAACTTCTCTAGGCTTTTGAGATTCTCAAAGTGACTGTCCTGCAGTCTCTCCATTCTTCTTTCTCGCTCTCTAAGGGATCTCTCAGCCTTTCCTGCCTAATGCCATTTGTAGGCTTTTACCAATCCAACAAAATGATCATACAGACCACAACCACAATGATGGGCTTCAAAATGTAACCAAGTATTCCCTAACCAACTTCCAACCTTTCTAAAGCACTTTCCAACCTTGTACCAAACACCCTCTGTGGCCAAATCATGCAGCTAATGATGTATCTCAGTGATGTAACTTATATACTTCTTCAGATCTTTGCTGTTATCAGGTATATAAGTACAGCACTGTTGAACCCTCAACATTTTACAGACTCCGCCCTCCTTAGCTAACAAGACATCTAAAGCAAGACGGTTTTGCATCACCATAGCTCTTATGGAAACCATCTCTCCATCTACAAGTAGCATAGACCGAGCTGTATAGTCGACAACCTTCTAATCTTAATATCATTGAGAACTAATCCTAGACTTGGTATCATTGCTCCAAATACATCTCCAACTATCTCTCCTCCACTTGTACCTCTCATCTCTCTATTATGCACTCCACCTTCTAAGGGTCCTAAATCCTCAACATGATATATCTTGGGAAACACCACAGCCACATAACACGTACCATACCAATTCAATGGCAATCGCACATAGGCATTTTTCCCACTCACGAAATACACATTTGGTACCACTTGCACCGTCTCCTACAAGAACTTCTTTGCAGTCGCTTTAATCGTGAAGATGTGATCACACACACTCTGTCCTACATAAATATTATCATAATATGTCTGTACCTGTCTGATGCAAAGCTTCCCTCTCTGTTCAAAATCCAAATCTATTGGAGCAGAACTCCCTCTCGCCTTGTGAGCTAATTCCTCCTTGGTCCATGCAGTTTTCCCTTCTCTACTGTTAGCCTTTACTGACAATTCTCCATGTCTATCTTCTACTTGATCTACAAATTTCTTTTCTGTCAGTTAACATACATGTCAAATTATGACGATGTGCATAAGCGGTATCTAAGGTGACGGTAGGTATGAAATACTTTCCCACTCGATCTTCTTGTTTGTAATAATCGTACTTGTTCAGGTGTTTATAAGCTGGAACTTCTGAAAGCACCACATTGTAGTTGGAGAAGTAATATTCATAATGACCCTTACCGTAAAACATACGAAGCAATAAGCTACACGTAATACCATAAGTCAAAGGAAGATGGTGATAACGAATACCTTCCTCCACAGACGCAGGCAACTGCATACACACATAGCAATCTCTCACATCCATCGTATTTACATACTCATAGAGCAGCTTGGCGTAAGCGTTAAGCGTGTAATCACCTTTAGACAAATCTACGTCTAACATACGACTAGTCTGATCTAGCATAGCCTTTTCAGCTCCTACGACACCCTCTTTCGTGCTAGAAGTAACAGGTGTGGTGATCCCCTTCACTTCCACCCCTTCAACTTCTGCATCATGTGAAATTTTTACAGAGACAATAATAACTACCACTATTACTATTATCACTCCTACTATGAGTGTACCTATCACACACTTGGACCTACGATTCGAATTTCCAGACTCCATCTTCGACTGTCGGTGTGACACAGCAAGAGGATTAGCACAAAGTCTCTTTCTCTCCCCCTTATTGCTGTAATCCAGTTCAATACAATTTTCTGAAGTTCTGGAAATATGTTCACAGTTCGTTCTTTCTTTTTTCTTTTTTCTTTTACACAGTTCAAAAGACTTCCTTAGCCCTCTTTCTTCTTCTACGTAAAGATCCCTAAATTTATTCTTCTTCCACTCAGACCTAAGTTGTCTTCTTTCAAAGCAAGCTTATATACTGTTCACAGTTCAATCAACAGTCTCTTATAAGCTCAAAACCAATTTCAATTATGACACGTTGTAAAATTTGAAGACGAACAGCTGCAATTTCCTGAGCTGGTGGCTGATATCCAAAGGTTGGGAAAGACAAGTCTTGGAGGATCAAAACTCGCACTTTGCTCAATATCGGAGGTCACTGTCCACACCCCCTCTATTTCCAGTCCAGGAACTATCAGCTCGATATCAATTTTCAGTTCAGGAGTCCTGCTGACCACTTGTGAAGACCTCAGCCTCCCGGTCCCCACTGCTCCCGGCATCAGTAGCCAGATAAGTCCACTCTGGGGCGACGTATCTCTGACAAGGCACTCTTGCCCTTCTCGACCATCTCAGATTCCCCTGTGTTTGTTCTGCGTCACTTAACTCCGATTCAGACGTTTCAGACACAGGAGCAAGATCTCTTTCGGGTGCCAATCTCAGATTTAGCCTCCTTTGTCTCCCAGCCCACGTTTCCTCTGCCAGTTCTTCCCTTCTTCTCTGCACCCGAACACCTTGCGCACCATTTCTTTCAGCTGAGTCTGACTCTATACCACTTGCAACGTTACCATCTCCCTCAGAGTCAATACCTGGGCCTTGTGTAGCGTGACCCCCCTCAGCTTGCTCTGGTGGGCAACCAGCTTTGTCAGTAACCCTCACAGCTTGGCTTGTCCTCTCCTGTGGCCTCACAACCACAACTGGATTCTCTTCTTGGAGAGGAGCTGTTTCTTCCAAGGGTTCTGAAAGTCTAAGGGTGTGGGAGGCATGTATCCAGTTGGGGAAGCCTCCGCACTTCACAGCAGTATTTGTCACCAGGATCACTTGATATGGACCCTTCCAATGTGCATCAAGGCAACTTTTCCTCACATGCTTGCGAACGAGCACCCAGTCACCCGGACACAAATCATGGAACAGGTCCTTCGAGGTCGGTGCAGTCGCAGCTTCAACCTGGTGAGACACAGAACGGACTACGTCAGCCAGTCCTTTGCAGTAGTCAAGTATCAAATCATCTGTGATGTTTATCAAAGGTGTAGATGGCAATGCTGGCAAGCACATCGCCCTACCCATCAAGATCTCATGAGGCGAGAGACTAGTTCTCCTGTCGGGGGTACTACGGATACTCATCAACACCAAAGGCAATGCATCAGGCCATTTCAAGGACGTAGATGAAAACACGTTTGCCATTCGCATCTTGAAAGTTCCATTGGTTTGTTCCACAATTCCAGATGCCTCGGGCCTGTAGCTACAATGCAGTCTCTGATCAACCTGTAAGGCAGCGCAAAGCATCCTCATGATCTCACTATGGAAGTGCGTTCCTCTAACCGACTCCAATGAGATTGGAAATCCGAAACGTGGTATAAGCTCCCTAAGCAACAACTTTGCTACTGTGAGACTATCGCATCTCCTTGTCAGATAAGCATCCACCCACCGTAAGAAAACACACACCACAACCAAAATGTATATCAAGCCATTGCACCTAGGCATCTCTATGAAGTCAAGCTGGATTCTATTGAAGGGTCCCCCTGACCTCCCAATGTGACTCAATGCAACCACAGTCTTCTTCCCAACATTCATTTGCTGACATGTAACACATCTGTGACACACTGCTTCAGCAAATGCACGGAACCGTGGATTGAACCACGTCTGCCTGAACACTCGCACCATGGTATCCCTTCCAATATGAACTGCTCCATGAATCTGCCTTGCCATAGGACTCAATAAGTCATCCGGAAACACTGCTCGACCATCAGCTGAAACCCAGATACCATCACCTCTTCTCTCGCAACCTGCCTTAATCCAACTAGCTTCCTCCTGTTCTGACACTTCTCCCTTCAGTCGCTTGAGCTCGTCCCAAGTATCTGCTATGGCTAACATCATGCTGAGCTCGGTTCTCTCTGGGCTCTCTCCAGTGTATTCTCCTGTGCAAATGTACCCCTGTTCAGCACAGAAACGTGCAACCTCATCTGCATGCCTATTTCCAACGGTAACAAAGTCCTCCTCCCTCCCGTGGGCGGCACATTTAACCACAGCAATCTCTTTTGGACATTGCAAGGCTTCCAGCAATTTCCTCACATATTCCCAATTCCTGATCGGAGATCCTGATGACGTTAAAAATCCCCTCTGTGACCATAGCTGTCCGAAGTCATGAACCACAACGAAACCGTACTGGCTATCGGTGTAGATGGTGACTCAGATCTGCTCAGCAACCAAGCAGTCACGTGTCAGGGCAATGATCTCAGTCACTTGTGCGGAGTATACTCCCTGTAAGCAAGCAGCTTCCACAACTCCAGAAATAGTACATACAGCAAACGCTGCTCTCAGATGGCCCACATTGTCTCTTAAGCACGAACCATCTACAAAAAAGATTTCATCGG
Organism: Calotriton arnoldi; assembly: GCA_963921515.1. Taxonomy (NCBI): domain Eukaryota; kingdom Metazoa; phylum Chordata; class Amphibia; order Caudata; family Salamandridae; genus Calotriton; species Calotriton arnoldi. The sequence continues at coordinate 30,473 of CAWUFW010009183.1, forward strand.
ATTCAGGTAGAGGTTCATCGACAACGTCAGGTCTTGGTTTGGTGCAAAGCTCAGTCACATTGAGACAGTCATGGTCCTCACAATCTTCATCATCAACATTTGGCAAAGGCATCAAAGTAGCAGGATTCAATACAGAACATCTTTTCAGAGTCACATTCTCTGAGTCAAGTATGACCTGCTCATAGCGTGTGAGTCTGTTATTGGTCAGATGCTGAGTCTTTGTTCTCGTCATGAGGAGCTCAACTGAGTGTGGAACACACACAGTTAAACAGTGACTCATGACTATGCTCTCACACCTTTCAATGCTCACACCTGTTGCAGCAACGGATTTGAGACATCCGGGCAACGCTGAAGTTACCAGGTCTAAGGTAGCTGAAAAGTAGGCAACTGGTCTACGGACACCTCCATGAGTCTGCGTTAGTACTGACAGTGCACAACCTTCTCTCTCACAGCAAAATAGTGATAAAGACTTATTGTAGTTGGGCATTCCCCGAGCTGGAGCATGACAAAGGCTCCCCGTAGCTCCAAGAAGGCAACCAGTCATTATCCCATGGTACCGGATCACTTATGTCCTTGTGTGTCAATCTCTGTAAAGGCTTCGCTTTCAATGAAAAGTTGGGTATCCATTGACGGCAGTACCCAACCATTCCCAGGAACATCCTGACTTCCTTTTGTGTTGTAGGCGCAGTCATAATCATGATTGCCTCAACACGATCTGGTGACACCTTCCTCTTGCCTTTCTCAATTCAATGACCCAAATACTGAACCTCAGTCAGACAATATTGCAGCTTGCTCGGAGACACTTTATGTCCATTCTCTGCTAGATGATTTAACAGTGCAACAGTATCAACCCTGCAAGCATCTTCTGTTTCAGACGCAATCAAGAGGTCATCAATGTACTGCATGAGAACTGAATTCTGTGGCAGTACGAGACTCTCAAGATTCTTATTCAAAATCTGATTGAAGATTGATGGACTCTCTGTATACCCTTGTGGGATACGACACCATGTTAACACACGATCTTCCAGACGGAAAGCTAATAAAAATTGGCTTTCTTCTTGCAAAGGTATCGAGAAGAATGTTTGGCACAAGTCAATCACTGTAAACCACTCAGCTTCGCACAGTATCTGGAATAGAATCACTGATGGATTTGGTACCACAGGTCAACATGGAACTACAATCGTGCTGACCTTTTGCAGGTCCTGCACGATTCTAAACGTTCCACTCTGCTTCTGCAGTCCCATTATAGGGGAATTACATGGGCTCCCCATTATCTCCTTCAAAATCCCTTGTTCGATCATGGACTCAATCACGGGCTTACTTCCTGCCACCGTTTCCGGCATCAGGTTGTATTGAGGCGTCCTTGGGAACTCAGCATTTGGCTTGACCTGAATCTTAACTGGCTCAACCCCTTTGATCAATCCTATCTCTTCCCCCGTGAAATCCCATATTTCCAGAGAGACAGAGTCCCTCAAATCAAGTGGGAAATCCTCAACCGTTAACACAGGGAACATCTCAATGCAGAGATTCTGGTTCGCCAGTTTGAATGCAATGTCATCATCGTTAGTCTGCAACTCCACTCCTTTGGGCGTGCAATAGATGGTGCAATTCAATTTGCACAAAAGATCACGACCCAACAAACAGACTGGACTTGAATCACACACTACAAATTGGTGTTGATCGTGAAACGTTCCTATTCTCACAGGCACCTCATCTGGCAATGGGTTGGTCATTCTCTTGTTCGCAACTCCTACAACTTGGATCGATTGTCTCGAGAGGGGTAGGTTTGGAACTACTGCAGATCTCACAGTAGAACGGGTAGCACCAGTATCAATCAGAAAGGTGATGGGGTGACCGTCAACATCTGCCTCTACATACGGTCCTCTCTGGTCTACCTCCAAGACTGCTCCAAGGGTACAGTCTTCTTCCCCCCTCAGGCACCGTCATTGTAACGGGTCTGGGTCAAACCCATCGAAAGTCTCAATATGTGGCATCTGCTGGTACGCTCTACTTGCTTGTGGGATTTTCGGTGGTTGGGGAACTTGCACTTGTGGTCCTAAGCTTCCCCCTTGTCCAGACCTGGGTCTGACTACAGTGTTTACAGTCTCAGGTACCTGTACTATCTCCTCAACTTGGACCTGATTAGCAGGATTTAACCTGCACTCGCGCTTCCAATGCCCGATTTTGTGACAATAATGACATGCAGTAGTCTTCTTCAGAGTACCAACTTCTACTCCTGCCTTTGGGTCCACAGGTTTCCCTCTCCCTTGGCCTGATGAGTTTTGGGCTCCCCTTTGGCCGTTCCCCTGTCTTCGTTCCAGTGTTCCGCTGCTCGGCTGTGCCTGGTCTATCCTTTCTGCATTTCTCATTTGGAGTAGCATCTACTTATCCTTGAGCTTCTTATGCTTTGAGTCTAGTTCATCACTACAGTACCTGGCATACCGTAGAATCTCGTCCACTGACTTATTCTGCCAGCAGATCAAATGCTGTTGAATCATGAAGCTAATCTCTGGCCTTAACCCTAACACGAATTTGGAGACGAACTGTCCCATATCTTTAGAATCTAAGGTGTCTGGTCCGCTGTATTGCTTAAAGGCCTGCAAGAGCCTCTCGCAATAAGCATGAACTGATTCTTTGGGTTCTTGGGTAGTTTGATCTATCTTAACCTAATCAATATCTTGGGGCGAAATTTTTGACTGTAACCATGTGATCACCTGCTCAAACTTTTTCATGACCACAGGTGAAGGACCATGGGTAATGGGATCTCGTTCTGGTTCTGACGTTGGCCATTCAACGGCGATTTTACAAGCTGACCACAAATCACTTGGTACTACAACGTCAAAGAATATATTCAAATCAATCCACAAAAGCTTTGAGATTTTAACAAAGTGATTGACTTGCTTGTACCACTCAACAGGTTTTTCCCTCAGCCGAGGAAAATCATTTGTGAATGCTGCCAAATCACCCCTACTCCAAAGCACATGCACATACCCTCCACTCGGTACCTCTCGCAACGGGTAAGCCTCTACCCCTACTGTTCCTCCTCTCGGAGGCGGCGTATCACTTATACCCTTCTTAACACTCTTCTTCTTGGACCACCTCTCTTCCCACTTGTCAAGCATGCTCCATGCACGTATTCCTATAATCAATTCTCGTATGTGTGTTTTCAATCCTATGACCCTTTCCTCCTCCAATTCCTGATTGCTATAATTTAGCCTGTGACTTCCCTGCAACATCTTTGTTTTGGACAAATCTACATCGTACCTCCGTGCCAGTTCTGTCAGTTTCTCATGGGCCTTCCTTGCCTTATGGGTCACATCCTTCGCCACAAACAACAGCTCATTTTGTTCATAAAGTTCCATCCTTTCCAAAGGCAAGTTTCCACTTATAATCTCATCCACTTCTGCCTTCAACCTCACCACATCTAGCACTTTGGCCCTCATTGCAGCTTTGATTGTTCCCTGACTTGATGTACTGCTTTGCTCTCCACTTCCACTACTCTGGGTCGCTCGGTGACTCCCTTCACCTATGGACCGTGAGACAACTTGACTCCCCGAAATCTCTTGATCCATCCCCCCTCCTGCTATTCTCCCCATGGGACCTCTAACTGGGGGTTCCCACATCCTCAGTTCAGAACGTGATTCTGCTGACGACACTGATCTTACCGCTCTAGACTCAGTATGCCCTCTAGAAGAGTCTGCACTAGCTGGCAATGGAGTACTAGCCTGCAAAGGCTGCAAAGGAGGACCAGTTCCACTCACTGTACCATTTCCTCCAGCACTGATACCTTCTCCTGCCGACGACATGTGTGTTTGACTATTGTTTCCTACTTGACCTGGATCGTACACTGACCGGCACCGTAAGGACATCTGGTAACCGTGTAACAGCATTAGCTCCACTCATCTCTGTATCCCTCAGTTGCTGTACTCCTATTCCCTCCGTTCCTGCTGAAATCTTCCCCACTATTCTCGCACTAGAACTCATCTGCGCTTCTCCTGCCCCTTCTATAGGCGCTTGTCTTCCTTCCTCCGACGTTGGGTTATACGGAGGTGGACGCTCTGCTAACATCCTTTCCAACAAGTTGTCATCCGTGTCACTATCATCTTCTTCTTCCTTCCTCTTTTGGGCGTCGCCTACTTTCACCAACATCGGGAATAATCTTTCCCCCTCAATGGTCCATACTCTCCAGCTTTTCACCAATGCATCCCATTGTGCATCTTGAAACGCCCTTTTCGACTTTTTCACTCTTTCCTGACTTCGGTCCCTCTTCCTCGAATGTGCTGCTCTTATCCATGCATCCAAAGCCTCAAACTGTGTTGGTCTGGGAGGAGGTCGCAATGAAGCCATCTTCGCCCTCAACTGGTACAAAACATCCAATCTAAATGACCCATAACATGGAAAAGCCAAATCTCCATCCTTCTCAGTAACCTTATGCCAATTCTGAAGCCAGACTATGGTATGGAGTCCTACATTCGTGGCCATATAGTGTGCTGGTGTGTCCTCGGGGTGCCTCTTCACCCACTCGAGTTACTACTCCTCTATCTCCCCTACAAAGGTCACGTAACACCCTAAAGAATCGCATGTTTGCCCAACTCCTTTTCCCTGCAAGATGTTGTTGTTCTTACTTCCTGATGGCAACCCACCAATCCCAGCACGGCTTTACATCAACTGACCTATCGCAGCACGGCACACTCTGACGTCACTCCACTCCTCACTCAGCTCAGCAGTTCACCCCCTTTCACAGTCTCTCTCTTACACATTCACACACTTCACTCATAGAAACAAGTAACTGTCTGTCTACCATACGACTGGACAGTCACATAGCCGACTGTCTGTCCACGAGACGACCGGACAGTCTCATACGTAATTGTTTGCCTCACCACTGGCAACCGTCTGTCCGCGCAATGACCGGACAGTCAACTCAGACCATCTGCCCACGGACGGCCGAACAGTCATTTAACTAATCGATAGGATCCACTCGCTCCAGATCACTCACACACAGTGACTCACGACTCGAATCGCTGCGGTCCGCCCTTGTGCACTACCTTCCCACACGACTCTCTCAAGCTCTCTCACACACGTTCCCTATCACCTAGTGGGTTTGTCGATGACGCCTCACGACTCCCACAATCACTGGTCAGACAATTACAGCCCTGATGTCTTCTACACCACAAATCTATCCCGGGATCTTAGGCTACTTATCGAGCCTGATATCAAAACAAAACAAATCGTATCACATGGACCGCGCGCGTTCGGCCCGAAACCACAATCACTCGACTCTCAACCCAACTCCGCAAGACATCACACAATCAAATCATCACCGCAATCTAACACACATATCCCTGTTCATACTCACTCCACCGTGAAGTGCTGTTCCTGCCGCACCGTCACTCTCCGTCGGTTTCTGCCAAAATCCGTCGTCCTCCGCCATCAATCCTCTGAGCTTTCATCTTCTGGGCTTTTTGGGCTCTACGACTAACTTTCTCTAGTTTTCCAAGCTTCTCCCCTCACTGCAGAGGTAACCTTCCTCTTGCTACCAACTGACGGGGTCGAGTTCCTCCCTACTATTCACTTTGGAACTCAGGGCCAATGGACCTTTTGTTACCTGCTGAGAAGTGTAGAGGGGAGAAATAAATCATCAAAACAACTTAACATCTACAAGAACCTGACTCTAAAGAACTGCAGACTCCAAATTCCAAGTTAGTGGGTTTATTACAAAGCCAAAAACAACTGGATGCACAAGCACCTCATTACGAGGTTATAAAAGTACATGGGAACTAATATAAATCCAAACCTATGGGCTAGCTTTATGCGATGGATCATAAAGAGGATGACGATCTCCAGAAGCAGAACACAGGCAATGATTGCCCCCACATCAAGCTCGGTTTTCATCTGTGGTGTATGAATGAAAAGCATTAGTCTGTCCCTACACTACCACTACCGTGACATCCCTACTTAGCATTCCCCAGGCAAGACCATGAAAAGGTGTCAGCACGTGAAGACTTCCTAAGAAGTACACTCACGTTGTATGGGTCAGGTAGCCACAGCTACGGAGCTCATTCTAAGATGCTCCTTCTATCTCCTTCGATCTCCTCACCTCTTCTCTCGTCTCCTCCCCGGGACACTATCCCTAATACAAAGCACAAAAACGTAGAACACGCCCACAGATCACCTCATCCTGCTGGACACTTCCCATAGGTGATTTTCCACGCGAAGTCGGTGCTCCCAGCTCCTGGCTCGATGACCTTGATTCCCAGGCCTCCCTCAGTGAGAAAGAACACCGGCTCCCAATTATCTGTGGTTCGTGCACATTGTATCACATCCTCTCGAGCCTAACTCTCCTAAACAAAAGACATTATTCTAACTAACAAAGACAACTTTCTCCACCTGCAACAGAAATGTGAGAATAGAGCAAATTCAACATGCACATAAAATTTCTAGCAGCCCTGTTTCTGAGCCCCCAGAGAAAGTACATTTCGGGCCTACAGAAATCAGCCAACATAAGAGTGAAATACATAGGCCTTTCAAATACACACATAAGGGAACATTTCATTAGGCCTTATTCATCATTACATTACAAAAGCACAGCAATGCATTTCTATCGCAATCGGCTTATGAAATCCTACACGTGAAATGCAATTAATCACTTCTATGTGCAACTTTAATATGGTGCACGTTTAAGTCATAAGCGTCAAATCACACATTAGCAAATTACATCAAATACTATGGATTATAACATTAGAAGAACATGAATGCTGCGTTGTCTCTTTACATAGCACGACACTTCCCCTAGTGTATACACTTTCACGTGTTATTACTGAACACTTTCTAATGGTCAAATGTTAACACAACAAAGGAATATATGCGGGTGCGGACTATCCGTGATTATGTTGCACCCCTACAAATAACAGAGCACCAACGCGCTCCATCAATATCCAACTTCGGAGAATTCAAACCAAGGAGATTTTGGGTCCCCATAGAGCAGCACTCACCATCTCCATGTTGTGGTCTATTGACTTGGTGCATTAATCGCAATAGTGAAAGGAGGCTAAAAATGAAAATGGCAGGGTACCTATGGGCACGTTATAGCCATCTAGCTGGTGTGAATGAAGTCCTGAACCTTCTCCAGATTTGGATCTTTTATAGATTCATATCTTTTGAACAACCACCATGGATCATAGCAAAGTTAGAAACAACACTGGCCCCTCTGCAATTTGGGTTCCTTTCGTCTCAGTCACTCAGTGCATGGAACTCCATGTGGCTGGGAGACCATGTTTTCAATCATGGTGTTTCATCTTGATAGTTGTAGGCTTTGTCATCTGGAGTTGAATCAGATAAACACACATGCCTAATAACTATGATTTGAAAAAGGGGATTCCAGGGCTGTGGGACCCTGTCACATGGAGTCACCTGGTACCTCACCTCAAGTCCACCCCTGACGTAACGCAATGCAATGTAATATGAATTTGTAGAGAGCACTAATACTCAAGGAAATGGGCTTCTATGCGCTCGGAACTGAAGACCAGCTATGAGAGACCGACAGTGAAGTTCTAGGGTGCCAAGAAGAGCCAAGTTATTAATTCTTTCGTAAAACGAGGGCAAATTTGAGGTAGTACGCAGGCTTGATGGGAGCTGATTCCATAGTCTGGATCCAAGGACTGAGAAGAATCAACCTCCTTTATGCTCGAGTCGATATCCTTCCTCCTCCCTTTTGCATCCTATTGAAAGGAAAGCCAGATCAGAAGGATGCAATGGACAAGAGGGTGCTGAATAATATTCGATCAGGACACATTTAACCAGGGATCCTCCGATTGCTCCCCAGGAACGTGATGGGAGCACCTGGAATATTCTGAACAACAGGACCCTCTGGTGAAAGGTGCAATGCAAGCAAGTCCCAGGGGCAAACAAAGGCAGGACACACACTCGCCTCATGGCCTTCTTCAAAAGAATATGAGAAGTTTGCATCCAGTACTCCTCAAACTCAGCAAATATTTAAAAATAACAGTTCAAGATTGTCACATGGTAAAGTATAATCCCCATTTTGCTTCAGAGGCTTCATATACCCTGTGTCTAGAGGATTCATATTTCTTTCTCCAGGGTCATCAGACTCACCATCGGAACCTCGGAATTGAAGAAACATACTTTCAGTTGCAAATAATGGAATACTCAGGCTCTTTGCTGTTAATTCCAACTTACAATTTAACAACTAGTTTTCTTGTTTAAACCAAATACAGTAGTACAAAAACAATATATTAAAAACAGACACAGTGGGTGGGGTGGCTTGACGCCCAAGGAAGATGGCGGACACTCTGTGAGCTCCGACGGACTGGCACAGGAATAATCCGCTATGTATGAGCCCCACGATCCTACACACGTCTGAAGTGCGGTGTCTACGCCCTAGAACATCTGACATTCACCTGGTTGTGCAGGAAGCACGCCAGCACCGAGTTCTGGAGGTATTTTTTGCATCCCCGCTGCCGCCTCAGACGCGACCGCCATTTTGCGGTACGGCCTCCGCATTCATCCCCTTCATTGAAATGCAGCGGTATGCGTAATTCGCTCATTTATGCTTTTAACCTCGTTCAGTTTGCCTTTTTTGCTATATATCCACCTATGGATGAGGTTTGCTCTAACTGGCCATGACATTGTTGTTGTTATGCTGCACATTTATTTTTGAAACGACCGTTGCTCTTTTCACATGAACGCGGTCGCAACGTAACTCACTCCTGAGGTGTTGAGGATACACCGTTCAACTTGATATTTTGTCTCCCTCAATATCATCTTGTTTGTATCCTGTATGCAGCAAATTCATTGCTCAGAAGTAGTGGTGCACATTTTCCGCTTGCCAGTCTTTTTTGAGCTTCCTCCAACATCTCAGTTTCTAACTTCTAACTTTTTATAACTGAGACTTGCTATATCTACACAAGCTGCTGTTGTTATGGTGCCGCTCGCTCACTTTTGAATCAACTGTTTTTCCCTTCATGCGATTGTGGTCGCAACATTGGGCACTTCTGAAGTGTTGAAGCTGCGCGCACTGTTTCACTCGATTTTCATCTCCTTCAGCACTACCCTTTATATGGAGTCTCATTACTATATCCAGTGATATATCTATTTCTTTAGGACAATCGACAACCAGATCATATCAACTCATTTATTCTCTAATGCGCTGCCTGCATTCCATGTCCGTATTATTTCTGGATCTTTTCTGCATTTGATTTTTGTGTTATCAATTCACTCACATTTCTCTCAAGTCACTAATGTTCAATTAATCGGGAGGTTGCGGCGGCTCTCTTCCTCCACTTCATCTCCATCGAATAGACTTATCAAAAACTCTACTATCTTCACTAAGTTTGCTATGATGGAATCGGTTTCTGCTTCTTCATCAAAGCCTGGTACACCCTCACAGTCGCAGTCGTTGGTGCCTATATTAACAAATTCGGTCAAGGCGAACTCTAAACGTCTCAAAAAAGACCCTCCCTCACCGGCAAAGTCACCACCACCTGCCTCTTTAGACTTACTCTTAGAGGAAATACGGGCCTTAAGACCCTTCATGGAGGAGACAAACTCAAAACTTCAATTTCTGACCGACAGATGGTCCCAATTAGATGAGAGACTTGTTGCGGTGGAACAGAGTGTTTCTTCTTACAATGAGACTGAAACTAAAGTGTCTGCTCTACAATCACAGGTTTCTCTCCTACAGAAACATGTCGAGGATTTGGAAAATAGAAATCGAAGGAACAACTTACGCATTTATGGCCTGCCAGAAAATACGAAAGGTGCTGATCCTCTTTCCTTCTTCAAATATTTTCTGCCTAAGGTGTTGGGTTTGCCTGTGGATACTGTTCTAAATATACAACGTGCTCATAGGTTGGGCCGTCAACATACTGATATTTCTATTCGTCCGAGAGGCGTAATTTTGTATTTTTTGGAATATACAGACCTTCTTAAAGTTCTCTCAGCCTCTAAAAAGTCACCACGCATCTCATGGCTGGGTCATACGTTGTTTTTTTCACAAGACTATGCCAAATGTACTGCTGACCGGCGTAGAGACTTCCTAAAGATGAGACCGGAGCTTCGTGATCTTGCCGCCAGATATGGCCTTTTTCATCCTTGTCTTTTCAAGGTCACATATAAGAACAAAACAACAACTTATGAAGATCCTGTCAAGCTGAAAAGTTTTCTCAGCTTCTGTAAAGCTGATACTATGGACACGTCCAATGCTTCCACCTCTCAGTGTGGCTGAATATAGTAATTTGTTTGATGCTGTTGTTGACTCTTGTTGTTCTGATTATATTATGAACCCTTTATTGTCAATTTTATAGTTCTAAATGTGTATTTTTCTTCCATAGGTATCCCCGTTATGTGTTCACCTTGTTGTCTCGCACCATGTATTATCCAGTCATTCCTGTGCCCCCCTCCGTGAGATCCGGATGTGCCGTCCTTCCATGTGGTTTCACCCCTCACTCTCTTTTTTGGATATTTGTAGGTATGTGTCCTTCTCTTTTTGTTTTTTTGCTTCTTTTTTCTCTTGTTGTTTCTCCTCCTAGTCTTTACCCCTCCTTTCTCTATTTGGCAGACGATATACGTCTCCCCATCTATGTCACCTTATTTCTCTCAATCTCTACCGCTTTATATTTAATTATATCTTCTTCCTCAGTTTCTTCTTCTTCTTCTCTTCATCTTTATCTCTCTTTTTGCTTTTTCCTCTATTCCATCTCCAGCATTTTATTTCTGATGTTTCTCTTCATTAATCGATCTTATATTGTGTCTGGTTTAAGTCTAATTGATGGCTACATAGCTAATTCCTTTTTACTGACATCATTCCCTTTTTATGTATTATCATATGTTTTTACATTTGCATATTCTTGTGGTTTACCTGTTATCGAGTTTACTTTTGTATCTGGTCTAATTTAACTTGCTCTCCTAATGGTTTTTACACTCTTTTGGATTTTCTCTCTTTTCCTTTTTCTCTTCATACTTCATTTTTACTTGATTACATGATGTTGTGGTCTTTTTTATATATATTTAGACTTTTGTTTGATCTAACTCAAATGAATTTTCCATTTACTTACTTATGTCATTGAATATTGTTACTTGGAATGTCCGAGGTTTGCATTCGCCGATTAAAAGGCAACGTGTTTTAACACACCTATCTAAATTGAACACTGATATTGCACTAATCCAAGAGTCACATCTTACGGAATCTGAGTCCTTGAAATTGAAAAGAGACTGGGTGGGTGACGTCTTCTTCTCCCCGGGGGATGGTAAGCGCAATGGTGTTGTTACACTATGTCATAAATCCCTCCACGTCAAACTTATCTCTCAGGAAAATGATGATATAGGACGATGGTTATTTACAGATTTACTGATTGGGAAAGTGTCTCTCTTGTTACTTATTATTTATGCCCCTACTACAAACGATTCCCTTTTTTGGTCCCATCTTGAACAAAAGTTGTTGCACCATTCCCATGAAAATCTTATTTTAGCTGGAGACTGCAATCAGATTATAGATCCATTTATCGACCGGAACTCCGTAACTTCCTTCATTCCCTCCAAAGCCCATAAATTATTCTTACAGACCTTTCAACACAGACACTTGACAGATGCCTGGCGTTTATGCAACCCTACCCTGAGGGAATACACCTACTTCTCACCAGTTCACAAGACGCAATCACGTATAGATCACATTTTCACTTCTCATAACATCACACAATCCATCTTATCTGTTGAGATTGGTTCTATACTGATTTCTGATCATGCCCCGGTTTCCATTTCACTGGGTATGCTTCATACTTCCTCTGCCCCTCGGCGTTGGCGATTCAATAATTCCTTGTTACTTGATCCTGTATTTACCTCTTCTTTCACCTAATTTTTTGAAGAATATTTTAGCTTTAATGACTCAGATAATCTTCCTTTTCACACGATTTGGGATGCCTTTAAGGCTGCAACTCGTGATTTTGTTATTAATTTTGTATCTAAAAAACGTCATGCAGCACGTAAGAAAGCCACTGATCTTTTTTCATCGATAAAGAAATTAGAGCACTCTTACTATACCACTAAGTCAGAAGACTCTTTAGCTGAACTTATAGGTACTAAACTTAAATTTAATAAAGAATCCATTGATAATGCTTCTTTGTACCTTTTGAAATCCACAGCAAAATTTTATGGTGGCCAGAATAAATCCGGTAAATTATTGGCAAACTATCTTAAAGTCAAAAAGCAGAGATTTAACATCGAGTCGATACTCGATAATCAAAGCTCCCCTAAATATAAGGACTCTGAAATTCTGCAGGAATTCTATAACTTTTACGAATCTCTATATACTCCTATGTCCTCCCACGCTGATAATTCCATCTCAGACTATCTTTCCTCCATTAATAAATCCTTTGACACCTCCTTGAATTTTGATTCACTGGAATCTGATGTATCTCCAAAAGAATTACACAATGCGCTATTCACACTTAAAAAGGATAAAGCCCCAGGCCCTGACGGTTTTACTGTTGAATTCTTCCAACACTTCTCTCAATTACTTCTCCCTAAATTGCATAGGTTATTGCTTTCTTTTTCACAAGCAGGATCTTCCTCTGGTTCTTTTTTGGAAGCCCTGATTTGCCTCATTCCTAAAGAAGATAAGGACCCCCGTTTCTGCAAAAATTACAGGCCCATTTCATTAGTGAATATTGATTATAATTTTTTTTCAAAATCTCTGGCCATTCGATTAGAATCACTTCTTCCTAGTCTCTTGGGTAGAGAACAATCAGGTTTTGTGAAAGGTCGCTACCTATCCGATAACACGCGTTTGTTTTTTGACATCCTTTCCAAATCATCTCACATTTCCGAGCCTCTAGCAGCTAGTGCTTTAGACGCAGAAAAGGCATATGATAGAGTTTCTTGGCCTTTTATTTTCTCAACTCTTAAATGGTTTGGCTTCGGACCCAAAGTTACTAACCTAATTTCTCGCTTATATTCCTCGCCTAAAGCAGCAATCTTTGCAAACGGTCTTACCTCCTCTTATTTTACCTTAGGTAGGGGAGTTAGACAGGGTTGTCCCTTATCCCCTTTTTTATTCAACTTAGCCTTAGAACCCTTTCTATCAAAAATCTGCCAAAACCCGGCTATCTTTGGATTTATTTCTGGTGACTCTCATATCAAATTGGCAGCATATGCGGACGACATTCTTTTATTTCTCTCACAACCCCAATCTTCTCTTCCACATTTTCTTCAAGAAACAATGTCCTATTCTGCTGTTTCCGGCTATAAACTTAATAATGATAAATGTGAGATTCTACCCTTGACTAAATTCACCTTTAAAGGCAATTTTCAATCTGCTAATTTTAAATGGAACCCACATCATATCAAATACTTAGGTGTCTACTTTTCCACTTCAATCAAATCGTCAATCTCCATTAATCTTGATAAATGTTCTTTGAAAATTTCCTCCCTGGTAGATAGGTGGCACCCATTATATCTCTCTTGGTGGGGAAGGTTGGATACTATAAAAATGATGTTATCACCAATAGTTCTCTTTACCATTTCTAATATCCCATTGTCCATACCTCAGAAGTTTTTCAAAAATGTATTCCCTACTCTCATCTTTTCTTTGGAATAAAAAGAGGGCTCGTATGTCACTTTCCAAACTTATTCGTCCTAAATTAGAAGGTGGTGTCAATTTCCCCGACTTTCCCACTTATCACAAAGCCTTTTTTTTACATCCATTGTCTCATTGGTTACATGACCTCTCAATCGATTCCCCTCTTTGGGTTGCACTTGAGCACTCTTATCTTACCCCTTTCTCTTTTCAGGAATACTTATCATTTACACGGAAACCTCAAAAACTCTCTAATCCTATTTTTCAACATTCTAACAAGTTATTAGGCTCACTTTTACCGGGTAATCACATTGATAAAGATTCCTTCTTACAGTCCACTATTTGGCATAATAGTCATGTCTTGATCAATGGTAAGCCCATAAATTGGAAATCTTGGAGACAGAGATCTTATTTGGGTTAATCAACTTATTCTTAATGATACAATTCTATCTTTTCCCAGGCCAAAGTTATTTTTGATCTTCCTCTCTCATTTAGCAATGAATATCACTTACTGTCCACTGCATTAAGCACAGCTATTACTCAATTTGCTAATCTTCCTGCTTCACCTAATTCTCCTCTCAACATTTCTCGTGAATTTCTTAGTACCTCTCCTAAGGCATCATCTATTTACGCTCGTATAAGTACTCCCAATTCCTCCAGGAACAAAACCAAAGTAGAACTGGATTAGGAACGTGATTTAGACATAACCTTTCCCCTCCCATTATGGAATAAAATATGGTTCAAGATACGCAAGTCCTCAAGGGCAGCTAACGCCACGCAAACACTTTTCTTTATTTACAACAGACTACTTCTTTCCCCGGCCCTTCTTCTTAAGATAAATGCCGACTTTCCTCATACCTGTTGGTCATGTTCCTCCATAAATGCTGACTTAAAACATATGCTTTTTACTTGTCCTTATGTACATAAATTTTGGTCATCTGTCTGGAAGCAGATTACCTCTATTTTTAATTCTACAATACCCCTTTCACTTTCTAATATATTTTTGGGCTCCCTTTCTGAAGATTGGTCTCACTCTCATACGAACATGCAAGTTCTGGACTTACTTTTGGGAGTCGCATTTCAGCAAATTACCAAACACTGGAAATCCTTATCTGATTTATCCTTCCAGGCTTGGTGGTACGCGGTTTGTCACAACCACAGACTTGACACAACATACGTATACCCTATGTCTCTCGCTATAAAGCGTTCACAATTATGGTCTCCAGTCACAAACTTTCTCGATCGTCATGCCAACATTTCCCACACATGTCCTACCTATGCGCAAGAAGTCCTAAAACCTCCTTGACATTCTACTTTCTTGTATTGGTATGATGAATTATAGTCATTAGTACTACGTTGTTATATCTTTAATTTGTTGCTAGACTTGTTTCATAAATCTATATTGATGTTGTAACCATAACTTCATGTATATGCTTATTATTCCTTTTCCTATTGTGAGCTTACTTATGATCTATTTTACATGCTTGTTTTTTCTTTTTTCTTACTTCTCTGTTGACTAGACCTCAATAAACATTACTTTTTGAAACAGAAAAAAAAACAGACACAGTGACTAGGTGCGACACAAACGTATTTTGAAAAATATGGTGAGCTACGACAATATCTTATTTTCCAGGGGAAGCACTAAATGGAGAATGAATGTGCTTTAAAAGATAGCTAGATATATAGATAGACAGACAGACAGGCAGTTGCCCAGGGATGTTCTTTTCCATCAAGGGAAAGAAGGTTGCTTTCATCTGTCCTCTGTCTGTGTTTTCCATGACACTGACGGAAGGCTGGAGTGCTGGTGCACTGGCTGAGCACAGAGCCAGCCCTTCGCTGAGATAGTCATGGAAGTTTGCAAGCCAGTGGCTTTGCACAACACAACCTTTCTAGCACCTCTATCCATGCAGCCATATTATGAGTCCAAAGAGGAGCCCCGTGCAATAGGAGGGATTTACTTACACAACAATCATAAGGGTTACAGCGGGAAAAGCTCCAGCTGATAATCACCCCTCAGCAACCTTTCCTTTCTAGTTTTTGCCATGGTGGGTTTTGATATTGTCCAATGTCTCCAGGTTAGCCTTTCGTTGATTGACTCAAAACTGAACTCCAACAGCTTTGAGCTATACCATATTATCGGTGTTCTTTCAACCCCCAGAAACTGCCTCTGGAGAAATAGAAGCGATTGACTCCAAGCACAGGGAAGTCATGTCCAGGGCCGGATGGGCCGTTTATCTCGCTGGGCATTTCCCTGGTAGGCCGGAGCCTTTGGAGACTGTTTTTGAAGCTCCAGGTCTGCTGCCGTTGCCTTTGTCTTTTCTTGCAACGGGCACAGGGCAGGTGGTGGCAAAAGCAAATAGAGAGACAGGGAAAGGAGACATAGAATAGAATGAAAAGCAGAAGGAAAGACAGAAGATGGAGAGAGACCAGATAGAGAGGAGCGCCCGAGAAAGATAGCAAATATATGTATGGAAAGAGAGAAAGAATGGGGAAGAATGGAGCAGGGCTTCTTTGAATATTTTTGTCAGGGCTGTCAGGGCTGCTTTTGGTTCCCAGTGCAGCCCTGGGCATGCCTGCGTCCTGTAACCACGAGACCCATGTTTGACTGACACGTCCAGGCCAAACCTGCAGTGAGTATGGGCAATCATCACTTTGTCAAAAAAGTGTCCGACTCTGCATAGCACAGCAGTTTTATGGCATAATGCTCTTCTGAGCCTGACACAGTCTTGTGTTCCTCTGACACCTCATGTCATCCGAGAAGGTTCAGTTCAGTAGTGCGATGCAATATAGCACAACTATTGGGGTCACCCAAACTGTCCCGACTAGAAAAATGGGGTATGGGCTGGATGCCCAAACGGTTGTATATGAGGGGCATGGCTGCCCGTGCAAATTTGAAAAAGTATGGGGCCCATCAAAATTACTGAGGACATATGTGAGTGCTCTTCTGCACTCCTGTGATTAAGTATAAGCTGTTGCAGCAATTGATGTATCGCCGATATGGCTGAACTGCATGTATAAAATAATGACTGTGTTAGAAAATGATGTTTATTATATCCGGAGATGGATCATGGAGGCCTTCCGCCTGCACTTTGGGTTGAATGGCTGCTCTGTAGCATGTCTGATATTAATAAACTAATAAAAATGCTTTAAAAAAAGAGACTGATCAGTTCAAGAAAACCTGCACAAGCAGCTGAAAGACACTAGAATGTTCAAATGACTACATCTAATTCACATCCTTGTGCCTGCGCACATAGCCTGTGCGCAAATAACATCTTAACTGGTCCATGGTTCCCTTTCTATTGCAGCCAATAGAAGAAGGAGCTTTTCAGCGCGTTCGAATGGGGTTTTAAGAAGTAAACAGATGTAAAATAGGATGGGTTAATCTAACAGCGCACCTTAATGGTCATGGGACAAATAGATGCTGGGCGCTATGAGGATTGTACTACTGAATATTGACACCAACAATATTGCGGCATACTAATATTGAGGACAGAATATCGAGGGACAAAATATTAAAAGGGAAGTATAGATTTACTATTCCTAACTCCAGAAGAATATATACCACATAGGTACATACAGGTGGAGTTAAGTATAGAAAATCTAGACTTACTTACCTGTTGATATTATTTATTTTTAATATACTGTCCCATCGATATTCTGTCCCATCGATATTGTTGATTCAGTATTCAGGAGGCACACTCGCTATAAGTGCTGCCAAACTCAGACTCAGACATTCTATACCCAACTACCTACCTGTCTACGTACCATTGTACCTACCTAAAAAAATTAAAGACCTACACCCACCCCATGCCCAAAACTATGTCTGTCTGCTGACATTGCAGTTTGGTCTTGCATTCTAATAATACATGTAATATAATGTAATACACGTAAAGCAAAACAATCTTTGAATTACCAGCTTATTACAATTAACCATCAGTTATCAACAAGTCACTTCAAAATGTCCAGATACTTTAATACATAGACAAAAAAGTATATATAATATAAAGTAAACAGGCTACATTTGAAAGGCATTCACACAAATGGTGGTATCCTGACCCCAGCAGGCCAGCATCCCTGTGACGGCCTCCTATCATAGTGAATCTCAATTTGCGTCCTACCTCATTGATAGTCGGGAGGTAGTTCTGTACTCAAAAAGAGCTGTTAATTTAAGGGGGCACACACAGTACAGAAATTCCTTTTTTAAAGTCTTATATATTTAAGTCTATGTACCTCTTAGCACAAAGCTTACATTATCTATTTATAAAGTAAAATACCGTTTTTCAGAGATGTTTCTTAATGGAAAGATATACCATATACCAAAGGCTTCCATATTTCACATAGCTTTGAGATGCATTGTGTATAAATGTGTACTAACATTTCTAAATAAAGAGATGATGCTGCCACAGAATATGCCACACAATGCTATATAATTTGCTTTTTCTTGCAGTAGCTGTATAATTTAGTCGTGCACAACAACATATATTACATGGCCCTTGTTACACCCATATTACAAGCACAAACTTGGTGTTTAATGGCCCTTAATTGTTAGCAGCAGAGACATAGCACAGCTCAGTTGCTTTAAGTTCATATTTCAATCAGTTCATTTGCAGTGTTTGGTGTGTGCTACACGCTGCTGAGTTTGTCTTAGAACACCAGTGAGCACGAGCTACATGAAAACAAAAAGGTAGAGCAGTTATAGTTGTGCCATTTGTGGGAGCAAAACCATACCCCAAATTTTGCACACCCCAAAGTTACCTCATTTGATTTTCCCATAGTCTACTGGATTGGAGGGGGTTTTAAACCTAATTTTCATGAGGCAATGTGTCCCTGCGTTAATGCACCTCCCGAAACAACAATTGGGAGAGTAAAACAGTTCAATTAGTAAGGGGGTCCACTCAATAATTGAGTTTTAGACCAATGAAAAGTTAAAGAGTTTTATTACAAACATTAAAAATAAGTGGTACAGAGTCAATGCCATGAAGGCTGTCAATGCAAAGCTATATAGAGTATCCAAAATCAGAAAATATTTTATGTTTCAAATGAGCAGCAAAATCAGAAAGAATTTAGGCAGCTTCCCTAGCAGAATAGGAAGGTCTTTGGCTCACTCCCAAAATCAAGGAGTTCTTATATACAATGCTTGCATAGCAAAAGAGTAATTCTGCAAAATCATCGTGGTGTGAGCAAAAGCATAGTTTCTTTAACAAATCGGAGCATAAGAATAATACACGTCATTGCCTTAACACAGAAGCACCATCCCAATTCTTTAGAAAAAAGTATTCAATGCCTTCTATGCTGAGGATTAAATATTGTTTATTACTGTTTTAGAATAATTTTTTAAAATGTTTACTAGATGCACTGAATCTGTTGCTCACAAGTGCACTAATTGCACTTGATGCTTTCTGTTTTCACACCTCATTCAGAGCCATTTGTGGTGGTGGTTAGGGAGCGAGCACACTGAGAGAAGCCATTTTGGTCAGCACTCTAGCTGCTTGAACCACCATCCACTATTTAATGAAGCCCGGGGTGCAGTCGCGCAGTTGAGGCAACAAGTTACCACCATGCGCTCAGTTGGGGTAATCTTGTCTGTTTAAATACTGTTTATTACTGTTTTAAAAATTGTAATTCCAACAGACTTGAATAATTTACATTTTGTTTCCCGAATGCACTGAGTCTGCTGCTCATAAGCACACACTGATTGCACTTGACACTTCTGTTTCACGCCGCATTCAGAGCCATTTCAGGTGGTGGTGAGGGGCGTCATTTTGGTCAGTGCTCTAGCTGCTTGAAACACCATCCACTATTTAATGAAGCCCGGGTGTGGTCACGCAGTGGTCATGCAGCTGGCGTGCCACAAGCACGTCAAAGGCAAGTTCGTCTGCACTGAACGGGACCAGGGGCCAGGGACCAGGGACCCTGCTCCAAATCACCCAAATATGATTACAAACTCTTCTCAGCAACTGGTAGCACTCAGGGGGGATTATAATGTTGAATAGCTCCACTCAAGCGACATGACCGAGGGAAACCTGCTATATAAGAGCTGCTTCACCTTCCCCCGCTCAGTCCCCTGTTCCAAGAGCACCAGTCCGTTCAAGCCCGGCTGGAAAATGTTCCTGATAAACTGCAGATCCCTACCGCGCCATAGGCTGGAAATCTTTAGGCGTCTGGAGAAGGAAAAACCAGATGCGATTTTCCTGACTGAAACCTGGCTCCACAAGGAGTCAGGACCAGATCTCGCCTAGGCCTTGCCCCCGACTACTATATAACCCACAGAGACAGAGAGGACAGGAAGGGAGGGGGACTAGAAATAAATACTCAAGGCAGCATTCACATGCCTGGCCGAACCCAAGCTGATTCCTCCACTGAGAAAGCATACCATTTTCTATTGCCCTGTCCCCTACACACACATTTTCCGGCATCCTTATTGACCGCCCTCCTGGCTTTCCTGGCCAATTCATCTAGACCTTACCAGACGCAACTGCTGGTCTGGAAGTTAAGAAAACCAACTTCACAGTGTTGGGAGATCTTAACTTACACTTCAATGAGCCTGCAGACACCAAAGTAGCTGGGTTTCTACAAGACCTTGCCACTATCCAACCCATCTAAAGAGTACAGGGCCCCACTTGATAAGGGGCACCCGCTTGATCACATCTTTACCAATAACCTGCACCTATTTGTTTTGGACCCATTACCAGTCGTCTGGTCCCATCACGTCTTGATCCCGATGGACCTTTCCACCCCACGTTAACCCACATCCCCCATACTGTTCACCTGGAAAGACCTCAGCTAATCACAGCTGTACTGCCATGATTGGAAACGCACCATTAGCAAGACCATATCCCACCTGGGCCCCTACCCACACTCACTGGACCATACCATTTCCATCAAGACCCATCCCCTTAAAACCAAAAGCAAGTCCGCCCCCTGGTACACCCCTCACTTATGAACACTTAAGAAAAAGTGCAAAATAGCAGGAAGGGAATGGAGGAAGGACTATTGCGAAACAGTGAGGAGCTATCACTCAGAATTCCTAATTGCTCAGGCCGCCCACTACGAAGTCAGAATTAATGGTGCAACAAACTCCCCTAGAGGGATGTTCAAAATCACTAAGTCTCTATTGGAGCCCACACCAAACGGCCCCACCCCTGAGCCCTCTAACTCAAGGTGCAATAGCTTGGCCACCTATTTTCCAAACAAAAATAACAGACATCTTGCTTACTTTCCAGGCACAGGGGGACCCTGGCCCAAACTCCATAACAATCATAAGGAAAGCAGCTCAAAAGACCTTTTGGAACTCCCCAACTAACCTATGAGAACTTCACTGCCATTTTCAGCAAAGTCAAATTGGGATCCCCACTCGACCCCGCCCCCACTTTGATCCTTTCCTGTGCAGCAGAACTCATGTTCCCAACCCTGCTAGACATGGTCAACCTGTACCTAGATAATGGCATACTACCCCGTGCATGGAAACACGCCATGGTTAAAGCCATATTTTAAAAAAACAACCTAGACCCCTTACGCCCAGCAAACTTCCAAATGATCTCACTGCTCCCGGGATTAAGCATAGTGCTGGGAAAACACGTCAATCTGCCCCTCTTTGAATTCACAGAAGACAACAATGTTCTACACACACCTCACTCAAACCAGGTTGTCTCCTAAACATAGCACTGAACCAGCTCTTTTAGTGGCAATGGAGGACTCAAAAAAATACTTGACTTAGGAGGCACAGTAGCCATAATAGTCCTTGGCCTGAGCGCTGCCCTCAATACCGTAAAACACAATATCCTTCTAAAAAGGATTCACATGGCTGGAGTGTAAGGAAAGGCCCTGAGTTCGCTCAGTCAGTTCCTAAAAGACAGGTCCTTCCAGGTATTTGACAAGTCCTGCTCATCAGACATACTGCCTCTTAACTGTGGAGTCCCACAGGGATCATCCCTGTGTCCCACCCTTTTCAGTCTTTACATGCAGCCAATCGCTGACATTGTAATGCCATTTGGGATCTCCATAGTATCATACACGGATGACACCCAATTGGTATTCACACTCACTCCAGACCAGGACCCCGCAGCCCCCACTCTGGGACTTTGTCTGGGTATGGTAGCAAGATTAATGGACAAGTCATGACTTAAGCTGAATGGAAACAAGACCAAACTTATCATCCTAGGGAACAATCCAAACCTCCAAAAGTCCCTGAGTTGGCCGGACCACCTTGGCCCGCCCCTGCCCCCAAATCAGTTATAAAAAGTTTGGGGTATGGTTGGACAAAACTTTAACTATGGAAACCCAGGCTACTAAACTTTCTGCATGTTTTTATGGAATCCCCTGAATGCTACACAAAATATTTCACCTGCTCCCTCCGCTATCCAGGAGGCTGGTAGTCTCCAGGCATTGATCCTCTCCCACCTGGACAATGGCAACTCGCTCTATCTGGGTGCGCCTACAGCAGTCATTAGGAAACTGCAAGTCGTACAGAATGCAGCCACACGTTCCCTGCTAAATATTACCAGATACTGTTCAGTCTGTCAAGCCCTGGCAGATCTCGAGTGGCTCCCGGTTTTCCAAAGGATCAAATTCAAGGCTCTGTGCACAGCACATAGAGCCCTTCAAACTCAATGCCATCCCGACTCTCAGCAGCTCATTGCCCCATGCACCCCCAAGAGAGCCCTCAGACCCTCCATCGCGTGATGGGCTCATGTTCCCTCTATTAGAAGGGCAACAAGTGGAGGACGATTCTTTAGCTACAATGTAGCCATTCTCTGGAACCCTCTTCTCTATACCATGCGGACAGTGGACAACAAACTGTCCTTCTGAAAACTCCTTAAAACTTGGTTCTTCGAGAACTAAACTCTGACGGAGCAAGCTTCATAGTCGATGTCGTACAACCAGCGTTGGGATTCCTAGGGGTCGGCATGTGATCTACAGATGTGACTAGTATATTATAGTATGCTAATGTCATCTGGAGAGGTTTGAACAAATATGAAACTTTAAACAATAAGACTTTCTTTCTGTGAAGAGACCCAGTGAAGAAACAAATGAGATAAATACTTGTTGCAGTCTTACATCTGCATCATAGAAAGTTCATTGTGAGCAAAAAACATACAGCAATGAAAATAAACTAATATAACCTCAGTTTGACTGCATGCTGCCGAGCCTGTGGGAAGATGATGCATGTGGGGGGGGGGGGAGGAGGGGACGAGCAGGAGTGAGTGACAGAAATGGTATCCATTTTGTCTAAAATTACGTTTTACAGAAAAATGCGGCATAACTAAAACACACTCATGACCACACTTCTACACATCATAGGAATTTTGTTTACATTGTTTTCATGCTAATTCAGTCTGTATATGTAAAAGCAAGTGTGAAGAGGCATAATACACTGCATTATTAATGCACAAAATATAAACCTGAAAAACTCATCCACACATTCTAGACCACTTAACATAAGTATTCCTGGTATTACTTGGAAAGGCAGCAACGTTTCCTGTGAGGAGATAATATATTCCATTCATTCTGTAGTGTTTAGGTGGGTATCGGATGACTATGGTTAAATGAACAAGGCACTTCTAACTTTTTTTTAGGTTTGTTGCTTTGTTGATGATCCTTCTTGGTGGGTTCTTTAGTCCTGTGTTTACCATCAGTACTATTGACACTACTCCCTTATGACCCGTTCTTTTAGTATTCTACCTTTTTGCTTCATCACAAGTCAAGGCATACATTTCTCCTTCTGAATTGTCACTTCATTCTGGATCTCCTCACTTAGGTTGGAGTTTTGCTCTGTCGTAAGGCTTCTTCTTCCCAATTTGGGTACTCCTTTCTAAAGACACATGCTCTTACACATGTCAATACTAGTGCAGAGGATAGTGACAATAGGAGGGTGTTACCCCTATGTTGGCCAAACCAGGTCAAAGAGAACAAAGCGATTAATGCCTACAGTCTGGTCCCCACACGCTTACAAAGGGGAGGGCAAACATATTTGCACAACACTCGGGTCAAATGTTTAACTTTCACTCCACCCATACACAAGGAGGCTGAACTACCCGCACCTTGGGGAACAATCCAAGCCCCTGCACAACAGGAAGTAAGTCTTGGACCCACACCCCATCCATCAGAGCCTCTAGCCTTAGCTGTGAAATGTCCTACACAGCTACTCACAGTCTTCAACCTTCAAGCCCATTCATGTGAAAAATGCATCACAAAATAAAAATGTACATCAACGTATTGCTTTCAAATAAAAGTCTCTACCGACTACTTAATCATATATTAATCATATGTTTCACACTGTTCGGCCACAAAGGTAGTCAGGCCAATCAGGTTCTTCACCCTCCCCACTAACCACAAGAGTTGATGCAGACGCCAATATATCATCAATGAAATAATTGGTGCCCTACGTGGAGAGGTGTATCCCATTTTGATGAAGCATCCCTGGGCCTATGACCAACATATTCATGGCTGGGGCTTGTATACCCTCTCCGCGCTTTCTCCTTGGAATCACTTGTGACAATGCTTTGATAGCCCTTGGAAGTGTTTGTCCCAAACTGGAGATTTTTCTGAGAATGAACTCGCTAAGCCTTTTGTGGTCCAATGTCTCTAAGGTGAGAAATTACCAAATCTGGGAGCTGGGGCCCCTCCTGACTCCTTGTAGACTCCACTGTCTCTCACAGGTGTGGCAACCTCAGATGGACAATGCATAATCACTGGAAGAATATCCTTGATAACGCCTTTTGTTTTGGTCTAATGAAATGCTGCAGCCTGCATGCTGCCCACTAGGAGAATGAATGGTCTACTACCAGAAGAGGCTTGAATGACATGACTTACAAAGAGAGAACAAATTAATGACACGAGGGAGTTTGATACCCTGCAATAAATCTGTGCACTCATAGTATTTGTAGCAAGCTGGTGACCATCTTCCTATTCCTACAACTTCAGCTGGCCTTTGCTAAATCCTACTTCTGATGCCATGGTTGCAGCACAGATACAAAAGGAGAGAAAGGACTAATATGAAGGCTTTACTCCCACAAATGATGCTGTAAACACCATAGTAAATTGGTAGCGTGAGTGAGTGTCACCATTCTGGTGGATTATTAGTGTGGTGGAGGCAGTTGCTGGTTGTGACTCCAAATATTGCTTAGGGCATGGATCAGGACAACCAATGTAGCAGGAGCCTCGTGGAGATAAATAATAATGCCTTTCTTAGTTGATCTGCCTTGGAGCAGGAGAACTTTGCAATTACTTGGCTATCTTCTAGGTGAACATTTTTATTTTGTAACCCCCCACCACCGGGATCATATTTACATTTTCCGGCAAGTTCACCAGGGCTGGACTGGGGAACAAAAGCAGCCCTAGCAAAAATTCTCAGACCAGCCCATCTCCCTTCATCTCCACACACAATCTCTCTTTCAATCAATCCATTCTACATCTCTCCTTTTCACTCTCTCTTCTCCCTCTCGGATCACTTTCTCTCTCGCTTTCCTTCTCTCTTGAAGCCTCCCCATCCTTGCTGCAATTAACCCAGGGAGCTGGGGAAAGTGACAGAGACACCAGGAGAGGCCCTCTGCCCTAAACATTAGTCTTCAGAGGCTCCAGCCTACCAGGGAAATGCCTAGTGGAATAAAAGGCCTCTCCAACCCTGATGTTTACTGGTGCAAAAGGTCTCATAAAAGGTTAATGCTAATGTTGCCACTAACATTTTTTTTTCATATTTTGAAGTGCACGCTCTTTGCTTCTGTGACTATTTGGCATGCAATTTCTCCCCACCAGAGCCCTCTTAATTAAAAAATTGTAAAAATGTCAGGAGCTCCTACTAGCTTGGCAAATAATCTAGGGCTGTTAAGGTGCTGGAGTAGATGAGTAGCCCGATCGGGGTCTCCAAGTTAAGTAGCCAGGTCTTTCTTTTTCTTGTGGAATTCGAGAGGGGATGGGGAGGTCCTGATGTAGTGTAGAAGGTCATTCCAGGACTTGGCGGCTATGTAGTAAAAGCAGCGTCCTCCTGACTTGCTGCTGCAGATGCAGGGTATTTGCACAACGTGGAGTGAGGCTGAACACAGTTGGTGGAAGTTGAGGTGGTGGTTGAGGTAGGAAGGTCCAATGTTGTAGAGGGCTTTGTATGCGTGTGTGAGCAGTTAGAATTAGCATCGCTTCTGGATTGGTAGCCAGTGTAGCTCTCTGAAGTGGGGTGTGATGTGTGCGTTGTAGGGGATGTCGAGGATGAGTCTAGCGGCGGTGTTCTGGGTGGTCTGGATTTTTTGTGTGAGTTGATTCATGATGCTGGTGTAGAGTGCATTGCTGTAGTCTAGTCTGCTGGTGATGAGGGCCGGTGTGATTGTGCGTCTGGTGTCAGTGGGGAGCTAGAATATTATTTTGCAGAGCATACGTAGCATGAAGAAGCTGGAAGAGGTAACAGCGTTCACTTGTTTGGCCATCGTGAGTCTGTCATCATTATGAGGCCAAGGTTTTTGGCGAAACCGGTGGGGGTGGTCATGGGTCCCAGGTCCGTCGACCACCAGGAGGAGTCCCATGGATAGCTCTTGTTTCCGAAGATTAGGATTTCCGTTTTATCTGTGTTGAGCTTTAGGCAGTTCTGTTTCATCCAGTTTGCTACCCTAGACATGCACGTGTTGAAGTTGGTTCTGGTGGTGTGGTTGTTGTCTGTGAGGGAGAGAATGAGCTAGGTGTTATCTGCATAGGATACAATGTTGATTCCGTGGGCTCTTATGACGAGGACGAGTGGCGCCATTTAGACGTTGAAGAGGATAGTGCTCAGCTATGATCCTTGAGGAACTCTGCAGATGAGATTCTTGGGTTCAGAGGTGTAGGATGGGAGCCTGATCTTCTGGGTCCTGTCGGAGAGAAAGGAGGCCACCCAGGCCAGGGCGGGTTCATGTATTCTGGAGTTGTGGAATCTTGCGATAAGGATGCTGTGGGAGACGGTGTCGAAGGCTGCGGGAAGGCCGAGTAGCATGAGTGCGGAGGTTTCTCCTTTGTCCATGATAGTCCAGATGTCGTCAGTTGCTGTGATGCGAGCGGTTAATACGTGCTGCACGTTTTCTTTGTTAATGAAGCACTGCTAATTCTGGAAGAACAGGGCACCAAGCTTCCACAGTTCTTATTGAAAACATCATGAAGTCTGCCACCTGAGGAGGGTATCTTCTGAATTCTTCCAACTTAGAGCGAGACAATGCAGCAGCAGGATTGAAAATATCCAGGACGTCTTGCCATAAACAAACTACCTAACACTTTAATCCCAGAATGTTTGTAAGTAGCACTCTTCCTGTAAATAACTTTCACTACTGAGATTATGTTAGACCAAAATGTCACACTGTTGTTGCTGAAGTAAGCAGTCCAAATTGACACCGCTACTACAATAGGAAATTATTCTAAAAATGCGATATTCTTGACCAACCCAATACCTAGGCCAGTCTGCCCTGAACATCTCTGCTCCTATCATGGCACCAAAATGCATGCTACCCCCTGTGTTGGTAAAAAAAAGGCCAAATGACGCAGCCACAATACTGTGCCATTGAACTGACCCACAGATTTGCACCAGATCTGCAAATCTTCTCACACATTGTTGTTAATCTAGTGCAGTTATGTTTTTGTTTCAGGCCAACCAGGGCACTGACGGGGGTGGCATATCAGTATAATTCTCAGGGCGAAATTCGTTTTGCTCAAGCAGTACATGAAGCCCATGTAGAGCAACAGTTTTGTGGGATAAGCACAATCTTACTCAGTCGACTGGTGAAGGCCTGGACTTATTCTATTGGCGACCTTCAGCCCCCTGCACAGGAATGTACCCAAATCGCCAAGACTGCAATACAGGTTGTATGACCAGATGTTTTCTCTTGTACTAGCAGAACCCCTACTTCTTCTACAAGAAAAATGAAGGTGCTCAATGCTTTCTCACACTTGTTTGACCCTGGTGCCCCCAAGAATAAGAATTAATTCAGGTAATGAATAACATTGGTAGAACGTGACACGATTGAATGTGCTAAATTACTCAAAGTAAGTGCAGGGTGTCGCATAGCAAATAGACATGCATCTGTCATAGTAATATGAGCCATTAAACTAAATGCCTACAAGCTGATAATCATCAGGGTGTACTGGTAAAAGCCTAAATTCAAATTCAGTGTTCACCTTCCCTAGTAATGCCCCTGGGCCTAGTGCCCGACTCTTGCGCAAAGCTCAAGTGTTTGAAGCAGCTCTGGGGATTGATGGCATCATTGACAGATCCATCCTTTGGGGATGAGAGATTATTATTCATCACATGGAACTGCGCAGGTTTTATTTTAGGACATCCCCAAAAAGTGAGCAGACTCAGTGATTCCTTTGCTGCTCTGAAATTAAGGGCAGCAGCGGCTGGTGCAGGTAAGCGCGGTAGGCGGGGCAAGAGGATGTCAACAGACAGAATAGGGCAAATTAAATAAATAAATAACTCCTGTCGACATCCCCCCCCCCGCAGCGCCCTACCCCGCCCCACCACCCCACCGCGCTTACCTGCACCTGCCGCTGCTGATTAAGGGACCAGTTAAGCCATGGCAGCTAGTTTTCTTCCATGACCAGTGCTAGTGCTCCCATTAACTAGACATGTTGAACTACTTTTCTTTTTCTTTGGACTTTTTAATATACTTCGACTCTGGGTATGAGGGGAGGCTACACAATTAATTCACTTGAATTTGCACATGCATGGGGGAGCGAGTACATGCTTCTGATTTCTTGCTCCCCCGAAAGGTAGGTGCAGAAAGGAATGCTGCCTGAAGCTGGTAATGGTGTGATTCTAACCAGACCATTACCTCAGTTTGATCCCACAGTATGTCCAGATTTACTTACCTCACAAAATAACCAAGCAATATTACCATAGTCATCATGTGCTTACAGGCTCTTTCATGCGTAAAATGCCCAGCTCAATGCTAATGCAGGCGTCTTCTTCAACAAAACAGTCTAATAAACGTTAAAACCAAATAAACAGTTTGTGATGCTCTTCGTAACGTAGATAGAACATCTCCACAAACCCTACTTTCCAAAGTTTTTCCTTCATTTCAGGTGGGACATATGCACTTAGTTGCACAATTTAAATAGGATTGTTTCCTGCCCTGCCCCCATCCTCTGATAGAAATGGCCTACTAATCCTGTTTTTTTCTTAGTTTCTGGTTCCACAAGTGTTCCACTAAATTCAGTAGAAGAAACTTGACCACTAGTCCTCGATTCAGCATTTGATCGCTTGTCTATATCTGTGCTTTCGCTGGTAGTGTTGAGCCCTGCTGGTGTCTGCCTACATTGCTGTAGCAGTAGAGCAGCAGCTTGGCTGTTTAGTTCACCCCGCGAGGCTTTCGTACTGGGTGGTGCAGACATTGAAGAGGAGCTTACGAACTGTGATAATAGAATAGCTGCTGCACTAAGGATAGCTGATGCATTAGGGAAGCACTGCTGTTGTTCACATGCTCTAGTGGTGCTGAAGCGGGTGTTAGTAGGTGTGTGCCGGCCTCTTCCAAGGACTGCTTAGGTGGAGTGCTGAGACTCATGTCACCATTCTGTTCAGAAGCTGTGGCCTCTTTAGCTCCTTCTTCCAACAGTGCAGGTGCTATACCTGCAGAGCCCTGCTGATATCCAGTTCAAGCACCCAAATAACCAGATTACTGTCAAAGCGTGCAGCATGAGCATCACTTGTTTTCTCTTTCTGTGTAATTGCTGCCCCCTCCAGCCCCCTCACCAAGAAACGGGAGCTCCAGGGTATTGTTGGCGGAGTGCGGCTCTAACCTCCCAAAGCCCAGAGTTTGCTCCGCTGGAGTAGCCTCCAGCACGTTGGTGCACTGAGTTTGTTCCGCTGGAGTAGCCTCCAGCATGTTGGTGCACTGAGTTTGTTCCGCTGGAGTAGCCTCCAGCATGTTGGTGCACTGAGTTTGCTCCGCTGGGGTAGCCTCCAGCACGTTGGTGCACTGAGTTTGCTCCGCTGGGGTAGCCCCCAGCACGTTGGTGCACTGAGTTTGCTCCGCTGGGGTAGCCTCCAGCACGTTGGTGCACTGAGTTTGCTCCGCTGGAGTAGCCTCCAGCACGTTGGTGCACTGAGTTTGCTCCGCTGGGGTAGCCTCCAGCTCGTTGGTGCACTGAGTTTGCTCTGCTGGAGTAGCCTCCAGCACGTTGGTGCACTGAGTTTGCTTCTCTGGGCGCTTCCTCAGTGGCAGGAAGGCCGCTCAGGCAGTCTGTGACTTCTACTTCATATGGCCTGGTATTGCTGAGTCCCCTCCCTTGACATGGTCAGTAAACACTGTCCCCTACCCCATGAAGCATTAATAAACATCTCCAACACCAGTTTCTTGGATTAGGGGTAGGTAACCCCGGCCGTATTTATTACAAATTAATAAAACACATTATTAATACTTCATAATCAAAAACGAATTTAAAACATGTACGCAGAAAACCCAAAACACATCCAATTACATTTGTCAATACAGAGATTGATACATTTTTAATGGCTAACCTTAACAAAAGTCTAATACAAAGCCATACCTAACCTAAAACTAGAATATGTACATTTGTTTTCTGCGTATCCTGGATGAGCCTACATGCAAGGTCATGACTGTTCCCAACTAGTTACCAGGTCCCCCTTTACCGGAGTGACCTTGAGCAGGAGGCCGTGTGCCCACCAGATTCCGTGGGTGACCCCCACGCCCTTCTATCGTACCACCCAGGGGCTGAGGTTATACCATGTTGGCACCCAATGGGCCTGCGCAGGGGTTGGCCCAAGCGGCCTACCGGAAGCGGGACTTCCTACCCCCCGCACCCATCAGTCTACTGCCCCCTGGAGTGTGATGAATGACCACTGTCCCTCCCCCAGGCGTCCCCGTTAAACAATGGGATGCCTACTAAGGGAAGTAAATATTTCCTAGCAATCATGACCTTACCGCAGACCAAGGATACTCAGACATAAACACGACAAATTAGATATTTTCTGTAATGTAAGCATATCAAACATTATTCACAACACTTGCAACATTTTTAATTTGAGACTTGAAAAACAACACTTTACACAAGCCCGACCTAACATTTTTTAACATTGCTGCCTCAGGGGATGGTGGGTGGGGAAAGAATAAATTCCAAAAGGAGGCTCTGGGGTCCTCCGATGGGTGACGGGCGGCGAGCGTTGTACTCGGGCAGCACGGCGGGAAAGAAGAGGCTCTCCCGCCACACTGCTGGGGCTCTTAAAGGGGTCCGACCCCCCGAGCCGGCTGGAACTGGTCCCGGCGAGATCCGGGACCGTTCGCATTGCGTGTTTGCCCCGGAAGCATTTCAACTGCTTCCGGGGCAACCGCCTCGTAGCCAATGGGCGAGGGCGGGGAGGGCGGGACCCTCGCGCGTCATCAGCGCGGGACCCGACTCCCCCGCTCTCGCCGGAACAATACACCGGGGACCGGCACAACTGCCATATTGGCGGCATAACCGAGTTCCCGGTGACGCCTGGGGATATGGCCTGGTATTGCTGAGTCCCCTCCCTTGACATGGTCAGTAAACACTGTCCCCTACCCCATGAAGCATTAATAAACATATCCAACACCAGTTTCTTGGATTAGGGGTAGGTAACCCCGGCCGTATTTATTACAAATTAATAAAACACATTATTAATACTTCATAATCAAAAACGAATTTAAAACCTATACGCAGAAAACCCAAATCACATCCAATTACATTTGTCAATACAGAGATTGATACATTTTTAATGGCTAACCTTAACAAAAGTCTAATACAAAGCCATACCTAACCTAAAACTGGAATATGTACATTTGTTTTCTGTGTATCCTGGATGAGCCTACATGCAAGGTCATGACTGTTCCCAACTAGTTACCAGGTCCCCCTTTACCGGAGTGACCTTGCGCAGGAGGCCCGTGTGCCCACCAGATTCCGTGGGTGCCCCCCACGCCCTTCTATCGTACCACCCAGGGGCTGAGGTTATGCCGTGTTGGCGCCCAATGCACCTGCGCAGGGGTTGGCCCAAGTGGCCTACCGGAAGCGGGACTTCCTACCCCCCGCACCCATCAGTCTACTGCCCCCTGGAGTGTGATGAGGGACCACTGTCCCTCCCCCAGGCGTCCCCGTTAAACAATGGGATGCCTACTAGGAGAAGTAAATATTTCCTAGCAATCATGACCTTACCGCCACAGGCCAGCATAGTTGACCGACTATCTGGCCCCCCCATCCGCTAACGGCCCCGAGGTCATGCCCTGTGACTCGCCGCTACCAGCCAGGCTAGCATATTCTCTAAGAATATTTCATTACCAATTTTTGAGAGGTGGACCCCGTCTTGTAGATAACAATGTTCTCCCCGGATGCACCCATGCGGAATTGTCCTAAGCCTTGGAGTCCTGAACAGTCGGTCAATCCTATTATTGATCCTCTTCACAGAATGGTTCAACGCCCAGACCGACTCCCCCCCCGCCACTGGAGTCTAGGGATCATGTGAGACCATACTAAGGTCGCTAGGGGACACTGCTTGTCCAACCATCTTACTTCTGAGATTATAGCCTCCACCACCCCTTTTCTGCCCATGTGGGCCAAGTCATTACCTCCCAGATGTATTATTATTGCACCGGGTGTCACCGGGGACCTAAGTAACAAAGGACCAATGAGCTTCTGGAACTGCCCCAGTCTCAAGCCCCCCTGACCATGCATTGATACATTCCAACCCGCCTGGCGGGCCCTGTCCCCGAAGTTGCCTGTGCAAAATTGTTGCTTCAACCTGTTGATATATGAATGTCCTATGATCCAAACTTCTCTGCGGCCCGGCCGCCCAGCGGGCACCTGGAGCAGGCGGGGCGCATTTGAAACGGTATTGATGACAAGTTCCCCTCCTGCGGGACAGGATATGGAAACTGCAGAGAGATGGATACAAGGCCAACGTTAGTGATGATACTTACAGCAAATGCAACCGCACATAGCGCTTGTAGCAGTCTGAAGACCACCGCCCAATTCTTTGTACATCTTGACCAGTTAGTCCCCGGGCCGTGGCTTCTGTGGCTGCCCCTATCCTGAAAGAATGTGTCCCAAACTTGGAGGCGTCTAAGCCTGCTGCACCCAAAGCTAGAGCCAAGACCCTTCCAAACTGAAACTTTGTCAGGGGGGAACTGTCCTGATGTATCAATAGGGGCCCACACGCGCCCTGCGGCCTGTATGCCATATATGCCTCTAGGTTGCCCACTGGACAACATGGGCTCCCTGGCGCTCTTTGCAGGATGACATGGTCCCCCCTCCCATTCTGGTCCATTTTTGATCTAGGAATTGATAGTGATATTGAACCAGCCTGCTTCTGCACGTGGGCAAATTGCATCCCACCCTGCCAGTCCTTCTTGTTACGGGATACCAGCTCCCCCACCCTGAAAGCGCCATAGAAGGCGAGGGAAAAAGCACACCTGAATAACTGTACCTCATGGCTGGAACTACATATCTTTTCTAATGCCGCCATGATGGCTGTGAGATCCTCAATATTGATCGGTGTCTAACGTCTGGCTGCGTGCCCTGCAACCGCTGCCAACCTTTTAGGGCCCTTTGGACCAAGAATGTGCCCGTGGGATCCCTATGCCCCATCATTTTTGCAAAAAATGCCACTGCGGTCATGTGGCGCTTTGCGCAAGCCACCGACCGCCCTCTGTCC
Source organism: Calotriton arnoldi (assembly GCA_963921515.1). NCBI lineage: Eukaryota > Metazoa > Chordata > Amphibia > Caudata > Salamandridae > Calotriton > Calotriton arnoldi. Next base: position 63,694 of record CAWUFW010009183.1, read on the forward strand.
CTTAGTTCCCTTAAAAAGGATAAGATGGATGCTGGATTATGCCAAGTCCTCTCCCAATCCTGTCCTAAGACTGCGCAGTATGCGGTAAATGCCCCCTCATAGGCCCGCCTAGTCCTGGGCACTAAGCTAGCTGCCACGAGGTCTGGTAAGATGGGGCACCAAGCTGCCACAGATGCTCTGGAAAGGGTGTTGGATAGTCCGCCGCTTCCGGATGATGAGACCTGAAAACCTGCATCTTGAAACGAGACAATGCATCAGCCGCGTGGTTGAGAATGCCCGGGACATGCCCAGCTCTAAACAACACATTTAGCTTCATACATTGCAGCACAATTTCTTTAAGCAGGCGAAGCAACATTTTACATTTTGCGGACTGCAGGTTGATGCACTCCATCACTGCCATGTTATCTGACCAGAAAACAACTGACTGATCACGGAACTGCTGCGGCCAGATTGTCACAGCCACTAAAATGGGAAATAGCTCCAGAAATGAAATGTTACTTGTGAGACCACTGTCAACCCACCACTTGGGCCAATGCCCAGCCGCCCAGTGGGGACCTAGGATGGCTCCAAACCCCTCACTCCCTGCTGCATCTGTCATCAGCCCCAACTCTGTGCTGGACCTGGCTGGGCTGGGCCACACTACCGCGCCATTGAAGTCACGCAGAAATGCCAACCAAATCCGCATATCCTGCTTAACCTCGCTGGACAACCTAGTGTGGTGATGCTTGCCTTTTAGCCCTGACATTGCTTGGGCAATGGACCGGGAAAAGGGGCGTGCCATAGGAATAATTCTTAATGCAAAGTTGAGCATGCCCACTGTTTTTTGTAGCTGGTGTAGAGTGACTTTTTCCTTTTGTAAACAGCCCGCTAATGCCAAAGAGAAGCCCTCCACCTTGCTCACCGGTAAGCGTGACACACCCTCCACAGAATCTAGTTCGATGACCAAGAATTCAATTTTTGTTGCTGGACCGACTGTCTTGCCCTGCGCCAGGGGGACCCCTAGTCCCCCCATCAGTGTGCAAAATGTGTCCAATGCCCTGCTACACTCTTGTGATTGTGGTGCACCCAACAACAAGAAATCATCTAAATAGTGCAATACCCACTGGTGCCCTGAGACCTGCCTAAAAACCCATTCCAGGAAGGAGCTGAATTCTCAAAATATGAGCAAGAGACAGAGCACCCCATTGGCATGCACTTGTCCATGTAAAACCTCCCTTCCAACTGAAAACCAAGTAAGTGGAAATCCTGTGGATGCACAGGTAATAACCGAAAAGCAGATTCAATTTCTGATTTTGCTAACAAGGTGCCTGGGCCAAGGGATTGCAGCATAGCAATCGCCTGATCCAATGATGCGTATCTCACGGAGCACAGGGCTCCGTCAATGGCCTCATTCAAGGACAGGCCCCTGGGAGCAGATAGGTTATGGATGAGGCGGAAATCCCCTGGATCTTTTTTGGGTACTACCCCCAATGGTGAGCAGACAAAATTATCCAAAGGTATTGAGTCAAAGGGCCCTGCCAACCTCCCCAAATGCAGTTCTTTCAGTACTTTCTCTCTTGCTATCGATATGTTGTCTCTCACTGACTGCTGATTGCGGCAGTAAGACACCCCTGAATAACCCGGGGCTGGTATCCGGAAACCGTCCCTAAAGCCTTCAAATAAAATCTGGGCTGTGCCTGGGCACGAATACTTATTCAACCAGGGTATCAGGGTCATAATGTCAATAGGTGAGTGCGCCTTTCCAAACAATTGAACCTCATTCTTGCTTCTTAGTTCCCTTGTCTTTTGATTTCTTAAAACACTTAGATTCTGGGTGTGAGGAGAGGCCACAGAATGAGCAGGCATGCTTGAACTTACAGGAGCCACTGGGTCTGGTGCATGTTTTTCTATTGAAATCCCAGCATGCCCCCTTCTTGCTGCCCGCCCCCGCCCCCCGCTTTGGGGTGTAGCTGGCCGAAAGGACTGCACTTTTGGTGCCTCCTTGCCTTGGTAATTCATGTGTCTTAACCACAAAATCATATCAACCTGGTCCCATGTGAGAGCTGGATCAGATGCTTTTACCCATCTAAAAGCTTTGTCATATTCCTTCCAGCACATCCCACCATACTCATCATGCGCACATGCTATTCTGTTCTGGTAGCACACCAACTCTGTGCTTAGCCCTGGGAATTTCTCTATCAACACCGCATGGAAGTTCCCAAAAGCTTTTATCCAATTAATCAGTGTTTCATCAACCTTTTTTCTGGTCGGCCAGTTGGCCCAATCCCGTGGGTGGGCCCATTCCCTTGCTTTCTTGGCCTCCTCCTTCTCATCTTTGTCTACCAGCAAGGAAAACATGTTTACATACTCCCCCTTCCAAATCTGCTCTTTTACATCCTGCGCAATGTGCCTAGCCAAGCGCTCTCTGTTGGAACGCACATCCCCCAAACCTAAAATTGGCAGCAATTGCACTGTACCTGCCGATGTGCATGCTTGCGTCTTGGCGTCTTCAGGTCCCGCAGCTGCAGCCTTCACTGGGGGTTCCGAGTCATTAGTGATGCTCCCTGCTTTTTTGAGAACCTCAACCGGTGGCGGCACCACCTGTGCTGCCTTCTCGACTCGCGCTACTAAGCTCTTTGCCTTCTCTAAGGCATTCCCCTCCGCTGAGAGGACCCCGCTACCTGTAGACGGAATCACCGATCCTGCTTTTGCCAGCCATGGTAGCAATGCTGCTAAGTTCGCTACTATGTCCTGCTGACCCAGCGCTACATTGGGAGCTGCTGCACTTAAAGGCTGCGCAGGGATCTCATTATTATTTGGTGGAGTCGCCCCCCCTGTAGGGACCACATGTACTGGGAGCGCAAGCCCCGGTATGACAGGTACTGCTGGCACTGGTGCCTCAGGACCCGGGATGGCAGGTATGATTGGCACGGGTATGGCTATTGGTACTGGAGGTACTGGGACCCCTAGCACTGGAATAGCTGGCAGCTCTGTGGCTCGTGGCTCTGCGGCTCGCGGCATGGTTGGCACCAGTGGTACTATCGCTGGCCCCGCGGGGATCTCTGGGACAGAACCCCCTTCCCCCGCTTTTGCCTTGATTTCCGCGCTACTGGAGGAAAAGCTGCCCTGGGTGCGACGTTAGAGCGCCTGGGCCTGTCTTCTGTGTCTTCCTGCCCCATCTACCCTCCTGGTTAGATCTGCCACCGTTTGGTTCAGGTCGCTCATGGAGCGCATCATGTTCGCCATCCACTCCTCCATCCTGGATGGAACCTGCCCTCTCTTTGCTTTTGGCGCCATTGCTTAAGCAGAATTATCCCTTGCTCCCTGCAAGCACACCCTCAGTGTTCACCCACACTGGGCAAGACACCAGCGCTTGTTTGCCTATGCGCCCACAACACCTTTAAATGCCCCCTGCAAAACTTGCCCCTGGGCCCCAAAGTGTGCCAAAACGAATCCCCCCCCCCCAACACCCCCTTACCTTCCAAAATTGGCAGAACCCCAAACCGCAGCTACAGCCAGAGCCACTCCCACATGTTCAAGAATGTGGGGCAAGTGAGGATATCCTCCAACCCGCGTGGCTCCTGGTCTGTGCTTGCTGGTCCCGGTCCTGCAGAAGGAAGGCGAAGGGTGTTGCAGCTACAGATGTCCCTCCAGGTGTGCCGGCTCCAATGCTTTTCCTATGAGCCTGCTGAAGCAAAATGCCGCTACCGAATTCCCCCAGATGCCGGCTCCAAGCCCGTTCTTATGAGCCTGCTGAAGGAAACAAAAAAAGGGGGGGGGTGGTACAGGGTTAACTCCTTGTGCCCCTCCTGCGTGGATTTGCGGTGAAATTCGCTGAAAATTGCGCCCGGTTTCCTCCCCAATCACACTGCACCACTCCTGCTTGTATGCGCCTGGAAGAAAAATGGGTAGATAGGGTTAAGCTTCCTGGCGCCCCTGCCGCGTGGGGCAGAGGCTCCGCTTCGCGGTAACTGCCGAAACAACAGCGCCCGCCGTAAAAATGCGCCCGCTTTTCTCCCCGATCACACTGCACCACTCCTGCTTGTATGCGCCTGGAAGAACAATGGGTACAGAGGGTTAGCTTCCCTGTGCCCATGCCGCGTGGGGCAGAGGCTCTGCTTCGTGGTAAAACTGCCGAAACCACTCGCCCTCCTCCTTGCGCTGATCGCACTGCAAAACACCAGCACCTGCACAGAAAGAAATAAAGAATAAATTCCAAAAGGAGGCTCTGAGGTCCTCCGATGGGTGACAGGCGGCGAGCGTTGTACTTGGGCAGCGCGGCGGGAAAGAAGAGGCTCTCCCGCCGCACTGCTGGGGCTCTGAAAGGGGTCCGACCCCCCGAGCCAGCTGGAACTGGTCCCGGCGAGATCCGGGACCGTTCGCATTGCGTGTTTGCCCCGGAAGCATTTTAACTGCTTCCGGGGCAACCGCCTCGTAGCCAATGGGCAAGGGCGGGGAGGGCGGGACCCTCGAGCGTCATCAGCGCGGGACCCGACTCCCCCGCCCTCGCCGGAACAATACACCGGGGACCGGCACAACTGCCATATTGGCGGCGTAACTGAGTTCTCGGTGATGCCTGGGGAGGCTCACTGTCAGAGTCTGACTCTAGCCCTGTCTCGTCAGGTCCCTCCCCAACTTCAACAGCTCCACAAACTTGGGCTCTTTGCTCTTACTTTCTGCCGCACCACCCACTCAAGACAATGCCCGCGTACTACATAATTACAAATTTGCTGAAACGGCATGTGTTTACTGGCCAGCTGCCCCCCTTGTCTCACTCTTCACCACACAGTACTCAGTAATAATGTCACAGTCATGGGCTCTGACCCCATGAACAAATGGCCTCCAAGCAGAAAGGAAGAACCCAAACTCCCCGGAAACAGGCCCTCTGGAAAGCGCACTCACCGAATAGTGCTAGTAATGTCCTGTTCCATCCCCGCTGAGTATCTACACCCTCAGCCGTGATGCCACCAGTCTTGGACTGCACTTCTGGCAACTTGAGCGCTTTTGGTGCTGGACATGGGACCCTGGGTAAGTCGTGTGAACTCTCATGTAGACCCACCGCCAGGGCATTGGGCCACAATTATGGCCAAAGAATCATAAAAGAGGGGTGGAGCACCCCCAACCTAATTTCACTCTCCCAGAAGAGCAACAGCAAACAGGAATATACACAATATAAATAAATTTAAAAAAACATAATTCATCCAATGTTAAAACAGTAAAGAATCAACGAACAACAGCAAAACAAACATAATGATATATAATAATTGTGACAACAATAATGGCACTATAATTTATAAAGACATAATTCTTTAACTTAGGAAGAAGCTGAAATTTTCACATTGCTTTAACAAATTAAGAAAAAGATAAAATGCATTAGAGATTGGGAAGAAAACTCATCACAAGAGCAACAGCTTACCAAGTCAGCAGAAGAATTTATAATGGACATCCCCTCTTAAATCAACACAATAATCATCTCTTCCAGCAATAGGTAAGTAAAATCAGATAAGATTTCATGGCTAAACAATTTCTTAAAATAGCATGATATCTACCTGTTGTTTTTTGAAGCTTGGTATGTTTCCTCTGCATATGCCGTTTCTCAAACAATGTGTTTTTGGCGTATAATGTATGCTGTTTAGCTATTAGGTACTCGCAAATTGAGAATGCAGTTTCAAGGATGCAAGGGTGTCAAAAGGACACCCTGTTGCACCCCTAAAATAAGCATGGGTGCAGATGTGGCGCACATACATGCCCTAAGGGCTTGTATGTGCGCCACATGGCACTTTGAAAAATGCAAAAAGTGCATTTTTCAAGGAAATCATAAATTACCACCAACCTGAAGTTGGTGGTAATTTGCGATTCCTAAGCCAAAATCGCACAACTTGGGTGCTTCCTACATTGCATTTAAGGAATCGCAATTTGCGATTCCTTAAATGCGATATCAGCAATAGGGACTCGCAAATTTTGCGATTCCTTATTTTGCGAGTGGGTTTTCCTTTCATACATTGCACACAGCTAAATTGCGATCGCAAACGCTGAAATTCGCAGAATCTCAGCGTTTGCGATCGCAATTTAGCTTGATACATATGGCCCTATGTACTTATTTTTTGGGCAAAACTGAAAATTGCCCCTAATGAGCCTAAAAAAAAAAAGATTTCCTTCTGTTCTAAATAAAGGGGGGAGGCAACTACAGGAAGAATAACAATCACACCAAAATAGGAAAAATATAATTCCTCCCAATCCTTCTGCTCTTAATAGTTAGCTTTCCTGACTTGGTGGTTTTGAGATCACAAATCATAATTTAATTTTTGGTTTGACTGGTATCAAAATCCAGTTGCGGCCGGTGCAGGTAAGAGCGGTGGGGTGGTGTGGCGGGGTGGGAGGGGAGTCGACAGATGACGACGAGGGAAAATAACATTTCAATAAAAGGAAAACCACTTACCTTGGGCTTGCCGCATCCTAGTCGGCGATGCGGCGAGTGCAAGGTAAGTGTTTTTCTTTTTTTTAATTTTATTTTTACTCGTCGTTTGTCGACTACCCCACAAACCCACCCCACCGCTCTTACCTGCACTGGCCGCAACTGTCAAAATCATCCATTAAGGAAACAAATGCATCAATCAGTTTTTCCAAACTGTTAGCAATATGCATTAGCAGAACCATGCCACCCACATAGAGAAGATTGTCCAATTTGTGGCATATATTGTCTGTTAAGGCCAGATGTGTTTTCAAACCACTGCTATACAGGACAAAAGAAATTGCAGAAACAATTCATCCTTGTCGTATCCCTTTGTCGAAATTTAAGCGCTCAGTGCATTCTCTGTTACTTTGATATCTGTAAATAACAGAGAGTCAGCGTGCCAACACAAAAAAGATGATAAAACGGACCAGTGCTTAGACCAGTTGACACAATCAAAGGCACAGCTCAGGTCCACAAACGCCTGTGAGAGAGCCATTAGAGGCTTTTATGCACTTGCCAATAATCAAGTGAAAATTCAAGCACTGCTCAATTACACCTAGTCCTGCCCTAAAGACATATTGCATTTGTTGTTGAGGCCCAGGTCAAAATTCTTTCACAAAGAGCCTTCCAGGCTGTTTTATCTCTGGAATCAATAGGGAAGATGAACCTTCAACAATGGGGATCACTCCTATATCCTTTTTTAGAGATTATGACTATGTGTGTGTCTAAGAGGAAGGCAGAGATGTTTTACAAGACAAATTTACAATGTTTATAATTAATGGAGCCCACAATTTCACTTTTGATTTATATTGATCCATTGGGATGCCGTCAGGGGCTTGAGCTTTGTTTTAGTGACTCTTGTTCATGGCGTCAAACACTTCCTCATAAGTGTAAGTAAAACAATTATCCATGATTAGATAAGTAGAAAGTGAATTTTGAATATACCAATTAGGAAGGCAATTTATAATACCACAGCTATGAGACCCACAAGTCTGGCAAAATGTGAATGTACAATGAAGGACAAAAGGTGTTAGTAAAGTAATAATGGTCAAGGACCTTCCAAAACAGAGGCAGATCTTTTTTTTTTTGACGGGCCTAGTGCAACTGATGCTTCTGTTCAAATTGTTATCTTCTTTTTTATTGAGGGCAGCTTTGTAATTAGAACTGCAACAAGTAATTTCACACTTAGCTCTAGCAATATTTTTCAAAGCTCCAAGTAATAAACTATTGGCAGTTGAACATGCAGAGTCAAGCCACGTAATATTTTTTTAAATTTAGAATGATGGCTCGATGTAAGCAGGTTATTGACAGTTGATAGAGAAAGCACTGTAAACTGAGTCAGGATTTGGGTTGCTAGTTAAATACTCATGAATTTCTATATAACATATTACCACCAAATTCTTAGGAAATCTCACAGGGTCAACTATGCCCCACTTTAGTCTTAATCCCACGTCTCTGATGGATTATTCCTTGGGAATTATAGTTTCTCTATTAAGGCTAATAGACAACAAGCAGAAAGTTACAAATAAGGGTTATGTTTCTAAAACCACTATGCTTTCTTCAAATTCCATGGATACACAAATATAACGTATCACAGTATAACGGCCTTTCCTGTGTATGTGGAAATAATTAAAGAGTCATGAGCATTAATGAAGTTCTTATCAATGAGCCTATTAAAAAGTGTTTCACCCTAGTAGTTGGCTTCAGATAAAGAATATGTTGGCTTTCACTTTGTAAGAAAAGATTTTGCTGAGTTAAATGTAGGCCAAGCTTAAAATTAAAATTGCCACCAATTACTATTGAAAAATGACCAATCATGTTGAACTCTTTGGAGGCTAAAATATCATCAACATTGTTAAAAAGAGGGTGAATATCTGTAAGACTTACTTATGACTACTACCCCTCCTGGGCTATAGGCCCTCAGCCAGGACTCTCCTGCCACCTTTGTCCTGGGCTTTTCTTTTAATCTTACTCCAGGTGTAACCCATCTCCTTCCAGTAAGCCTCGGCGTCAGGTGTTTCTTGGCCTTCCTCTTTTCCTTTTCCCTTGAGGGTTCCAGGTCAGGGCCTGCCTGGTGTGTTTGATGCTGGCTTGCGGAGGGTGTGACCTATTCAGCCCCAACATCTTTTCATGATTTCTTCATGATCAGAGAGTTGGAATCTCTGCCTCCATAGGCTGTTGTTGCTGATGGCCAGCAACTTTACCTTGATAGGGGACCTAAATCTTCATTTTGAAGACCCTAGTAAAAGAGAGGCTTTTGAGCTGATGCAAGATCTTGCCGCAATACAACTTGTACAAAAAGTTAATGCACCAACACACATAAAGGGTCATACTTTGGACCCAGTGTTCACCAATATTTTGGAGTTGACAGTAGAGACTCCCATCCCGTTACCATGGACCGATCATCTGATGATCCCTTTCTCGCTAAAATTCCCTCTTCACGGCAAGGCTAAGGAGCATAAGTCGGCGAAAATCCGACCGTGGTCCAAGCTATCGGCTGAGACATGGTCAATACAACTTCTTAATACAAAACCTAATTTTGGGACTGATACTCTCTCGGCAGCTGAGGCACTCAATCATTGGTTAGAATCTACACTGGACAAAGTCATTCCGAAAAAGAAAATTAATCACAGTGTGAGAGAAAATATTTCCCATGGTATTCACCCCAGCTTAGAGCTCTCAAACAAAAATGTAAACAATTAGAGAGGATTTGGAGAAAAGATTTCAGTGAAAGCACAAAACATACTTACAGAGAAGCCATAAAGCAATACCAAGTGGAAATTAAAAGGGCGCAGTCATCCTATTATGAGGATAAAATTAAAGCAGCATCTAACGCACCCAAAGAAATCTTTAAAATCACCAAATCCCTCCTTGAGCCCTCTCTTCATGATATCCCTAGAAATTCTTCTAAGGGACAGTGCAATGAACTGGCGAGTTACTTTCAGGGAAAAATACAAGCTATCTATAAAACCCTCCCTACATCTCCACTTCCTAGTGACTTAGATATTCCCTTGATGGAAGTAGCTGGGCAACAGGATCAGGGAATAGTGGCAGCAGCTACTCCCACTTTGGAGAAATTTCCTCTCTTGGATATGGAGACTCTTGTTAAAATCTTCGCCAAAATAAAATCTGGATCCCCTTTAGACCCCGCCCCTCCACACATTCTATTTAAGGCTAATGGTGTGATTTTTCCAGCTATCCAAGAGGTGCTTAACATGTCCATCACCAATGGACTCGTGCCATCGATATGGAAGCATGCTATGGTAAAGGCACTACTTAAAAAACCTAGCCTGGACCCAGAAGCACTGAGTAACTACCGGCCCATTTCCCTCCTTCCCTTGCTTAGTAAGATCTTGGAAAAACATATAAACTCCACCCTATCAGCCTTCCTAGAAACCCATGAACTACTTCACCAATCTCAGACGGGTTTCCGCCCACAACATGGCACGGAATCCGCACTAACGGTTGTGGTTGAGGAAGCTAGGAGGATAGTGGATCAGGGAGGAGTGGCGGCCATTGTCCTCCTGGACCTCAGTGCGGCATTTGACACGGTCAACCACAATGTTCTTATTGAACGGCTAAAGAGAATCGGGGTAGCAGGAAGTGCTATCTCCTGGATTCAATCATTCCTCAATGACAGAGTTTTTCAGGTCTTTTCGAAGGAAGCCATTTCCAGCCCTCTCCTTCTGAATTATGGAGTACCCCAAGGATCCTCCTTAAGTCCTACGTTATTTAACGTATATATGAGGCCACTAGCGGAGGTCATCCAGCCATTTGGGATCAAAGTGGTCACCTACGCGGATGATACTCAGCTGGTGATATCTCTTAATCATCCACGGACTGATCCTGCAGACCTGGAGCTCTGCCTAGGAAAGGTAGCTACCTGGATGCAACACTCCTGCCTTAAACTGAATGGAGAAAAACAGAAATTATGTATATGGGCAACACTGCCAAGTTAACTCCCACACTATCATGGCCTCAGTGCCTAGGTGCCCCTCAATTCCGAAGTCCAAGATCAAGAGCCTCGGTGTGTGGCTGGATGACTCACTCAAATTTGATCAGCAGGCAGTGGCAGTGACGGGGGCGTGTCACGGCATCCTTAGGAAACTACGGAAAGTCCTCCCCTATTACCCACTGAAGCTAAGAAGATAGTAGTCCAGGCCCTGATTCTTTCACGGCTGGACTACTGCAATTCATTGTATCTGGGAGCCCCAAAATCCACCCTAAGGAAACTCCAGGTGGCCCAGAACTGCGCAGCACGACTTCTGACAGGCTGCAGTAGTAGGCAGTCAGCTAGCCCCAGTCTGAAAGCCCTTCACTGGCTACCAATAAAGGAAAGAATCTCCTTTAAAGCCTTATGTACTGCTCATAAGACCCTTATGGGCACAGGCCCCAGAATTAATCAGCATTTGATCACCGCCTACCTCCCCAGGAAATCTCTTCGATCGGAGAATTTAAATTTAGCATGCATTCCTAAAGTCAACAGGCAGCGGAGTGGAGGCCGCTCCTTTTCATATAACATAGCTGGATTGTGGAACTCCCTCCCTCTTAATCTCCGCCATGAAACTACTCATCTCTCTTTTCGGAAGGGTCTTAAAACATGGCTATTCCAGAACAGTACCTGACTAGCCCTCCCTTACTAGCCCTAATTGCCGTTCAGCGCTGGGATGCCTTTGGGTAGCTATGCGCTCTATAAATGCTAATTAATAATAATAATAATAATGGTGTTTGGCCAGCGGATTTGGAGGATTTTCCTCAGGCAGGTGTTGATGAAGGTCTGGACCTTGTTAGTGGTGGTCACTGTTGACTCCCAGGTTCCTGCTCCATACAGAAGGACTGATTTTACGTTGGTGTTAAAAAGCCAGATCTTTGTTTGCAGCGTAAGGTCCTTTGAGCTCCAAACCTTCTTTAGTTGATCTGTAAGACATCCTCCAGAAAAGATGTTGCTGTAGAAGTTGGCAATCAAGAACTGAATGTCACCCTTCTAACCAATATATAACCTTAACAATAAGGATTGTGTGACATCTCTACCCGGGCTGCCGGCAGCCTTCTTGAAGCAGTAAGCAGAGACAGACAAAAGGGATCGCCCTGCCTAGAAACTTTCTCACCTTGAACAAAAGAAACTGCAGCCCCCTCCTGAGCTTATCTTGCCTGTTCCTACAGTAGGCCAGGGATATTAAATAGCAGGAAACCTGACCCTAGCAGGAGGGGAGGCAATTAGTGGAGAGAAGTAGGGTGTGCCTCAATGTTTAGAAGCAGCGTAGGTAACTCTGTGTAACATACTTAATGAGTTGTGTAATATTTTGTTCTGCTCTGAGATTAAAGTATTTTCCTTTTCTATGAAAGGTAAGCACTAGGATGGACATTATAATATTGTGTCTGTTCGTTGATTATTGAGTTCTGAGCTCTTGCCCTCCACACAACCCCCTTGAGAAGCCTGTGACTGCCTAGTTACTACAGCCCATCAAATCAGGCTCAAGTGTATTCCAGCCCAGCCTTAGATAGAGTAAGTCAAACACCACACATGGCCAACCACTGGTATCGCAGCACGCTCCCATAGGAAACAATAGCTATTTTTAAATGATAAAACATGTAACATAATTATTGATTTTTTTCAAATTTAAAAAATAATAATCTTTACACCTTTTAAAAACATTGCAAACGTTTATTTTAATATAGTTTACTAAAATTAAATAAATAAGAAAGGGTGAATTTGTTACATTTATAGTTTCAAAATGTATATTTAGAAATTACATGAATATGTTTAAATAATTTTGTTATTTAATGCACATTTAATTTGATGTGTTTTTTTTATAAATATATCTTTATTGGCATTATGATATATTTTCATGTACATATATGTAAGAGCCCCGGGGGTTTTAACATGCATAAGTACATTCTACCTGCAGATTCAATTATATGTCGTATTTAATATTTCTGTTCTGAATAGCTCTTCATCAGGTCTCATCATGCTTCAAGAATAACATAACCCAGAGTTCTGCCCAGAATAGAGTTCATAGGGAGTAACTGTAGTTCCCAGAATACAGACATGGTTGTAATGACTTGCATCAAACAAAAAATCATGCAACAAGCATAGTCATAAACATGTAAACAATTATGGCACCCAGCTAAATCATAGGGAAGGCTCATCTTCAGGTTCTGGACTATTCCGGTGAGGGAGGTGCATGTTACGTAGTGATCTCAGTAATATAGTGAACTCGGAAGGGGTGAGCGTATTAGGTTTCCTCCTCTAATCGGTCCCTTCTGTGTGTAATGTCTTGTATTTCTCGGGGTAAACCTCAGGGGTTCGGCCCGTGTAGCCCCCCCAATGGGGGAGTCCAGACCTTCTGGTTCTGCTGCCGCTCCCTGTTTATTATCCCACGCCCGCAAAATCTCTGCCCACAGTCCCGCAATTGAGCGACGGGGTAGCCATCTGGCGTCCTCCCCCATCAGTGCCCTCTCTTCTGCCCTGGCCCAAACTCCTACATCTTTTTTCCAGGCCACAACTGAGGGACCCGCCTCAGCCTTCCAGTTCAGCGCAATGCGTCGGTGCACCAATAATAATGCCAGATCTGCAAATCTGGAGCCCACTTTCCTAGCACTGGGTCGGGGGAAACAAGCCTAGGAGACATACCTCCGCTGTGCAAAGGAGTGTACGGGCCAGTACGTCATTAATCACTGAAAGGCCCGTGATCCAGTATCCACTCAGCGTCGGACAGCTCCATACCATATGAGCGAACCCCACATCTGGAGTCTTCCATCTCGGGCAGTATTGTGGGACATTTCCGAATATCAGTTGTAGTCTATGTGGGGTTAAATAGGTCATATGTAGGAAATTAAATTGAATACGTTTAAAATTTGTATTTCTGGAGAATGCTTCGGGCTCCTCAAAGCCTCATCCCATTCATTGTCAGATAGCTTCCTATCAAACAGAGCACTCCATTGCTCCTGTGTGCGGATCAGTGGTTTCATAGTCATCCCTAAAAGTGCCCTGTATAGCCACTTCACCAGATGGCTCGCAGACCCCAGAGTCACCATCACCTGGAGCAGGGGATGGGTAACTCTGGTTCTCGCCCTTCCCCAGGCCTCAAATCTTTAAACGTCCTTGCCAGTGCGTGATAGAGCAGGAAGTGTCCCGGAGAGAGGTCATAATGTGTTAGAAGGTCCTCCAGCGGGATCAGCTCCCCCTGTTGGAAGCAGTCTCCCACCATTGTCACACCTGCCACCGTCCATTCACTCAACTAGAGCTTCGTGAAAGTAGAATGATCGCCTCCGTGTGGGAACCCCACCAAGGGGAGGTCCTGGGCATATAGGGGGGCCCCAGAGATACGCCGGAGGCTCCTGCGCCAGCACTCCTGGTTTAGGAATGGCCACTTTCTGGTGTAGGAGTTTCGCTCTCAGCAACCCTGGGTTGTATATCAGAGCTGTGGTGCCTGCTGTCTCCAACCCCTGGCCCTCCAACCACCCAGCTAGCCTTTGAAGCTGGGCCGCCTAGTAGTATATTTCAAAGTCTGGGGCTCCCAACCCTCCAGCCTCTGGAGTCCTCTGCAGCACCTCCAGGGAGACCCTATTCCTTTTACCGTCCCAGATTAGGTCACGGAGCATAGCGTCCAGGTCTTTGAACCACCTCTGTTGGATCATAATGGGGAGATTTACGAAGAAGTACAGAAGCCTCAGGAGCATGATTATTTTAGATAGAGCAATTCGGGCCATGACCAGTAGCTGTAGGGAGCGCCAGAACTGTACGCTGGACCTCAGAGAGCGCATCACCGTGTGCAAATTACCCTCCATGAGGTCATCCTGGACGTGGAACACTTGAACACCCAGATAGCGAAACAATCAGGGGGACCAGTTCAGGTCAGGAGGCAGGGTTGTAGGCTGCTGCTGCCCGGGCGTGATAATGTCAGATCACAGACTGGATAACGACTAACCTTTGAAGCCGGATACAGCAGGAGCGATGAATGATGCTGCGTAACCCTATCCCCAATATGGAATGATCTGTGAGTACGTAACTACCACTCGACAGAAAACACCATTATAGGGGAAAGGGAAAAAAGGGACAAAGGAAACAATAATGATGCGGCTGCGAAAACACACGATGGGGAATGGACCTGGAGTTGTAGGCTTCTCTCCTAGTCTTGTCACTCCAGCTGTCTAGCCCCATGTTCCCTGTAGCAAAACACAAGCACAACACATATGTAACAGCCACGGTATGTAGAATGAGTAAGGCACATAAAGGTTATGTGTAAGCACTTACGTTTAAACTTGCCGCACTCGTCCTAATGTAAAAAATACAAAAACCAAAAATAAACCAAAGAAATAAACAAGCACGCCTTTAAATGGAAACACAGTGCCTGCGCTCTATCCTGCAGAGTAACAGCATCCCAGAAATTAGAACATGAAAGTGTACTTAGCTGGGTGGATACCGTTCAGAGTAGGAAAAAAAGGTATCTTCCACTGCAGGGTTAAATCCAAAGGCACTGGCAACTAAAATGAAATGTCAGGAGTTGCCACACTGTTCCTGCGTGATGATTCAGAAATACAGCACACTTTTCCAAGCCTCTCAACGGCTCATAGACGCGCTGCAGCACGTTTGTATTTCATTACCAAGAAGAAGCAAGGTCAATTGCTTTGAGCCTCTCAACGGCTCATAGATGCGCTCCAGCGCGTTCAATGGCGTAGCCATAAGGAAAAGTTAAGTAATGTACTGAGCCTCTCAACGGCTCGTAGACGCGCACCAGCGCGTTTGAAAGGAAATTCCCATAAAAAGGAAAAGTGGCAAGCGATCCGAGCCTCTCAACGGCTCTTGATTGCGCTTCAGCGCATTCGAAGTTTACAAACCCACAAAACAGGGAAAAAAATAGCACAGAGCTTTGTAACGGCTCGTAGACGCGCTCCAGCGCGTTTAACACGGACGAGCCTGGAGTCTCACAGCTGCTTCCAATTGTGCTCCAGTGCGTCACCCGATCTGCACCAGCCAGCAGGAACGAAAGGGACAGGGGGCAAGAAGGAGATGAGGAAAAAATAGAGATCTCCTTCTAGAGCTTGCACTACCACAGAGTCCTGCAACAGACGGTCCAGGTGCTTACTTCTCAAGATTGACAAGCACCGGGCTGCTTGTAGGCGGTGCTTATGTAGGTCTCTGAGTACAGAGCCCATGTGATCCTTCCTACAGGGATTATGGGTGATGTAGTCTATGTCAAACCACACCATTTGTCCTGTTCCACACATTCATGTACCTATTATGTTTACCCTCCTCACTATCTATGCCTCAACGTGACAACGTGACAGAACCCCCTCTCAACGACCGGCGTCCCGACAGTCTACCAGGCCTAGAGGGAAACTGCGAGTGGAAACGCCTAAGAAGCCCAGGGCAATGAAGGTTGGATCCCGGCTCCCACGAGCGGTCCTCAGGACCATACCCCTTCCAGTCAATGAGGTAATGCACCCTCCCTCTGATGAGTTTGGAATCGAGAATACGCTTGACCTCGTATTCCATTTCCCCATCAATGTCTAGTGGCAGTGGTTTTAAGGGTAGTCTGGTCTGTGGGAGACAGGGCCGTAACAGGGAAACATGAAACACTGGATGAATGTGCCAAGAAGAGGGGAGCCTCAATCTCATTGCAACAGGGTTGATTATTTTGTCAATAGGATAGGGGCCCACGAACTTAGGTTTCAGCCGGGCATTGCCTTTCAGTCGTAGATGTTTTGTATCGAGCCACACTCTATCCCCCACACTATAGGAAGGCCCTGGGGAACATTTCTTATCCGCATAGTGCTTGTCATATGTTTGTGCCTTGCCTAACTGTGTTTTGGCATCTTGCAAAACTGCTTTGAGATGTGCATGATGTTCCTGAATGGTAGGATGTCTAGACTGCACAGGCCATTCAAAGGGCAACATATTAGGATGGTATCCAGTTAGGCAAAAGAATGGGGAACACCCCAGAGAGGAAAGCTCTGCATTATTATATGCAAATTCTGCCACCCACAGAAGCGTGCTCCATTCTTCTTCGTGTAGTAGAACAAAGCATCGGAGATACTGTTCCAGCGTTTGGTTCAGTCTTTCGGTTTTGCCGTCTGTCTGCGGATGGTAGCTAGTGGAGAGACGAGCATCTACTCTCATAATATCACATAGCGCCTTCCAAAACTGCGAAGTAAATTGGTTTCCCCTGCCTGTAATGATTACCGCTGGGATTCCATGAGAGTCCCCAAAAAGCTGCAAAAACGCCTGGGCCAATTCCACTGAGGTTGGTAGTTTCGTCATTGCAATAAAGTGACCCATCTTGGTCAGATGATCAATAACTACCAGTATGGTGTTGTAGCCCGAGCTGGGAGGCATATCCACGATAAAATCCATGGACAGCGTGTGCCAAGGTATCGGAGGTATGGGTATGGGTTGAAGGAATCCACAAGGTCGTTTGTGTTGTGCTTTCCCTTGGGTACAGATGGCACATTCTGAAACGTATTTGGAGGTGTCCGCCTGTAGGGTTACATACCAAAAATGCCTTTTCATAGCCTGAACAGTCTTCAATATCCCCAGGTGCCCACCCAAGGTAGAGTCATGGATCCAGCATAAGGCTTTTTGTTGTAATGGGGTTTCCGGTAAATACAGTCTATTATCATGGTATAACATTTTATTTATGGCCGAACGATGTTCGGGGTCTTCTTTTATCCATGCCTGATAATCTATTCCTGCCGTTTGTTTTCTCACCTCACCCAAAAAGTCTTGCGTAGTCGTCAAGGCCAGTATCTCTTTGGGAAAGGAGGCTTTATGCAGTATTACAGGAGGTTCGTCCAATGGGACTTGACTGGATTCAGGAGTTGGAGCCGGCCTTGAAAGAGCATCTGCTTTGCCGTTTTGCGGTCCTGGACGGTACTTTATCACAAAGTCGAAATCAGAGAAGAACAGCGACCAGCGGAGTTGTCTAGGTGTTAAGGCTCTTGCAGTTTTTAGAAACAGCAGGTTCCGGTGATCGGTGTATATCTCTTACGGTGTGTTTAGCCCCCAATAGGTAGTGTCTCCACTCTTCACACACTCTCTTTATAGCCAGGAGTTCTTTGTCTGTAATACTGTAATTGACCTCACAGGATCACAATTTCTTGGAGAAGTAGGCCACGGGATGGAGTTGGCCAGTTTCAGGATGTCTTTGGGATAGGATGCCTCCGATGGCGTAATGAGATGCATCCGTCTCTACCACGAAAGGAAGAGCGGCATCAGGATATCTCAACACGGGTGCTTGTGTGAAGCAGTTCTTGAGAGTCTGGAAGGCCTGTTCTGCTGAGTCAGTCCAGAGAAACATTGCTCCTTTCCGTAACAGGTGTGTTAAGGGCTGTATAATCCTGGAGAACTCTTTTATAAACCTCCGATAAAAATTAGCAAAGCCTAAAAAGCTCTGTAAGGCTTTTACGCTGGAGGGCGATTCCCACTGGATGATGGTGATGCAGCGCGTACAATAAAAACTATTCTCCTCCTAGGTTACTTATCGGTCATCCAGGGGCAAACTATATTTTCTCACATCCACATGACGATGGGGCCCATAAACATCGCCTATCACACACGCACACACCTGGATTTCCTTTATTCTTTTACGAAAATCTGTACTCCTAGGAGAAGCATGAGAACTAAATGGAAAACACCATTTATGTACCGCTGGAAAGAGCCGGGATATCTTATTTCCTAAAACTATCGTTTTCTTTTCAGTTATTTCTTAAGATATTCCTGCTCATTGTTTTGTCGATGAATCATTCATGTAAGAAATTAGTTCATAGTGATTAAGACCAGCTAAATCACAATAACCAATTACTGGTGTCACAAACATTTAGTAAAATAACCACTGAGTCGTTTGATTTAAAGAATCTTAAATTTTATATAATTTTAAAAGCATGAGAAAGAATTTAAACTTTTTATTCAATTATTCATTCATTATTAATTCAAATATTTATTAAGCATAATCAATTTTATTGCAGAAAGGAAATTTTTGTCATGAAGCAAAACCCTAATTACCTGCCTACCTTCCTAATTTAGCCTAATGATTTCTAACCTAAGTTTAAGAATTAAAAATAACCTAATTCTCATACTCAACTGGAAAATTAAGACAGCAACAGAAAACTTCAGCTCGTCAGCATCAGCTACCTGCAACCCGTCTCATCTAACAGTCTTTCAGCATCTCCCGCTCAGAAATGGATCGATCAGGACCACCAAGCACTGGAAGCCACCAACACCAACACGACTCTCCAACTCCGCCCGTGACTGTGACCCCCTCCCACTAAGAGTAGGCCCTCTTATACCCTAATTCTAACTTTGCTAACTAATTGTTGCAACATTAATAACACGCTTTTCTTTCATTGGTCCATGCATGTCATCTTATTCATTCTTTTAATCAAGTTCTCTTGGATCCAACGGGTCCTTGGATCATTTCCTTTCTCACAGTTCAAGACATGTTTCCATCCGCTTCGATCAGTACATTTGTAACTTCTTTCGATACATTCGAGAACTCTGCAGGCATTGTCCTTTCTCTTAAAATGGTTTCCCATGGTTCTTTGCTGATCACCACGGCACACTATCAGTTCAATTAGGTCACATCAGCCTTGACCATTCTCGCATCCTAGCCTCTCAGCAACATCACGAGGTTAGCTTTTCTCCAACTTTTCTCCCTTGTCACGTGTTTCCCCGCACTTGCACACTTCATTAACTGGCAGCCATTTTATATCGCCACTCGTTTATACTTAGAAGCACTATTTTGAAATAAACAAAACATAATTAAAATAGAGAAACATAGCCTTTTCGTTTCCCTCCCGTCATCTACGTACCCCAATTAGTTATTACCTAGCAGAAAGCAACATTTAAGCTGTTCCTTACTTACCATCACTATTGTTTTTGCAACTACACATTTATTTTCTATGAAGCACAAATCATGCATTTATTATAAATTAGTACGCATTTATTTTTATGTTATAATTAGACACACAGACATTCGTTAATAGATTATTCAGCACATACACTTGCGTATTACCCTTCCCACACGTACAGTGTTGATTAATACATTTAAACGAACATTTTATTAATTATTTATAAAATTTGTTAGGGGTTAAAAAATTTATTTTCTCTGCTCCATCAACTCCCCCTTTGGTGATTTTTAAATCACCACATAAAACCCAAGTTATACTTCTTTTCAGGCAGCATATGTCTTTCGTCCTTTGCTTTTTGTTAGTTACACATCTGTTTCCCTTTCATCTTGTCTTCTTGTCTCCTTATACATGCTTTCTTTCATTTTCTCTAACTCAATTTCACCCATTTCTCTCTCTCTCTCTCATTATTCTGTTATTTCTTTTTATCTTATTTTGTCTTACTTTTCTTTTTATACACGTTATTACAATTTTCAACACCATGGCTAACAATATTGCTACAGTTGCTATTATTATAACTTTCCCTATCATTAGTCTACTCATTCTAGTCAACCAATTTGCTACTGAAGAAAACCCTCTACCAAGTTTTCCCAAGACACTTTCAACCTCCAGTGGAACTAGTTCTTTGTGCAAATTTGTAATATTTGTAATATACTTCTGTATATTTTCACTTTTATCAGGAATGTAAGTGCAACAATGTTGGACTTTCAGCATTCCACAGACTCCACCCTCCTTTGCCAAAAGAATATCAAGGGAAGCCGATTTTGCATCACCATAGCTCTCATGGCAACCATTTCGGTATTTACCATTAAGAACCCTCCCGCAGTATCTGTAGACAAACGATCTACTACTGTGGATAACTTCCGAATTTTAAATGCATTCAAAGATATTCCCACTGCTGGTATTAATGCTCCAAAAATATCACCTACAATTTCTGAAAAACTTTCCCTCTTTCTACGTGTAAAGCTATTAATCATCTTGTATGTTCCTTTTTCTTCTCTGTCCATATGAAAGATTTTTGGAAAGACCAGGCCTACATAGCAAGTTCCATACCAATGGTCCGGTAACCTGTAATAAGCTCTATTCCCACAAATATAATAGATACCTGGAAATATTGGATCTTTTCTACCTTTGAATCCCCAACCTCCCAAAATTTGATAATTCTCATGGCAGATACTGGAACCTACAAAGTAATTGTCATAGACTGTCTTATTTCTCCTAATACACAACTTTCCTGTTTGTGGCCAATCTAATGTCATTGCTGCATTTATCTTTTTCCCTTCATGATTTCCTTCCTCAAACGTCCATAGATGTGTTCCTTCCTCTTTTATTGCTTCTTTTTGAAATTTCATTCTTCTTTCTTCAACCATTTCTAAAAATACCTTTTCTTCTTTCTTTAACTCACAGGTAAGGTTGTTATTAACTATTTCTTCTAAGGTTAATTTTCTATGTTCTAGAAAGAATTCTCCTAAAACTTTTGCTGGTTTTACTTTGTTAAGTTCTGGTACTACTGGAACGTTTGCAAAAATCTTATCTATATCAGTATAATAAGATTCTAATCTACCTGTTTTATAAAATAAACTTGCTATTACACTACAGGTTATTCCATAAGTTAGAGGTAGGTGATGATAAGTCACACCTTCTGACACTGATGCAGGCAACTGCATACAAACATAACAATCTCTCACATCCATTGTCTCTACATATTCGTACAACAATTTTGTAAAAACATTTTTAGAAAAGTCTGTTACTGACTTATCCTTATGTAATTCTGCACTACTTCTTAAAATAACTGGTTCTTTAATATTAGTTTCTTTTTCTGGTTTAGTATCATTCTTTGCTTCTATTACAGCTAAACTAATAGGAATTGTGATTGCTAAAACTATCCATATGGTCATTAATAACCCTGTACAAAAGCAGCACATTTTACACCATCTTTTTACAAACTCACATTTATCTCTTCTATCCCTAGTATTTTCCATTTTGCTTTTATCTTTTGTTTAAGTTTCAGAAAATTGTGTCACTACACCTCAGAAATGACTTAGATGCCACTCTGCTTTCAAAAAGTCTTTGCTTGGTACTTTCTTTTAATTCTCTCCAGAATTCTTTCGTTGTCACATCCGGTGATTTGTCACATCCAGTAAAATTGTCATGTCCGGCAGAAGCACTATAAGTCTTCACTTCAGGTTTGTTGCATCTCACCTTTTCCCATTCGACTTCTTAGTCTCTGGTTCTCGTGAGTGTTTTCTTCTTCTTTGTAATCCGTCAGTGCGATATACAGCCACTCAGGTGACTTATATTTTGCATTCAGTTTCTTGTTCTTTTGGACTTTTGCAGTCGTTTTCCACTTGGTTTTTCTTGTCCCTTTTGACTTGTTATTTCATTCACTTGTTCAGCACTTTCTTCTCCAGCTCTTATTATTCTATATCTCAATTTTCTTATATAGTTGCTGGGCCAATTATCTCCTTTTCTTGGCCTTTTGGCTTCACCTTCTTTTTCTTCTCTTTCTGATTTCCAATTTCTTTTTCTTGATTCAGTTTTTGCTTTCTCCTCTTCTCCACTCTCTTCAGTTTCGGTTTCAACTGTTTCACTATTGTCTCTTATTTTGAAGCTTATGATCTCGTCATCTCTTACTGGTGGATCTGTCTTCTCCTTCTTGTGTTCCCTTATTACTGTCCCTCCTCGGTGTTCTTCCGATTTGGTGTTTTCCTCACTTTCTACTTCTAAATTTCCCTGTTCTTTTGTTTCTCTATCTGTCCCTATTGCTCCTCGGGGTTCTTCTCGATTCTCTAACTTTTTGTGTACTTCTTTCCCTACTTCGTCTATTAATATTATTTCTGAAGGATTTCCACCATAACTTGTACTTGGTTGCTCATCTAGATCATTCTCTTCCTCATTTTCTTCTCTAATTGGTTTATAACCCCAAGTTCTCCTTCGAAATTCTTCACAGTTTGCAACTGAATCATCAGATCCTGAACTTGTGTCAGATGTTTCCAGATGTCGACTTACAGGTCGATCTTCAGGTTCTGGAATTTCTGAATTTCTTTCTTCTTCTTCTTCCTCTTCTTCTCTAGAGGTGCTCGCAGTTGGGGTTTCCAGATGTCGACTTTCAAGTCGATCTTCAAGTTCTGGCACCCTTTCTCTTATTCTTGTTGTCCCAGCCGTTAAACTTTTATCCCACACTTCCAGACGTCGACTCACATGTCGATCAGTAGGTTCTTGAACTCTGATTGTGTGGCTGGCATGGACCCAGTTCTTCACTCCTGCACACTTGACTGCAGTCGTTGTCACTAGGATTACCTGTCGTGGTTCGTCCCAGCGAGGAACTAGACAGTTTCTTCTCCTGTGCATTTTTATACGGACCCAGTCTCCTGGATTCAAGTCGTGGGCTGGTTTTCTTTCAAGAGTGGTCGCATCCGGTCCAACCTGATGAAACACAGAACGC
Organism: Calotriton arnoldi; assembly: GCA_963921515.1. Classification (NCBI taxonomy): domain Eukaryota; kingdom Metazoa; phylum Chordata; class Amphibia; order Caudata; family Salamandridae; genus Calotriton; species Calotriton arnoldi. The sequence continues at coordinate 86,478 of CAWUFW010009183.1, forward strand.
ACCACATCAGCCAGTCCCTTGCAATAATCCAGTACTAGATCATCAGTTATAGTCAATAACTTGTTGACAGGTACTTGTGCTTGTCTCATTGCTCGTCCCATGATCATCTCATGAGGACTAAGTCCAGTTTTCTTTTCAGGGATGCTTCTGATGGTCATCAGAACAAGAGGCAGTGCATCTGGCCATTTGAGTCCTGTAGCTTGACACATTTTTCCTAATCTGTTCTTAATTGTTCCATTAATTTGCTCTACTACCCCAGAAGCCTCTGGTCTGTAAGCACAATGTAGTTTTTGTTTAATACTCAATGCTTCGCAAATCAATTGGATCAACTCATTTTGAAAATGTGTTCCTCTATCTGTCTCAACCGTGACTGGAAAACCATACCTTGGAATGAACTCTCGCAGCATAAGTTTTGCCACCGTTGTTCCATCATTCCTTCTAGTGGGGTATGCCTCCACCCAACGAGAAAACAAACAGACGACCACTAGAACATATTTTAGTCTGTTACAAGGGGGCATTTCGATAAAGTCTAATTGCATTCTAGTGAACGGACCTCCTTCTCGTCCTATTGTTCCTAGACTCACTACCGTCTTTCTTCCTGGGTTAAACTGCTGACAAATAAGACATCTTTGACAAAGACTTTCAGCTATGGCTCTGAATTTTGGGTTATACCAGGTTTGTCTAAAAAGTCTGATCATTGCATCTCTCCCAATATGAGCTTGTCCATGGTACATCCGTGCCATGTCTGCAATCATGCTATCAGGCATAACTGGTCTTTCGTCTCTGTACACCCACACACCATTATTTTCCTGTCTTCTACATCCTGCTTTTATCCAGTAATCCTTTTCCTCATCATTTGCAGCTTCTTGTACTGTCTTACTTCATCCCATGTCTCGACAGTGTTAGTAAAAAGCAAAGGAGAAGAGATATGCTCCCTTTCTCTATTCTTATTCAGGGACACCATGTTCTCTGCACAATATTTGGCGATCTCGTCAGCATAGTTATTGCCAACAGCTATGTAATCTTCGTTTTTCTTATGTGCCTTGCACTTCACTACAGCTATTTGTTTAGGCAGCTGTATCGCCTCAAGCAGCTTTTTAACAAAATCTCCATTTCTGATAGGTGTTCCTGCAGACGTCAAGAAACCTCTTTGTGACCAAATCTGACCGAAGTCATATACGATACCGAAACCATATTGGCTATCGGTCACAATCGTGACTCGCACATTTCTTCCTAATTTACATGCTTGAATCAAAGCAATCAGTTCCGCAACTTGTGCAGACCTTATTCCTTTCAGACAAGACGCTTCCATCACAGTTGCCACCGTGCACACTGCGTAAGCTGCGCTTAAAACTCCTTCTTTCGTTCTCAAACATGAGCCATCTACAAACATGACATAATCTGATTCCTTTAACGGTTCATCTTTTATGTCAGCTCTTGGTTTTGTGCAATATTCCAGCACATTCAGACAATCATGATCTACTTCGTCTTGTTCAATTATACTCTCTTCATCTGGCAATGATGTTGAAGGATTCACATTCATGCATCTATCTATGGTCACATTTTCAGCACTCAAGATTACTTTTTCGTACTTAGTCAGCCGACTATGTGTCATGTACTGTGTTTTTGTTCTTGTCAAAAGAATTTCTACTGAATGGGGAACATATACTCTCAGTGGATACCCCATCACTATACCTTCACTTTGTTCCAGACTTACACAAGTAGCAGCAACTGCTTTCAAACATCCGGGCAATGCTTTTGCTATAGGATCTAAAACAGCTGAAAAATAAGCAATTGGTCTTTTCATTGTTCCATGTTTTTGTACCAGTACTGAAAACGCACATCCATCTCTTTCACTGCAGTACAATTCAAAATCCTTCTCATAATCAGGCATGCCTAAAGCAGGGGCCTCACACAATTTCTTTTTCAACTCTTTGAAAGATTTCATTTCTTCGTTATTTAACTCAAAGGGTCTCTTACATCTTTCTTGGTCAACTTTTGTACTGGTTTTGCAATCAAAGAGAAACCACTTATCCATTGTCGGCAATATCCAACCATTCCCAGAAACATTCTTACCTCTCTTTGCGTCATCGGTGCTCTCATTCCTTGAATCATTCTTACTCTTTCTGTCGCTATCTATCGCACTCCTTTCTCAATTTTATGCCCTAAATATTGAACTTCTTTTTGGCAAAATTGCAATTTTGAGGGGACACTTTATGTCCTCTTTTCTCTAGATGGTTCAGTAAAGCAATTGTATCATTTACACATGCTTCTTTTGTTTTCGATGCCACCAATAGGTCATCGATATACTGCACCATCACTGACTTTTCTGGCATTTTCAAATCTTCCAGAGATTTCTCTAGAATCTGATTAAAGATTGAGGTGCTTTCTGTATACCCCTGAGGAATTCGGCACCATGCCAAAATACGCTCTCCGAACCGGAACGCAAATAATGGCTGGCTATCTGGATGCAAAGGAATAGAAAAAAATGCGTGACACAAATCTATCACTGTGTACCACTCAGCTTCGTGTGGAATTTGATATAGAATTACTGCAGGGTTTGGCACTATTGGACAACAGGGCACAACTATTTTGTTGATCTTTCTCAAATCCTGTACTATTCTATATGTTCCGTTTGGCTTTTTCAGTCCCATAATAGGTGAATTACATGGACTGCTCATTATTTCTTTTAGAATTCCCTGTTCAATCATTTTATTTATTACAGGAGTTATTCCTTCAATTATTTCTGGAGTTAATTTGTACTGTGGCGTATTTGGGTAAGTTGTTCCTTCTTTTACTGTTACTTTTACGGGATCAACTTCTTTCATTAATCCAATATCTTCTCCTGTAAAATCCCACACACTTTCTTTCACTGCAATTTTTAGTTCTTCTGGAAGTTTTTCTGCATCAAATGCAGGAAACAAACCACTCATTTCAGGTTCCTGATTCATCAAAGTTACTTTATACAAGACATCTTCATCTGAAGTCTGAAATCCAATTCCATCTGGTGTACAATAAATTGTGCAATTCATCTTGCACAAGAGGTCACGACCTAAAAGATTTACAGGACTACAATCGCACACTACAAATTTATGCATTTTGCTAAAAGAACCAATTTTTACTTCCACTAATTCAGTAAGTGGTGTTTTAATCTGCTGATTGGCTACTCCTACCACTTGGATGCATTCACCTGAGAGAGGAAGGTTTGGAATTTCCACTGATCTAACAGTAGAACGAGTAGCTCCAGTATCGACAAGGAATGTTACATTTGCACCATTCACTTCTCCATCCACAAAGGGACCAGACTGATCTACCTCTAGAGTTGCGCCAAGTACGCACTCTTTCCCCTCCCTTGGGCACCGTCAGAAACTTTCATCCGGCTCATCCTCACTCTGACGCAACCAATACTGAGAAATGTTAGCTGCTCGCGGCAACTGTGTTACCTGCTCTCCTCCGTAGAATCCTGTTTCTGTACTGTATCTTTGCTGGTTAACAGTGTTGGGAAGTGGTGGTTGCGGCACCTGACTTTGTTGAACAACTACCTCATTCTGCACCTGTGGAGTTAATGATTGATTTTCCGGATTAGGTTTAGGTGGGAATTTACACTCGTTTCTCCAATGCCCTAATTTTCCGCAATTATGACAGGGCCATTTCTTCTTTGCCTCCTCTAGACTCACTTGACCTTTCCCTTTACCTATGTTAGGTCGCATTTTATTCTGTCCTGTTTCATTCCCACTATTACTATCCAATTGAGCTTCTTGTTTTTCTGCCACTTTCACCTGTGCCCACATTGCCTTCTCTTTCAATTTACGCTGTCTACTCTCAATATCATAACTGCAATACTTAGCATATCTTAGCACATCATCGACTGTGCCATTCTGCCAATTAATCATATGCTGTTTAATCATTTCACTAATCTCTGGCTTCAATCCAAACACAAATCTGTACACAAAATGACTCATATCTTTTACACTTAATTCCTCATATCCACTATACTGCTTGAAAACCAACAACAACCTCTCATAATAGGCGTGTACAGACTCCTTACTTTCCTGTGTAGTTCTATCGATTTTTACCCAATCTGTCTCTTTAGGAGGAATCTTATTCTTCAAAAAGGTAATCACCTTATCATACTTCTTCATCACATCAGGACCTGGAGCTCCTGTCTTAGGATCTCTTGGATATTCTGTAGTTGGCCAGTCAACTGTAATCTTACATTCTGACCACAAATCAGTTGGTACCACTATGTCAAATAATCCATCTAAATCTATCCACAACACTTTTGAAACCTTTACAAATCTCTCTACTTGTCGGTACCATTCAACTGGTTTCTCTCTTAGCTTCGGAAAGTCATTTGTAAATGACAGTATATCCTGCCTAGTCCAAGGAACATGCACATAACTACCACCTGGAGTTTCTCTCATAGGGTATTCTCTGGCAACAGGTTCCTTTTCAGTTATCATAAAAGCCAAAGAAGCTTTGTCTGTAGTTTTCTCATTCTTCTTTGTCCATCTAACCTTCCATCTGTCCACATCACCCCATTTTCTCAACAACACAATTAACTCTTTTATCTGTGTCAGCCTTCCTGCCGTGTTCAAATTTTCAATATCTTTTTCACAAAAGTCTACTCTATATGGTTTCTGCAACGTTTTCACTTTCGCAAAGTCTATTCCAATTTCACTGGCTACTTCTTCTAGTTTGTCATGTAAATTCTTTGCTCTCCATGTAATACTTTTGCACAGAAACATTATTTCATCATCCTGGTAATTTTTTATCTTTTCTGTACCAATCGTTCCTAGAATTAATTCTTCCATGTCAATTTTTAACCTAATTACATCTAACGGTTTTTCTTCTGGTTCTTTTATTTTAAATGCCTTCATCCACTCATTTAACTCATCATGAGTCGGACCTATGGGTGTATTATTTAGTTCTACCCAATTACCACTCTTTTCAGGAGTCTCCGTTGCAGATTCTGTTACCATATGCATTTTCCTACCATTGCACTCATTCACAGTCAAATTTGTAGGTGGACTTGGTCTGTAAGAACTAGCCAAATTACTTGTACTTGCACTTTGTTCCATCCTTTCTTTTTCTCTCTGAAATTGTGAACTCATGGGAATCACTAAAGATCGTTCATCGATTTTCTGATTCTCAAAAACTGGTATTACTGGACCTATTGTTACAGGCACAGTAACTGCTTCCATATTTTTCGTTAATTCTCTAATCTTCTCAGTTAGTTCTTTTGTTGTCCTTGCTAATTCGCTTGCATTGTCGCTTTCTATTCCTTCATTTTGTGAAGTTCTCATTTGATCTTGTGACCTATTTATTTCAATTCTTTTTTCCGGACTTTTATTTCGCATAGTCTCTATTAGCGGCGCATTTGGTGTCACCACTGTAGAACTCTGCTGATACGGAGGTGGATTTCTATTTAAAATATCTTCCAGCAATTCATCATCAGTTTCGCTCTCATGCATATATTTCTCCCTCTCCATATGTTTCTTTTTCTCAGTCCGTTTTCTCTTAGTCTCTTCCTCAACTGTAAAAGCTGGAAACAAACCTCCTGTCATGTTAGCACATCTCCATCGTTTTATTCTATCTTCATGATTTATTCCCCACATTCTTCCAGGCATAAACTCATGATCTCTTAAACCTCTGAATCTGTCTCGCTCATACATCTCATCCTCCCATTCTGTCAATGCTTCAAACTGTGTCGGTCTAGGTCTAGGTTCTAGATTTGTCATCTTTTCTCGCAAATTTCGCAAAACCGCTACACTAAACGAACCATTCTCAGGGAAAGCTAAAGCACCATCATTCTTCGTATACTTTGCCCAATTTTCCAACCATATGCATGTATGATATCCATATTTCAGCATCATATGTGAAGCTGCTGATTTCGGCGAAGGAATTACTTGTCCCTCTCTAGTCACAACCTTTTTGTCTTTCTTAAAGAAATTCTTTATTTTTGTCGTCCATGACGTTCTCTCCCTTTCATACTCGTAATACGGCATATTTTCGATTTGTTTTTCTCTTCACACTAGCACTGTTCCGTGTACGGAACTTCAACCAATTACAGCGCGACTCACACTAACGCACCAATCAGAACAATTCCCTTCGTCTGCGAACCATCCAATCCTAGCGCGGCACTTTTCTACGTCACTCCTGACTCTGTGTTCACGTGACTAGCGCACTAGCCAATCCTAGCGCGGCACTGTTCCACGTCACTCCTGCTCTTTTACCCCTCCTTTACAAAATTTATCGGCAATTTTTCTTTTCACTGTTTTCTCCGTTAGTTACAACAATTAAAACAATTCCATAGTCTGATTCGCTAAACAAAAGTGACAGCTTTGTCCTTGTACACAAGAATCCTGTATTTCCAGTAGACAGCGCTTACCTCTACCCTACCACAGAATTATTAACTCTCGCCGATAAAGTAGCACTTCCTCTACCTTACCCCTTCTTTCAAGCAAACAATTTACTCGTTTCTCTGGGGATAAGACACATGTGGAGACTAGGCTCCTGAGAATTAAGGCCAAAGTTTCACAAGAAAACGTGATTTGCTATTTCAGTTACACACCTTTCGTACAGAAAATCCCTAACATAACACAACCTGTGTTATTACCAAAATGAATTCAGACCATGTACCAAATTCCATGTGACTTCTCTTGCCACACGTGTTCCACTTCCTACATCCCAGAAGCGTGAAAACTTACATATAACATAACACGACTCAACATATAGTATTAGTCAATAAAAATAATCAATAATCAATAAACAATAATCACTAAACTAATCTATAGAAAACCATAACTCTGCTACCAAGAAATCTGATGCAGCGCGTACAATAAAAACTATTCTCCTCCTAGGTTACTTATCGGTCATCCAGGGGCAAACTATATTTTCTCACATCCACATGACGATGGGGCCCATAAACATCGCCTATCACACACGCACACACCTGGATTTCCTTTATTCTTTTACGAAAATCTGTACTCCTAGGAGAAGCATGAGAACTAAATGGAAAACACCATTTATGTACCGCTGGAAAGAGCCGGGATATCTTATTTCCTAAAACTATCGTTTTCTTTTCAGTTATTTCTTAAGATATTCCTGCTCATTGTTTTGTCGATGAATCATTCATGTAAGAAATTAGTTCATAGTGATTAAGACCAGCTAAATCACAATAACCAATTACTGGTGTCACAAACATTTAGTAAAATAACCACTGAGTCGTTTGATTTAAAGAATCTTAAATTTTATATAATTTTAAAAGCATGAGAAAGAATTTAAACTTTTTATTCAATTATTCATTCATTATTAATTCAAATATTTATTAAGCATAATCAATTTTATTGCAGAAAGGAAATTTTTGTCATGAAGCAAAACCCTAATTACCTGCCTACCTTCCTAATTTAGCCTAATGATTTCTAACCTAAGTTTAAGAATTAAAAATAACCTAATTCTCATACTCAACTGGAAAATTAAGACAGCAACAGAAAACTTCAGCTCGTCAGCATAAGCTACCTGCAACCCGTCTCATCTAACAGTCTTTCAGCATCTCCCGCTCAGTAATGGATCGATCAGGATCACCAAGCACTGGAAGCCACCAACACCAACACGACTCTCCAACTCCGCCCGTGACTGTGACCCCCTCCCACTAAGAGTAGGCCCTCTTATACCCTAATTCTAACTTTGCTAACTAATTGTTGCAACATTAATAACACGCTTTTCTTTCATTGGTCCATGCATGTCATCTTATTCATTCTTTTAATCAAGTTCTCTTGGATCCAACGGGTCCTTGGATCATTTCCTTTCTCACAGTTCAAGACATGTTTCCATCCGCTTCGATCAGTACATTTGTAACTTCTTTCGATACATTCGAGAACTCTGCAGGCATTGTCCTTTCTCTTAAAATGGTTTCCCACGGTTCTTTGCTGATCACCACGGCACACTATCAGTTCAATTAGGTCACATCAGCCTTGACCATTCTCGCATCCTAGCCTCTCAGCAACATCACGAGGTTAGCTTTTCTCCAACTTTTCTCCCTTGTCACGTGTTTCCCCGCACTTGCGCACTTCATTAACTGGCAGCCATTTTATATCGCCACTCGTTTATACTTAGAAGCACTATTTTGAAATAAACAAAACATAATTAAAATAGAGAAACATAGCCTTTTCGTTTCCCTCCCGTCATCTACGTACCCCAATTAGTTATTACCTAGCAGAAAGCAACATTTAAGCTGTTCCTTACTTACCATCACTATTGTTTTTGCAACGACACATTTATTTTCTATGAAGCACAAATCATGCATTTATTATAAATTAGTACGCATTTATTTTTATGTTATAATTAGACACACAGACATTCGTTAATAGATTATTCAGCACATACACTTGCGTATTACCCTTCCCACACGTACAGTGTTGATTAATACATTTAAACGAACATTTTATTAATTATTTATAAAATTTGTTAGGGGTTAAAAAAAATTATTTTCTCTGCTCCATCAATGGCTTGTATCTTTTTTCCGTCCATACATAGACGTTTGGTCCTATGACGTACCCTAGAAACTCCACTTCAGTGGCGTGGAAAAGACATTTCTCCAACTTGGCATAGAGAGCGAACTGTTGCAAACGTTCCAGTACCGCTGTCACATGAAGGACTTGCTCTTCTATGGATGCTGAGTAAATCAGGATGTCGTCGATATAAACGATGCAGAACACATCCAACAGGCCTCGTAGTACTTCATACATAAAAAACTGGGAAGCGGCGGGTGCGTTGCAGAGTCCGAAGGGCATGACCTGGTATTCATACAACCCGAACTTCGTCCGAAAGGCTGTCTTTCATTCGTCACCACTTTGCACCCGCACTAGATGGTATGCTCCCCTTAAGTCCAGCTTGGTGAATACCTTGGCTCCTTCATCTGGTCCAGCAAAACAGGTATCAAGGGCAGTGGATTCCTGTTCTTTATGGTCACTCTGTTAATGGCCCTGTAGTCTATACAAGCCCTTAAGCCACCTTCCTTCTTCGGTATGAAAAATAACGGCGAGGAGGCTGGGGAGGAAGAAGGGCGTATGAAGCCGGAAGACAGCAACTCGTCGAGATACTGCTGCAGATATGTGGTCTCGGCCTCCGTAAGAGTGTAGACACGACTACATGGGATGAAGGCTCCTGGCACCAAGTCGATCACACAATCATAGTCCCTGTGAGGGGGCAGCTTCCCTGCTTCCTGTTTGCTGAATATGGAATGGAACCGCTTATATTCATCAGGTAACGTGGAGACACAACACAAGAACATTTCATTGCATCCAATAGCGAGCAGGCCAGCAGGATTCACAGCAACTTCTGTGTTCTGTACCTTGTCTTGTGTGCAGTGTTCTTTACAGAACGATGAGTTCATGGAAATCGGTGTGTGCTGCCCACTGCACTAAAGGATCATGATGAGTTAGCCAGGGCATTCCCAATATGAGTTTGAAGTGGGGAGCATTGATCAGGTCGAACTGTATATATTCAAAATGGCTCACTCCTACTTGCACGAGAATCAACTGTGTGTGGAAACGTACAGGACCTGATGTTAACGCAGTACCATCTACCGCCTTAACTGGTTCAGGTGTCTTCTTTCTTATACAGGGAACACCTATCTCCTGGGCGTACTGCTGATCAATAAAGTTACCAGTAGCCCCTGAATCCAGCAATGCATGAACCACAAAAGGTTCCCCTCTGGGCAGTTCCAGTGTAACGCATACATTCATATGAGCTACCGCTGTTTGCACTGTATTGGCCCCTGCCGAAGAGTCCTCTTCCTCCATGGGCCTCAAACAAGGGGTCTCTGTCTTGTTTGAGTACATCAGTTTCCCGGATTCTCTGAAGTATAGTCCACCACGGCTGGGTTCCGGGCTCCTGGTTTGCCTTGTTCACAAGCTTGGATCTGGTCTTGCAGTCTTTAATGTAATGTCCGGGTTTCCCACAGTACATACACAATCTCTGCCTTCTTCTTTTTTCTCTTTCTTCTTGACTTATGGGCCCTTGTATTCCACTGATTTGCATAGGTTCTGTTCAATCAGAGGTATGCGGGTGTTCCTCCAGTACGGGCTTAGGGCGCGGCAGATGGCCCTTCGCTTCTCTTCGGTACTTGTCTCCTTTCCGTTCTTGGAGCTTATGATCCAACTGATCAGTGAGGTCTATTAGTTCCTTGTAATTACTAGGCATGTGCACTACTTGTGCCAATACATCTTTCAACTCCCCTCTCAACCCTTGATAGAACAAGGATGTTCTTTTTTCAACCGGCCAATTAGTTTCAACTAGGAGTCTATTGAAGGTTGTGATGTATGTAAGCAGGTCTTGTGTGCCCTGTTTAAGGGAGATGAGTTCTCTGTCTAGGGATCACTGATGCGCTTTTCTGTCAAACAACTTGCGCATTTCAATGCAGAAATCCGAAAAATTGTACAGAACAGGACCGTCTCTCTCTATAAGGGGGAAGGACCAGCTAGCCGCATTACCACGCAAATAGGACATGACAAAGGCCGTCTTGGCCTGGTCATTCGGAAACACTGCAGGTTTGCACATGAAATGTAGTCTACACTGACCCAAAAATATCCCAAACTTCTTAGGGTCCCCAAAGAACCTTTCAGGAGGGACAAGGGGCAGTTGCATGGGCTGTATCACTTGCATGGAGGAGGGACCTGCCTGGGAAGAGTTAGAAAATGAGGTGGTAAAGGGCCCAGCACCATGAGTACCCCCTCCCTGGGCGTCATCCGTCCGCCTGAAATCAGAGTCATGGGATGTTAGAGGGGGTGGCAACGTCCAGTCCTTGATATAGGAGCCCCCCCTAGCACCGGTAGGGCTCACACGAGACAGACCCGCTACTTCTCGTCTCATAGTGCCCATCTCATTTCTTAATTCTAAATTTTCCCCTCGGAAGGCATCTACCTCCATGGGCAAAGCGGTTAAGGTCTCCAACACTGACGTGAGTACAGTGGTAGTATCCATCGCTCAGGCCGTAGGTAACCGTGGGCTTGTCAATCTGTCAGATCACAGACTGGATAACGACTAACCTTTGAAGCCGGATACCTACAACTAAACACCAACAAAACAGAAGTACTCATCATGGGCCCAAACCCCGACGCCTGGAGCGACACCTGGTGGCCCCCCGCCCTCGGAAACCCGCTAACCCCCACGGACCACGCACGCAACCTGGTAATCATCCTGGACTCCGAGCTCAAAATGGACCGCCAGATCAACTCCGTCTCGTCTTCCTGCTTCCACACCCTCCGCCTCCTTCGTAAGACCTTCAAATGGATCCCCCTCGAACACCGAAAGACTGTCACTCACGCCCTGGTCACCAGCAGACTTGACTACGGCAACGCACTCTACGCCGGAATAAACAAAAACCTCACCCGCAAACTACAGAACATCCAGAATGCCGCCGCAAGACTGGTCCTCAACCTGCCAAAACACTGCCACATCTCCCAGCACCTGCGCACACTCCACTGGCTCCCCGTCGAGGCGAGAATCACCTTCAAGATGCTCACCCACGCACACAAGGCCCTCCACGACACCGGACCAGCATACCTGAACAGCCGACTCAAATTCCACGCACCACAAAGGACCCTACGATCAGCCCAGCTCTCCTACGCCGTGGTCCCCCACACCAGAAAGACCAGATCGGGAGGCCGCTCCTTCTCCTTCCTCGCGGCCAAAGAATGGAACGCCCTTCCGCTCCACCTCAGACAGACAACATCGCTCCCCATCTTCGCAAGAAACCTCAAAACCTGGCTCTTCGACAGACCCCCTCCTTGATGGAATGAACCTGCACCCACCCCTAGCGCCTTGAGACCCTTACGGGTGAGTAGTCGCGCTTTAACAAACCCCTGATTGATTGATTGATACAGCAGGAGCGATGAATGATGCTGCGTAACCCTATCACCAATATGGAATGATCTGTGAGTACGTAACTACCACTCGACATAAAACACCATTATAGGGGAAATGGAAAAAAGGGACAAAGGAAACAATAATGATGCGGCTGCGAAAACACACGATGGGGAATGGACCTGGAGTTGTAGGCTTCTCTCCTAGTCTTGTCACTCCAGCTGTCTAGCCCCGTGTTCCCTGTAGCAAAACACAAGCACAACACATATGTAACAGCCACAGTATGTAGAATGAGTAAGGCACATAAAGGTTATGTGTAAGCACTTACGTTTAAACTTGCCGCACTCGTCCTAATGTAAAAAATACAAAAACCAGAAATAAACCAAAGAAATAAACAAGCACGCCTTTAAATGGAAACACAGTGCCTGCGCTCTATCCTGCAGAGTAACAGCATCCCAGAAATTAGAACATGAAAGTGTACTTAGCTGGGTGGATACCGTTCAGAGTAGGAAAAAAAGCGTATCTTCCACTGCAGGGTTAAATCCAAAGGCACTGGCACCTAAAATGAAATGTCAGGAGTTGCCACGCTGTTCCTGCGTGATGATTCAGGAAAAAAGAAATACAGCACACTTTTCCGAGCCTCTCAGCGGCTCATAGACGCGCTCCAGCGCGTTTGTATTTCATTACGAAGAAGAAGCAAGGTCAATTGCTTTGAGCCTCTCAACGGCTCGTAGACTCGCTCCAGTGCGTTCAATGGCGTAGCCCCAAAGGAAGAGTGAAGTATGCACTGAGCCTCTCAACGGCTCGTAGACGCGCACCAGCGCGTTTGAAAGGAAATTCCCATAAAAAGGAATAGTGGCAAGCGATCCGAGCCTCTCAACGGCTCTTGGTGGCGCTTCAGCGCGTTCGAAGTTTACAAACCCACAAAACAGGGAAAAAGGAAAATAGCACCGAGCATTGTAACGGCTCGTAGACGCAGTCCAGCGTGTTCTACACGGAAGAGCCTGGAGTCGCACAGCTGCTTCCAATTGTGCTCCAGTGTGTCACCCGATCTGCACTAGCCAGCAGGAACGAAAGGGACGGGGGGCAAGAAGGAGATGAGGAAAAAATAGAGATCTCCTTCTAGAGCTTGCACTACCACCGAGTCCTGCAACAGACGGTCCAGGTGCTTACTTCTCAAGATTGACAAGCACCGGGCTGCTTGTAGGCGGTGCTTATGTAGGTCTCTGAGTGCAGAGCCCATGTGATCCTTCCTACAGGGATTATGGGTGATGTAGTCTATGTCAAACACACACTATTTGTCCTGTTTCACACATTCATGTACCTATTATGTTTACCCTCCACACTATCTACGCCTCAACGTGACAGATAAGGACGATGTGTGTCTTGGATTTGTTCACTCAGAAACCCGTTAGAGCCGAGAATTCTTCTAAAATAGACAGGGTGTGTGGGACTCCATTGGTTCCCTCTCTCAAATATAAAAGTAAATCGTCAGCATACAAGGAAATTATGTGTTCTCTACCCTCCAACGGGAGGCCACATTGTGCACTTTGTTGTCTGAAGCACTCTGCCAATGACTTAATGGCCAGAGCAAATAACAGTGGGGACACGGGACATCCCTTCCTGATACCCCTATGGACTTCATATGTGGCTGAGATAATGCTGCCTGTCTTCACTTGTGCTGTGGGGAGTGTATGCAATAGTTGCACCCATCTGGTCCATCCGTCCCCTAGCCCTATCCGCTTCATGACCGCTAGGAGAAAATCCCATCACAGGGAGTCAAAAGCTTTCTCAAGATCAATTGCCATTACTAGCGCGTCCGGATGGACGCCAATTTCTCAGTGGTATAAAATGTGGAAAAGTTGGCGAACATTACTCGAAGTCAAACTATTGGGTATAAACCCGTTTTGATCACAGTGAATCAGGCCTGGCAAAAATGGAAGCAGCCTCGTGGCAAGTATCTTACTAAGTATCTTGAAGTCCATGTTTAACATGGACAAGGGGCGGAGTTCGGATGGACCAGCCGTCTTGGATTTAGTCTTTGGGAGGGGGACCACGAGTGCTTCCTTCGAGGAGTAGGGCAGCATGCCCATGCGGAAAGATTCCACATCTACAGTCTCCAGGATGGGAGTGAGATTTTGTATAAAGGTAGTGTACAACTCGGCTGGGATTCCATTCCGGCCCAGGGTTTTACCGCTTGCCATCTCTTTGATGGCTGCTTGGATTTCCTGTACAGTCACTGGCCCCGCAAGTCCTTTTGCATTGCAGGGTCTCACGTTCTCAGTCTCAGAGGTGTTAAGAACGCCACTAGGTCTCCCATCGACTGTTCTGCTGGCTTCTCATAAAGAGATTTGTAATAGGCGTAAAAGGTCATGTTAATGTCATTGGGCGAATATAGCACTGTCCCGTCCCCTGTCAGAATTCAGGTTGCACCAGCCACGCCAGTAGTTTCCCCGATCTCCCCCCTTCTGCATGTGTCCTAGTTTGGTAGTCATGAAGTTCCAAGAGTCGTAGTTGTTCCAAGGCGGCCTTATATTTACTTCTAGTTTCCGGAAGCTGCATTTGGGTGGTGCCCCCCAGGTCCAGCTTGCCGCCCAGGTCGTGAAGGGCTGTCTCCAAAGAGGTAAGTTCCCTATGAAGTTCTCTACTCGCTCTGACTGTCTGCCCTATGCAGTGGCCTCGTACTACAACTTTGAATGCATACCATTCAATTAATAGGGGGCTCGCAGTACCTCGATTCAGTCGGAAATACTCAGAGACGGCCATCCATAACGTGTCTCTAAAGCATGCATCTTCTGAAAATTGGTTGGGTTAAGATGCCAGGTGGGCACGAATGTGCATTCCGCGATTGGGCTAAATCCTAGGAACAGCGGGTTATGGTCGGACAACGTGCGGCCTGAATGCTATGAGTGGTTCATCAAGCGGCCTAGTCGGGTCGAGCACACAAACATGTCCAGGCAAGTATGGAGACCATAGAGGGGAGAATGGTATGAGTAGTCCCTCTGTCGCCCGTGTTGCACTCTCCATATGTCTATGAGGTCCCAGTGCCCCAACCAATCTCTACGCCCTGGGACATTGTAGCTGGTAGCATGCCACGTATTGGAGGCGTGGACCTATCAAGGTTCACGTCTGACATGTAGTTTAAATCACACCCCAAAAGTAGGTTGTCCGCTACGATTGTGGATAAGTGTCCTGACAACCCCTGAAGAAACTGGGCCTGGTCTTGATTTGGGGCATAGATACTCCCTAGTGTCAACTCTTTGCCCAAAAATCTGCCTTTCACCAAGACATAACATCCCTCAAGGTCCACTACGGTGTGTGTAGCTTCAAAGGGGGTGCCCGCCCTAATCTACAACAGAACTCCCCGAGAGAATCCAGAATAGGAGGTAGCGTACACTTGTCCTCTCCAACTGCGCCGCAGGCGAGCGCCCTCCTTGGCAGTGAGGTGCGTTTCTTGTAACACCACTATGTGCACCCCTCTTCGGCACACATATCTATGAATATTGTGGCATTTAGCATGGGATCCCATCCCTCGCACATTCCAGGATAAAACCTTTACTTCTCTAGTGAAGTTACACATTGCTGAAATTTAAGTGGGTAGTGGAATATACCCCCAATCCTCCCCCACCCAAAGTGTCACCCTCCCCTCCGTATCATAATTACCACAATTGTGCAGGGTAACCACCCAAAACCCCCCAACTATAAACTCCCCTTCCCAAGGGCAGCGTCGCAACGGCAAGCCGCCCAAACCTGTAAAGAAAGAAGAAAGCATTACAACAAGAAGACCTCTCTTAGGTGCCCTGTGGAGACTTCCTGGTGGGGGTGGGCCAAGTTGAGTAGCTCTTCTCCAGTTCGGCCTGACTCTTTGTGGTTGTTGTAGAGCCAGCTGGCGTGCCTTTCCGGAATCCCGGAGAGGACTGTTCAAAGCCATGGGGAGGTAGTCCACCCGGGCCAGGTTCCTTTACACAGTTAAGTATTTAGCAGGTAGGCCAGTTTGTGGAGAGATCAATCAGTTGTAGTGGTGCACCTGCCTAGTTGTTGGATGTACGATACTAATATTATTGCATCAGGCCCTTGAAAAGAATTCATCTGCTGTCTTCGGAGTCACATCAGGCAGTTGCGTGCTGCTGGCAGCCGAGTGCCCGGAGTCTGACGCCCCAGATTTAGTGTCTGTAGGGGCGTTAGACGCTATTCCCGCTTTCTTTGTTGATAAAATCTCGGATACTGCTTGCAGTGCAGCTCTTCGTTCGCTCTCCGTTTGGGAGGTGGTAGGCTTCCTCAACAGTGTTTGTTGAGATTGCTGCCGATGTCTCCTCCTGAGGGGCTTATTCAGTGGCTTCAGCCCCCTCTGGGGCTTCAGCAGCAGGACCCCCGCACTGTAGGCCTCCAGCCAGGACCACACCACATCGGGGGTGTCAAAGAAATGGGTGTTGCCATAAAGGATAATGCGTAGTTTGGCAGGAAATATTAGAGTACTGGGGCCCCTCCTCACGTAAGGCCTTCTTCACTTCCTGGAAAGATGCTCGTTGGGCCTGCACCTTCGCGGTAAATTCTGAGAATACCAGAACCTTACCGTTTGCCATTCTGTACGAGCCATAGGCCCGAGCCCTCTGAAGTATGACGTCCCGGTCTCTGTAGTGGAGGAGCCGCGCCACCATCAGACGAGGGGGTCTCCCCAGCACCAGTCAGTAGGCCGGGACTCGGTGTGCCTTCTCCAGAGCGAAAAACTGAGTGAGGTGGTCTGGGACAACCTTGGTGTAGAGCCAATCTTCCAGGAAGGTCACCATATCTCCTCCTTCCATTTCCTCAGGGATCCCCACCACCCTGATATTGTTGCGGCATTTGCGGCCCTCCGCATCTTCAGCTCGTCGTTCCAGGGTGGCCACCCTGGTGCAAGCTTGTCGAGTCTGAAGGAATTTGCTTTTTGGTCAGGCCGGATCTCGGCCACCGATCTCTCTATATCCTTCACCCAATCTGCTAGTTTATGGTGTTATGCTTGTAAGAGCCCCAGCCACACCGACATCGCTCCAATATCTTTCTGCAGTATGGTCTTGGTGTCTGCGATTGCGGCCAGCACCTTATCAAGGTGAGTATGTATGGAGTGGTATACTTTGTGGCTAACTCCATCCCTGGATCCCCCAGCCGACTGCGGGGGCCCCTGCTTATGCTTCAGTTTTCCCATTGTGGTTACCAGTCCTGTGTGGGGTGGTCGTTCCTCCGGCCACACAGTGCAGGGTAGCGAGCAGCCTTCTGCTTCGTGCCAATCCGTGTGGGGCCCTTGGCCCACACTCATGTCTTGCCTCTGGGAGAACAGTGGGCTCTTTCGCTTTCCAAATCGCTGGAAAGGTACTCAATTGGTTAGTGCGCCACAAGATGTCCTCGTGAGGATTGGGGCCAAACCTCAGTTCTGGGCTCAGGCGATAGGTCCCACGCTATATATTCAAAAAGGAGCTATAGAGGGAATTAAAGTACCAGGTCACCCTCCCATCAACACTGAATCAAACAACAAGGACCTGGAACTAATAGGCAATCTCATTCATTTTATAAATGTCTTGGATTGATATGGGGTGATATTCTAATCATTTCCCACACTCGGATAATATTGTATGCACTCTGACCTAATCCAATATGCCTAGTTGATTAACAATTTAAAACCACCCACCATGAGAAACCAGTTGTCTGTCAAGTCACTGAGAAAACCACACACAGAAAATCAAGTGTATATCCCACCAAGAAAAAGTGTGAGGAAAATGAGAAAGTGTCTCACGTATGCACCACCAAAACGGGCTACTGGCAGGTTCTCACCAGCTCGCCCAAGTACTTATCATCATTGATCACTTTCTCATATGAAAGAAGAAAGAAAAAATTCTTCGTGTCCAGTGTAAGGGAAATGAAAACATTAAATGTATAGAAAAGACCCCGTGACAAATGAGACACAAATAGTCTCTAATAAAAATTGAGCTACACTCACACACATACTTATGGTTTTTAATCCAACACGTGAGTACGCCCAATATTAAAAACACGGCATGTTGTGAACCACTTCAAGGACGGCCAACATGTTTCATTGCCAATTCAATAGTAGCGGCAAATTCGTCAGGGCAACCGAGGTCACACGTCACCTCCCTGGACATCTACTGTAATATCAAAGAGTGACTGACAAACATAAAAAGACAGACTGGTTAACTCATTAGAGAACACACCCTCAGACTTTACTCTAGAACAGGTAATGATAAAAATTGGAGTGGACTGAATTATCGCTCCACTTCCCATTTCATTGGCAAATGCTCATATTTACCTAATGAGAGCCATGGGCCCACATACCAGCTCTCAAGAATCACAGGGGTGTATACCATATATACTAATCTCCCCCTTCCTGTCAGCACTTTTGTTGCTCATAAAATGATCTGTGGAAATAGACATAACAAGTTAGCATGCACATATAAGTACAGCCCTCCTCGTTCCATAAAACATAGCCGGATCGATAAGTTTACTTCTCACCCCGCCTTTAACGTGCTCTTAGTTTACATCACAGCACACAATCACGCACAATTATTAAAATGCCATATACACAAGTTCACAGTGTTATAGGGCCTGTTCCTTTAATTTAGTTCCATCTGGGGTATAGGGTTACTCGCTCCAACTCCTTACAACCCCTCATCTACATCCAGTCAATCACTCCGCGGAATCAAATACCCGCGTAAGAGCAAGACATAAGTTCATGATAAGAAGCACCTCTCTCACATCAAACTTCCTCACATACTGGCAATCTCAACCCCGTATTTAGGACCGATAGGTCCCACACTACCAGGCCCCAGCTCTCAGCCTTGAAGGGGCTCCAGAACCCGGGGTCAGCCCCTCAGATAAGCCGGTAATGTTTCCCCCCCTCTGGGCTAAGTATAGGTTTACGCCAGTCTCCAGTACTGGTTTTGCTTCACTTTTTAACCCTTTTTTTTATTATTATTATTTTTTTCCTCCTTCCCCCTTTTTTAAGTTTGATTTATTATTGCCACTTTAAGCCGGGCAGGGGCACACCCGATCTCAGCCAGCCCCTATTCCTGCTGGACTTCTCAGGTTAGTCTCAGGGAGGGGGGAACAACGTGGAGGACTTTGTCTCATCCAGCTTCTCCCAGGGCCCCACTTAACTCGCAGGAGCCACGCGTAGGCAGGACCGCTCTCTCCCAGCCAGCCATTCTGACTGCCCAGCGTGCGTCCTCACCTCCCGCCGGGCCTCGGTGATGGCCCGAACCCCTCGTCTCAGCTGCTTTTACCTCGGGAGCCTACAGGCCTCACTCCTGAACGGCGCAGCTCCTCCTACGTGCCGGGGCTTAAGTCGCCACTCTGCTTGCCACCACCAAGTCCTCTCAGCTGTCCATGTGGCCACGCTCTTCCGGCGCTCCCCGTCAGCTTCTTGCCACAGCTCCAGTTCTAAGCGGGAGGTGTCCGGCCCCTAGCGCCCCAGGCAACCACAGCCTCTTTGCCTGCCGTTGTCGCCCCGGCACAGCACCTTAGATCCTTCCTCTCCGGCCTGCGTGGTCCTCTCCGTGGGAAAGCCGCTGCAGCTCCTCTGAGCTCTCCGGAGCCGGGACCGGAGCCCATTCCCACTCGGAACTCTGACAGCACCCCTATCACTGGGCTTTCATGTCTCCGGGTGTTCGTTCCGGCCTCGCCAGCCAGCCTGCATTACAGGATTGATGGTAGGCCGAAGCGTGAGCAAACGGCTTACGTGACCACCTCTTCAAATTAGGGGGCGTCTTGGCCACGCCCCCTAATTTGATGAGTTAATGTGCTGTGCAATTGTATTTAATTATTTCCAACTTAATAATAAATATGTTAAATTGATTTATATTATACATGAAAGTATTTTTAATTATTGTTTTAAAAAAAAAAAGATATATATGCTTCCCTAAATCTCCCCTTAAAGCTAAACAGTTACTAGCAGTAACCTTGCACTCATAAATTCTATTGTAGGAGGCTCCATGTCCTTCTTTGAGCAGGCAGAGACATGTAAGTCTGCACTCAGGTAAAAGTCTCTACTCGGAAATGGTGAATAGCAAATAAATGCAGTGTTACACCTAGACGTAGGAGTAACTATACATGTGAGTAATTATACATGTGTTTATTTACCTATAGTAATTATACACATGTATATTTACCTTTGTGAATCAGGCGCGTAGTTTCCATTTAGCCGCCTTGTTGCTATTGTAGACAGTGTAGCCTTTGTGGTTGGCTCAACAAAGTTATGTCTTCTCATTATCAAATGTTACACTCGGCTTGTGTCACAAGCGACAACATACTAGAGTCTCTGTTCTGTCCTTATGTTATTGAATTCCGTTGCAGGCCTCTCCTTCCTGTCCCCACTGTTCCCGTTGGAGTCTTCTGCCCCGCAGCAGCAGTTTCTCTCAAGTTTATCTGATGCTGGGATGGGGTAATGTGTGCGGGGACGCACTGCATCTTCCCAGGGTTAGTCTGACAGGTCAGTGTGTGGGCCGACTTATTGGCGGTTTGAGGGCTTGTTTTATGGTCTGGCGGGCCGATTTTTTCTCTGGTATTAACACAAATATTGCCCGCAGCAAGGACAAATGCATGCAGTCATTGCAAAACAAAGCTCGTCTTTACAAACTCAAAACTATCCTGATTTCCAAATGTGGGCCACTTTTTTAGTTCTCTGATTGGCAAATGGTGGCCGCTTTTATATATTTTCCATTCCCGTGCGACCCTGGATGCCCAGTACAAGGAGAACCTTTCCTCTTGCTGATGGGGAGGTATAATAAGAGCAGTATGTGATCCCTGGGTTCTTGATATTTGCAGAACTACAACTGTAGTAAATGCTTGCTTGTTTTATGAGCCCATGACATTTCCCCTGCTGTGTGCAATTAGCTACTGTACCTGATAAGAGGTCCTTGCCACATCCTTCCCTGATAAGGCCCTGTCTTCGTCTGGTTGAGTCTGGAATCTTGTTTACCTTTCATTTATCTTAATCTGCTTCTCACTTCACCCCTCAGTGCAATCACTGCTCTCTGTTGGTGCAGTAAACATCACTTCCAGAAGCCCTCCTCAGAGGAGAATGTTTATGCAGGAAACAGATCATTCGGTCCCTTTTGTTTGGGGATACACAGCAGCAGTGGGTGTCCATGTACTATGAGGCGTCTGCCAAAAGTAGCAGCTATTGGCAGCTGGTGTACATCCACATGCCCTAAATATACACCTACTGCCATGATTCAAGTGGCAGGCATCCTTTGAAAGGGAGCTTTCAAGGGAGAGAGTTCCAGAGCTTGAGTGACAAACAGCAAAAGGGACTGACTCCCTCTTTGTCTTCTTCTAGATAGGACAGACTCCGATAAAAGTATAGAATGCGCACTGGAATGTGAAGACGCATCCTGGACTATAGAAACGCCAACTCTTGTTTTTAGTGCACTCTATGATAGATATGGATGGATTAAAGGTAAACCACCACTCTCTACTAGAGGGATGCCATCTATATTGTATGAGCGGGAAAGAAGCACCCATTCCTTGCACACGGGGGAACGAGCGGGCATCTTGAAAGCAAAACATGATTGTTTAAGTGGAAAAACAGGATGTGCATGTGGCTGGAATTAAAGGTGCGTGCTTTTTTAAGCTACCTACATAATTTTCATATGAAATCTCTTAATTGATGTCAAAACTACACTTTCACAATTGCTTTATCAACTTTCTTGCTTCCTCAGATTTACTTAAATGCACCATTTGCCTGCTCTTTTTTCAAAATGTTCTGGGGGGAGGGGGGGGAGGGAAGGAGAATCTCCCTGAGCCCCACCATATGGTGGCTGGGCTCGCTCGCTACAATAGCTCGCCTCCGGGCATCATACAAAACTTTTACGCCCTACCACTTTCAAATGTCCAGCCGTCTCTGAAGGTAAGCCATTGCTGCACCGACATACACTGCAAGTCTCTGAAGTGAGAAGAAATGTGATGCTGTTAGGAGAAACAAAGCTCTGGCAGCAAGGTTCTCTTAGCTGTCACAGGAATCAATGCAGGACATAATTAGGCCTCGGTGAAATGTCAATTACACCAGCATAATTCGCGCAATTTCGTATTACACATTTTTGTATGTGAAAATCTGCAAATTTACACCATTAGGCCACTTGGAGTAATTGGGGGTCGCTCGGGTAAAAAACTTACATTGGAAACACTGGAACAATGTGAACAGACAGAACACACGCAGCTCTTCTTCACTGCAAATGTGTGTTTGTGCTATTATTATTTTTTTAGCACGGAGTGTGTTCCTCACTCCTAAAATCTACAAGAGGATACATTTCACACTGAAACATAGAGCAAAATGCCATATTTGATTTCCATGTAATTTCACGTCATTCTTCGTCATTTTTTTGAAATTTCATATGAAAACAAAAGTTGTGCAAATTTCTCACACCTCTAAAAATAATGTCTGTGAATATTCTGCAAAAGACACAATTAATGGACCGAATGCAGAACAAATCAAAACATTCACCCCCAGTCAAGAGATCTGGGTTAAATCTATCATGCTTTTGCTCACCATGCCACCCCAGTTTGGACCTGGCCGTATGCAAATCAGTCTTGACCCTGTGCCTCAAGGGAACAGTCCAGCCCGAACTGCCAAGCCAGGTACTCCCTGGACCGGAAACAAGCATCCTAGGACTGGTTTTGGGGTTTCACCCATCATCAGCCAGGATAGCTTGAATCCAGTGGCACAGTGAGTCCGGGGCCCATGTCTTTGCATACCCGGCGCACTTAGGGAGAGGAAGCAAAAGGCACACAATTGATGGAAGGGATGCAGAACAAATCAAAACATTCACCACCAGTCAAGAGATCTGGGTTAAATCCATCATTCCTTTGCTCATCATGCCACCCTAGTTTGGACCTGACCATATGCAAATCAGTCTTGACCCTGTGCCTCATGGGAACAGTCCAGCCTGAACTGCCAAGCCAGGACGTCTCTGGACTGGAAACAAGCATCTTACGACCGGTTTTGGGGTTTCACCACTCATCAGCCAGGATAGCTTGAATCCAGTGGCAGACTGAGCCCGAACCCACTTCTGGGCATACCCGGCGCACTTAGGGCGAGGAAGCAAAAGACACACAATTGATGGACGGAATGCCGAACAAATCAAAACATTCATCCCCCAGTCAAGAGATATGGGTTAAATCCATCATTCTTCTGCTCAGCATGCCACCCCAGTTTGGACCTGGCCATATGCAAATCAGCCTTGTCCCTGTGCCTCATGGGAACAGTCCAGCCCGAACTGCCAAGCCAGGACCTCTCTGGACTGGAAACAAGCATCTTAGCACCGGTTTTGGGGTTTCACCCCTCATCAGCCAGGAGAGCTTGAATCCAGTGGCACAGTGAGCCTGGGACCCATGTCTGGGCCTACCTGGTGCACTTAGGGCGAGGAAGCAAAAGACACACAATTGATGGACGGAATGCAGAACAAATCAAAACATTCACCCCCGGTCAAGAGATCTGGGTTAAATCCATCATTCTTTTGCTCACCATGCCACCCCAGTTTGGACCTGACCATATGCAAATCAGTATTGACCCTGTGCCTCATGGGAACAGTCCAGCCCAACTGCCAAGCCAGGTCCTCCCTGGACCGGACACAAGCATCCTAGGACCGGTTTCGGGGTTTCACACCTCTTCAGCCATATGGCCAGGTACGGCCGAGTCCCCCTCCTCCCTTAACTCCCGCCCTTGGGTGATGGCCCCATTTCCCGGTGCCCAAGTTGCTCACCGCCCATCTTCCCCCAAGGCAAAGAACTTTATTAACACCAATATTTGGATTAGGGGTCGTAAACCCCGGCCGTATTTATTACAAACAATAATCACACATTAATATTTACATTATATACACAATACGCAGAAAGTCCAGTCCGTTACATTGATAGGTACAGTATGTCTTATTGGCTAACCTTAACATGTTTCTAATACGTAGACATTCCTATCTTGAGCTAGACATTCAACAACATAACATTATCTTTCTGCGTATCCCTGTTTGAGCCTACGGCAAGGTCAATGACTGGCCCCCAGATCCTGCTCAAGCTATGCCCCAAAGACTCCTTCTGGAGTGACTTTGCGCAGGGGGCCCCGTTCACCGGGAGGATACCTCCCCCCAGGGCAGCCCCTACGCCCAGAAGATTATCTCCATAAGGGGCCCGTGCAGTTATGCGCAGCTTACTCGCGCCCTTGTGTGCGTGCGGGGTGGCCAACCAGCCTACCGGGAAGCGTAACTCCCCTCCCCCGCACCCTTCCAGCCTACCGGCTGTAACTGCCCCTGGAGTTCCATGAGAGACCATCTGTCCCTCCCCCTCGGGCGTCCCCATTTCAAAATGGCGCCGCCCGCTAAGGAACTTAAATTTAAGCTCACCAATCATGACCTTACCGCCACAGGCCTGCATAGTTGCCTGACTATCTGGCCTCCCCCCTCTGCCCCCGGAGGTCATGCCTTGTTCCGTGACCCTACTAACCAGGCAAGAAGGTTCTCAATGAAGAGCTCATTACCTAACTTGGACAGGTGGACGCCGTCTTGTAGGAAGCACGGCTCCCCTCTAATGCACCCATGCGCT
Source organism: Calotriton arnoldi (assembly GCA_963921515.1). Taxonomy (NCBI): domain Eukaryota; kingdom Metazoa; phylum Chordata; class Amphibia; order Caudata; family Salamandridae; genus Calotriton; species Calotriton arnoldi. The sequence goes on from CAWUFW010009183.1 coordinate 110,925, forward strand.
ATCGTCTGCAATTTTTGAGATCTGAACAGTCTATCCATCTTGTTATTAATTCTTTTAACTGAGTGATTCAAGGCCCGCACGGACTCACCCCTCCTCCACTGAATTCTTGGGATCATATGCGACCACACCAGTATAGACCCAGGGCATCGTTTTGCCAACCAACCCACTTCAGTGATCAAGGTTTCCACTAACCTCCTCCTACCCAGGTGTACCAGGTCGTTCCCCCCAAGATGCATAATAACAACTGTAGGAGTAATCCCTTCTCGGTCCAGCAGGCCTACCACCAAATCCCTGAATTGGTCAAAGCGAAGGCCCCCACGTCCATGAAAAGAGACCCTGAAACCAGCCTGCCTTGCTCTAAACTCGTAATTGCCTGAAAGAAAAAATTGTTACAACCTTTTTACATAAGAGTGTCCAATGACCCATACGTCGTTTCTGCGTGAACCTGGTCCAGCGTAGATCCTAACCGGTGACGAGCCGCTGCGAGTTTCCCTCCTGCGTGACAGGATGTAGAAACTGCAATTTGAAACAGAAAGAAAAACCATGTCAGTGAAACCGTCCCTCCACCCTTTCTAGAGCATATGCAGCCGTACATAGCGCTTGTAACAATTTGAGGACCACCTGCCGATCCTCTGCACCTCGCTCCTAGAAAGACCCCTTGCTGCCGCTTCAGTGGCAGCCCCTATCCTAAAAGAGTGGGTTCCAAAGCTGCTGGGGTCTAAACCAGTTTGCTGCATGGCCAAGCCCAGGACCCTTCTGAACTGAAATCTAGTGAGTGGGGTGCCATTCGCGTGAATTAACAAAGGTCCCCCCATGCCTATAGGCCTGCGTTCCAGGAATGCATCTAGCCTGGTGATGGGGCAGCAAGGGCTCCCCTGTGCCCGTCGCAGCACCACCCCCTCCCCTCGGGCCTCCTGATCAGTTTTAGACCTGTGGATTGAAATGAATAAGGAGTCTCCTTGCACTTTCACATGGTTAAACTGCAACCCTCCCTGCCAGTCCTGTTTATTTTTCGCTTCCAGTTCCCCAATCCTGAAGGCGCCGTAAAATGCCAGTGAGAAAGCGGCCCTAAACAATAATGCTTCCGCTTCTGTGTTGCAAACCTGACTAAGCACCTCCAGTATTGTGGCCAAAGTGTTAATGTCTATTGGTCGCCTTGGGTCCGGCTGTGAACCTTGCAGACGTTGCCACCCTTTTAAAGCTTTCCGCACTATAAATGTATTAGTGGGGTCCCTTCTGCCCTTTACTTGTGCAAAGAAGAAGATAGCCGCTATGTGTCGCCTTGCCGCTGCCACTGAGCGCCCCTCATCTTTCATTGCCCTCAGGTAGGAGAACACTGCCCCTGTGATCTGCCAGTTCCCCTCCCATTCGTCTCCCAAAAAATTACAGTAAACCCAAAACGCCCCTTCGTAGGCCCTCCTGGTCCTGGGTGCTAGGCTAGCTGCCACGAGGTCCGGTAATTGGGGGCACCAAGCTGCCAAAACTGTTCTGGAAAAGGCGCTGGGTTCTGCGCCGCTTCGGGGTGATGGGCCCTGAATACCTGCATCTTAAAGCGAGAGAGCACGTCAGCAGCATGATTTAACACCCCTGGGACATGTTTGGCCCTAAAAAGCAGATTCAGTTTCATGCACAGCAGTATTATTTCTTTCAACAGCCACAGGATCATCTTACACTTTGCTGATTGATTATTGATGCATTCAACCACAGACATGTTGTCTGACCAAAAAACCACCGATTGGTCCCTGAGTTGCTCTGGCCAGACAGACAATGCCACCAGGATGGGAAACAGCTCCAAGAAACCAAGTTACCTGTCAACCTGGTTTCGACCCACCATGTCGGCCAGCGTTGTGCCACCCATTCGGTACTTAGGATGGCGCCAAACCCTTCGCTACCTGCAGAGTCAGTCATCAAGCCTATCTCTGTACAGGGCTTGGGAGGGCCGGGCGACAGTTCCTTACCATTGAAGTCACGCAGGAATGCCATCCAAATCCGCATGTCCTGCCTGACCTCGCAGGACAACCTGGTATGGCGGTGTTTCTCTTTGAGTCCTGACATGGCCTGTGCTATGGAAAATGGTCGTGCCATTGGTATGACTTTTAATGCAAAGTTTAACTGTCCCACAGTCTGCTGTAGCTGATGCAGTGTAACCTTCTTTTTTGCCAAGCATTGTTGTAACGCTGCCCTGAAGCTCGTGATCTTTTCTTTGGGCAGACATGAGAAACCTTGAACAGAATCCAACTCTATCCCCAGGAATTCTATCACAGTGGATGGTCCAACAGTTTTTCCTTGCGCCAGGGGTACCCCAAAATCCTGCATAAGCGCACAGAATTCCCGCAGTGCCCAGTCACAATCCCAAGAGCCTGGCGCTCCAAGGAAGAGGAAGTCATCTAGATAATGCAAAACGTACTGGTGCCCCGTCACCTGCCTGAAAACCCATTCCAAAAAGGAACTGAACTTCTCGAAGTAAGCACAAGAAACAGAGCACCCCATAGGCATGCATTTATCTATGTAGAACTTCCCCTGGAATTGGAAACCCAGCAGATGGAAATCTAGAGGGTGCACCGGCAACAAGCGGAAAGCTGACTCGATGTCCGACTTTGCCAAAAGCGCGCCCGGGCCCAGACCTCTGAGCATCTCAACTGCCTGATCAAAGGAGGAGTACCTGACCGAGCACAGTTCTCCATCAATGGCGTCATTCAGAGACTGGCCCCTGGGAGCTGACAGATTATGAATCAGCTTGAATTCCCCTGGCTCTTTTTTGGGGACCACCCCCAGTGGAGAGCAAACAAAGCCCTCCACCGGAACGCAGTCAAATGGACCTGCTACTCTGCCCAGGCGCAATTCCTTCTCAATTTTTGCGGACGCCACCCCAGGATTAGCCCTCACCAATACCTGATTCTGGCATTGTGACACCCCTACGTAGTCAGGCGCGGGAATTCTGAAGCCAACTCTGAAACCTTCTAACAGAATTGTGGCAGATGTAGGGCAATTGTACTTGTTCAACCATGGGATCAAAGCACTGGTTATTATGGGGGACCAGGCCTTCATGAGGGAAACACAATATGGCCAGGTACAGCCTATACCCCCTCCCTCCTCCTTTAATGATACCCAGATAACAACATGGACTACCAATAGAAGTTTTTGGAGTAGGGGGTCGTAAACCCCCGGCCGTATTTATTAAACAATTTTAATAAAACATTTTAATAAAACATTTTATACCTTATTTACACAAAATACGCAGAATAAAATTGCATTCCATCGTTACAATGATATGTACAGATGTCAGATGGCTAACCTTAACATAATTCTAATACAAAGGTATTCCTATCTTAATCTAGCATACCACAGCAATTTACTTCTGCGCATTCCCCTTTGAGCCCACGGCAAGGTCACGTCTGGGGTCAGATCCTCCCCCAATTAAGCCCCACGCCCTCGTACCGGAGTGCGCATGCGTGGGGGGACCAGTCACCGTGAGGGTACTTACCCCTCCCGGTCACCCCCATACGCCCTGTATATTATCTCCAAGGGGCCCATTGCACCCGTGTGCCCGTGCGGGGTGGCCAACCAGCCTACTGGAAAACGTGACTCCCCATCCCCCGCACCCATCCAGCCTACCGGCTGTAACCGCCCCTGGAGTACCATGAGAGACCACTTGTCCCTCCCATTGGGCGACCCCATTCAAGAATGGCGCCGCCCCCTAAGGACCTTAAGTTACTGCTCCCCATTCATGACCTTAGCGCCGACCAAGGAAACGCCAAATACGACAATTATACTTTTCACAGAAAATTACAAAGCTGTCATGGGAAAGAAAACCGGGACATAAAACAAGCAAAATACAACACAATGCTGATCAACACATCTATATTTTAACAGGTTACCCCCTACGTTGCCAGAAAACCTGCTTATGGGGATGGTGGGTGGGCAAATTAAGGGCAGCCTCCTAGCGAGGCTGGTGCGTAGTTCGGCTGGGGAGCGGCGAAAAGAGATCCAACTCGCCGCTCCCCAGCCTTTTTAGGGGTCTCCCGATGACGTCACCAATGCGCGCCCCGGAAGCGCGTTTCTCTTCCGGGGCACGCTCCCTCAGCCAATCATTCTGCAAGGCGGGCCCACCGCGCCATCAGGGCGCGATGGGCCCGCCCCCCAGTGTGGGCAGCGTCGGGGGCCGGCTCGACCGCCATACCTTTGGCGTGGCCGAGTCCGGCCCGGCTCTCTATATGGCCAGGTACAGCCTATACCCCCTCCCTCCTCCTTTAATGATACCCAGATAACAACATGGACTACCAAAAGAAGTTTTTGGAGTAGGGGGTCGTAAACCCCCGGCCGTATTTATTAAACAATTTTAATAAAACATTTTAATAAAACATTTTATACCTTATTTACACAAAATACGCAGAATAAAATTGCATTCCATCGTTACAATGATATGTACAGATGTCAGATGGCTAACCTTAACATAATTCTAATACAAAGGTATTCCTATCTTAATCTAGCATACCACAGCAATTTACTTCTGCGCATTCCCCTTTGAGCCCACGGCAAGGTCACGTCTGGGGTCAGATCCTCCCCAATTAAGCCCCACGCCCTCGTACCAGAGTGCGCATGCGCAGGGGCCCAGTCACCGTGAGGGTACTTACCCTCCCGGTCACCCCCATACGCCCTGTATATTATCTCCAAGGGGCCCATTACACCCGTGTGCCCGTGCGGGGTGGCCAACCAGCCTACTGGAAAGCGTGACTCCCCATCCCCCGCACCCATCCAGCCTACCGGCTGTAACCGCCCTGGAGTACCATGAGAGACCACTTGTCCCTCCCATTGGGCGACCCCATTCAAGAATGGCGCCGCCCCCTAAGGACCTTAAGTTACTGCTCCCCAATCCTGACCTTACCGCCACAGGCCAGATGGTTGACCGACTGTCTGGCCCCCCCCCCCCCCCATCGCTCTCAGAAAGCTCAAGGCCTGGCTCTAAACCCATCCATCCAAGCCAGCAAGTTCCCCATGAAAATCCTATTACCCAGTTGAGATAAATGGATGCCGTCTTGTAGGAAGCAGGACTCCCCTCGTATGCACCCATGGGAAATCGTTTGCAAATGTGGGGACCTGAATAATCTCTCCAATTTAGTATTGATCCTCCGAACTGAATGATTTAAAGCCTTCACCGATTCGCCCCCCCGCCATTGCATCCTTGGGACCATGTGTGACCAAACTATGGTGCACCCTGGGCAAGTCCGAGTCAACCATCCCACTTCAGTCAGTAGAGTCTCCACTAATCCCCTCCTGCCCAAGTGTACCAAATCGTTCCCCCCCAAGAGTAGGATAATGGCGCTGGGTAGAGCCCCCCTTTTTTTTAATAAATCTGACACCAGGCCCCTGAGTTGTGTGAGGAGGAGACCCCCTCTCCCATGAAAGGACACTGTAAGATCTGCCAGTTCAGTTTTTGACTCAAATTTACCTGCAAGGAAAAAGGCATGCAACCGTTTTACATAAGAATGGCCGACGATCCAAACCACTTGCTGTCTTTGCTGGCGGGCGTGACCCTGTCCCAGCGCCGACTGCTGTTGCCGCTGTGTCGCCATCAGTTTCCCTCCTGCGTGACAGGTTCGAGAAACTGCAATTCAAGAAAAGGAGAAACAGACATCAGAACCCAAGCTCAAGCACTCGTTATAACAAATGCATACGCACATAGCGCTTGTAACAATTGGATGACCATCTACCAATCCTCTGGACGTCCCCACCCGGCAGACCCCTAGCCGTCGCCTCGGTAGCAGCTCCTATTCTGAATGAATGCGTTCCATAGCTACTTGGTTCCAAACCTGCTTTCAACATCGCCATGTCCTAGACTCTTATGAATTGGAATTCGTGAGCGGGGTGCCATCTGCATGAATTAATAAAGGGCCTCCCGCACCCTTGATCCTACTGCCCAAAAATTCTTCCAAGTTAGTAATAGGGCAACAAGGATTGGAGGGCGCACGGTGCAGTACAAATCCTTCTCCCCGGGCAACCTGGTCCGTCTTTGACCTCCTGATAGATATCAACACAGAATCCCCTTGTACTTTAACCCGATCAAATTGTAGGCCACCCTGCACATCCCGCTTGTTGTTGGACACCAGTTCACTGATCCTAAATGCCCCATAAAAGGCCAAAGAAAATGCCGCACGGAATAACAACACTTCCGCCGTGGAGCTGCAAACTAAACCGAGAGCCCCCAGCAAAGCTGTTAACAACTCCATCCCTATAGGCCGCCTAGTGTCCGGCACTGATCCCTGTATACGCACCACCCCTTCAAAGCTTTCCTAACTGTGAAACTGTTCGCGGGATCCCTTAACCCTCTTGCTTGCGCAAAAAAGGAAATTGCTGCCATATGTCACCTGGCGGCCGCCACTGAGCGCCCCTCCCTCTGCAAAAAGGCTAGGTAGGTCAGGATCCTCCCCGTATCATGCCAATGCTCATTCCACTCCCTTCCCAAAAAGGTACAGTAAGCCCAAAACGCCCCTTCGTATGCCTTCCTAGTCCTTGGAGCTAGACTAGCTGCCACGAGGTCCGGTAATTGGGGGCACCAATCTGCCAAAGAGATTCTGGGAAGGCCGTCGGGCGCACTGCCGCCTCTGGGAGATGTGTCCTGAACACCTGCATCTTGAAGCGAGAGAGTGCGTCAGCAGCATGATTCAATATTCCGGGCACATGCTTAGCCCTAAATTGCAAATTCAATCGCATGCATAACAGTACAATCTCTTTCACTAGGCGCAATATCCATTTGCAATGTGCAGTTTGCTGATTAATGCATTCGACCACAGACATATTGTCAGACCAGAAAATGACAGAGCGGTCGCGTAGTTGATCCGGCCATACTATCAAAGCCACCCAAATGGGGAACAATTCCAGGAAACCAATATTTTTTGTGAGGCCACTCAGCCTCCACCATGTTGGCCACCGCTGTGCCACCCACTCAGTGCCCAGTATGGCGCCAAATCCCTCACTGCCAGCAGAATCCGTCATTAATCCCAACTCTGGGGAGGCAATGAGTGGACCGGGCCACACCAACCTGCCATTGAAGTCCCTCAGAAATGCCAACCAAATGCGCATGTCCTGACGTACCTCAGCAGATAGCCTGGTGTGATGGCGTTGTTCCTGAAGTCCGGACATAGCCTGCGCAATGGAGCGTGAGAATGGTCGCGCCATGGGTATTACACGCAAAGCAAAATTCAACTGCCCCACTGTCTGCTGCAACTGATGTAATGTGACCTTTTCCTTTTCCAAGCACTGTTGCAGGCCTAACTCAAACTTCCTAATTTTTTCTTTGGGCAACCTTAAACATCCCTGTATGGAGTCCAATTCTATCCCCAGGAATTCAATGCTAGTGGATGGCCCGACTGTCTTCCCCGGTGCTAATGGTACCCCAAAAGTCTGCATGAGCGTGCAAAATTCACGCAGCGCCCATCCACACTCCGGGGAACCAGGGGAGCCTATGACCAAGAAATCATAAAGGTAATGTAGGACATGCATGTGCCCAGTAACCTGCCCAAAAACCCATTCCAGAAAGGAGCTGAATTTCTCAAAATAAGAACATGAGACTGAGCAACCCATAGGCATACACATATCCATGTAATACTTTTCCTGAAACTGGAAACCCAGCAAATGAAAATCCGCAGGATGGACTGGCAACAAGCGAAATGCAGATTCAATATTTGTTTTTGCCATCAGCGCTCCAGGGCCCAGGACCCGGAGCATTTCCACCGCTTGGTCAAAAGATGCATACTTTACCCTGCATAACTCTTCACTAATAGCGTCATTCACTGACAACCCCTTAGGTGCCGATAGATTGTGAATCTGCCTGAACTCCCCCGCTTCCTTCTTTGGCACCACCCCTAGCGGAGAGCAAACAAAGTTCTTTACCGGGATGGTGTCATATGGGCCTGCTATTCTACCTAGTCGTAGCTCCTTGTCAATCTTATTGGCTGCCACACGTGGGTTAGCTCGTACTGAAACCTGATTCTTACAGACCGACTTTCCAATATAATCTGGAGCGGGTATCCTAAAACCGCAAGTAAAGCCTTCCAACAGCATCTGGGCATATGAAGAACATGGATACTTGTTTAGCCAAGGGGTCAAAACCGATATCTTAATAGGGGAACGTGCATGGATCACAGGAGCACCCTCAATCCTGTTTCTTTCTCCCCGCATCTTTTCCTTTCTTGGAACATCTAGACTCAGGGTGTGATGTGTTGGCGCAGAAGGAACACGCGTGCCTGAATTTACACGTGCCCGGGGGCCTGTTACAAGTCCGCCTATTGAAATCCCAGCACGCCCCTTCTTCCCGCTCCCCCACCACTCCTGTAAGTGGAGGGGGAATTCTGCCGAAAGGGCTGAGCCGGCTGACTTCTTGCTCCCTCCTGCACTACCCCGCCAAAATGGTCAATCCAAGATATCAAGTCCACTTGGTCCCAGGCCAGGGCTGGATCAGAAACCCTTGCTCTCCTAAAACTTTTATCATAATCCTTCCATCCATTACCCCCATATTTATCGTGCGCCATAGTGATCCTATTCTGATAGCATGCCATCTCTGCCTGCATATTGGGCAATTGCTCCGCCATTACGGCCATATACACTGAAAAAACCCTAATCCAATTAATGAGGGACTCCTCCAACCTATATTTCTGCAACTCGTTAGCCCATTCCCGTGGAAGCATCCACTCCTTATTTTTTTTTCTTAGCTTCCTCCCTCTCCGCTTCATCAAGTAACAAGGAAAACATGTTCACATAACTACCCTTCCATATTTTTTCTTTAGTTTCCGTTGTCACATGTCTGGCCAAATGCTCCCTGGGAGTGCGGGCCTCTCCCACCCCCAACAACGGCAGAGTCACTTGCTTACCTGGTGTCTTACACCCCGCCGGCTCCTGGACCTTCTCCTTGGATATATCGACCACCGGGCAGGGCCCCGGTAGGTCCTTGTTGCCCCCGCTTGGGGTTGCGTCACCCTTTGGAGTGGGGGGAACTGGTAACACCTGACCCTTCCCCGGGGCATCCCCCGGCGTGCCATTAAACTGGGTCATGATTTGCCTCGCTTTCTCCATTAAATCTTCACCTTCAACAGATGCTCCCGCTGCCGGTGACCAGTTGGCCACCTTCCCCAACCAAGGGAGCAAAGCTGCCAGATTGGAAATTAAGTCCTGTGGTACCGGACTGCCCCCAGGAGGGGGCACCGGAGCCCCGGGAACCCCCCCAGTGGGTCTACTGGGACCTGTGCCGGCTGTGGTGCTGGCGCGTTAATTGGCACTGGCGGAATGAGAGCGGGCACCGGCAGTACTGGCGCCGGCACAGGTGGTATAGTGGCCGGGACGGGAGGGATGAGCGGCGGCACAGGCATAGGGGAGGGTATCGGGCGTGGCACTGGTCTCTCGTGCACCCTCTCCCCGCCCTTCTTGGCTCTATTCCTCTTTGGGAGGGGTGGAAAAGCCTCCTTAGGTGCCACATGCTTGCGCCTGGGTCTCTCCCCTGGCGCCTCCTCCCCATCTACCCTCTCTTTTAATTCCGCTAAAGCCTGCCCCATCTCATCCATCTGCTTCATCCTATCCTCCATTGCCACCATTTTTTCCATCATGCCCTGCAAAAGGCTTTCCATACGGGACTGTTTTTCCCCCGCTTAGATTTATTTGCCATCTTAAATCTCCCCCGATCACAATACGCCCGTTACCAATGGGCACTCCGAGTGAGTCAAACGCTGGCGCACTCCCCCACACAGACTGGGCTGGGACGTGTCCCGAGCCCTTTACCTGATAGCGTAGGAGGTACACGACCGGCCGTAAGCACCCAGGCAACCAGAGCCACTCCACACCAGCTATTCTAGTGGGTCAGGTGAGTAGTCTCAAACCCGCGTGGCTCCCAGAAGCTCTGAAAATGCAGGCCTGTCCGTGCCCTCTTCCTTGATCCTGCTGCTGTTGTCCTCTGCTTATGTCCGCTCTTGCCCGCTGTCCACTCGCCCACTGCTTGGACACAAAGAACAGATCACGTGACGCAAAATAACAGCTTTTGATGAAAAACTAAGAGAATCCCCCGCCCTAAAAACCAACTATCCGCTGTAGACTGGGCAACCTAATGTGCCAGCACTTTCCTCTTGCCACTCCAGCCCTGTGTGCTGTAGCTGACTGAAATCCCCCCCAACCGTATAAGCTTTAAAGGGAGGAAATAAATGCCCTCTCTGAGAAACGAACTCAGCACCTTCCGATTATGATACTCACGCGCTGCTCTACTGCGCTCGGAAAGTTGCTGAAACCCCTCACCACTGGCCTCCAAAAAAGGCCCCCTTCAGGTGGCGCCCAGTAAAAGGAGCAGACCGGCGGACCGCAGCCCCGAATAACTGCCCACTCAAGGCAGCGGCGCAACAGCGGCGGTACCACGCCGACCCCCCCCACAACCGGCTATCCGCTCACCTTCTTATCCTTCCGTGCGATCCCTCCCGACTCACGGGGCCCGCCGCACTACCCGTTACCGTACTCTAAGGCAGCTCGCGACGGTCCGATTCGACCTGGCGCTGTCTTCCTGCTCCCTGCACTCTTCCGATCTTGGTCCGACGACGTGAATGACGAGCCCCTGCAACAGAAAATAAACAAATTAAGGGCAGTCTCCTAGTGAGGCTGGTGCGTAGTTCGCCTGGGGAGCGGCGAAAAGAGATCCAACTCGCCGCTCCCCAGCCTTTTTAGGGGTCTCCCGATGACGTCACCAATGCGCGCCCCGGAAGCGCGTTTCTCTTCCGGGGCACGCTCCCTCAGCCAATCATTCTGCAAGGCGGGCCCACCGCGCCATCAGGGCGTGATGGGCCCGCCCCCCAGTGTGGGCAGCGTCGGGGGCCGGCTCGACCGCCATACCTATGGCGTGGCCGAGTCCGGCCCCGCCTCTCTATCATTCCTGTTTCTTACCCCCTCTATCTTTTGATTTTTTAAAACACTTAGGGGCCGATTCCGATGTCGGACGGACTCAGGTCCGTCCGACATCGTCCAGGAGCCGTAACCGACCGACCTGCTGTCGTCGGTTACGGCCCTGCAAGTACGATGCGACCGAACCCTGTTCGGTCGCACTCGTATACTACACAATGGGAGCATGCATTCCGAGCGGAATGCATGCTTGCATTGTGAAAAGCAGGGGTGCAGTTCATCCCTGCACCCTGTGGCCGGCACCCCAAGGTGCCTGCCACCGGGTGCAGGGATCAACAGAGGAGCACCATAGGTGCCCCCAGGCCGCCATTTGGCGGCCTCGCACCCCTGGGGGCCCTACTGGGGGCCCCCAAAGACAGTTACCGACTGCCTTTTCGTGCCGGAAAGACCGGCACGAAAAGGCAGTGAGAAACTGCCATCGTACTCCCTCGGTCGTGAAGAGGCGGCCGGGGGAGTACTGAAGGATTTCCGGACGGCGGACGGCTCCGAGCCCGTCGTAAGCCATCCGGAAATCCCAGTCGGATTCCTTTCCGACCGAGCCCATCGGAATGGCTCGGTCGGAAAGGAATCCGGCCGGCACGTTCCGATTCGGTCGGAAGGGCTCCGACCATCGTTCGGTGCCCTTCCGGCCAAAATCGGAATCGGCCCCTTAGACTCTGGGTGGGAGGTGTTGCCACAGAAGGAACATGAGTGTTTGAACTTACATGTGCCTGCTGCCCTGGTGCACGTACGCCTGTTAAAGGCCCAGCATGCCCCCTTTCCCCCCCCAACCCCCGAGTTAACAGGGGGGCCTGACCGAAAGGACTGGCCCTTAGCGCTGTCCTGTAACCCGTACCCCAAATGGTCTAACCACAAAATCATGTCAATTTGGTCCCATGTGAGGGCAGAATCATTGGCCTTTGCTCTCCTAAAGTCCTTATCGTATTCCTTCCACCCGATCCCCCCATACTTATCGTGTGCGCCCGTGATCCTACTCTGATAGCATGCCATTTCTGCACCTAAGCCTGGAAACCGTTCAGACATGACTGCCAAATAAATAGAGAAACCTCTGACCCAGTTAATCAAAGACTCTTCAGCCCTTTATTTTTGCAACTGGTTTGCCCACTCTTTTGGGTGCATCCACTCTTTGTTCTTTTTGGCCTCCTCTCTTTCGGTTTCATCTAACAGCAATGAAAACATATTCACATAATTGCCCTTCCAAATTTTTTCTTTCACCTCCTGTGTCACATGCCTCGCCAGTTTTTCCCTGGACGAGCGCACTTCGCCTAAGCCTAACACTGGCAATGTCTGCCGCTTACCTGTTGCAGCTGTTTCCGCTGGTCTCTCTTTTCCTGAGTCCACAGGTGTGTTTACTGCTAGCGGTTCTTTACCATCCCCTGCAGGAGCTGCTCCACCCGCTGCTGTACCGGCTGACGACGCTGCCTGACCTTCTCCTGGCTTACCACCCGCAGACTGCGCCACTATTTTCGCTGCTTTCTCAAGGGTGGACTCCCCGCCACCCAAGACACCCACCGCTGGGGTCCAAGTCCCTGACTTCTCCAACCACAGCAGAATTGCTGCCAGGCTCGCTACTAAATCTTGCTGCCCTGGAGCGCTCCCTGAGGGCCCACTTGTGGCCGGAGGGTTTGTACCGGTCCCTGGTAGTCTCTCTACTGGGCCTCCCCCCGTCGGGATGACTGAGAGCTGAGGCGGTTGTGTGGCACCTGACGGTCCTGGCAAAGTATTGCCCGGGGGAGAAGTAGCCGCTGGCCCCGGCTGATCACCCCCATCAGGGCACCCCCCCCTGCTGGCACCGGCGGTGCTGTCTGTGGCACCTCCCCCACTGGCGCAGTGGCCGCACCCATTTTATTCTAAAATTTGCCAACTTCAAGGATCTATGATTACTTAACATATGGATAGACGATCCCAACAGATCAAATACTAATGCAGTGGTCACCTCGCTGTCCATTTTAGGCGTCTCTCAGAATGTTCTCACTTCCACGCATATAGCCAAAGGACCACTATACGCAGTACACATTAAGGGCCGTAAACCAAATCCAAAAGTCAAGGTCCAATAATGTCCCATGCATACCGAAGGAGCACACCCTTCATCCACAACCCAGGGCAATCGTCATATCACCAAAATACCTCCACACCCACGGAGGTAAAACATACCCGCAGCACACATACTTAGGTACATACCTACATGGTTGCTGGACTAGGTGTGGGACTAAGAGTAGGGTTAGGCTTTCTATTGGAAGTAGGGACTAGGGCTTCCTATGCCATTGGTTGCTTGGACTAGGATTGAGACTACTGGTAGGGCTAGGGCCTCTATTGGACGTAGAGATCAAGGGTTTTTGAAACTGATTGGGTGCTTGGACTAGGGCTAAGATTGGCTGTAAGGTCCTCGTCTCCTATTGGTTCTAGATTTTAGGGCTAGTGCTGTGATTGGATATTGTTAGGGCTCGGGTTCCCATTGGCTGAAGGGGTCACCTGACTACTAGGGCTATAAACGGCCAAGGCGTAGGGCGTCTCAGCCCGGGCGTCTCAGCCAAGGGTGGAGAGGACAAGGGTGAGTGCCTGTTTGAGCCTGTTCGAAACTGGTCGGCCAGGGCCAGAAATGCTGCCCATTTTCCCACTCATTAATCCCCACCCTATGTATTTGTCCCTCTGTACATAAGCATTGATTTTCACTATAGATATGTGCCTATCTTCGTGTATTGCTTTGTATAAACATGTACAATAATTATGTTGTTATAAAAAAAAAGAAAAAAAAGAAAAAAAATCTTCTTTGGTCTACATGTACTTGCTTCCATTGGGCATCTATGTACCTGTGTCTGTTATTTTTCTCCTGAAAAAGCACATCCAATGCACTACCCTATTTCTCATCCGCTACCTCTATCAATATCTTTAATCTGCATATACTTACCTCCTTTATGCAGCTATATACTTTCAATGTACTTATGGATCTATATATTTATCACTTTCTTCTATTTTAGCATTTCCAATGCACTACCCTATTTCTCAGCCTATACTTCCCTCAATATATATTCTAGCCCAACTCTCTGACTCATCTCAAACTTCTTTCTACTACTCTTTCCAATTCACTACCCTATCTCACCCTATACATCTATCATTATATCCTCTACACCCACTCTCTCATTTATCCCAAACCCCATACCACTACTATGTTCCCCAAAATAACCCTTTCTTGACTCTCTCCTACTCTACCCCTCCTTGCATCTTCTGACACCTCCTTTACTGTACCGATCCCCCAAAACAAACCTTTCTAAACTCTTCCCTCTGACTCTTCCCCTCCAAAAACCCTTTTACTCATCCAAAAGCCTCCTCCTACTGCTATGACCTAAAAAAAGAAATCCTTCACTCTTCTATCCCTCCACTATCCTTTTCAATCAAAATAACAGACTAGCATGTTCACTTCTCTAATTCCCTATTCCACTATACTAATTCACCACTAATCCTTTATGGGTTCCAGAGGTTCCAGGGTTGCTACTCGCCAACAAAGCGTTTCAACACCTCATCAAGGTTACAAGCGCTATATAAATGCAAACCTTTTTTCCTTTTTTTATCCCTCCCTAACCCTTCTCAATCCAAATAACTGACTAACATATCCACCACTCAAATTACTTCATATTTCACTATACTAATTTTCAACACTAATCCTTTATGGGTTCCGGAGTAGCCTGCTACTCGCCAGAAAAGCGCTTCAACACCCCATCAGGGGTAACAGGCGCTATATGAATGCAAACCTTTCTTTCCCTTCTATCCCTCCGCTATCCTTCTCACTCCAAATAACTGACTAATATCCACCACTCAAATTACTTTCATATTTCACCATACTAATTCACCACTAATCCTTTATGGGTTTCCGGAGTAGGGTGCTACTCGCCAAAAAAAAAAAAAAAGCGATTCAACACGCCATCAGGGGTTAGAAGCGCTATATAAATACAAACCTTCTTTCCTCTTCTATCCTTCTGCTATCCTTCCGAATCCAAATAACTGACTAACATATCCACCACTTAAAATTTACTTGCATGTTTCACTATACTAATTCAACACTAATCCTCTATGGGTCCCAGAGTAGCGTGCTACTCGCCGAAAAAGCGTTTCGACACCTCGTCAGGGGTAGTAAGCGCTATACAAATGCAATTACAATACAATACTGGTATCATGGCAGGTTCTACCCTTTTCCTAGGTTTCGCCCTTTTTGGCACTGGGGGGAATGCTGCCTTAGGGGCAACCCCAGCTCGCCTGGGCCTGTCCTCTGCCCCCTCTTGCCCCTCAACTTTATCCCTTAAATCTGCCAAAGCTTGACCCATGTCTTCCACTTTTCTTCATCATGGTCTCCATGGGCCCCATTTTACGCATCATGGTCTCCATGAAAGTATCCATGCGGGAACGCTGCTCGCTCCGTTTTGCCTTAGGGGCCATGTTGCTACGCACTGCAATGCAAGAAAATTTTTCCTGAATTCCCTGAACACCCAACTTAATCAGTGGTACTAAATACCCAAGTGCACGTTCTAGCCCCAAGGCGGTACGACCAGGAAAAACAACCAGTCTAAATGTGGGCCAACAACCCCACAATTCACCCAACAGAAGAGACAAACTACAATGGCCCCCGTGATGATCCGGTCTGGGACACTACCCAGACCCTTACCTCACCGAAGTAGCAGCCCCCGGCCGGCCAACAGCACCCACGCAACCAGAGCCACGCCCACCAGCTAGTCTAGTGGGTCGGGTGAGTAGTCTCTAACCTGCGTTGCTCCCGGGAGCGGTGGAATGCAGGCCTGCCAATCCTGCCCCAAAAACGACCTCCCTGTGTCCCTCCGTCGACAATCGTGCTCCACCAGAGCCCCGATAATCTGCCCTGGTCTCCTGGTCCTTTAGCTCCCTGCAGCCTCCGTCAATGCCCTGCAGTAATTAAAGGGATAAACAAAACAGAAAACACCAGGCACTCCACAGGTCCTCCGGCTGCTCCGTGTCCAGGGTGTTCCCCTGCTACCGGCACCTGCAGTGTAAACAAGCATTTGCAATGCAATCGGCCTCGCCTTTGGGACCTTATATGTATTTAGCTATGCAGCACATTAGCCTGGGTGCTGAAACATCTACTGTTGTTTAACATGGAGGGAAAGTAAGCACCAAACTGCGTGACACAGCAGGTATTATTTTTGTTTTTTAAAACATAAATTAAAGGCATTGTCAATTACAATGCCAGTAGCTTAAACTCAGGCATACTGGCTCAGGGCATACTGGCATACTGGCATACTAGCTCCTGGCTCAGCCAATAGCTTAAACTCGCGGACCGGGACCAATTTTCAGAGGCCACTAAAGTGAAGCAGAGTCGTCTGGGGCGCTAATGTTGCTGAGGCAAGACAGAGAGCAAAGGTAAAAGTGGACATATAGCACAGTTGCGGTAGTATATGAGGGATGTGCAAGGGGGAGGAGGGGTCACTGTTAGGCTAATGGAGCAAGACTTCGAAGAGTAGCAATTGGGTCAGTGCGAGAAGGCAAAGGATGCATAACATCAGGTCTACAAAAAAAACTGCTTGGTGCTAAAAGACAAGACTCTGAAGTACGAACGGGGCAGATGAGACTACACACTGGGGTCCCAACCAAACAGAAGCTCCAAAAGAGGGAGAGAGTGCATGTATCAGCTAACGAGACAAGCTTACATTTTAGGAGGAATGAGAGATGCTCTTCTCTGTGTTTCCTTATATCTCATCATCATAAGTATCTTGGGCAGAGGACATGACTTTGGCATTTTGGACTATATATTCTATTCAGTATATTTATCGCTAGGATCATCTCTGCAGATGTTAACAACATACTTGTTAAGCGATACAGAACTCATCTTCAGTCTATTCACACTGTTTTTAACCATTGTTGTATGTTGATTCTGCTGTTTGCAGTTAATTACATAAATAAACAAACGTTGCAAAAAGGAATTGCGGATGCTGAGTGTTACATTATAATTGACACTTGGCTGCATGTTTGCTAATGTTATCCTGCCGTGGTTCGTCCTCCAAACTGACACTCAACGTGGAAAGAGAGCCCAAGCAGGCTGTCATTAACAAAAACGCAATAGAGTTGTAATTGTGATGAAGGTGGGCTGACAGGGATGCAACAACAGGGTGGACGGTCCACCAGATAGAAACAGGTCAAATGTGAAGTGTCAAATGAGAAAAAGAGAAGTGGCTAGCAAAAACAAATTGGCATAATTATAAAAGATATATTAAAGGGTAGTGGACATGGTATGATTTGAGACCTTTCTGCCGGGTGGCCAGGAGGGGCGGCCTTTGTAACTGGGGGTCAGGATTGACAGTGGAGAAATTCTGGACAGCCATAGGGTTCCGGTGTGCGCCCAGCGGACGAGCAAGGCTCTTACATCCACATGTGGGGCAGACTCGAGATGCAAGGGGGCAGTGAAGCCTGCATGGCCCCGGGAGGTGCGGCTTGCTCCGTGCACGGTGGGACACTCCATGGATGCGGCGAGAGCATGTGAAAAGGCACGAAGTACTCTCCACGGGAGGCTGCACAGGTAGGCCCCTCCAGGACCCTCACACACAAGCAGAGCCCCAGCACCACCACACCCCGCCCCCCTTCCCCAGTAGAGAGCGGTACACAAAATCAGCTCCAGTTCTGTTACCGAAATCGGCTCTTTTTATTGTAGCCTGCAAACATTTTACTAATAAGGTGTGCACTTGTTACTTACCATGTCCGTTTAGTTTCCTTTCAGCTACCAGACTGCATTCAAGGCAGCAGCCAGTCTCCTTAGGCAGCGAGCCACTGACCCCCCACGGGCGACAATCATTTCGGTTTGCCGCCCTCCTCCTTGGTCCAGAATCGGTTGGCGGCTGTTCAGTGTGACAGGAGTCTGTCGTGGCAGCCCCGAGCCGCTGCATAGCTGGGTGACGGTCAGTAACTGACTGCACTAGTGGACTCGGACCCCAGGCTCGGCAATTTCAATTGTATTTGCCGCGAGCGGCGCGATAATGGGGATGAGATGTCAGCCACGCTTCTGGTATCGCGCCTTCTCGTCGTCGCGGAAGATGTTGCAGGCGTAGCGGCCTTCGGGTGCAGCAGCCGCGCCGGCTGCTGCACCCGAAGGCCGCTACGCCTGCAACATCTTCCGCCGAGTGCTTCATAGCGCTCTTCTTTGGCCCTGCTATGTACATTGCGCCGCCTGGATGAAAGAAGGGCCCGGCCCGCCGCAGCTGTTACCTCTTCTGTGTGTGTGTTTGTCTGGGGGAGGTGGGTCAGGGGGCGAGGTATAAAGAGGGCAGTGCAGGCCTGAAAGTGTCAAGGCATCTCCGAGTGCGGACACATTCAGAGCAGCACCTACAGCAGCACAAGAATAGACAGTTACAACAGAAGAAACCACCGCAGGTCCTGAAGCGAAGCCGCAAAAGCACCTGGTACTGCGGGGCAGTAGCAAACGGAAGGACAGTTCACGCGCCATCATGATCTGCAGCACAAACCACAGCAGCAGCGTGAAGAAACCGAGGCTCTCTGCCTGCCCGGAGGGGCCTCTACTGCCAGCAGCCTGTGGGACCCGCAGCAGCAGCCGACAGGCCACAGTGAGTCAAAGGGGTGAAAGGAGGAGCAGACACGGCGGGCGGGATAGAGGGCACGCTACCCAGGAAACCGTGCCGTAATTTCGACAAAATGGGGAGAATAAAAATACTGTCGTGTTAGTGAGCATGCTTGAAATACTTCTGCATGCACACCAGAGACTGTGGGGCTTTGACAGCACGCTGGAACAATCAACTAACTATGTGTGTCGTACACCCACATGGGTGGGCTAGTGGGCTACTCTGTATGTGTGCCACAGAAGTCCAACAGACAGTCTGCACCGTGCTCCCCATAGACCCCGTATGTAGACTGCACCGTGCTCTCCATAGACCCCGTGTATAGACTGCATCGTGCTCCCCATTGACCACTTATATAGACTGCACTGTGCTCCCCATAGACCCTGCATATAGACTGCCCCGTGCTCCGCATAGACCACCGTACATAGGAACACAGGCTGCCTGACGTGTGCGCTGCATCGACTCCCCTTCTGTGTGCCCACGTACCTCCGAGGTCAGGGTGCCGAGTGTGTGTGCAGTTTTACAGATGGAACCTGACGAGCGTGCCCCAGAGACACCCAAAGACAGTGCCCACAGTCTGTCGTGTTTGTAACTCGTAAGACCAGGCTCGCGACCCCAACACAGACACTGTTTGTGCTACATGGGTTACAGCTGATAAGCTGGTCTGTGTGTGCCAAGTTCCCAAGCAAATCACCACAGACAGGCTGCCCCATTTGTAGGCCGGAGTGATGATGTGTTCGTACGGTGCTGTGTCCTCGTATTTATGCTTATTTCTCAGCCCCGATGTGTATGTGCTTTTGGACTGTGGGCTGGATTTCTGGCAGTCAAACTCTTTCCCTGCGCTTGGAAGACAGTGTTCAACCTTTTTAGGTCTCGCCTGAGCCAGCGTGCATGCGCTGCAAGACATTTAGTAGGTGGGTTTTCAAAGTGCTGCCACAGGCTTTTGGTGGCCTAAAGCTTGCGTGCACATGAGCGTGCACGCGCGCAGCCGCCATCTGTCTTTCCTCCGTTGATCGCGATTGCGATAACTTTCACTTTCGCGGGCCGCGCGGCCGTGTCACGTGTCATCTTTACTTTTGCTATAATCGCGGCACCGGCGCTTTACCTTTAACCATGTTAAAAGTAAAGCGCAGGTGCCGCGGTTGTAGCAAAAGCAAGAAATAGATGTTTTTCTATTTCTTTACTTTTGCTCAATCGCGGCACCCGCGCTTTACTTTTAACATGGTTAAAGGTAAAGCGCCGGTGCCACAATTGCTGCAAAACTAAAGAAATAGAAAAACATCTATTTCTTTACTTTTGCTATAATCGCGGCACCGGCGCTTTACCTCTAACCATGTTAAAGTAAAGCGCGGGTGCCGCGGTTGTAGCAAAAGTAAAGAAATTGTTAAATCGCACTGTTAAATTGATGATTCTTCATTTGCGGTTCTATAACAAATGTTAACCTGTTGCTAAGTTGAAAATGGGATGGAACTATTTATCTTTAAGAAAAAGCTGTTACAATACTACTTTGCTTTTAACAGCAGAATTAAAATATTTCTGTGTGTTGCACAAAAGTGGTGGACCTATCAGAACAAGTGTTCATTTTTATTGTCAATTCTGCAAGATTAATTATTGGTTGTTAACTTGAGAGGCCATAACTCGCTGACAAGGTCATATTGTTGAGGCACACATAATTGGAATAGTGCGCTAGACAATAAAACGGAAGTTGTGTCCAGCCACCCACCATGCACAATATAAAGCCTTCTTGAAATATAGCTGGTCTTACTCATCTGTTTAGTTTCCATTTTGGGCTGTAATGCACAAGTACAGCATACAGATGAAACTGGCTGCGCTATTGCGGGGAAGAATTGCTGGCACCGGTGCAGAGAGGCGCTTTACCTTTAACCATGTTAAAAGTAAAGCGCGGGTGCCGCGGTTGTAGCAAAAGTAAAGAAATAGATGTTTTTTTCTATTTCTTTACTTTTGCAGAAATCGCGGCATTGGCGCTTTACTTTTAACATGGTTAAAGGTAAAGCGCCGGTGCCACGATTGCTGCAAAACTAAAGAAATAGAAAAAAACATCTATTTCTTTACTTTTACTATAATCGCGGCACCAGCGCTTTACCTTTAACCATGTTAAAAGTAAAGCGCGGGTGCCATGATTAGCTGCAAAAGTAAAGAAATAGATGTTTTTTCTATTTCTTTACTTTTGCAGCAATCAAACACATTGGCAAAGTCAATAGCTCTGCCTAAACACTTATAAGGGCCCAAAAGCGAGACCTATTGGCTATGCCAATGCTTGTTCTGCATGCGGCCATCACGAGGTGCACACCATGTACGCCACCTCTGTTTGCAAACAGCAATAATGCGAAACATACTAGTAAGCAACTGAAAACACTAGCTGTTTGATGTTAAGTTTTATATAATTTCGAGATGGTAACATTATCGCCTGAAAAGCATAGGCGGTGCTTGCGTCCTAATCGCTATATTTGCCCACCCTTATATATTTTCTGCCATTTTTAATCTGTCAATGAAAACTTGGATTGGGTGAAAGGAACAGGGGCACAGGAGATATTTCACAGTGAGAAAGGAACAAAGGTGCCAATGCTGGTCCAATCCTCCCAATAATGGCACTCGGGAGGGAGCCTGCCAGAAGGTTGTTTTTCCACAGAGAGTTTAATAACATTTGTCGTATTTTGCATTCCGTGTCGGATTCCATTTGCATGCATTGAGCTGTACAGTGCCGAGTATGAGGAAGATGTTGCAGGCGTAGCGGCCTTCGGGTGCAGCAGCCGGCGCCACCGCCGGGTGCTTCATAGCGCTCTTCTTTGGCCCTGCTATGTACATTGCACCACCTGGATGAAAGAAGGGCCCGGCCCGCCACAGCTGTTACCCAAGAACTGCACAGTCCGTTGCCGGAAGTCAAGAACTGCACAGTCCGTCGCCGGAAGTCACTCTTTGCCCGTTTCCCGGAAAAAAATGGCCCGTTAGCCACTTACGATATGACACGGCTCCAAGTACCGCAGATTCGTCAATCTGTTCAAGCCAACTGAAAAAAATTAAAGTGCAATGACCTTCTGCCCGCCGTTTGTCTTCCAACACTCACCAAAGGCTGCAAAAGTACCAAAAGGAATGCACTTCTGTGGACCTCACACTATTATTCTTTGTCAGCCTTTGTTAAATATTATTTCGAAACGGAGCCTCAGTACGGAGAGCCTGACAGAGGGGACTGCGGCGGACGAAAGGGCAGAATGGGAGTGCGGGTGGGGGGGGCCGAGAAGGACGGACGGGAGGGGGGGGAGGTAGGGGAACAAAATAGTGCCTGAGTAAAGGGGCCAGTAGCCGTGGGAGGATACAATTGACGACATGGTCGTCATGAGGCGGGACTAACTATCCTAAAACCTATCAGAACGCTGTATTTAGGAAATAAGCCGATAAAAAACATGGGCGATGAGTGGGCGGAGCTTCCACGAAGCTTCCCCACTATAGTGTATACTGCATGCCTCGCAAAGCGAGCAGCGCATGCGCGCTGCAACGCTAGCCGAGGCCTAAAAAGGACCCCTGCCTCCACAGCTGATTCCTATGGGACCTGTAGCAGGAGACAAAAAACAAAGGAAAAGAATCCGAGGGGACCTCCGGCGAGGTCCTGTCTTGTCCTGTGATCGGCTGCAGGGGCGGCGAGGAAAGAGAACGTCCTCGTCGCTTCCCAGCCTTTTATGGCCCCCAGACGCATGGAGCCGGTTCCAGCCGGCTTCCCCGGCGTTTTACGACGCGCGACCCGGAAGCGATTCCCATCGCTTCTGGGTCGCGCGCCGATCCGCCAATCAGGGAGGGAGGTGAGGCGCCACGTCACCATTGTGCGCGGTGCACCCCGCCTCCCTGCTGCCGCTGCGGGGGACCGGCACGACCGCCATAGATGCGGTGTGTCCGATGCCGTCCCCTGCCTTGAATGGATAGCTTAAATCCAGTAGCACAGTGAGCCGGGGACCCACGTCTGGGCATTCCCGGCGCACTTAGGGCAAGGAAGCAAAAGACACACAATTGATGGACGGAATGCAGAACAAATCAAAACATTCACCACCAGTCAAGAGATCTGGGTTAAATCCATCATTCTTTTGCTCACCATGCCACCCCAGTTTGGACCTGGCCATATGCAAATCAGTCTTGACCCTGTGCCTCATGGGACCAGTTCAGCCCAAACCGCCAAGCCAGGTCCTCCCTGGACCAGAAACAAGCAACCTAAGACCGGTTTTGGGGTTTCACCCCTCATCAGCCAGGATAGCTTGAATCAAGTGGCACAGTGAGCCCGGGACCCACGTCTGGGCATACCTGGCGCACTTAGAGCGAGGAAGCAAAAGACACACAATTGATGGACGGAATGCAGATTCAATCAAAACATTCATCACCAGTCAAGAGAACTGGGTTAAATCCATCATTCTTTTACTCACCATGCCACCCCAGTTTGGACCTGACCATATGCAAATCAGTCTTGACCCTGTGCCTCATGGGAACTGTCCAGCCCAACTGCCAAGCCAGGTCCTCCCTGGACCGGAAACAAGCATCCTAGGACCGGTTTCGGGGTTTCACCCCTCATCAGCCAGGATAGCTTGAATCCAGTGGCACAGTGAGCCCGGGACCCACGTCTGGGCATTCCCGGCGCACTTAGGGCAAGGAAGCAAAAGACACACAATTGATGGACGGAATGCAGAACAAATCAAAACATTCACCACCAGTCAAGAGATCTGGGTTAAATCCATCATTCTTTTGCTCACCATGCCACCCCAGTTTGGACCTGGCCATATGCAAATCAGTCTTGACCCTGTGCCTCATGGGAACAGTTCAGCCCAAACCGCCAAGCCAGGTCCTCCCTGGACCAGAAACAAGCATCCTAAGACCGGTTTTGGGGTTGCACCCCTTATCAGCCAGGATAGCTTGAATCAAGTGGCACAGTGAGCCCGGGACCCACGTCTGGGCATACCTGGCGCACTTAGAGCGAGGAAGCAAAAGACACACAATTGATGGACGGAATGCAGAACAAATCAAAACATTCACCACCAGTCAAGAGAACTGGGTTAAATCCATCATTCTTTTGCTCACCATGCCCCCCAGTTTGGACCTGACCATATGCAAATCAGTCTTGACCCTGTGCCTCATGGGAACAGTCCAGCCCAACTGCCAAGCCAGGTCCTCCCTGGACTGGAAACAAGCATCCTAGGACCGGTTTCGGGGTTTCACCCCTCATCAGCCAGGATAGCTTGAATCAAGTGGCACAGTGAGCCCGGGACCCACGTCTGGGCATACCTGGCGCACTTAGAGCGAGGCAGCAAAAAACACACAATTGATGGACGGAATGCAGAACAAATCAAAACATTCACCACCAGTCAAGAGATCTGGGTTAAATCCATCATTCTTTTGCTCACCATGCCACCCCAGTTTGGACCTGGCCATATTCAAATCAGTCTTGACCCTGTGCCTCATGGGAACAGTCCAGCCCGAACAAGCCAGGTCCTCCCTGGACCTGAATCAAGCAGCCTAGGACTGGATTCGGGGTTTCACCCCTCATCAGCCAGGATAGCTTGAATCCAGTGGCACAGTGAGCCCGGGACCCACCCTCTCCGCCATGAAACCCGTGGCGGAGAGGAAACTTGTAATATGGTCCTGCCAGGCATATTGCAGCCTCTGGACTGCTGTGCCACCTCTCTGGCGCAGTCGGCGGTCCCATGGCGATCCGACCGCGCAAGTCATAATGGGGCGGTTGAACTGCCAGTGCGATGGTGGCTGGACCGCCACTGCTGCACCCCCACAAGTATGGCATTCTTCAGACTTCCAGACTCCTAATCAGGCCCTAAGTATCATTTGGTCAGCAGAGGGGAACAAGCATAGATTTCTTCTGTATCTTAGGAACTATTGCTGATTCTAAGGGCATGTTACAGAGAGAGAAGACCTGAGGAGCAGCTATGTTGTAGATTCTGTGGAATATGTTAGCTGGACAGAAATCTTTAGGAGAGCTACATTTGATTTTACAGACAGACTTTCTAATGTCTTCAAGTTGCAGGAATTGGAAATATGAATGGGTTTGGGAGGGCGGGGGGTGAATTTTCCGGATAGCTAGTCTGTTCATTAGTAATGTCGTGTAGTTCCTATAGTATCCCTGTAGGACCTGCGTGTTTGGATAACATAAACCGTGGGCTTGGTGTTAAGACTGACTCTGTACACCCCCACCACGTATGTTAGCTGGATTTGCATTAGCTAGCTCATAGTGCCACTAGAATCTCCGATTGTCGGGGAGAGATTAGTTTCTGGCAACCTTAGATCATGACAACCCTGATCCCTCAGAATCGTGGAAACAATGTACTACTTTTCGCTCAGTCACTCGTGCTTACTTATTCGGTTTGTCTCACAGAGTTACACAGAATAAACAGTCTGGGCGTTTCAATAAGTATTTATTGAACAGTTGTTATTCTAGTGTAAAATATATGTGCTGCAGCAACCAGCAGACAATAGCAGAGATATATTATCAGCAGTACGATAAAAGTGAAGGGATTGTACAGTTCTACCATATTGCAATAATCATGAATACATACATGAATATAACAAGCATTGGCATAGCCAATAGGTCTCGCCTTTGGGTAACATAAGCACTCTTTTAAAAGTGATCTGGAGAAGAAGCGTGTACCTGGGTAACAAACTCCGTATTGATCTGCGCCACTGGTGGGGGTGAGCACCTTCCTGCCACTGCCCTGCGGAGAAGGGGCTGCGATCGCCGCTGAGTCAAGTTCTGCTGCTCACTACTTTCCCAATTCTAATATCCTGCTGAAAACTGTATCCATCCGCGAAATGCCACCCAGGATCCAATGGCAGAAGAGAAATGCCCCAAAGCCCCTGCCAATACACTGCATGTTTTGCCGTATGTTGTAAAGAATCTTTTGTGAGCATTGTGTGTTGTGTCTACCAGTGACATTAAGGTCTTGCCAGACAGGTAAAATAGTACTGTAGCCACGTCATAATAAGGCACAGAAATGGAAGTCAGGAGATAATTTGACAACTACTACGGCCCTGCAAGTTGAAAGGAAAAAGCGGGTCAGTGGAGGGGTTGGGCGGGGTAGCATCATGAAGAAAACGCTGGTGCAACAGGAGAAAAATAACATATTTGGAGTGCAGGGATCCCGCACAGCGATGTCCCTGGCGAGCACGCCGATGCGGTTTATTTCCCATGCTGAATGCTTCTAAAAAAACATACTAAGTACGCGAAAAGGTTAACCGTCGAGCACGAGGTTTATGTAGTAAATAACACAATTTTGGGAATGATATAGATACCAAGTACCAACTCTTAATAAGGGCACACGATGAAAAGGCACGCCAGGTTTCAGACGGCACAAGGAAGCCACCGTGGCCCTTCGTGCCGCGTCGAGTCTGGCGGTAGAAAAGCCTGGCACGAAAGGAGGCGCGCCCGAGGGAAAACTGGGGGATTGGAAAAACCTTATTTAATTACACTGGCAGCAATAACAATCTGCAAAAGATTAAACAATATATTATATAGACAGAGACAGTTTATTTGAACATTGGCCTTTGATGTCAGCGCCGCAATTATGGACCCTTGGTAGCAGTTTCTCACCAACAGAAAAGACACCGATTCCGCTAGGAGGGAAAATGACGGGGCTATTGAAACAAGGAGATCACAGGGCTATCTGATGAGGCGCGCGCCGCGCTGAAAGCGACCGGTTCGCTCGCGCTCGCGAGCCGGTGCGCGACCAGGCTGACCGCCATCTGTTTCCAATTGTGATAATTGGAAACAGATGTCATTAACGCGCACTCCCGAGGACCCTAGGCCACAGTACACACAAGGCGGGACATGCACCCGCCTTGGGCCAATTGCGTGCTGTCTTTCTAAGAAAGACGCACGCAAAGGCCAATAGCGGGTGGGAAAAAAAAAGCACACGCACGAGCTTGTGTTTAGAGTTCAAAAAGCCCTTACTAAAAGTCTTGCAGTGCAGCGCATGCGCGCTGGCTCAGGCGAGACCTAAAAAGCATTATGAAAGTGCGCGTACTCCTACGATGCCTAACTAGATGTACCTGAGTGTACCTAGCATATGTGTAAGAGTCTAAGAGCCAAGAATCCTTCTAGGATTTAGTCGAACCCCCATACCTGAATAGAGAGAGTGTGGGAACCAGTTCTGGTCTCGAGTTGGACCCGCAAGGGCTGTGTTAGACCGCTGTCAGCTGGAGCGACTGCATGCAGGAGCCTCAGCATCTCTGGTCAGTGTGTCAGCATGGAAGTCTCGGTTCCCTCTATCTTACCGTGGCAAGATGTGGTGTATTTATACCCTAAAGTATCTCGTCCCTCGGTATGGTTTGTATTGGTCTTTGTTAGACATGAGGAAGACGTCAGGGGTGAACTTTGTACATACATATTATGCGGGAGATGTAGCTGGTGAATGCTCATGCATAATTTATGAGTATTTATTTATTTAAGAAGTTTTATATAGCGCTGGCCTGACCCGAGGGTATCGGAGCGCTTTACAACAGATACATTGCAGAGATTCACAAAAAAACAAAAAACAAAACACATTAACAGTGCAGGACGATGGTTGGGAGATCTGCTTCGCAGTCTTGGGGACAAGGAGTCGAAGCAGTGAGAGGTGTCTGCTTTCCCGCTCCGACTGATCCTATCGGTTCCCTAGGGAGCGGTCGAGGAACAGGATTTTGAGTTGGCTTTTGAATTTTACAAAAGAGGGAATGGTTCTGATGTGAGGGGGAATAGAGTTCCATATTTTAGGCGCGCTCCCGGCGAAGGATCGTGCCGCAGTTTTTTGTTTTCTAGTTTTTAGCGGGATGAGTAGGAGGGATTTTGTGCTTCTGAGGTTCCTGGCCTGACCAGCTTTTTTGAGTTTGGCCGCCAAATATTCGGGTTTGCCGGTGTGCAGGGATTTATGTGTGAGGCAGGCTGTTCTGAAGCTAACCCACATTTCAACTGGGAGCCACTTAAGTTCTCTGAGTGCAGGAGAAATATGGTTGAATTTCTTGATTCCGGTGACCATTCTGGCTGCCGCATTGAGAGTTGTTTTGAGGGGAGCCAGATGTGATTTTGCTATTCCTGAGAGGACTGCGTTCCCATAGTCCAGTCTTGACAGCACCAGTGCTTGGGTGGTCTGTTTGAGATCACTGGGCGGAATGAAAGGTTTTATTTTGTTCAATAGCTTAAGGTTAAGGAAAGCGCTCTTGGACGAATTCTTGATGTGTCTGGTCATGTCCAGTTTCGGGTCTAGCGTGATGCATAGTGATTTGACGGAGTCAGCCAGGATGAGATTCCCGTTGAGCGCATCGACGGCTTTTAGCCATTCAGCAATTTGGGGGTTCTCCTCTTTGTTCGAGATGAGGAGTATCTCGGTTTTGTCAGGGTTTAGTTTAAGGTGATTACATGACAGTCAGTGTTGAACATCTCTCAGTACGTCATTGAGTCTTTGAATGTCTCTGATGGAGGCGGTTTCCAAGTAGATCTGGGTATCGTCAGCATAAAGATGGAAGCGGATGTTGGCTTTTTTTAGTAGTTTGGTGAGAGGTTCCATGTAGATGTTCAAGAGTTGCGGGGAGAGCACTGAGCCTTGAGGGACTCCCTTGTGGACGGGGTGAAGGTCGGATGCAAAGTTTTTGATTTAGATTTTTTGTGTGCGATTGTGTAGGAAGGAAGAAAACCATTGGAGGACCACCTCGCCAAGACCGGCTCTTTCTTGGAGAGCCCTAATGAGGAGATTGTGGTCTACCGTGTCGAATGCTGCCGATAGGTCTAGGAGAATGAGGAGGCAGCATTGGTCAGAGTCTAGTGATTCGTGGATATCGTCGATGATGTTGAGGATCACGGTTTCGGTGCTACAGCCTTTTCTGAAGCCAGACTGATGGAAGTCCAGGAGGTTGATGTTGTCCAAATGTTGGGTTAGTTGTTGGAGTACGCATCTTTCTAGGATTTTGGACAGAAGAGGAAGGTTAGAGACAGGTCTAAAGTTATTCAAATCCTTTATGTCAAGGCCGGGTTTTTTCAGCAAAGGTGTGACTTGTCCCACTTTAAGGCAGTCTGGAACGACTCCATTTTTCATGGAGCTGTTTATGATCATGCACCAGAGCGGTGCTAGGGAGCGCTTCAGCTTTTTGGTCAGTAGGGGTAGAATGTGGTCTAGGACATGAGATGAGGGTTTGGAGATGGAGATCAGATTGATTATCTCAGTTTCCTGAATGGGGCGGAAGCGTAGCCAAGATTTGGAAGAGGGACAAGGAGCGATATCATACGCCCCGGACGTGCTGCTCTTTGTGGGGCGGGTATTGTTGGTGTCCAGTGAGAGTTCGATCTTAGTAATCTTGTCATTAAAGAGTTCTTTGGACGCCTGTATTGAGGAAGTAGCGGGCTTGGAGGTTTGTTGCCTGATGATGTTAAAGAGCTCTTTGGGTCTATTTTTTGCGCTGTCCAGCGCAGAGCGGAAAAACGTGGATTTCTTGTTCTTGATGTGATTGCTGTACTTCCTACGAGCTGTTTTGAGTTTTTCGCGTAGGGTGGAAGTAGGGTTATTCCTCCAGCTTCTTTCTTTGGCTCTTAATTGTCTCCTTTCGGAGTTGATGTCAGTGTTGAACCATGACCTGGACGGAATGGCTCGGCTTTTTTTTAGCTTTAGAGGAGCTAGTTGGTCAAGCATAGCCACCAAATTTGAGTTGTAAAGCGAGGTGAGTTTGGTTGTGGAGAGGTGGTCGTTGGCGTAGGGAAGGAGCGAGCTTATCCTTTCTTCTAGGGCTACCATGGGAATCTGGGTGAGGTTTCTGGCCCATTTGGGGGGGTCTTACATAGGTGGTTGGGAGAGTATTTTTTGGTTGATGTGAAATAAAATCATGTGATGGTCCGACCAGTCCACGGGGAGTATGTGGTCGATCGTAATTGCGTCTCGTTGAGCGATAATGGCATCCAAGGTTGCTCCTTTGTAGTGCGTTTCCTCTGAGCAGTGTTGGGCTAAGTTGTTGTCACAGAGAAGATTGGATAACGTTTGAATTAGCGGGTTGTTTGTTTCATTCCACCGAAGGTTTAGATCACCAAGAATTAGGTTGTTGGCGTCTCCGAGTGCACAGTGAGCAATCAGGTTGGATAAATGCTCCCCGAATGCGGAGGTGTTGCCTGGTGGGTGATAGAGAAGGTGGCAGAGTAGTGCTCCATCATCTTTAGTCTTTATATTGGCGGTAAGACATTCAAAGGTGTTGTACTTGCATGAGTCTATTTTCATGATGGCGATGTTGTCCTTATGAATGATAGCTACCGCTCCCCCTCGTTGGTCTTTTCTGTCTTTGTTAATAATGGAAAACCTGGGGCACAAGCATATCTAAGCATGGTGAGGAGAGCTCATTGAGCCAAGTCTCCTGATGAATGCAATGTCAATGTCCTGCGAGAGGATGGCTTCTGCTAGTTCGGTTGCATGCATAGAAGCCGATCTGCAGTTAATAAGCATGCAGTTGGTGGAAAGCTCTTTTTTGCTGGGGTTCTTTCCCCTGGGCGCCCTAGGTAAGGAGGTGAGGAAGGGCGGTCTAGGGGGTTTCGTGAAAGGATGGTCTCTTCAGAAACCCGTGATCACTTGGATCTTGGATTTTGGGGAGTCAGTAGGAGGTGCGTCATATGATGAGGCTAGATCGGCCGCTTCTTCGAAAGACATTGCAGCTTTGGTTCTAGTGGGTCTTGATGTCATGGTCTCAATGTTGGTATTTATGCGTCTCTGTAGCCTGGACGCGGGGGCTTTGTTTCCTAAGGTTTTCTGTGACAGGGCCTCAGCGTCCGTTCTTGAGGGTCTCTGTATCCGTGTCGCGGGGGTCACTACGGGCCCTGTAGGGCACTTAGGGTGGTTGGAACTGGACGGAGAGGGCGCCCTGGGAGGGGATTGCTGGGGCATTCGGGCCTTTTCGAGGTTGGTAAGGATTTCATTCAAGCCCCGGGATATCATTTCTAGGTGGCTTTCTAGTAAAGCGAGACGCTGCGCCATGATGTCGTGGGCAGGGGTGAGGGGTTCTTGGGAAGGGTCGCCCTGTGCAGTGTAGGTCGTGTTTAAGTTATGTTGCCTATTACTACTTGTGTAGAACATGTTGTCTCCTTTTGGGACCCTGGGTGGGGGGTGCATTGGGTCATGACGTGGTTTCGACCTACTGAGGTCTGCGCGAGTACTAGTGTGATTAAAGGTCGATGTCGGCAGGGCGGGGTCGTGGTGTTGAGGTGGGTGGATCATATGAGGAAGTTGAGTTTGGCGTTCCTCTGGGAGTTGGAGAACATGATTCGTGGAGGAGCTGGAGTGGGAGGTGACTCGGGGGAGGCGGGAGGTGGTGGCGTAGGGCGCGGTGGTGATTGTTTGCTTTTCCAGGTGAGGCCGGTAATCTGTGGGTGGGAACTGGGTCAGGAAGGGTCGAGACAGGTGGAGGAGAGCGGTTCGGAGTGTGGGGAAGAGGGAGTCGAAAGCCTCTAGGTTCTCATTGTTTGCCTGTATAAGGACTGTGCCGTTAGTGTAGATGGTCACAGACGTATTCCCGCCCCTTGATGAGCGATTAGGGAGCGAGGTCGTTAGTTTGCAGCTATGCAAGGTAGTTGTGGTTTTAGAGATGTAGAGTTGTGTTCTGAAAGTGGTGTTCCAGTCATCTGGTCTTTCAGTGTGGAAGATTAAGTCCATCTTAATCTGTCCTTTGGAGGAGCAGTGATATGTGTCCGTAAATAGAGTTTCTTTGTGCTGTCTAATCAGTCTCTGTTTGAAATTTCTTCTTGCTGTAAGAGAAAGGTTGGGAGGGAAGCTAATAGCGAATGCGTTCGCGCTGTGAGGTTTCAAGTGGGTCGATATGGGTTGGTTGGAGTGAATTGGCGTGCCCGGTGACATTGTAGGATTTCTAAAAGAGGGTGGACCGTGCATCTGAAAGGGAGGGTAGGACGATTGGTGTGTTTGGACGGATCAGCTGGGGGTGAGTTAAAAATTGTCGCCTAAAGTTGGGTCAGGGAGGTTGGGTTAGCAACTGTGCGGCCCCTTATTATCCTGCCAGTGATGATCAGGTACATTGTAATACCAAAGGGGATGATGGACGGAGCGTTAGAGCAAATCAAACACTCACCCCCAGTCAACTGATCTGGGTTTAATCCATCATCATTCTTTAGGTCACTCCACCACCCCAGTTCAGACATGGCCATATGCAAATCAGTCTGACCCTGTGCCTCATGGGAACAGTCCAGCCCGAACTGCCAAGCCATGTCTTCCCTGAACCGGAAACAAGCATCCTGGGACCGGTTTCGGGTTCAAAACCCTCATCAGCCAGGCTATCTTGAATCCAGTGGCAAAGTGAGCAAGGGACCCACGTCTGGGCATACCCTGCCAACTTAGGGCGAACAAAGCGATACCAAAGGGGATGATGGACGGAGCGTTAGAGCAAATCAAACACTCACCCCCAGTCAACTGATCTGGGTTTAATCCATCATCATTCTTTAGCTCACTCCACCACCCCAGTTCAGACATGGCCATACGCAAATCAGTCTGACCCTGTGCCTCATGGGAACAGTCCAGCCCGAACTGCCAAGCCATGTCTTCCCTGGACCGGAAACAAGCATCCTGGGACCGGTTTCGGGTTCAAAACCCTCATCAGCCAGGCTATCTTGAATCCAGTGGCAAAGTGAGCAAGGGACCCACGTCTGGGCATACCCTGCCAACTTAGGGCGAACAAAGTGATACCAAAGGGGATGATGGACGGAGCGTTAGAGCAACTCAAACACTCACCCCCAGTCAACTGATCTGGGTATAATCCATCATCATTCTTTAGCTCACTCCACCACCCCAGTTCAGACATGGCCATGTGCAAATCAGTCTGACCCTGTGCCTCATGGGAACAGTCCAGCCCGAACTGCCAAGCCATGTCTTCCCTGGACCGGAAACAAGCATCCTGGGACCGGTTTCGGGTTCAAAACCCTCATCAGCCAGGCTATCTTGAATCCAGTGGCAAAGTGAGCAAGGGACCCACGTCTGGGCATACCCTGCCAACTTAGGGCGAACAATGCGATACCAAAGGGGATGATGGACGGAGCGTTAGAGCAAATCAAACACTCACCCCCAGTCAACTGATCTGGCAGACATGGCTTGGCAGTTCGGGCTGGACTGTTCCCATGAGGCACAGGGTCAGACTGATTTGCATATGGCCATGTCTGAACTGGGGTGGTGGAGTGAGCTAAAGAATGATGATGGATTAAACCCAGATCAGTTGACTGGGGGTGAGTGTTTGATTAGCTCAAACGCTCCGTCCATCATCCCCTTTGGTATCGCAGGTACATTGTAGGCCTGTGTTCGGGAAAAACCCTGCAGTGTTCTAACCACAGACTAGATAACGTTCAACCCTCAGAGCTCGTTGTGTACTGTAGGGAACTAATGTAGGTGAAAGATCATGCCTATATTAGGGCATAGGAGATCATGACTATAATATGGCATAGACGATTATGACCAAAATAGGGCTTATACGATTATGACCATAATGGGGCATATGCGGATATGACCATATACGGCATATATGAACGCGTCTATATTAGGGCCTCTATATGAAACATAACACCCACTCCACTTTCGAATTGGATAACAATGACCATACTTAAAATCTGGACAATTTAAAAATTCTCTTAAAAACAGCTAAAAACATGGTTTTAAAAAGACATTTAAAAATGATTATAAATGTTAAAAGTCAGCTATTCTTTTGTTGCCACTTGAAAAAGTCAATTCTGTCTCACTTATAAAAGTTGCATTACTACAAGCAGAAGAAGGCCACTCTTTCTCAAGTGAAAGTGTCAATTTAGGAAGTGTTCCAAATTTAGTTCGTTTATTTATGAAACGAAGGGCCTGATTCACAGAACTAACTTACGACAAAATCCTAAACTTACTACCATTTTGTTATTCACAGAATGAACTTACTCATATTGGCATTCACAGAATGAACTTACTCATTTTGGTATTCACAGAATGAACTTACTACCATTTTGGTATTCACAGAATGAACTTACTCATTTTGGTATTCACAGAATGAACTTACTCATTTTGGTATTCACAGAATGAATTTACTACCATTTTGGTATTCACAGAATGAACTTACTACCATTTTGGTATTCACAGAATGAACTTACTCATTTTGGTATTCACAGAAGGCACTTACTCATCAATGAGTAAGTGCCTTCTGTGAATACCAAAATGTGTAAGTTACACAAAATGTGTAAGTTACACAAAATGAGTAAGTTACACAAAATGTGTAAGTTACACAAAATGAGTAAGTTACACAAAATGTGTAAGTTCACACAAAATGTGTAAGTGCCTTCTGTGAATACCAAAATGAGTAAGTTCATTCTGTGAATACCAAAATGAGTAAGTTCATTCTGTGAATACCAAAATGTGTAAGTTCATTCTGTGAATACCAAAATGGTAGTAAGTTTAGGATTTTGTCGTAAGTTAGTTCTGTGAATCGGGCCCGATGTGGAGAAGTCAAATTCTTTCCCAGGACGCGATGAGCCAATTCCGGATTAAGTGTCCTGGCTGGGAGATACAGCATTATCGGTGTTAGCTACTGCAGGCGACAAATCCAACGCCTCACAGAGAACGTCAATCGCACATAGATGGAATTCAGCACTGCCAACAGTCGGTGCTGCGGCAGCTTGTGCAGCAGTTGTTACCTGAGTGCCTGTGGAGGAGCCACCTAACCCAGCAGGAGCAAACGGCACCTGTGGATTCTCAAGGAATGCATTCATCAGAATTGGAAGACGCTGGGGACAACGCAGAGCATGGGCCTTTAGGGGGTCCAGCATAACATCCATGTCCGGAGGCGTATCTGATGGAAACGTTAGACAGAGATCCAAAATGCATTCTTCTCCGCAAAACAGGCATCGAAGAACAGGTAAGATGCAGTCCACCCAGGCTGGTCTAAACAATAGAAACCAAGAGGCGTTCAGTTCTCTTAGGCAAGGTATTCCCAGAAGCTGTACCATGCGTTCACGGTACTTCCGCTCCATGAGTACGTTCGCCATTTCCTCGGAAATTGGGACTCCATTGCGTAGCAGTAAGATTACAATCAGGACTCCTGCAATTAGGAACAGGATAAGCGGGAGACCTCCAAACACGCTTCCCAATACGGAGTGTATAAAATTGGGGATTACTCCGAGGACAGTCTGAAAGGTGCTTAATAGTCCTGACCCTATGGCCTTAAATAGGTGTACAATACCGCTCGTATCAGACATGTTAAAGATACGACCCACCATTTCTGTGAAATGAAAGGGGCAGTTCGTACATATAAGCGCTTGTATCTCAGTCGAGGTCCTTGCAACTTGAAGTTCAAAGGTTTCTCGAGCGGAGGTTAAGGGCACGGGTTGCTGTAAAAGCATGGCTTTCAGTCTGCTCAAAGTATCAAATTGTATAAAGGAAACATTCAATGAAGGCCATAACGGCGCCTCCCTGACTGTGTTCAGTGGCGGAAACAATACTTGCATACAGCAAGTAACCCTGGAGTTAACAGTGACCAGATAGGCGATGCCCGGAGGCATCCCACAGCAACCTTGATCGTTTAGCATCAAGTAACTCCCATTCGAGAGCAGCTGGAAAACCGGCGTGATCATGGCTGCTGGAGTCCCTGACATGTGACAAGATAGATTCGCTACCGAACCACTACATGCTCCATGCAGAGAAATATCCTGACACATGAGAGAACCGCTTAAAGCTTTCTTGCAGTTTGTACCACTCAGATACACTTCTCGATCCCCATTCCGGCATCGGTATCTATATGGTAACTCCCAAGTTTTCTTAATGTAACCCTTACCCATTTTTTCATATTTGCCTGCCTGCCTTTGCTCAAGGCAATACTGAAACTGAAACGTAGTGACCGGCAGAGTGATTTGGCCATGAATTTGCCATTCGGTGGATGGTAATTCGGCTACAGTGAATGGTAACCTTTCCAGTTTCTCAATACGCAGCATTGTATACTTGGCTCCCCTTTGTGCCATTTCTGTCTGTTTATCAGTTACATTGTATTCTGAAAACAGAGACGTGGTGTTTTTGAAATGCCAGGGCACGTAGCCTGCACGCAAAGATTGCAGCGTCCAGCTTAACATCATAATAGAACGTAATTGGGATTGCCCGTGTTGTAACAAGGCCAGATCTTGTTCTAATATGTCGATTGCCGAAGACACAATGTTGCCTAAGGAGTAAATCCTGGAGGTCAAAGTTGTTAACCCATTATCCACTACAGCTAATGGCTTCTCTAGGTTAATACGATCTATCTCCCGTATTCTTTCTGTGGCCTCCTGTTGGGATATTTTCCAGTTTTCATTATAATAGGCATAAATGCCAGCATATATGAAACGTTTCTGATGTGTTTTCCTTGGGCCTGACAAGAAATCCCTAAGGTCCACATCAGGTGTGAGTAAGGTCAAGTGATTAGTGTTGAGGTCTCTAGCCAATCAAGGCACAACTTCCCAACACTATAGGATGTCACTACCCCTGGGTGTTGTCTTTGTACATAGCGTGTATCTGGCCTACTGATACTAAACCCCTCGGTTATACCTAGGACTCTCTGTTGACATGTGTTTGTGTCAATGGGCCAAATCAGCCATTCTGTCCAATTGGGAGCTGACCTGTTGGACTGGAGAATGTCATCTAATCCTACCCCATGTGTAGTTGAATTCTGCCCCCCACCCATCTGTGATGGTGCTGGAAACCCCGGTGTGTTCATTTCCTTGTTCCTGGCTAGTCTAAGACAGGATGTCTGTTGCACAGTTTCATTTAGAAATATCATCTGCTGTGGAATGAGGCATGCTCTAAAAAGCGCTTCTGTTCTCTGGACCTGCCAGTCCCTAGAACCCCAGATTGATTTTAAATCTGTAGTGTCCTTCCATAGGTTG
Source organism: Calotriton arnoldi (assembly GCA_963921515.1). Lineage (NCBI taxonomy): Eukaryota > Metazoa > Chordata > Amphibia > Caudata > Salamandridae > Calotriton > Calotriton arnoldi. Next base: position 147,327 of record CAWUFW010009183.1, read on the forward strand.
AAACCCTGTGTAGGCAACTGGGCCATAAAGGAAGCAGAGTAAATCTGTTTGTTGTTAGTCAACATAATTTTTTGTGCTGATGTTTTTGCCACTTTGTAATAAAATGACTTCGGGTCAGATGCATTAAACCCTGAAAAGTATGTGAATTTCTGTGCAAAAGTTTGCGAACTACCTTTTGGAGGTGTTGGGCAGTGTTCCCACTGGTGGTATTCAAATACATTTCTTGGTGTTATAGATTTGTGCAAGAAATGATGACCATAATGTTGGTAACAGTACAATGTATCATAGTCTGAAGTACCTTCTAACATTTCATTGTTCGGAAATGCTGCAGTTTTTTCTAAATCAGACATCATATTATTCACAGTGTCAGTATCCCAATCATCAGACAATGTACTGGAGGTAATGATATCACTTAAAGAAATTTTAAATACATGTTTAAGCTTTAAAAGTTCAGTCGGACCGAATATATCAAAATCAACTTGTCCCATACTATACCGTCCGGTATAGGAACTGCTGTGATGTTCACTGAAGACAAGTCTCTTGGTTCACGATGTGAAGACTGGTGTGGTTTTAAAATCAAATTGACCCTTTGGGCTGTAGAGCTCTGCTGGAGATATCGTCCATTAATAAGCATACTAAAAGTTATAATTAAACGTAGCCAGAAAAGGAAAAATAGGATCCCAGTGATTTACCATAGTTCTATCCAAGGTGACACCAGGTAAGTCTTTCTAAAAAAGTTCAAAAAGTCAATGAGTTTCTGTTTGTGTGATTTTTTGGCTGGCATCGTTTCCGGCTCACTTGGATCCAGTGAAAACATATCAAAGTTCATGAAATAGCCAGAAGCAGTTCGATCAATTGTTGGAATTGCATCGGGATTTTTTGAAATTGGATTTAGCTCTTGACGAGGCATGTTGACGTAGACGTCTGTAGTCGGTCTGATTGCAACTTGGGTGTTAAGTTGATTTTCTTCTTGAAGTTGAACTTCTTGTTGAAGTGGAACGAGTTCCATAGTATTGTTGCCTAGTCCTTCATTCCGTACAGGTGGCTCTTCAAACGTGATGAGTCTTTCTGTTTGGACTTCTTGAATTTAGCAAGAGGAGGGCGTCTGCTACTGTGGAGTCCACGAGGCCTACTGTTTAGTATCGGCCACATAGTGTGGTTTGATTAAGTCGATTGAGACAAATCTTTTCTCCTTTTTCCCGGCAAGAGGCGGCAGAAGTACAGTTCTTGTGCCTTGGATTGCTAGGACCGGTACAGCTTTTCTGTAGGATGGTCCGAATTCTTTCTTGTCTGCAATGTTTTCTCTGACCAGATCCCCGACTTTTGGGATCCAGACAGGTCTTGCCGTTACTGCCTTGACTTCCTCAGTGGCGGTCTGTTTTAAATGGACGTTGCTTTGTTGTGTCCTGGATTCGTTTAGATCCTGTAAAACAGCCAAACGATCATGGATATCAAATGGTTTTTCATCCGCCACTGTGCCTCCACAATCAAGATCAGGTACCCACATTCTTGTCCCAAATAGGACCTCGTAAGGAGTGACACCCCCTAGAGAGCTTCTTGGCTGATTGTTTAGGGCTCTTTGTACCCCATATAAGTGATCCACCCATCTACTGCCTTTGCCTAACACCCTAGCTGTTAAAGATTGCTTTAAGTCCCGGTTTTTCCTCTCCACAACCGAATTTCCCTCAAGATGGTACGGAGAGGAGTAACGTAATGCTACGCCCATTCCTTCCATGGCCTCTTTGTAAGCCCGAGAGCAAAACGCCGGGCCACGGTCAGAATGTAACGTGCCAACTGCGTATGTGCCGGTAAAGACTCGCAAATCTTTTATAACAGTTCGAGCGTCAGCACAGCGCTGAGGCCAAACCCATAGGAATCTAAAGCAGGAATACACTGCAACCATGATATATTTCTTGGCCCCATCCGATTGTAGGGGTCCGCAGTGGTCCAAATACACACATGCAAGAGGTTTGTCTGATTTTAACAATGGTGTCTGCGCTGGGCGTGCTACGGTGGAGCCTTTCATCTGCTGGCAGATGTCGCACTTTAAGACATAGTCTTTGGTCTGCTTTGTTAACCCTGGCCACCAGTAGCGCTGTTTCAGTAAAGAAATAGTCGCTGTAACGCCTGTATGCGCAGAACCCAAACCCTCATGTGCTGCTAGAATTAAGCCTTGCCTACGATCCATATTTGGTATTACTCTATCCCCCACTCCAGGAATCTGAGCATATGGAATGTTTTGTGCATCTAACTTGTAGGAGTACTTAAGTGGAAATTTTTTTGGTACTGCTGTGCTGCCTTTGTGAGAAGCATTGACAGCTACCATAATCTCGCCGTCTATTCTCGTTTTTGAACGAGTGATTGCAGCTACGGACGCTGTGCGTACAGCCCCCTTTGCGGCTTCATCAGCCAATGAATTCCCTTCAACGTGAACGCCATCACGCTGCTGACTCAGTGTATGTATCACGTGAGCCCTTGGTAGTTCGTTTCTCAACTCCACTACCTGTTCCCATAGCATTTTATGCTTAATTGTGCCACCTTTCGCGTCTTTAAACCCGTTTTGTTCCCAATTATGTAAATATTCATTGTACGACTGTACACAGTAAAAGGAATCACACACAATTAGTGTGGGGAATTCGTGTTCCGTATTTACCAGTGCCAGTATTAGTGCTTTTAATTCTGCTAACTGAGCCGTGCAGTCTCCTAGAGATTGCGTTTTAGTGCAACTTGGATGGAACTTTCCATCGCGCATGCGACCTTTAACAATCGCACACGCTGCGCTGTAAACTTGCTTGCTCCCTATGGCCAGTTGAGCAGATCCGTCAGTGTAAATAATGTATTCATACTGATCTAGAGGCAAAATCTCATTTGGTAGAGGATATTCTTGTTCGTATTGCAGAAATGCTTGTGTTTTTAAACTTGGATCAAATCTGTATTCAACATCCGTTGCAGTAAGAGAATTAGCCCATTGTATCCATCTGGGATGTAAGGCTTTCGCATTTGGGTTGCTAGCCTTTGTAACAGCCTCTAAGGCTGGTACTGGGGTCACGACTATTATGCGCTTTCCCTGAGCCAGAGCTCTTTCTCTTGCTACAGCAGTCTGCACTGCTGTCAGGATTTTTTCTGTTGAAGTAAAACGCATCTCTGCGTTTGTGTACAGGTGTGATGTGTATGCGATTGGTACTGTTTCGCCTTCATTGAAAGTTAAATAAGTGTACCCGCATTGACCCGCTATTACTCGGATCACTAAGTTGTGTACGTTTACGCGTGTCTGTAAATGTTTAGAAGCTATCGAGTCTTCCTGTAGTGAACGTAGGATATTTGTATGTTCCTGTGTCCATTGTCTGACTGAAAAATCAGGTTTTATTAAGTCGTAGAAAGGTTTTACTCTTTCTGCGTAATCCAAAATGTATGTTCGACCAAAATTTAGGCATCCCAGAATTGATTGTAAATTCTTTAATGATTTTGGAGGCTGGAGCAGCGCACACTTTTCTAAAAAGTTAGCTGCTAGGCTTTTTCCTTCACTTGACAGCTCATACCCTAAGAATAGGACACTGAGATGGGCAATTTTAGATTTTTTTAAATTAAATTTATAGCCCTCAGAGGCGAATCCCATAATAATGGTGCTCAGCCTGGTCAAGTGCCTCGGTAAGTCATCGTCCGTCAGATAAATATCATCTACATAGGACAATGCTTCTTCATCCAAATTTTGGAGTAACTCTGTTACCCTTGCTGAAAACAACCCCGGGCTATTCTTATACCCTTGGGGCAAACGACAAAATTGCCGTTGTGACCCTAGCGCTGAGAATGCAGTCAAGTACCTGCTTTCAGGTGCTATATTTTGGCAGAAAAATCCACTTGAGATATCAAATGTTGTTATGTATTTTTGTCGCACAATGTTATTCATTAATGCGGCACTGTGTGCATTTTGAACTGCAAATGTCTTTGTGCACGTGTTTAAATGTCTATAATCTAAAACTAAACGATATGTGTTGTCAGGTTTTGATACGGGAAACAAAGGATTGTTCATAGGTGAAGTGCAATTTTCAATCACCCCCTGGTATTCTAGTTGATCTAGGATCTCCCTGACTTGTTTTTTAGCTTCCTGCTTTATAGGGTATTGCCTTTGTGCATTTGGGGAAACTTTTAACGGGATCCCGTGGTGGGTTGAATCCTCATCCCAACCAGCATGATTTTTGTACAATGCTGGAGCTAGGGCAACCGCCCACTCCTGCGCATATGCATATTTTAAATGTATGGGAACGAGGTCGGAAAATGCTGGAAAAATTACCTTTTCTCCCTTAGGACACTCCATGACGAATGCTGGCGGCCAATCTTGCTCTGCTAATAGGATGTCATATCCAGATGACAGATTTTTTCCAAAATAGACCTTTAATTTTTCTGGGTTTGTCCCCCTCCATCCGGAGTGTTATCTCATGTAACTTATGTGGGACACTTACCCGAGTATCAGGTGTTTCCACCGTGCTATACTCACTCAACTCCGCTGTCACCAGAAATTCCTTCAGGTTCTGGCGAGCTAATGTTACTTCTGCCGCGCTGTCTAGCATCGTCAGAGCCCATTCCCCGTTCAGAAGCTGTGTCCTCAGAATTCTGGGCATGTCTGATCTTGAGACCTGCTACCTTCTTCTTTTTGAACTGAGGTTTTGATTTTTGTTTATCTTCTTTTTTAGGTGCGTAGTCCGCAGCGGATTGCGTGTCTCTGGACTTTGTATGCTCCTCTGACCGTCCTTCCCTCTCTGAGTTTTTTGATGAACCCTGAAAGGAACGACAGGAACGAGTATCAGTATCCTGATACCTGTCAGGTTTTTTAATATTATCCCTATTCCTGAGGTTATACCTCCTTTCAGAGGGCTCCTGTTGAGGAGACCTACCTCTGGATTGAGATCTGCTGTCTTTAGACTTTTGTTGTTTTTTATTTTCCCACTTCTTTTTAGAATAAGTAGGTGTCTGCTTTGTAGTGTCCTTTTCAGGACTGCCCACCAGTTGTGTTTTTAATGCCTTCCCACCTAGACTGTCTCTGCCTAGTTCTGCATATGCAGTTTCAATTATTTTGGGTAGTTCGTGTTGTTGATCCACTGGACTGAACTCCCTTAGGCGTTGGCGGATCACCACTGAAGCTGCTTCCCCTTTAATATTAGCTAGTATTATGGCTGATACCTGGTCAAAGTTATTTAGTAACTTCATCCCTAAGTTTAGGGCAGGTTCTGCTCCGTACTCATTTTGTATCTGTCTCAATACGTCAGGTACTACTGCTAATGACGGGATACCATGCGTTCTGGTATATATGGCAGCAAAGACTGAACCCCAAGAGGTGCAGTCCTCTATTTGTGGTGTGATCCCCATGGGCAAACAGATTGTTAGTATTCTGTATTTATCATAGGTGGTAGTATTCGGGAATACTGCCTCAAGCTGAGTTATTTTCTGAGCTATCCAGAATGGTATTTGTTCGCGTTTTGCGGGCATTTTGCCCATTACCACGTGTAATGTTTGAGGAGTAATTTTAGTTGCTGTACCCTGGTATTGGGTCCCATTTGTTGCAACTGTTGTTGGTTGAACTGTGAGAGTCCTCATGACAAATTGTGTCAGGTTTCTGTAGATTTTAATTAAATCTTTGTGTTGTATGAGTAATTCTGGCTGTGGCATTGTGTCAATGTCAGGGTGCGGTGTGTAAGCCCCTAGTATTGGCCATGTGGCCCCGTCTCCTCCGTGCGGGCCTATTCTTACTGTTGCTCTTAAGTGAGGTAGGGCGCCTTTAAACCAGTATAAGTGTTCCTGGTACGTGAGTGGAATCTCTATGTCATTGAATGGACAATATTCCGCTGGTGCATCTCCTTCTATATAGTAGTGAAATGTCTGTGTTCTGGCATCTGCTGCTGGAAATGCAACCCACGAATAGAATACCTCTGTTTTACTTGATTCGTGTGCCTCAATCCCGAGAGCTACTACGCCACCCCTTGGTGGTAAACCATTTTTTAATAGTTTCATGGTGAGCGTATGTCTGAATTTAGGTGCAATTTCAATTGCATTTTCGGGTTGTTCTCCGGCTGAGACCTGCAGATCTACTCTTTCTTCATCGCTCTCAGTCATTTTGAAAAGAAAATCTTTTCCAAGAGAACTAAGATAAAGGTTTTATGCACAATTTAGGAACTAAATGTCCTTCAAGCTTGATTAACCAACAGCCGATAAATAGGATATCTCGCCTACTCAGCTGTGGCGGAGTTTGTGCCCACCCACTCCAGACGTCTCTGGGGTTTTGTGAGTAGGTTCTTTGAGAATAGCACGACTGAACTACTCAGATTCTACTGTTAAATAAGTACCCAACCAATGTTGGCGGTGCCATGTTGTGTAGTTCCTATAGTACCCCTGCAGGACCTGCGCGTTTGGATAACATAAATCGTGGGCATGGTGTTAGACTGACTCTGTACACCCCCACCGCGTATGTTAGCCGGATTTGCATTAGCTAGCTCACAGTGCCACTAGAATCTCCTCTTATCAGGGAGAGATTAGTTTCTGGCAACCTTAGATCATGACAACCCTGATCCCTCAGAATCGTGGAAACAATGTACTACTTTTCGCTCATTCACTCGTGCTTACTTATTCAGTTTGTCTCAGAGAGTTACACAGAATAAACAGTCTGGGAGCTTCAATAAGTATTTATTGAACAGTTGTTATTCTAGTGTAAAATATATGTGCTGCAGCAACCAGCAGACAATAGCAGAGATATATTATCAGCAATACGATAAAAGTGAAGGGATAGTACAGTTCTACCATATTGCAATAATCATGAATACATACATGAATATAAAAAGCATTATGAAAGTGCGCGTACTCCTACAATGCCTAACTAGATGTACCTGAGTGTACCTAGCATATGTGTAGGTCTAAAAGCCTAAGAGCCAAGAATCTTTCTAGGATTTAGTCGAACCCCCATACCTGAATAGAGGGAGTGTGGGACCCCATCCTGGTCTCGAGTTGGACACCCCGCAAGGGCTGTGTTAGACCGCTGTCAGCTGGAGCGACTGCATGCAGGAGCCTCAGTGTCTCTGGTCAGTGTGTCAGCATGGAAGTCTCGGTTCCCTCTACCTTACCGTGGCAAGATGTGGTGTATTTACACCCTAAAGTATCTCGTCCCTCGGTATGGTTTGTATTGGTCTTTGTTAGACATGAGGAAGATGTCAGGGGTGAACTTTGTACATACATATTATGCGGGAGATGTAGCTGGTGAATGCTCATGCATAATTTATGAGTACATTGTAGCATTGTAGGCCTGTGTTCGGGAAAAACCCTGCAGTGTTCTAACCACAGACTAGATAACGTTCAACCCTCAGAGCTCGTTGTGTACTGTAGGGAACTAATGTAGGTGAAAGATCATGCCTATATTAGGGCATAGGAGATCATGACTATAATAGGGCATAGACGATTATGACCAAAATAGGGCATATACGATTATGACCATAATAGGGCATATGCGAATATGACCATATAAGGCATATATGAACGCGTCTATATTAGGGCCTCTAATGAAACATAACAGTAAAGCCCATGTAGATCTTTAGAGCCTGAGTTGTCAATTTTCTGTATTTGTAGTTTTTCTCGAAATAAACTTTCAAAGTTCTAATGAAGTGGGAATGTGAATAGATACTTGGGGTGGTGTGAAACACATTGTTACTATTTTAGATACTTCTCTAGTGGAATTCCCAGCCCATTATTAGTGAATCCATAATAAGAAGCTCTTGTTTTTCTGCAAAGCTTTGTATACATTCTGAGTTCAGCAGTAGAAGCTTGTCTCGAAGTGAAGCATTGTACTCAAACCTCTATTGTCTTTCTAGTGCCTTACAATGCCTTTTAGTGATCACAAGCTCGTCAAGGAACTAGACAATTAAACCTTTTCACTAGATTGTGTTATATTGATGTTTCAGAAAATTATGGAAAGACTTGTAATTATTCTAGCTGAGAAATGTTGTAAAATATAAAATCATCTCTAAAACCCAGTGCTAGCTATGAAGTTAGTAAAACAATTGATATGGATGTTTCTCGTAGAATAATGATGTTGTCACTTCTCCCCACTCTATAACTTCACATATTCACATTTCTAAATATGTTATTTTGGCAAATTGATATTTTATATTTTTATATCAGAAGACGTTTTGTGACAATAACATATTGAAACTCAGGTATACATGTCTAGATTCTGCCTCTGACACTAGACAAGGAAATCCTTATCCGCAAAGCGCTTGCCTGGTTAAACACTTGGAGAGACTTTAAAGTGCTCATTTCAACACAAGATATTATCACAATGAATAGTCCTCTACTCAATTCTGTCAAAAGATAGCCTCTGTCATGTCCATCAGCATCCTTTAATTGTGAGGCTTTGCAGTGGAAACACATCATTCTTTTCAACCAGAACTTGACCTCAAGGAGGTTCTTCATTAAATGGTCCTCTCACCTTTCATTCTGCAGCCTAACTTATCTCAGCAGTTAGCCCTTCCAACAAATTACCCCTATATTTATCCCTATGAACTGGCTCCTCATTGATGGCAAACCTATAGTGGAGAAACGCCTTCACACTCATCCTAAATAGGTGTCTGGCTAGAAAGTTGCAAATTGCTAGGGGATCTCACCACTTATGCAACTCTGACACTCTCCTCAATATCTACATTTTCAACACAAAACGTACATTGAAACAATGATTTACGGGCTGAGCACCGCAGTGTGGAACATCTTGCCCCCTCCATGTTCACCGTTGCCTTCTTTCCTTCCTTTAAAAAGCCAGAAACAATTGCTTCTCAATGAACATTTGCCAGTTTGCTCCCTTTAACACCCCACCCTGCCATTGTGTTCCATGAATGGCTCTTAGTTGCACCTGAATATCTCCTTAGATAGTGGCAACTACTGCTGAGATGAGGATGACCCTCAGATAAGCCTGACTAATCCTTCAGTATCGAGTTTCCATGCCGGGCTTTTCCGACATGGAAACCCTGTCAGAAAGCGACTATGGGGCCCCTAGCAGGGCCCCATTCAGCCAACAGCCTCCGGTTGGGGGCATAGGTGCCCCCACTGTGAGGTGCCCGCCACACGGTGCAGGAATGAACACAAACTCCTTTTTCTGTATTGGAGCTTGTGCTGCGGCTGGTTTTCTGACCGCAGCACAAGCTCCCATACAGAAAAGGGAGCTTGCGACCGCACCATGTGCGGTTGCATCAAAATTCAGCAGTCAGGACAACCGACTGGAGGTCGGTCAGACCCGTGTCTGCAACGGTGTCAGGCAGACGCAAATCTGCCCGACATCGAAATAAGGCCCTTAGTATTGTATAGGAGTGTCATCTCTACGGTAGAGCATTTTCATAACCCTTAAATTGAATTATGAAACCCTGCACTTCTGTGGTGGCACCTTAACCCCACTGGGCCCACTGTGTTCATGGAAACTCACTGAAAATATTCAACAATTTTTGAACGGTAAAAAAAACTTAGCAACAGTGCCTCTATCAAAAGGCTGATTAAGAAACTTCAATATGTCCAAAGTCAGCATCAACCTCCTTGCCGGTATTAAATTTAGAAACCAGCATTACCAACACAATGAAGACATACTTCGCAGCAAACATGTTTTCCCTGTAACTTTTCCTCTTGAAATCTGTGGATTGGCAATGAATGTAAAACTATGTTTTATGAATTGAGAACAATTTGTAGAGCACATAAGGCCATCACTAAACAGAAAAACGTTATGTGTCCAGTAAAAGTTTGGGAAGCCTTACAAGTAGGTGTGATTTTACACACCTTCCCATGACATGTCATAACTAAACTGATATGGCCAGAAAGACAGCACGTAGGCTGCATAGGCAAATTTGAATTGCTCCCCCAGACCTTTTTCTGATAAACCCTCAGTTTACCCTGCAACCTCATGAAAATAATTTGATTATCCCTCCCTGGATAGAAGATAGTTACTAAATTATTAAATTCACTAATGAATGCTAGTGGACATTACATTAGTGGGTGTTACTTAATGTGCTACCATATATGAGTTTCTAAACCTACCACACTTTCCAGTGTTAAGCCTTGACTGTTCTTCTCACCATCCTCTGAAAGTCAAATCCCACATGGAGGTTTAGGGCTTTAGTGAACCTAAAGTAGTGTCTGGTATGTGTCATTTCAAAACAGAAAACTGTCAATACTTGTTAGAAGAACTGTCCAGTTGGCCTTGTGTTTTGGCAGTGCTATTCATGCAGTGATAAAAAGTGTTAGAAAGATGATCAAGCAGTTTGTGTGGTTTGCCTTCTGGACTTCCATACAAATGAGGGTTGAAGCATATGTCAAAGGATGCTACTGCGGTGGATTAAGTATAGAATACGTTTAGTACCATTTACTTCTGATTCCAATCTTGGCAAAAGTGTCAGAGAATGTGATATATCTACTTTGGAAACTGGGAGATGCCCCTTGACTCCCAGATAGGTACTTCTGCAGAGCAGCATTATTGATATTCCACACATGGTTGCAGCTGAGGCACATTATAAGGCGGAGATTAAGGCATCTGATGACTAGACCTTCACCAGGGACCTGTTTAACACTGAAGCACTGTACGCCTTCAAGGTCTTGCTAAAACCAGAGGGCTTTGTTTTCTACTGAGACTACACTATTGCAAACAGCAACATCGAGGAACCATTCATGAACTATGATCCAGACAATGTCTACATCAGCCTTGGCACTACCAAATATACGTGAGAGATATATTACATGCATAAGAAAAAAAGACTATGCTACAATCACCATTGGATGACAGATCTTGAATGAAGTGACAACTTGTACATGGAGCCATTTGGTGCACTACTCACAGACAAGAGCATGACATTCATCAATATGCCCATAAAAGACAACTCTACTTGAATGTCTCCTCCGCTTCAGACATCCCATCCCTTAAATGCTGCCTGCACCTCATGCAGGCCTGGCTGTCCAGCGCCTATCTGACGTCCGACCCCATAATAGAATTTCTGTTATTTGCCAAGAACGACAAACACGAAGCTGTACAAGCCTGACTAAATGACATGAACCTTGATGGCTTCAAACCCCAACATAAACAGAATGCTAAGTAACATGGATTCACCCTGGATACCGACATCACCCACAAGGAACACTTTGTTAAAAAAAAAAAAAAGAAGGCCTGGTACTCTCTTCTAAAGAAAGTAAAACTTTCTTCCAGAAAGTGACTTCAGAACTGCTGTTCAAGCCTTCTTCCTCCCACATCTGGATGGTGGCAACGGCCTGCTCCTTGGCCTCCCAGACTCCTCACTAGCACTACTTAATGGCATCCTACGCACTGCACAGCACATCTCATGAGGGGAGTGACAGCACATAATCACATTACCCCCATCCTTATGGAAGTCCCTTGGCTCCCCTTGCTGGCACACACCTTCTTCAAAACCAGATCCATCATATACAAAGCAATCATGGCCAGCACCATTGCAGGCTCACCATCACTAGTGGTTCTCAGTACATCCACAGCCAGGACACCATCAGACTGCAGACTAAAAACATAAAAAACAAGGCAGTCAGCATTTTCTGTCTATGCACCCAGAATCTGGAACAACATCTATGTATTTATCAGGCTGCCTCACCACTGCTCCAATAGAGGAAATGACTGAAGGTGCACCTCTTTAAATAATGCATCATAATGCATTAATCCTCCTCAGCTCATCTTCCTCTTCAATTACATTCTGACTTTAGTCTTGACTTTGACCAGGTACAGTGCTCCGTTGCCTTTTGGTTTGGTTTGCGCTATGGAAACGCCACATATATATATATGCCCTGGTGTGGAAACGCATCATGCAGCGCTGTTCCGAGGAGCTGCGAAGCAGTGATGGGGAGTCCTGCATCCAGTAGCGGCCCGTGGAGGGAGTTCCGTGGGGCGGTGAGGCGGGGCGGGGGAGGGGCAGGGTGGGGGTAGTAAACACCGGAATATGGATGAACGGAGGTAAGTAAACAATTAAATAAATAAAACGAATTTCGTTGCGTGCGCTGCAGCCCACGCAACGAAATTCGTTTTATTTATTTAATTGTTTACTTACCTCCGTTCATCCATATTCCGGTGTTTACTACCCCCACCCTACCCCTCCCCCACCCCGCCTCACCGCCCCACGGAACTCCCTCCACAGGCCGCTACTGCCTGCATCGTTGTTGAGGATGCTGGCAAAAAGGGGCTTGCGATGCGAAGTCCTATGTCAAGAATACATCGTGCAGCTGTGGTTATGAGGCGGCTGATATGTGAAGTCCTGCGGCGGTAATGCGACATGCAGCAGTCCCAACGGGGACTTCTGGTGAGGCGATGTGTTGCACAGCAGCTTTAATTTAGAGTTTCTGGGAGGCGATGCATCTCGATGCGTTGGTTCTACTGGGACCACAGTTGGGCTGGCAGAGCACATTCAGGCCCACTTCCAAGGATGCAGGACTGGGGTGGCACCATTTCGGAGGACAGGACTCACAGCTGAGAGAGTCCAGGCACTGGGTTCAAGGTGGTTGCAGCCTTCTGTCCTGGAGGCTCTGGTCAGGAGGCCAGCCAACCAGCCCTTGGAGTTAATCTGATGGTCCTGGTTTAAGATGCAGGTCCAGTCCTTTACTCAGGAAGGAAGGCAACAGAGCAGCACAGCAGGGCAGGAGAGTGGCAGTTCTTCTTACAGCAAAGCAGCACTGCAGTTCTTCTTCTTCCACAGGTCCAGATGTGTCCTGAAGAGTTGAGGTCCGAGGTCCAATATTTATACCTGGTGCCCACTTTGAAGTAGAATGTGGTTCCGGAGGTTTCCACCCCACTGAGGTCTCAGGCATTCCCTTCCTCCCTGTCCTGGCCCCAGCTTGTCTGGGGACACAAAACACTAGTGACAAACCCTTTGTAAGTGCGTTCAGGGAGGGTCTTTGTGATGGGCGAGTGTGGTTGGTGACAGATTTCCCCCCTCATAAAGTCAGAGTGGCCCATCCTGAGAAAACCTATCTTCTTTTTGTCGTTCTGTCTGGGAGCAATGCACAAAGACCAACTGCCAGCTACACCTAGTCATGTGTCCCAGGGACAGGCTGCAGCCACCAAATGGCTATGGCAAGAAAATGCCAACTTTCTGAAAGTGGCATTTTTAAATTGCAACTAAAATCTGGCTTTACCATTAAAGAGGGCTTTTAATTACAATTCGTTAGACCCCAAACTCACACTATCCGCCTGTACCCAACTGAAAGTTATCGCTGATTAAATGAAATAAGGAAACCCAATGTTATCCTATGGGAGAGGTAGGCCTAGCAGTAGTGAAAAATGATTTTGAGAGTTTTTCACTATTAGGACATGTAAAACTTAAAAGTACATGTCCAACTTTTTAAATACACTGCAACCTGCCTCTGTGCTGTTCAGGGCCTACCCTAGGAGTAACATATATGTATTAAAAAGGAAGGCTTTTCACACACATGCTGGAATGGCAGGCCTAAGACTAGTTTTACAAGGCTACTTAAGTGGGTGGCACAATCAGTGCTGCAGGTCCTCTAGCAGCATTTAATTTACAGGCTCTGAGTACATGGGGTACCACTTTACTGGGGTCTTTAAAACTAAATTAAATATGCCACTTGGGTATAAGCCACTTCTGCCATGTTTAGGGGAGAGAGCACAAGCACTTTAGCACTGGTTTGCAGAGATCAGCTAAAATAGGAGAGATGAAGGCAAAACGTTTGGGGGAAGAACCCCCCCTAAGGATGACAGGTCTAACAGGTCCATATCAGAATATTTCTGGTGGGTGATTATGTAACATTCCATGATTTTAAAAATAGGGCACAGCCCAGAAATGGTGTTCTACTTCTGGAGGGTGACACCTCTCTCATATTTGAGACAACCCTCAGACTTGCTAATAGTTTCACCTGTTTATAAAAGATTTACTGTGACTCTATTGTCTTCTCCATCTCCAGATGACATGAATAAAAGGCATATGGATTTTGTTGTTTGAAACTCTTAACTATTTTCTGAGGGACTAGGTCAGCAGCTCTTTTTTGCCATTACAATTATGCCTTTTGGTTCTCCCTAAAACAATTATAGGTCCAAGACGAACGGATTGATAAGAATATTTAATGCAGACTATAAACGAGAGGATAACAACTTTGATAGGTTCATAGGCACAGCAAAGATTCTGTGCCTAGGAAGCAAGTGATGATATGAGCCTTCCACTTTAGGCAAACATCCCTGATCCAAGATTCACAACAGCAGTTCCTAGATGTCCTGTTCTCAAGCCACTCTTTCAGACTCACACTGGCATGCAGGTCAAGGAAACTAGGTCATATGACTGAGACATTAAAGCCAGTCACATGCACGAGCTCCCAAGGATGCAATTGAAGAAATACTGCAGAGCTCACCACCATCAGTGTGTTCTTAAACCCTAACAGCGAAGGCAACAAATTCAGCTACCTCAGCAGCAGGGAAAGCCTTTCTTCGTCCAGGTTATGCTGTCTACCAGAAGCTGAGGATATCAGAAACCCTCTGCCTCACTGGGGAAATGTCCATCACCCATTGTATCTCTTTCAATCAGCACCATAACAGGCAGAAGCAAAGCATCATTTCATCCAGCCTGGCAGTATATAACAAAAGACAAATTGGTATTAGATATTATACAGACTCTGGCTTGAAGTTATCACCAATAATAGACCCAGGGTATTGAGATCCTTTTTCCTCTATTGCTCGGTGTTAAATGAGAAAGAAACAATTTAAAAGGTTCCCAACCGTCAGAAGAACGTTGGGACTTTCTCTGGGTAATACTATTTTTTGAAAACGAACAGCATCTAATTTTAAATCTCATAAACAAAAACAAGTGGATGAAGTAATGGAAGTTTAGGATGTTGGTGCTTTATCCAACATATTCCCATCTCCAACAATAAGTACAAAGCCCATCATAGATTGCAGAAACAACCAGAGGGAATCAATCGGGGAGCTTAATTGTTCAGTGCATAATGCTGTGTGTATCAAATTGGATTCATTATAGTACACAATTCTGAAATTGCGAACATAACTTTGGCCCCAATTACGATGTCGGGCGGACACCGTTTTGGTGTAGGAACCGACCGACCGTAGATCAGCAGTTTCGACCACCGTATTAGGATGCGACTGCACATGTTACGGTCGCAAACAGCCATTTCTCTATGGGAGCTTGTGCTGCGGGCATTTTCCTCCCTTAGTACAAGCTCCCATAGAGACATGGGAGTTTTGCGTAAATCCCTGCAACGTGTAGCATGCACCTCACAGCAGTCACCCAACCAGAGGTCGCAGGAAGAAGGGGGCCCTGATAGGGGCCCCCAAAGTCACTTTCAGACAGGCTTTTTATGCCGGAAAGCCCGACATGAAAAGCCTGTCTGAAACTGACATCATAATCCCGATGGCGGAAATACCATCCATAGAGATTATATTGTGGTTTTCGGCTGGCTGACGCGCTCCTACATTGTTATTAGGCGGTCGGAAGTCAAACCAGGGATGTCGGTCGGAAAGTCTGCGACCTGTGGTCGGAGGCTTTCTGACCAACATCCAAATGAGGCCCTAAGTATTTAAGTTAGGCTGTATATTATTGGCACTGGATGTGAGAAATTAAGTGGTGTACTCACTTATTGTATGTTGTGGTTACCAAAAATATTCCATCCCTGCTGATGAACAATGGGGGTTATGGTTGTGTTATTTTAAAGATAGCTTTTGAATTCTATCCTGGTGCTAATACCTTTGTGAAACGTGATGCATAATTTGTTGGTTGAGAAGGTCTCTCTTCATGATAGTCTTGTTTATTTGTTACTATAAACGGCATTTGTTGGACCACATACAATACATGAAATATAAGTTTTGCTATGTTGTATCCTTTTTCGTTGGAGTGCACTGCAGCTCCTGATTTGGAATTTGTATTTATAATTTTACTTTTGTATTCTGCGTTCCTCATATTTTTTTATCTTCCTTTCAGTTTTCCTCACGTATAACCACATGAGCAATTTAGTAAGTAGATGGAATAGGTAGTATCGCTGGTGGCCATACATCCCAGTTTGATTTTTTTGCTACTTGAATGACGGTAGATGAATTGGGCTTTTATTATTACAATTGTTGCAATTGAAGTTAGGCATGGTATCGGCCATTGTAAGTTTTTGTATTTACAATTGTTTTTTGCTTTGAAATCATTCTTTTAATGTTTCTGTTTCTAGTGTATGAAAGCATTAGGCCCTGCCCGCAATAGATTGTGTTACTTGTGTCTCAAAAACTCTCTAGTGTTTCAAGACAATTTGTTCGATTATTTGTTTTGTTGGGATTATTTTGTTATTAGAACTAGCCTTTTGTTTTTTTTGTTTGTTTCCATTTGGTTGAAGAAACGTCTTCCACTCCATTCATTGTAGTGCAGGCTTCTTGTAGGATCTCCTGCGGATCAATCTTCATTCCACAAGTTGCTTGGGCATTTTTTCTTTTTTATTCTGCTAAGTGTTCTGGTTTGGTTTTAATTCTTTTCTTATGAGCTGTTAGTAGGGCAGATCGTTTTTTAATTCCCAAGGATGGAATGAGTGATAGTGGAGTAAGTTGTCACGATCTGTGGGTTTAGTGTATAATCTATCTGTGTTCTTCTCTTGTAATTCTAACATCAAGGAATTCAGTGGTATGTTTGCCAATTTTAGAAGAGAATATTATGTTTCGGTCCACTTGGTTAAGGGAAGTTATGCATGAAGACAACTTTCCTTCTATTTTCGCCCATATTAAGGAAATATTAATAATGTATCTAATATATATATATATATATATATATATATATATATATATATAAATCCAAACGAAAGTCTGACAATCAGGAGCGCCTCAACCTCACGGGTCGGGGCCTGTCACAGGTGTGTCAGACACCTAACATATTCCAAAAGAAATCACACTGCACTTGCAGCATGAAAACAGGCCACTCCAAACGTGCTCAGTTATTTCTTTATTTGAGGCAAAGAAAGGCAAGCAGGCATTACGCGTTTCAACTCGGATGAGTCTTCGTCAGATGCCACTGTATTTTCAGGTGGGTTCGTTAGCATTTTAAATAACGTAGCTCAGACATTGAAAAAGGACAAGGTCCACTTTGTTCCAAATTTAAAGAGGCAGTCTATTTTTTCTTTCTTTCATAGTTCGTTTTTTGCAGCAAGGTGAGTACACAATCTCATTTTAAATCAGGTCCAATCCTTTGAACATAGTGTTCATAAATATTCTTTTCCCTTCGTTGCAACATTCAAATGATCGTTTTTTTTAAATAAAGGGACCACAATTCCCATAATGCTACATAACTGCCTCTTCAACTCCTTCATGGTATTCAATGTAGATCTTGGCAAAACTCCTCTTGTATATCTGTGCACCGATCGCACACAGTGCTTCAAAGGAAAAGTTCCATACACGGGCACAGTTTATCAAAAGAAAATTCAACTACCACCAAGCTTTTCTACAGTTCATCACTTGCCTTTGAGCTGGTAACCTCGAGCACGCAGTGCATAGGGAAATCCCTTTTGCAAACCCTGGCTGCTGCAGAGTTCACTCTCCAAGTAGAGGCGGGCCTCTGATCATGGCCCTTCCATCAAATCCTTCGTTCGTGTCCAGTGTCACAACCGGTGCGTGCTCCTTACATATAAATCCAAACGAAAGTCTGACAATCAGGAGCGCCTCAACCTCAATACATATATAGATAGATAGATAGATAGATAGATAGATAGATAGATAGATAGATAGATAGATGGATGGATGGATGGATGGATGGATAGATAGATAGATATTTTTTCCAGTTTTCTTGCAAGAGAATATTGACATATGTAATATTTATGCATAATAATCTATACACAAAGATGTTTGCATATGTTGGTGCTGCTCCAAAGCCCATAGATTTACCTGTGAGTTGTACACGAAATATATCCTTATAATCTCAGAAAGAATTTGAGATATACTGTGAAGTGGACTAATTCTAACAGAAACATTGGTGAAGTGCATTGTGGTGGATTTTTGAGCAAGGCCTATTCAATAGCTTCTAGGCCTGCAGTGTGTGGTATGGAAGTGTACAGTGAGTTGATATCCACAGTACACATAAATACTGTTCATAATTTCACGTTTGTACATTTTGTAATTTTCCTAAGAAGTCTACAGTATCTTTTACATAACATGGCATGTATTTGACTATTGGTTGTCGGTAATGATAAGAGTTTGCCCATGGGTTGGTGTAATAAGTCTACTGCACAAATGATTGGGCGCATGAGTGGATCATGTAGATTGTCGTATATTTTAGGAAGAAGGGAAACGTGTGGCACTCTTGGATTCTCCATTTGAAAAAAATATTGTGTGTTTTCTGTGATCTGTGATCCATTCATACTACTTAGATTTCTCTAAGATGGTCTTCAGAATTTCTGTGAATTCTTTGGTGGGGTTATAATCTGATTTCAAATAGGTACCTTCATCATTGAGTTGTTCAAGAATTGCTCAATATAAACTACCTTTCATTATTTCTATAGCCCCCTCGTTATCCCCTATTTTGATTACCACCTTCAAACTGTTATGTAATTTTTTTTAAGGGTATTGATACTTTTCTGGACAAGTTACATTTTCTGGTGTTGCTTCGAAGTTGGGGTATTAATGTCCCCCAATACTAGTTCCTCAAGGGTATCTAGTAGCTTGTGGCTTGTGACAGGCCCAGTTACGAGTCACGCAAGTTGGTTTTACACTAGTAAAACGTGCTACTAACATGAGCCCATATACAATTATGGATGGGTAACAGTGAATAATGGAAATGGTTTACATCCTAGGGGTTGGTTCTCAATAACATGAAAAGATAACAACAGCGAAGCTCAAGGTAAAAAAAAAAATTATTATTACCTTTATTCACAGTTACACATTGACAGGTTTATGTTAAGTATGGCCCCACAAATCATTTTCCACTATTTAGATCAGCATTCGTCATGGAGGAACCATTCGCAACACAGCCTCCCTCTCCTTATTCTTCCTGCTGCATGCAGTACGTGTAATATAAAATATTAACTTATTATGTCCTATCACCCACCCCCACTACCCTCTGGTTAAATAAAAAAGAATACTAGCGACCCTGAAAATCTTCCACATGACCATCTGCCTTCCGCCTCCACTCCCAAAAATTCAAAAGTAAACTACACTGTGCACTGCCACTGGCTTCACAGCCTTTCTATTACTCTCCCCTCCCACCCAAATAAAAACCTTGGGGCAGATTTACAAGAAAGTGATGCATCTGTAGAGAT
The DNA here is from genome assembly GCA_963921515.1 of Calotriton arnoldi. Taxonomy (NCBI): domain Eukaryota; kingdom Metazoa; phylum Chordata; class Amphibia; order Caudata; family Salamandridae; genus Calotriton; species Calotriton arnoldi. The sequence continues at coordinate 166,590 of CAWUFW010009183.1, forward strand.
ACGTCACTTTCCCTGCACCACCCTTAGAAACCCTTGCACCACCATGGATGCGCCATATTTACAATACGGCGCACAATGGCGCAAGGATTGACAGATGCGTCAGAAATTCTGACGCATCTGTTGGCGCAAAAGTCACGCATTGCTGGAGTCGTGTTGCAAGCACGACGTAACTCCAGCAATGCATGGGGAGGCATCTCCTCATTGTGCTGCGTCAATCCTTACGCCTGCTCCAAGCAGGCGTAAGGTTTTGATGCAGTGGCGTCCTAGAAGTGGCGCAGTGAAATCTTGTAGATTTCATTTCGTCACTTTACGAGGCTTTTTTGTGTCGGAACGCCCACCCTGCATACATTGTATCTGACGCAGGTATAATGTGACGCAGTGCTTTCCAATGTGACGCATCTCCCTAGATGCATCACGTTGTAAATGGGCCACATTTTTACGCTGCCGCTGCGTCACAAGAAGTGACGCAATGGCAACGCAAAATTGACGCAAGGGGCTTGTAAATCTGCACCCTTGTTTACAGCCATCTACACCACCAGACGCTATGCCTTCACTTCACCTCCACCTCCTCACCTGGATCTGCTCTCTAGGCCTCGCTCTCTCTAAGGGCCTGATTACGACTTTGGGGGTGTGGCGCCGGGTCCGCAGCGCCAATGCACCGCCAAAGCCGTGGACAGACCACCTGCCAGATTAGGAGTTTCCTCCTGTCTGGCGGACTGGTTTTTGGTTTTTCCTCTCCGCCACAGTGTTAATGGAGTAGGAGACTCCTTAACACCGCCAGCGGAAGGGAAACTTGTAATATGCTTGGCGAGACCGCGGCGGTCCTGCCAAGCATATTGTAGCCTCCTGATCACTGCTGGTCCCTGGAGGCTAGGTCGGCGCAAAGGCAGTTCAACCGCCCTGGACTGCCAGTCTCATAATCAGCCGTAAGAGACATGAGTGTTGCCTAGAATCACCCTGTCAGCTGTGGGACTCTGCAGGCCTGACAGTGGAGGTGGTGATTGGCTGGTGCCTGACAGTGGAGATGGTGATTGGCCTGCGCCTGACAGTGGAGTCGTGATTGGCAGAACCACCCGAGTTCTTCCAATTCCCTCGAGTGTGCAAAGATCCGAGAGAGTCAGGAGAAGGTGGGTTTGATGGCAAACTATCATCCTCCATTACCCTGCTTAGCTCAAATTTCTGGACACCGGAGTAAGGCAAGGGAAATACCTTGGTTTCATCACAGCAGTGCAAAAACACATTTTTATTTTATTGCTCTGACGTACGAACAGTGAATAACAAGATTTTAATCTGATATTTATGCTAATGTCTTCCAATGAAAGCCTATATAACAATGGCACTTCTTCATTCTGATATCACTGCCTAGCACCACCAAGAACAATAACCATTGCCTCCTCATCCATCTCCCTCATCCTGGCCCATTCATCATGAGGTCTGAATCATGCCGTAAGGACTGTGACAAAGAGTAGGACTCAGAGTAATGAAGAACAGTGGCAAGTAATTGGATCATTACCTCTTCATCTGTCAACATCATTCCAGTTATTACATTGTGATGCAAATCTCACTATTTACGGACTGTGACAAGGAAGACTAGGGCTCGGAGTAATGAAGATTACCCGTAAGGAGCAAGGCCATCTTCATAGAGCTCACAACTATGTGCAGGTGTGAGGAAGCAGTGAGACAAATCGTTTTTCCATGTATTAAAATGAAAATTCTAGAAAAAAACAATTCATATTGTATAAGGAATGTGCCAAAGAAATCCATTGCCACCTCAGGTTGTTTTCCTGGATGTGGACAGGGAGGGCCGCAGGTGTCTTTTCATCAGTCTGCAATCACTGTGGAGGGCTACCAGGCAATGATGGCGTGCATTGCTGCTTACAGATCTGTTCTTGGCTTAGGAGGAGGTTGTTTTTCTTTTCTTGTTTTTGCCTGTCTCGTGAGTATGCGCGCTGTGGGATTTGGGCCAAAATGGCAGGAAAGGATTAGATGAAACCAGAGGATAAACAGGCAGGGGAACAATATGTCTTCTGTGACTAGGCCCTCAAAGAACTCTCAAGAACTTAAAGAGGAACAGAAATTTAAAAGATGAGGCATTCCGAAAGCGTGTAGCGATAAGGCGAGCCTGATGTCACATCTGGCCAGAATCCATGGTGGGGTGCCAGATCAAATGCAATGTAACGGGAAAGGGTCTCCGGTGTGCCAGGAGTGTTTCAGCAGATCGGTGAATATGAACTATGTGGTGAGTACCTGGAATGTTGAAGAAGGTCCTCATCACTGATATATAAACACAGATAAGCCCTGTTGGGCTGTAAGCAAATGTCTTCTCTTATAAACGTTTTAGCCAAAAAGGAGATCCATAAAAGTATGACTTCTTTATTAGTTACAGCTAGATTCAATGTAAGATGGTTAGAACATGCTTCACTAGCAGCTTACATGCCCCACCTCTGGTACTGATCACAAACTGACTGCAAATATCAATTCATTCTGTTTTTTAGAACACTCCCTCCCCCAACACTCCTGGCATCATTGATCAGGCACTGCCAAGAACAGCACACTTGCATCACACTAGACAGAGCGTCAGCAGGGAGTCAATCTCCAAGCACACCTTCCTCTTCCCACAACAAGACTTTTATTTTATTTATGTATTTTATTCTGAGCATTTTATAAAGTGTGTACATCACCTAAGTGTATCAGAGAGCTGTGGCGTATACACATAGCGCCTACCCAATAGATTGATGGTTACAGAGGACATGAGGTTACAGACAATGTTCATCATTTCAAATGGTAGTTTACGTAGTTCAGGATATATATGACACCCACCAAAAGATTGGTGATTACATTGCACATGGTGATTTCAGGCAATTTTCACCATTGCAAATGGTAGGTTAAACTACACACATCCTTCCTTAAAGATCAACAAACAGACACGGATACAATGTTAACATTGGTTTAAGTATGTGCGGTATAACCACCTGAGACTTGACCTTGAAATATACACAAATTTGTTATTTATTTATTTATTTATTTATCTGTTGCAGTTTTCTATAGTGCAAACATGGACCAAGTGCACTGGAGCGCTTTAGAAGAGAATGGGAGCTTATTGTCAAACGACAATAAAAAGTAAAACAGTAAACCTCAGATAAAACAGTCACATCGAAGCAATGGATAGTGGGTGATGCAACTTGGAGCAGTCTTAACCGCAGAGTTTCTGGACTAGGTGGGGGTTTGAGTTTGTTGTTGAAGGTAGCAAGACAGGAGTTTGTGCACAGAGCTGATGGAAGAGGTTGTCTCCTTGTTCCACTTCTGGAGAACGACTGTTTCATACACCACTCATGTTTGTATGTGGGAGGCTTAGAAAGGGAAGATTCGCATTCCTCGAACCCCAATCAGCAAGATAGTTTCAGTTACTCAGCCACGTATGTTGGTATAGAGTTGTGCATGGTTTTGTGAGTGATGCAGGCAGTGCTAAATTCTGCTTACTTTAATGGCACACAATTAAAGAGTTAGAATGACAGAAAAATGTGGTCACATTTCTTGAACTTAGAAACAAAGTGGGCTTCCACGTGGAGAACAGCGCTGGGGTGCTAGATGAACTTTTGGGAGGCTGTAAAGAAGTGAATTCCCACAGTCCACTGTGGCGAGAGCTGGCGCCTGGACTATAGATTTTACGTCTGTTTAGGGGTGAACTGTCAGATGCCCCACAGTAGCCTAGATTGTTAGCGTGTTTCTTGGCTATAGAAGAGATTCACCTTTGTAGATTAAGCCAATTGTCAAGGATAAATACCAGGAATTTGCCCTTATCCACAATGTTGGTTTGTAATTCAGGGGAGACCGTGATGATTCATGTTCTACCCTGAATTGCAAACCAGCTCTGTGGTTAAGGTTGGACAGGATAAGATTGGACAGGGAGGCTAGATTTTTTTGGTGAGATTAATAGGAATTTTGTTTTTGTTAGGTGCAGTTTTAGATGGTGATTTATCATTTACGTTTGAATTTTGACCAAGCTGCTAGAGAGCAGGTTAATGTTGTTCGGAGTGGGAATCTTAAGCATATTTGCATATTGGTGATAAAATAGACCAGATGTTCTGAGGATCACTCCATGTGGTTCCAAATAAAGGTTAAGTAGAGTTTGGACCTGAATCAAGAGATGAGGAAGCGCTGGTAGTAGGTTGCCTTTGTTAGAACCAGAGCTACATATTCTAACTACTTGGGAGCAGTTCAACTGATGTGAAGTGATCTAGTTTAGAATTACTCCCTTGTTACTCATTTGTTCTTACAAGATGTTAACCAGCAAACCACAGCTTACTGTATGGAAGGCTGCCAAAAAGTGTAGAAGTACAATTAGGCAGGAGTTACCTGAGTCAATTAAACAGAGCACATCATCAATAACTTGTAGAATGGAAGTCTTGGTGTTGCAGCCATGTCTAAATCCAGACTGGAACTCGTCAAGGAGGTTGTTCGCTTGTATGTGTAGAGAGGTCAATGACATCAACAGGGCGTTTTTTCAAAAAAGCGAACTCAGCCAATTTTCAGACAGGTGGGTAAAATACCTTGAGTGAAGAGTTCAAAGTGACCAAGTAGGGTAGCAAATGTTTAGCTAGCTCTTTACTGATGCTTCCAGGCACTGCATCATTAATGTCATCTGTTGGTTTAACCCTGGTTATAGTATTAAGTAACTCAAATTCTGAGGGTTGATCAAAATAAGAGCAGGTCTTATGCAGAATGTATGGTCATCTGGGTTGGTAAAATGTGGGAAGGAAGAGATATTTCTATACAATTTACTTTTTTGGCAAACTTCTGGAACATGGACCATGCTATCAGAAGTCAGCTTATTTGATTTTTTTATCACTTTGAGGAGAAATTTTGGACAGTTCTTAGAAGTGTCTAGAACCAATTTGATGTGAGAGGACTTAACTGTTAGATTTGTACCTTCATCCAGCAGCCCTCTATCAAATCAGATTAGAAAGAGTGTGTGATCGAATACAGGTTTGCATGCATTTTTTCACAGAATTTATTTCTCTGTACAGATCTTCTTGAAACCTAGGGGAGTGAGGGGTTTCAGTCTTATATTCTTGCTTTTCAATGAAGCTAAATCCTCAATCAGGTACTTAACGCACTTGTTATATTCATCAACTGTGGCATTATTGTATTGCTGAGACCCAGAGGTCTTAAGGTTCCATCGAGCCATGTTAGCAAGAAAGCTAATGTCAATGTTTTTGGAGCTGCGAAACCACCTTGTCTCTTTTTTCTGCTCAACTGATGTTTTCTAGTAGACAAAGGCCAACATAAATGAAATCTGAAGATGATCAGACAACTCAATTAAGATGGAGTCATCAGCGGTCCATAAGATATTGTTTGAGATGATAAGATCAAGAGTGGCTCCTTTACAGTTTGTGGGTTATTAGTAGTGTAGTAGGAGTTCATTGTCAGAGGGAAAAAAAGAGAAAACATTGACAGATTTGTCATTGGCCTTGCCCCAATTCGGAGTGATATCACCAAGAAAGATGTTGACCTTTGATATCATCACGAGTAATGATAGATTCTGTTATGCTATGTATTTTCTTGAGTGCACTATCACCCAGGAGGGTATCCTGGCGCTGAGCAGATGTGAGTCTAGCCACAACTAGGGCCAAGTGGGACTACTCGAAAAGCCAGGTGTTCAGCTTCTTGCAGAGTTCAAGAAGTGAGGAGGAGGCTCTTATGTGTTGTGGCCGGATGTTCCATACCTTATGAGTGATGCAGAGGAAGGCTCAACCACCGGATCTGGTTTTTCTTATGCGTGGGATGTGTACAAGTAAGAGTCCGTACAAGCAGGTATGCTGTACTAGTGTTATGTAGTGTCTTGAAAGTGTGGGTGAGGACTTTGAATTGTGCTCATTTGTGAATGGGGAGCCAGTGGAGCTCATTCAGGCGTGTTGTGGTGTGAATGCGGCATGTGAGGTTGAGAGTGGTTCTGGCCACTTAGTTCTGAATGGTCTGGAGTCTTCTGGTGAGTTTTTTGTTGATCCTAGCATAGAGGGTGTTCCCGTAGTCCAGTGTGGTTGTGACCAGTGCATGCATGACCGTTTTCCGGTTGCTGATTTGGAGTCATTTAAAAATCTTCCTCAGCATCTTCAGGGTATGGAAGTATGAGGCGGTGGCGGCATTAGCTTGGGCGGTCATGACAAGTTTGCTGTTCATGATGATCTCAAGGTTCTTTGCGTGGATGGGGGTGGTGGGTGTCAGTCCTAGCTCTGTTGGCTACCAGGTGGAGTCCCATGTCGATGTACTCTTCCTAACGATCACAATTTCCATCTTGTTAGGGTTCAACTTTAGACAGTTGGTCTTCATCCAGTGGACGATTTCAGTCATGCAGACATTGAACTTCATCCGTCTTGTCCGTGAGGGAGAGAATGAGTTGTGTGTCATCGGCATAGGAGAGGACATGATGTTGTGAGAGCTGATGATACTGGCTACAGGTACCATGTATGTGTTGAAGTAGGTCAAGCTCAGTAAGGATCCTTGCATAACCCCGCACATGAGGTTGTAGGAGTCCGAGATGTACGGAGCCAGGCTGACTGACTGGGTTCTTCCAGTCAGGAAGGAGCAAATCCATTGGAGTTTGTGTCCTTGTATTTCATTGTTCTGTTGGAGCTGGATGAGAATGGGGTGGGAGACTGTGTCAAATGCTGCAAAGAGGTCCAGGTGGATGAGGCCCACTAGGTCTCCTCTGTCCAGAGTCATGCCGATGTCATCCGTGGCAGTGATGATGGCAGTTTCCATGCTGGGTTGGCTCTGAAACCTGAGTAGTGTCAAGGAGTTAGTGGTCATTGAGGTATTTGGTGAGGTGCCTGTTAATGATTTTCTCTAAGACCTTGGCCAGGAATGGTAGCAGGGAAATTGGTCTGTTGGTCTATACTATAGTTGGCGAGCGTTGAAGGGTCCGTGAGGGTTTCTTCAGCAATAGGAAAACAGCTGCATGTTTCCAAGCATTTGGGAAGGTCACAGAAGAGATGGAGTCATTCAGAATGGGTGTGAGCTTGGAGCTAATGGGTTTTAGTCCTCTGGAGTAAGGGTGGAGGGTCAGTTGACCAAAGGAGGCCCCAGAGTCCCCTGAGTCGATGGGCTTCATGGTAGTGGTGTTTTCTTATGGGGTGATGACAGGCCATGTGGTTAGCATTATTTTTGGGATAAGATCGGGAGGCGTTTGGTGAGGTCTGTCGGGTATAGTTGTGGGTTGAAGTTGCTGTAAACGGCAGTTATTTTGTTGCTGAAGAATAAAGAGAGATATTGCAGAGGTCCTGCAAGGGGGTGATCGAGTTGGAGGCGGCCCCCGGTGTGATGAAATCTTTCACAATGGTGAAGATTTCTTTGCTTCTGTTGGTGCTGGCGTCAATACGGTTCACCAGAGTGGCGCGTTTGGTGGTTCAGATCATTTGGTGATAGCGTCTTAGGGTGAATTCAAACATGCTCCTGTCTGCATTGTACTGGCTCATTTTCCAGTTTCACTCCAGTTGTTTGCAGTGGTGTTTCATTAGTCTGAGCTCCTTCATGTACCAACTGGCCTGGGTTCTGGATCTTGTTGCATTGTTGTGTTTGAGGTGGGCCAGGAAGTTGATGCAGGAGGTGATTCAATTGTTGAAATTCTCAATAGCTTTCTGGAGACTGTTGCTGTGTTCAGGTCAGTGGGTATTGAGAGTGGCGTTCCAGTCCTTGTCACAGATGCTGTTCCTTTTTCGGGAGACTGCTCTGGCTGTGGTGCATGTGCGTTGGACCGGGACGGGGATGCTGAACTTGATGAAGGCATGGTCTGTCCAGGAGACTGATGTAGGCTTGTCGACTTTGATCTTGTTGAAGTTGGTGAAAATAGGGTCCATTTGGTGTCTGGCAATGTGGGTAGGTCGCTTTACTTGTTGGGTGAGGACCAGGCTTCCAAAGTCTTCAATGAGTTCTCTTAAGTTGGCATCCGTATGGTCTTCCAGGTGGAAGTTCAGGACTCCGAGTAGGATGTAACTGCTAGCATTAAGGGTGAGTGGAGCAGCGAAGTCCATGATGGTGTTGGTGAAGTTTGTGCACCGTCCCAGTTGTCTGTAGATGAGAGTGTCTCTTAGAGTGAAGTTGGCTGTGACATGGAGCTTGAACAGCAGGTGTTCCACGTTTGAGGATGATGTGTCCATGGATGTGGTGCAGCTGATGGTGTTCTCGTGTATGATGGAGATTCCTCCTCCGGGCTTATGAAGTCTGTCTTTCTGGGCAATCTTGTAGCCCAGGGGGATGACTGTGGTGATGTCAGCTGCCGATGCAAGGTTCAGCCTGGTTTCTGTGAGGAAAAGTAGGTCGGAGGCATGCAGCAGATCCCAGATCTCTGTGGCATGCTTCGTAAGTGAGCGAGTGTTGAGGAGCTTACATGCAAGTGTGGAGTGTTGTGTAGGTGGTTGCAGGACTGTGTGAGTGTGAGAGAGTGGGGTGTTGAGCGCTGTCGGTGCGGGTGCAGTGAGTGTTGGGTGTAGGGACATGCATGAAAACTTTCAGGAAGCACAGGAGAATGCTATGCTTCCTCAGTGTTGTCTGCTGTGGCAAGGCAGTGGCGTGTGGATGGGCAGCTGGGGTGGAGAGCACAGAGGGTTGCAGTGTGGTAGCATCGGAAGGGGGAGGCCAAGGTTCCTGGTGCTGGGCGGAGTCCAGGCACGTAGGGGTACAAATCGGCTTGCCATTGGTGTGCCAGTGGACAGAGCGTCCACACTGTGGCAGCCATTAAATAGGTCCTGGGATCTGGAGGAGTAACGTCACTTCCTGTGCAGATAGATGATTGGGAAATTCAGTGAAATCACTTCTTGTGCAGATGGATGATAGGCAATTCAGTGACGTCACTTCCTGTGCAGATGGATGATGGGAAATCCAGTGACATCACTTCCTCTGCAGATGGAGGATTGAAATGAGTACTCTTGCTCAGGTTCTTCCTTTAAAGACAGTTTTGGTGGGAAACCAGTGATGTCACGTCATGTGCAGACTGATGATGGGAAAGCCAGTAATATCAGTTCCTGTGCAGCAGTGACGACTCCTCTGCTAAAGTGGAGGAGCGTCACCTCACTGTTTTTTTTCAGCACTATAAGGAAAAATAAAATGATAATAACTCAGTTATTATCATTTTATTTTTTCCTTTTTAGAGAATGGCAGCTAAGCTTTGCGAGGGAGGCGGGGCTGACAGAGCAGACCGAGGAGTGGTTTGTTTGCCCCCACTCCAAAGTGTACATGACTGTTTGGACAGCCCTCTCAGGCAGAGCATAACAATCATGCGCACTTTCCCTCTTCTCCACCCAGGTTGCATTACAGCCTGGGTGGAGAACATGCCCAGGCCCCCATGCCCCGCCTGAGCAACAAGCCACAGCGCTCAGACCAATCACAATGCTGCATTGCAGCGTTGAGATTGGCTCGGGGCTTCCAGGCTGCTTCCTGTTCCTGCTGGCGGGAGGAGGAGAGACGCGACCAGGAGGAGCGGCAAGGGGGACACGGCAAGCAGGTAGGTTCAATTTTTTTTTATTTAACGTCACTGCCACCCTCCCACCAACCACCCCTTCCCCCCACCCACCACCGGCTCTCCACCCCCGATCCGTGCCGGCCGCCGCTGCTGTGCAGATGGAGGGTGGGAAATCCAGTAATGTTATATCGGGTGCAGAAGGGTGATGGAAAATCCAGTGATGTCACTTTCTGTGCAGATGGATGATGGAAAATCTATGTGTTCTTCAATGATTGTTTTATTTTCACCGGGGCATGGAAGATGACATTAGTTTGAGCGTAGAGGCCTTGTGAGCAGAGGCTTTCTGAGATAGGCCTTGGAAGGAGTAGTTGTGAACAGACACATTTTCTAACACCTATTGTTTTCTTATGGACAATAGCTTCTCCACAACTGTGTCTGTCTTCATAGTGACATCATAGAAAGGGGTAGTGTGTGGCGTAGGGGGGAACGATGTCCGAAACAATACTTGAGGAGTCAATGAGTCAGGTTTCTGTCACAACTATATCTAGGTAAGAATTCGCAATAGTGTCAGAGGGGAAACATCCATTACAACGCAGTCATTACATCACAATGCCTTTATAACACAACTTTTACAACGCAAGTGCCTTTACATCGCATGCCATTACAACGCATGCCATTGCAACGCATGTCATTACAACGCATGCCATTGCAACGCATGCCATTACAACGCATGTCATCACAATGCATTATAAGGTAAGTAATGGAGAATTTTAAGTTTTAGGGTGGGTATGGGTTTAGGGGTGGTTGGGAATATTAATTTTTACCCCTACACTATCCAACACTTTCCCTACTGTTTCACTCACTGGAGGGGGAATAGTAATATTTACCCCTACGCTATCCATCACTTTCCCTACTGTTGCACTCACCTGAGTGGGAATAGTAATTTTTACCACTACGCTATCCAACACTTTTCCTACTGTTGCACTCAATGGAGTGGGAGTAGTAATTTTTACCCATACGCTATCCAACAATTACCCTACTGTTGCACTAAAAGTATTATGCGTTGTAATGGTATGCGTTGTGATGTAATGCATTGTAATGGAATGCGTTGTAATGGTAGTTTTAAAAAATGCGTTGTAATGATATTCGTTGTAAAATCATGCAATGTAATGGTAGTTGCGATGTAAAAACCGTGTTGTAAAAGCATGCGTTGTAATGGTTTGCGTTGTAATGTCATATATTCGTGTCAGAGATCTCCACACAGTGCTTAACTGCAGAACAGCAGTTATGGAGTAAACACCAAAGAGTGGAGTAGAAGGTTTTGGACATGGCATTCTTTAGTGGTTCAGTGGGTACATAAATGAGGTTGGTTAGCTCCTTCTTTATGAGTGATGGGCAAGTATGAGGAGGTCTGTGGAGCATGCTGATGAGGAAGTTTATTAGGGATTGGTGGTGGTATATGTGACTTCATAACTTTCAACAAGTTCACGGCAATGGTGGTCTTTGAGGGATGATTTAATTCTCTTGAGACAAGGATCATATATGCTCCTCGGTATTCTATCTCCCCAAGGATTATAGTTCAAGGGTGGATGGTAATTGGTAATCAGGATAAGAACAGCCTTTGAGACTGGTCAACAAGCATCACAACTGACTAACTACCTGTGATAGTCAGTTTAGCCAGGTAGTTTGAGGGTAGGGGAAGATAAGTATAACTCATAACATAACATGTATTTATAAAGCGCACGTTCGCCCGTGGGTATCTTGGCGCTGAATAACGGATGTTGATTGTTACCCAACTCAATGGTACTCATTTTATTGACCTCAAAAGGATAAAAGGCTGAGTGGACCTGCTGTGATTTGAACCTGTGACCATGAGATCAAACACAGGCCCCTACAGTGGACGCATTAGTTCACTAAGCCACCAGACCCAGCTCAATGTGAGGAAACTTGGATTGCTCTTTTCGGCTGTGGGTGGAGCGTACAGTTTTACTGTTGTGTATTAGCTGCATGAAATCGGAAGCTTTTACAGGCAAGGATGCTTTTCTGGAACCTGTAAGTTGAGAGGGGGTGGGGCGTTTTGTGGGGGGGGGCTCAGTGACAGGCCTGGCAGAGGCAGAAGGTGGGCGGTTTTAGGATGTAGGCAGATGGAGGAAGTATGAGGGAAAGAGGGGGGAGTTAAGAGGAAGCAAGGTATGATCTAGAATCTGAGAGGGTGAAACGTGGTCTAGAAGGTGAGAAACTTCATATCCATACCTCCTCTCACACATGGTGAAAATCAGATACCCTGAATACTCATCTCACAACCATACGTAATATGGACTGGACAGAATCGTATATCATAGGAAAACTTGTTAATTACACCTCCCCACATGGTCTAATAAATCCCTTTTCTTCAGCAAAACAGTTAATACACTCCCATCAACATCAAACAAACTGCTAACCTAGTACACACACAAAAACTGCTTATCACTGCCGGATTCAAGGCGACACAGGAGAAATGCATGGTTTTCAAGGTCCTCGTGAGACAGAATGGAGACTAGCAACATTGCACAAGAGAACACTTCAAAGACTACCAAACTCCCCACCCACACACAAGGCAGAACAACAACATTGTACAGCACACACGAAGGCCTGCAAGATTCTTACACCAAAGGAGACAGTGTAGTAAAACCTTACATAGGACACCCGGGCCATTGACACAGGATGCAGGACTGTGCATTCTCAGAGACCAAGGATCTCAAATGGGGCTTCTGGAAGTACTGGGTGTAAATCAGATTTGCCTTTGCTTGTGCAGCCACTTAGCAAACTTGGGGGCTCAGACTGAGCAAAGGAGCAAAGCTGGTGCAGCAGATTATTTCCCCGTCACTGTGTGGCTGAGGGTCTCTTTCCTGTCAGACCCAGTTACTTGAAACTCCTGTCTGCCCCTGCCTTCATTGGGTGACGCTAGGCCTGCTACAGCCTGTGTTGTATCTAGTGAGTGCAAGAGATGTCTGCCCTGCTGCTGGCAATGCTGAACCTGGCCTGTGTGCAGTGAGCTCATGCTGCCACTTGTACATAGTACAAGGCAGGATTAACTCTGTTTGCAAGACAGATGGGGACAGACCAGAGTCCAGCACACAACTGAAGAGAACCGCTGGAATGCAACTATGACTGGAATAATATAAGCATTATTTTGATTTGTCCTGACATATAATGTCTGATAGTTAGATCTCTGCCTTATTGATTGACTTATGGTGTCCAACCACACTAGACTGATGAAATATCACAAAAGATCAACACCACACCAATGAGGGCTCAGAGGTTACACACTGTCAACCTTCACTATATTCTTGTTTGTGGTTACCCCAAGTGTATTGCAATCCCACTAGTATGTATTTGCCATCCTTGGCGTATAGTGGGCATCCGTGGCATCTCGTAGCCATTACATGCATATTGGGGTTTATTTGTCTCTAACATTGGCTTTACTCTGCTGAAACTGGCTATGTGACACTGAACAAAGAACTATAATGGTGGTACATGAGCAGTTGAGGCTTCTCATGTGAAAGTGATGTGCCGCATGTCTCTGTAGAAGAGTTGTATGCATGTACGTATGTATGTATGTGGTATATCTATAGTGCTAACCTAGCCAAAAAGCAGTCATGTGCCATATAGGGTCAAAAACAAGGATAAAGTCAATAAGTGGAAGGAGAGGTAGCTGGGTTTGGACCGATAATGCATTGTAATGTAGTGTTCTTTAAAGAGGTGCATCTTCAGCTGTTTTCTAAGCAGCGTTGGGGCAGTCCTGGTGGACACAGGGATGTTTAAGATCCAGGGTGCTGCCTTGTTTTTCTTTTGCTTTTTTACATTTCTTAGTAGTCTGATGGTGCACAGGCTGCGGGTGTGCCAAGAGCCCCTAAAGATGGCATACCATTCTGCAAGATAAGCGGTGGTGCTGGTCGTGTTGGCTTTGTAAATGCATCTGGTATTGTAGATGGTGTTGGCCAGCAAGGGAAGCCAATGAAGTTCCATTAGTATGGCAGTGATGTGATCATATTGCTTCAGGGCCTGGATGAGATGTGCTACTGCGTGTAGGATGCCCTTAAGGGGAGCCAGCGTGGAGTCTCGAAGTCCATGGAGCAGGGCATTACCCAGTGGCGGCTCGCAGAGGGAGTGCTGCGGGGGGGAGGGGCTGGGTGGGGGGTAGTGGAGTCGAACATACGATGGGCAGGAGTAAAGTAAGTAAATAAATAAATAAAACTATTTACCTTGCGCTCGCTGCATCGCCAACTCATCGATGCAGCGAACGCAAGGTAAATAGTTGTATTTATTTATTTACTTACTTTACTCCTGCCCGTTGTATGTCCGACTCCACTACCCCCTCACCCAGCCCCACCCCCGCCGCGCCGCCCCGCAGCACTACCTCTGCGAGCCGCCACTGGCATTACCACCATCCAGATGTAAGAGTACGAGGGCTTGAACAAGAGTTCTGAAGGTGATTTTTGTAGGAAATGATTTCACTTTCGGAAGAAGAGAGGGCTGGTACCAGGCCGATTTTGTCTTTTTGGCAATCTGTTCCTTGAGGATGACGTTGATGTCCAGGGTGAATTTAGCTATCGGGTGAAAGTTGGGGTACATAGCTGTTAATAGCATGTCACAAAATATTCCGTTTAAAAGCAAGGGCTCTCCTAAATCAGAGGGCTTCTGAACTTTCTCAAATTGAGGGCCCTTGTTTCATGTGAAACATACCTTGAAACAAAGTGCGGGTTTTTTAATGTTTGCTACTTAAACTCACATGGCAGGAGGTAGAACACCCTCCCCATTGAAACACCGTCACTGCTTTTCTCAGTTGAATTAAAATTCTATGAAAGGGGCCTGGGCAAATCTCCCCCCATTCTCCGTGTGGTCTCTTTCCACCACTACTCCTAGGTTAGCTATTTCTGCCAGTCGAGACAGGGAACCCACAAGTCACAGCCCTAGCAGTGCCATCCACAGACGAGGCAGAGTAACATCGAACTCTGGCATATGCCATCCAGCCAATCAATGGTATTCTTTGCGATCTGACCAACCAGTCACAAGGAGGGCCATCAGATGAGAATTATGTTATACTAGTCCCCAAACCCAAATCTAAATTAATATGTAGGACGTTGATAAAATCACAAAAAAGCAAAAACAAAAAATGTAAAAACGAGGTCACAAGTCTCAACCTAATACATATAAAACATGCAGAGGTGTGTAAACAAATCCCGCATAAATGGTCCTAATATGACCAATAGTGTAAATGCCAGTCCAAGGCGCAAATCTCATCACCTGAAACTGACTGTGTGATGGTTTCAGCCTCGAGAACAGTGACCTCACTGCATCCCAAGTTAGAAGCATTGCTCTCGGGTCAGAATTGGTTACAGTAGCAACAATCAATGTTTTACAGCAGTAGATTAGCTATAAATATCTGACAGATTGCAGGCCGTTTGTTTATCAATTGCCTGTAATTAGCGTTATCGTCACGCCATATATTTTCACATGTCACTACAGATAAGATGCCTACACCGAAAGCGATGACTCGGAGTCCGCAGTCTTCCATTTCCTCTTGACCTGGTCGAAAGTTCGCAAACACCACAGGTGAAAAGGCGCGTGCTGCCAGGCTGCCCACAAACGCGCCCGCCAATCACAGCACTGCTGCTGTCACCTTTTCTAGCTCCATGTCTGTCCTTCTTGTAGTGTTGTATTGTATTGTAATTGCATAGTGCTTACTACCCATGACGAGGCGTCGAAGCGCTAGCTGCAGTAAGGACAGTCCAGTCGTGACGTCATACTTCCCAGGTGTTTGTTCCCTGATATCAGAGAATTCCATTTCTGCAAACAGTTTTCTAAGTTTTTGTACACCCTGTAGAGCGAAATATTTGGTGGGGCTATAAGACTACCTTAATTAAATTACCTTGATTAGAGCATCCTTCCGTATAATCAATGATTGCGTTCCTGTTTTAAGTATAAGCTCATCTTTTTTACAGTTCCATCATCTCTTCCCACAACAGGTACCTGGTTATATGTATTTGTGTTAGAGCCGTGAGAATCCTTCAATGGCCCCCATACTATTCCACAATTGTTCTCATTTTATTGTCTCAACGTGTTTATTTACCAAGCAGGACGTTTACTGCTGTGCGCAAAACCTTAATTGGACCAGGGATTCTGCTTAATGCTGACCCATGGGAGCTAACACTGATTGTAGCAGCCAAGGGGGTGGCTGCAGATCTTCACTCTTCCTTTTTTAGTTAAAGATGACATATTACTGAGGGTGATATTGTCTTCTTGTAGTCTGTGGGCCATTAAGACCTTCATTATGAGTTGGCTGGAGCAGAATTCCAGTAGGGAATTCCAATCTGCCTAATCTTCCCACACGGTTTTCCAGGGTGCAGGAATATCGGGCACGACTGGTTGGAAAAAACTGGGCAGTAAAATTGCTATAGGCTTGGACTGCAACAGCAGCCAGGCCTCCTCGCCCAGCCTCACTCAACCTCTTTTGGCGGCAGGGGTGCAAGCTTTCCCCTTACCTTCCCTAACCTCCACAGCTCCTCCACCCCTGCTCTCCACAGAAGCTCCTGCTCCCACTTACCACCCTCTCAGAGCAGGTAGTAAATGGGAGTGATGAACCCCACATAATCAGGAATTTTGTACTGCTCTATGGATCGTAAAACCAGTTCCCAACTGTTATTCCCCATTCCATGGAGTTTAACTCTTGATAGCACAGTACCTGTGTTGTGTTACCGCCCGGGACTGGTAATAATTGGTGCACAGTTTGCACCCTGCCAGTAGAGTGCAACTTGTAAAGCAGGCCTAATTAGGCGTCTCGATTTACTATACTAAGTCAATGTCCTTGTTGGGTTTGTTTGTCAAGGGCCTGATCTCAAAAACAAATGGCATTCATTCCAATGTAGCAGGAGAACCTTGAGGCTTCTTAGATGGCGTCAGAACAGAACCCAAAGATGGCGCCCGCAAAGAAAAACCATGAAAGCTGTCCATGACGTAGTGCCTGATATCTGGCATGCGGCAGAAATGATCCCTGCAGAGAGGGAAATTCCCACTCCTAGGTTACTCTTGCAGGAATGCTGTGATAGCGAGACCAGGAAGGATGATGCTAGAGGTGTGAGAAATCGGGTTATTAATGGAGTGGTTGTGCGACCTCAGTGGGGAATAAACTTGCTAATCCGTCTTGGGTCCAGTCAGGCTCATTTGTAAAACCTTAAGCTCAACCCTGGGTAGCTGTGGCTTCGAGCAGTCAGGCTTTAACAAAGGAACAAGTGCAAAGCAGTTAGAAGTACCAAAATGATCAAATAAGAAAGAAACGCGACACAAAGGAAATCCAACAACACTTTATAAAATAGATCCTATTTTTTTAAATTTTTAGACAACAAAATGAACACCAGAGAGTTCCAAAGATATAAATTATCAAGCAGATCTTAAATCACTGCTTTTCCCTTCAATCACAAGCAAGCATTGGCAACTACCACCCTTGGCGGTTACTTTGAAACCTTTTGTAAAATTGCGTTCGGTTATTCCGGCTCCCTTTGGGTGACCACCTCTGGCAGGAAGCAAGTCACAGAGGCCAATAAGGCTTAGGAGGGCAGTCACCTTGCAGTAAATACAGTCTCCAGGCCAGTTTCAGGCTCTATGGACAAATCACCATAGACTTCAATGGGGTGGTCCTGATGCAATGGGTCCTGGATGCTAAAGATGCGGTGGATGCTGATCTGGTCAACAGGGATCTTTCTGGGACCACCCCATTGTCCACAAACAAGTGGGTCGACTTTGCCCACAGAGGTCGATGTCCCTCGAAGTCCAGTTAAAATCACTTAAACCTGGAAAGCGCCAAAACCATATGCCTCTTCAGAGCAGGCGTAACGAGGAGAAATGTTTTCATTTCTCCTAGTTTTTTTCCTCTTCCCATGTGTGCTGCATTCAGCAGCACACATAGAACGAGGACACTGACTCCATGGATTGTTTTTGTGCAAGAAGGTGTCCCTTCATGCACAAAAACAATCCTGCCAACAATGCAGAGCATGGGTACCTCTATTGGCGCTAGGCACCAAATTTTGCGCCGGCACTGGCTGAAAGGACAGGAATGCATGGTATCTTGTAGATCTGGTGCATTCCTGCCCTTTTGATTTGGTGTGAGACAGCGCAGCAAAAAGACTTGCGGCACTGCCGTACGCCAAATCTTTGAAAATGAGCCCCTTAATGCAAGAAGGTGTAAGAGAACCCTTCAAGAAGAAGCTCATTGGAATTCAATCCAAAGATTACATCCCACCACTTTTAAAGGTCACCAGCGGCAATTGTCGGTAACAGTGAAACCAGCGGTTCCCTTTAACTGAGGCTAGTGTCCATCTTGGGCAACCAAACTGCACTTCAACAACTTTTCTGCATCCAGCAGACTTAGGTGCAACTTTTGAGTGTCGCAACTTGGTATCCCAGGCTGTGCTTCAGTGGTCTGTGGTGATCATGCAATTGTGGCTACCAACTCACCAAGGAAGGATTCTCCAGATTTTGTGGCCCTGGAGCTGTAACAAAACGTCAGCCAACTGACTGTTGGAGTTCACCTCTTCTGTCTCAGGCTCGGGATGATTTTCCTTGCAGATTCCTTAGCTTGTTTGACTGATGGCTTCTGTCAAGAGAGAACACCAAAAGGCTGTTATTAGACATATAAAAGTTGCTAATCAAGGAGAGTGCTCCCGCTAAAATCCCTGGGCACACACAATGGGAGAAGGAACTCAATAGAGAATTGTCCCGGAAAGAAAGGTCTGAGATCTTCACTAGGGCATGATATATGGCATAGACAGCTATTCCACGGGAAGCCCTATATAAAACCACCTCTTACTGCTACATTATACCTAAAAAAAAGTGGGACGAGACAAAAGTAGCTCAGGAGGGGGTGCAAGCAGATGGCACCTTCATCCATTTCTGTGGGAATGCCCCAAACTGCAGCAATACTGGAGAGCATTTGTGCATGTTATAGATAGTATTTTTCAGATGCAGCTTCCCAGGTTCCCCACCTATGTAACAGTAGGAGTAGCCAAGCCCCAAATGGCCCCACTGGATTCTACAAGAGGAAAGTTAATGCCATTAATGTTCTGAATGGCCAAACAGGCAGTAACTGCTATGTGTGGCAAGGATATGCCACCACATGTGAGAGACTGGATCACTCACCTTTGGCTCATATCAGGAATGGAGAAGATTGCTAACTTTATTACCTGACAATGGAACTTTATAAAACAAAAAGGGCACCACAGATACAATTCCCAGCCTTGGACATGAGAGGGCTTATCTAAGGGTACTGAAGATTCTACACACATAACCTCTTTCTACACTTGATTTTGGCACAGTAAGGCACGCTGCCTTTCTAAATACAATGAACAGAAGGGTCAATGATGGTGTCCGTGGCGTATTGGGGGGCAATATGTTAACTATCATTCTTGAAAGTACCATGCCGGCCTGCTGGATGAAGGCAAGCTTATGTTATGCAACGTTTATACAGAATAAACACATTTGAACCTTAAATAAAGATTATTCTAAAGCAGCCCATTTCACTTAAAGGAAATGGAGCTGTTATTTTTGTTCAAAAAAATCTTTTTTAAAAAGATTTCACACAGAGTGAACCATTGCCTTCTTCACCTGAAACTTTAACAAAAATTCACAAAGTGGAAGTGGTCCGAAGGGGACCTCTCTCCCTTTGCAAATGAGTGACCACACTAACTTGGGGTTTGGTAACTTTCCAATGATTTGCGACAAGAGTTTCAGTTGTAAGCCATTGATATATTGGCTGCTGATTCAGTAGTTGGAAGGAACGCCCACAACACATTTCTATCGAATACCAAATCATCATCCATTCGCAAACTCATTTCACAAGGTTTAACAATACCATAGGAAGTGTAAATACTATAATGACGGGCCCATAAGTCATCCTTTCTTTTAGAAATAGCATTATCAAAGGTCCTCCAATGGATCTTTGGTAGAGCTAAAAGGGACTAAGTTGAGAAATCAGAGAACCATTCCTTCACGCGGACCTGTAATGAAGAAATAGCTATATCATAAATACACTACAATTATATCAATAATATGACAAATATTATCCTAATAAGTCATGACTCAGGAAATAACGACAGACACTATTCTTTCTAAGTACCTTTTTTGGTATTATTTCACAAAATATGAATGGTCATATACAAATCATAAAAAAACACTTTGTTTGCAAATATCACAGGTAAAACATCACAGTTCTCATAAGCAGAGTAATTCAAAACCATCAAACATCAGGTGAGAAATAAGAGGGGAGAGAGAAACAAGGAACATCAGGATAATCACAGTTCAGTTACATCTAGGTAAATTAGAGAAAACTAATGCACAGCGTGCAATTAGTCAAGAAAACTATCTCCACGGCCGTAGGAAAATAGTATAAGCAGCATCACCAGCCGATGATGTGCAAAGTCTCTAGGGAAAGTTCTCCGCAGTCAGGATTGCCAGCCAGTTCAGGAATCAGCGCAGCACAGCATACAGCATACCACGGATGCAGGACAGGTCACCAGAATGTGAACGAGCCGATGATCATTTTCCCACCAGCGTCTTTATACTGACTTTGCAACTTTGTTACACTAGGTTAGAAACTCTCCTAAATCCTACAGATCTCTCTCATTGGTCAGAACTAGGGGAGGCAAACATCTCCTAACGATGACTTTACAAATTTCTCTAAACAGTCTTTGTCTAAAATTGTATAACTTCCTAGAGAGGAAGAAGAAAACTACAATTTACACATTTTTTAACTACATAGCAACAGTTTCATTCTAAATCCTCGCCTAGACAGGAAAGAGTCGTACTATTCTCCGCTCTCTAAGGATGTAAATGTTATTCTTTACAAGGACATCAGGAAACAACATGAAGAGAAAACAAAGGAGCATGGAAGCACATCCCCTAACCAATACATTTGCTAAGGCCTACACGTTTTAGCAAGGAAAGATAGAGAGAAAAGAAACATTATTTCTACATTTCTGGGCCTACTCTACTTTCACAAAGAATAAAAGAGCTTTTTCATGTTTGTGCTTGAATATTCCTGCAGTTCAGGAAACATAAGAACATTAATATTAGACACGCAAATTAATAATTTCTTCTCATTCTATTATTTTTCATAACCCTATAAAGAAATCTTCCATTCTATATGTGTTATTCTGACTCTTAAAAAATACATGCAGCCTTGCACGTTTTCTGTCATACCTTTTTAGTCTTCACGTTTTAGTAATTACGATTTTCACACACATTAGTAATTTATTAAAACACACACATGGGTGGATTTTCCCGAGCAGATTTTATTAGCAAAAATCATGCTCCATCAGTGAAAAGCACCAGCCGATGTCGGGGTTCCTTTAGATCTGGTGGGCTGTCTCCACTGGCACGGCCTGTACTACATTGGTAGTTTTGCCGACTGCTCCGCCTAGCTCTTAATTATGGCCTTGGACTTTTATATAAACGTCTGTTTCTAACCAGCCTAAACACAGATTATTATTAATAGAAACATTTCTATGGAATATATTTTGAGTACTTTTTGTGAATCTCAGTTGGGGTTTTCCTTTCATTGTAGGCGCCAAACTCTCCTTCATATTTAAAGTCTTGCTTAATAAAGATCTATGTTTCGTTTTGAGGTGGGTTTCATGAGCACAGCTCGTCGTTTTGTATTGTGGTGCTTTGCCTTTATTTCACTGTTCCGCCTCATAACCGAGCTTCGCTTCTCCTCTGTTACTAAATGAATAAACGCTGATGTATTTTTGCATCCATTGTTCCTCTTGTTGCAGGACTGAGGCCTCCTGATTTAGGAGATTTGCTTTAAGACTTGCCAGGCCTACACCAACCTGTCCTTCTGTTTATCAAACACTGAATCGCACGCGCACATTATCACACCATGAATTCTTTTTAAAGTCTACAACAAGCGCCGAGTAGAAAGACTCATTCAGCGGTAGAAACACAGTGGACATTAAAATCCAGCAGCACAATGTACAAAATAACGCAGACATTAAAACCACATTGATCCACGCATACAAGCACAATTCGTGCAATTCATACCTCAGCTTTCAGGCTTCAAACAACTCTGTTAAAATAGGGGCGCAAGGCAGACTGCTGGAGCCCCTGCACACAGGGAGGGTCTAACCTTCCGGGGCCCCCATTCAGCCCAAAGCCAATGAATAACTGTGAGATATGGGAGAGTCAGGGGCCCCTCTTCACCTTTTGCGGGGTTTGTATGGGGGGGGCATTTGGTGTTACGCCGCTGCGTTAAAATACCAGTTGGAAGAATCCATATGTATACGTTGCTTGTGTTTAGCACCAACTGTACAATTGAAAATTGCAGCGTCAACAAGCTAAGGGCTAATCATATTTTTTTATACGTGTCTGTCCAGTAGTCCCATTTGAGAAAGAAATTGGCCGACTTCGAAAATGAAATGATATTATCATCTTTAAGTGCATCAGAATACTGTATACTTTCACTGCAGTCACTACCAGTGTAGGAATGTCGGGCAGCTAGCTTTGCAGGGGTGAGAAAAAAGTGTAGCCACACAATTAGTTACACACTGGCGTCGTGTGCAATGGGCATTATTGTGAATGGGGTCTGATCTCTAAAAGAAGTGGTCGCCAGGTCAGTCAGTCTGCTTGCCATCGACCACAGGGTCACTTGATAGCATTCTTCCCTTACCCTAGCCATGACGTCATTGATATTCATGTACAGAGAACGTGTGTTGGAGCCTGAGAGCACCGTATCCAAAGAGAACTAACAAATCCGATACACTTTGTACTGTTTGCTAGACACATTTAATTGAAATACAACTTAATAAACTGGGTTATCAAGACCCTTTTAACTCTTCTCTTTAAAAGGAAAAACAAAGCAAGGAACGAAGTCAAAGAGGCAGCACCCTTGTTTGTGAGAAATGTCCATTGCTATTCTAAGACAGCGTGCTGATCCAGCATCCAGTCAGAGGGAGTTTCCTTTCCCAATGAGATGGACGGCTTCCTGATCATATAAACACATAATTCTTGAACACGTGAATGTCTTTTGACATTATTGCTCTTCATAAACAAGTACTGTCTCCATGACAGGTTGAATCTTCCTGCCATAGCCCCCACACCTTTTTAATCCTGACCCCTGGATGTCCTAATAAAGTTTGTCTTTAGCATACCAGGTAGTTAGTTTTAACTTCACCCTCACTATCCTTACACACTCCCTCCACGCCCGACTCATCTGAAGGTTTAGTATACCTCCCAACTACTTAAAAAAAAAATCCCTGAGCTACTCCCTCACAGTGAGGGGGTTGTAGCCCACACTGCGACTAGGTTCACAGTGCAAGGATGTCCCCGATGATGAAGCATGCCACCTACAGGTGGGTGAGGGAAATCATCCTTTAAAAAGGGACTCCCCCGCAGTCCGCCGTTTTAATTCAGACCAAGGGTTGCTTGTTTGTGTTGCCATATTGCAAACTTATAAACATAAAGCACGACGTTTGAGCGTTAGTGGGGCTGGGCAAAAACGACTTTCTTGACTTTTTCACAATGGCTATGATTCGAATGCTTATAAAGTCTGTGTATACAATCTGAATTTGGCTGTAGGATGACGATTGTGGAGGGTGGTGGGGCAGTTTTTCCATTAGGCTCTGGGGCTGGCCCCCTCTGAAATTGTTACACATTTTGTACAAAAAATATGAAATAGATTGATTTATTTATAGATGCAATTGTATCTCTAAACAAATGTATGTATTTAAGGATGGGCTGTGTGTCCCTTAACTCGCTTTGAAGCAGGAGACAGAAGCCAGGCAGTAAATCAACTTTCTGGAATGTGAAGCACAACACAGGATTACCTTTCTAAAGCCTTTCATTGCCATTGTAGTCTATGGTGGCATCCAATGTAGGCCAGTGGCGCTGTCAGCGTCACAGTTTTGGACTTTGAAGCCTGCATCCCTGCATGAGGAGAGACGTCCGTCATTCACAGGCATAGACCCCAACCTTTCCCATTCGTCATACAGTAGGACTGGATGCAAGCACATGTGATTTGGAGCCTTGTCCTCGGTAATGGTAAGTGTTATAAAGCTAATGTTGTGTTATGTACATTGTGCTGAAACCCCTGGTTACACTAACTCCCCCACTATGACACCCCAGGCCCTGGCTGCAGGTCGCTGGCCCCTTTAGAAGTGGAGCTGCTGTATTTGTCTTTCCGTGAAATTGATCAAAAAGATGAACAGGGTTTTTGTTCCCTTGCGAAGTTGATCTAAATATCTGAGTAAAGTGCAAAGGGAGAAATATATGCTTAAGGTCAGTGCCGGATTACCAAATAGGCAAAGTAGGCACCGGCCTATGGGCCCCACTTCTTTTAGGGTCCCCGCAACAACGTATCAAAATAATATTGATTTGATCTTGAAAGAAAATTACAATCAAGCTTTCTTAAATATTGTTTCCAAAAGATAGAAAAAAAGGAATCAACTCAAAGAAACGAAAATTTTACATTAAAGACTCTATGGAGAAAATACCGTATTAATGTAATGTACCCATTAACAATGTAAAGTACATAAACCAGAGACATCAGATTCACATAACAGTTTGGGGCCGATTCCGATTCCGGCCGGAAATCTCTCCGACCGAGCCGGACCCGGAGAGAATTCCGACCGAATCGGACCCTAGCAGTCCGACAGGACGAGTACGATGCATTCGCATGCTATCGGACTCGATTCGGTCGGACTCCCATTGAAGTCAATGGGAGCCAGTCGTACAACGCGTACGCGGGCTCCCATTGACTCAATGGGTGCGAGGCGAACAAGGGCGCCCCCTACAGTGGGTACGCGTCCATGCGCATCGCGGCGTACATGCACAGGTAGGGGGGACCCATGGGTCCCCCCCTGTGTGTTACTCGCGCGCCTACGTGTACAGGGGGGTCCGACGCGGACCCCCAAAGTCCGGCTCCGACAGCTCTTTCGAGCCGGACGGCGCGAGTCGGTCGGACTGCTCGCGGCGCGCATCGTACTTACCCGGCCGGGAAACGTCTCCATAGCGCGGTGCGAGTCGTGTCCATGCGAGTCGGTCGGAGCGTGTTGAAGCCGCGTGCGAGTCGGTCGGCGATTTCGCGGGAGCTTGCATCGTACTCGCTCGGCCGGACCCGCGTACGATTCGGTCGGGAAACAGGGCTCCGAATCGGATCCGGTAAATCCGAATCCGATTCGGAGCACTACCGGCCGAGATCGGAATCGGCCCCTTTGTCTCTTAAAAGCTCATCTTCTGGCAGCTGTCAGTTTGTAAAAAAATCCGGTGCACTTGGTATTAGGAGATAATTGGCGAGGTGGGCCCTGAAATTTTGACTGCCTAGGGGCCTCCACAGGGTTTAATCCGGCACTGCGTATAGTAAAGAGAGTAACATGATGTATTGTGTTAAAACTAGCCCTATTTTCATGCCCTTAACATTAATGCCAAAACGAATAATGAATGTTAAAAACATTAAGGTTATGTATGTCACCGATTTATTTCCTCTTTTATTTCACGTTTTACTTAATCTTCCATTCCCCAAGAGTGTTAACTATTTCATCATGTTGTGTTTCTGTATTTTTTTCTTGCAGCTTATCGTTCTTGTATAGTGCATACTTTGAGTGTTTATGAGGGGTTTTGATTGAGAACTCTGGTGTTGAGGCTGAGGCAAAGGCAAAGCAAAGTGCCTGTCAGTGGGCTGACCTTTCTGCAGAGCACACAAAACAATGGTCATGTATTCCATTTGCAATTGAAATTCGGTATAAATGTGTGTCAAGGGGGTACACAGATGTAAAAATATTTATAAGGCAAAAGTAAGCGAAAATAAACTGCTTAAATGTGAGTGAGTGCAGTGTATGTTGTGGGGTGGTAAAATGACAGAGATGAGAGGAAGTGCATTTGGAGGAGAGTGAAAAGAGGGTGCTAAAGAGATGAGAGACAAGGTTGAAAATGTGCAGATGGACGAGATGTGCAGGGAAAAAGGGCATATATATTAACATAATGTGTACATAACTGAAGGTCGATACTCCTTCCACAGGCCTCAATGATTTACTTCATAGTACCACAATTTTAGAATTAAAAAATTTCCAATGTTACTTATTTTTAGCAATTCATTTTTGTTACTCATTTATCTTAAACAGCTAACAACCATTGTCAAAACGAATAGTATATCCAGGTTTTAGGTGTATGTCAGTTGTTGTGTTATATATCTGAATGGAATAACATCTCAGCGAGAGAAACCAAAATACCTGTCAGGTGGCGCACTATGGGAATCACAGAAATGTATCCCTTTTAGAGAGCCCCCACTTTTTTCATCCCACTTAAAGCCCTGTCTGCACATATTTCTATATACTGATTGCAGCCAGCAGCTGTGAGTGCTTCCTGAAGCCTGGTTAGAGCATTCTCTTCCAAAGCTGATGCCAATTGCAGTGCAAGACAGTGGGCAAGCACACACTTTAAAGGGCATGAAGTTGTTGTGATTTACAATTTGCACACCACAGTAACTGTGGAACATATTAATGCAGTAAGATATGGGGCAATTTTTAATGTGTTTAATTTTTCAAGATTATTCGTTCCAACTGCTTTATAAACCTTGCTTTCTCACTAAATTAATTTACTTTAAAATACACCATTTGCCAATCTTTTTTCAAATAGTTTATTTGGAGGAGGACTCCCTGGGAACTCATGTTTGCCTATTAAGCTTGCTCACTTTGATTGCTACATAAAGTCATACCTAACTTTTATGCCTCACCACTTTCAAATGTCGCCAGCCACCACTGGAGGGTGGTGACCTGAAGGAGTGCATTGGGGATATGTATTTGCCTCAGTGTATAGTCTTTTAGGAGGAGATATGTTTTAACATTAGAGGAGAAGCCTCCTCGTGGACCTTAACATTTGTCCCTAGCATTTACCAACCTTTTCTATGACCTGTAGTAGACTTGTATTCTTGAATGCGTCACTCTATAATGGACAATTATGCACAATTAGCAGTATAAGGAATTGAAAAGTGTTTTTAAATTGCCCATTTTAATTCCCAATGCTTAGGGTCAAGTTTAGGATAAGTGTTTTTATTTAGAAACAAGGTTTAGAAGGAGACATGTGAGCTGCTGACCTGCATCGACCTGGTATGGGGCCAACTGCATATCCCTGATACACTGCCTTGCTTCTATTGTTTGCTGGTACTCACACCCGCTGCTGTGTCCAACCCTTCCCTCATAATTACTAGTGGGCCAGCAGCACCTCATTGAAAGAATGGCCAGCACTTAAGGCAAAGGAGGGAGAGCTTGCAATCCTTTGACCAGGACAGGACCTTTTAAGTAATAATGGTAATGAGAATTGGTTGCATTGCTTGTAAGTTTTTCTTGTTTTGATGTATTGCTTATTTTGGCTAAGAAAGCTAACTTTGGGGAATAGGTTAAGACATGGTTTGTGCATTTCTTGATGTTAATGTGTGTTAATGTGATATGTTTAATTGTAAAATAGTATGCATTTAAAAAGATTTTTTTTTTAAACAAATTTTTATTATTTTGTTACATACAATGTAGGAGTATATTACATTTTGACACCGTTTTCATGCAAAAATGTTTAAGTAATATGTTACAGTAGTAATTATATTTTCTTACAATTTTGTAAAATCTCTGTAATGTTTCCATTACAAAGCGTAACTTGACCTGATTGGCTCATATTCCATGAAAGCTTCCTCAAAACCTTCCAGAGTAGCAGTAGTGTTCAGCCAACCCATAAGGTGAGTATTGACATCCATTGATTGACAAATGTCATTGTTGACTACTTGCTTAGTTAATGTAACTGTATCTTTGTTTACATTTTCAATTCCATAAATGTGCATTTATGGTTTCTGGTGGTAGTTTCGCAATCTGTAAAATTTAAATTAAAAATATGTTTTATTAGTGCATAACATATGGGCAGGCCTTGAACCATCTGAAAAATGTAACCAGACCTTCAAGTCTAGTGACTTGAATAATCTATTGAACCTGTAATATGCTTGAACAAGAAACTCTTTTCAAATTGTGTGAACCTAGGCAAAGTTTATATTTCACTGGCTGGAGTTTTCTTCATTATCACATACAAGAGCATCTTTAAATTTTTGATTTTAGCATGTCCGGTGTAAAAAATAAATAAATATATTTAAAAAAAATAAAATGGTTTGATTTGATAGACTAAATGTATGTATAATAAAAATCTAGCACACAAATAGTGTTTATATGACCGTGATTTGCCTTTTAATTTACTAATTGAATTGGTAATTAGGCGGAAGCAGGATGTTTATCTGTTTATATTTAAAAACTCTAACTTTTCATAAATCTTAAGCATTTTGTGATAGCGCACTGTCATTTACAGACAGATATTTTGAATTGTAACAGCTACACATTTTCCCACTAACATGCAGTTTTTCTGATAAAACTATAAAGTGTGCAAACAGCAATGTGTGGAAATTGACTTTTAGCAAATATTTGTTATTTGTACATTACTAAGTAAAGTATTCTTGCTTTTATCCTATTTTTTAATCTTTGTTCCCATATCACTTCAGAATTTAACTAGGCATTGTCAAAGGCAATAGGTTTTGCTTATGGGAGATCTATTGGCTTTGCCAGTGTCTTTTGTCTATGTTTTATAGCAGAGTGGGGTAGAGTGGCATGGAGAAGATTGGTGTGGAGTGGCCTAGAGTGGAGTAGAATGGTGTAGGGTGGCGCCGAGTAGAGTGAAGTGGCATAGAGTAGAGTGGCATAGAGTGCATTGGCGCACAGTATTTTAAAGTGGCATAGAGTGCAGTGTCGTAAAGTGTAGTGGTGAAAAATATAGTGCAGTGATGTAGAATGCATTGTTGTAGAACGGAGTAGAGTAGATTGGCATAGAGTGGTCCATAGTGCATTACAGTGGAGTAGAATGCACTGAGGAAGAATGGATTGGAGTATATTGTCTTGGGGTGTCATAGAGTGGTATGGTGTGGCGCACAGTGGGGTGTAGTGGGGGAAATTGCAGTCGGGTAGAATGCAGTAGGGTAGAGTGGTGATGGGTCGCGTGCTGTGGGCCAGAGTGCAGTTGGCTAGAGTGCAGTGGGCTAGAGTGCAGTGGGGTAGAATGCTGTGGCGTAGAATGCAGTGGAGTGGCATAGAGTAGAGTGAGGCATAGAGTCCATTGGTGCATATTAGTTTACAGTGGTGTAGAGTGCTGTGTCTTTGAACACATAGCAAATATGACAAGTTAAAAACATGATTTAAAGGCATCCTTATGGTAAATCACTTTCTGAAATAACAGAACAACTTTCAAGCTCAGTAGGCCTTAAAAATTGCCTGCCCTGAAAAAATCTGACTTGCCATAGTTAGTGGGGGATTTGAGGCCTGATGTGTAAAAATGTGAAGGTTTAAATCTTAATCTTAGCTACAGTTGACTGTATTTTGTTGAATTTAATATTTTTTCTCCATTATTTTCATGTATTG
This sequence comes from Calotriton arnoldi, assembly GCA_963921515.1. Classification (NCBI taxonomy): domain Eukaryota; kingdom Metazoa; phylum Chordata; class Amphibia; order Caudata; family Salamandridae; genus Calotriton; species Calotriton arnoldi. Next base: position 195,513 of record CAWUFW010009183.1, read on the forward strand.
TTACATGAGTTGTTTTTATGTAGTCTCCAGTTTTAAACTGAAAATGCGTAGCTTCTCTCCATAGTGTTATTTTAATTATGTTGCTGGAGTCGTTAATTGTAATGAATATGATTAGAGTTGGTTGTCCTGCTATGACTACCATTTTTGTTGTTTCTTCCTACAAAGAATATATTGAGATTGTTAAATGTGTTTGTAGTTTAAGTATAACAAACAAATTTTGTTAGTAAATTGTAAAGAAGTAGAGATAGAGTAGAGTAGAAATGCAGTAGTGTGAATAATTGTTGTCTTGTTTATTTAAAATGTTAATATTTTTTAAAGTACAGGCATGATGTATTGAGAATTATTGGAAAGAATAACATTCATGTAACTTTTTGAAGGAAAGTTACATTGTCATATGGTCAACTCATATTATGGTAGGGTTATAATTAGTATTGTATTAATTTTTAAATGCATTATTTTCTTGTTATAGTTATGATATTCTTGCTGAATTTTTTAATGGTATTTCTTACTTAGATGATGTTTCCAGTTATTGTCATAAGAGTTTTTAACTCTGCAGTCTTTACAGATTTTATGGGTGATAAGGGGGGAGCGGGTGGCTCAAGTAGATATTCTGCTTCTCTTTTAATATCTGTCGGAATTGTTATTGGGGGAATCCTTGTTATTTTGTTTTGTTTTGCAATGAGAATGATATTGTTCTTTACTAAGTAATTATGAATCAGGACACCATAATTTTCTTTTGTCATATGGTAATTTTACTCATTTTAGCATGTAGCTTTTATTGCTGCAGTTTAGTCCACTACAGCAAGATGACATTAACCATGGGCGTAGTGTGCGTAGCGGGGCTACGCGGAGGTCCACGGAGTTGAAAACAAACTCTGTGGAACTCCGCTCCGCTCCGCACACCCGTCTCCACCCCCCATTATAAAAATTAATTAAATATTATTAAAAAATAAATTTAAAACCACTTACCTGGCATTTCTTGCGAGAAATGCGCATGCACGGGTGCGCGCGCATGCGCAGTTCTCACAAGCATTAGCGAGACGGCGAAGAAGAGGAGGAGGGCAGCCCGGGGACGCCGCATGCCAGGTAAGTGGTTTTAAATTTATTTTTTAATAATGTTTAATTACTTTTTATAATGGGGGGTGGAGGCGGGGGCTGGCCAACTCCGCTCCGCTGTGTGCAGAGATTTGCGTTCTCCGCGGAAGGCGGAGAAGGCAAATCTCCGCACACTCCGCGGGCGGAGCGAAGGTCTCCACCCGGGGTTAGATGATATAAGATTTTGTTTTAATTTTTAAAACAATTTTTTATTTGCTTTTGCTGTGCATTTAATTATGTTGGCTTTTAGAGGTACTTGATAGTCTTTGTTGTTGTACGTTGTTGTTTTGCTGACAATGTCCATAATGGTAATCATCTGTAAAGGAAAAATAAAAATGGTTTACATTAGAACATTTTCCTGATTTGGCTTGTTTTGAATGCAATAATATTACATTTACATGTCAGAAATGGCTACCCATAATGGTTAATGGTCATTGTAGTATGAGTCTGATGTTCCAAAGTTTTATAAGCCATTCATTACTGTAGACATGATCTAATAAGGGTTTGTAATCTGTTGTGAAGTTATGTGTTAATTGCAAACATTGATAGTTTTGGTACATAAATGGTAGAAATGTTGCTGTTTGACTGCACTGTTTAGTGATATCAATGTTAAAGTCTCCAAGAATGATGTATGTGAATTTGGGGTAGAAGTTTAACATCTCAAAAGAAATTGTGTTTGTAGTGGTATTGTTGGTGGTTTGTATAATGAAATGATAAAATCTCTTTTTGCGTAGATGTTTAATGGAAAATGTAAGATGTCAATTCCCTCGTAATGTTCATATATTGGTAGCACAAATATAATTTTTTGTGATAGAATGCTATTACATGTTGAGTATGTTGATTGTAGAATTTGTCATAAATTAAGTATTCATAATTAAAGATAGAAAATTATTCATGTAGAGATTTGTTTTTGGCATTTATTCCAGATAGATATATAGGGGCCGATTCCGATGTCGGACGGACTCAGGTCCGTCCGACATCGGTCCGGAGCCGTAACCGACCGACCTGCTGTCGTCGGTTACAGCCCAGGCAGTACGATGCGACCGAACCCTGTTCGGTCGCACTCGTATCTCCCACAATGGGAGCATGCATTCCGGACGGAATGCATGCTGGCATTGGAGAAAGCAGGGTGCAGTTCAACCCTGCACCCTGTGGCCGGCACCCCAAGGTGTCTGCCACCGGGTGCAGGGTTCAACAGAGGGGCACCATAGGTGCCTCCAGGCCGCCATTCGGCGACCTTACACCCATGGGGGTCCCACTGGGGGCCCCCAAAGACAGTGACCGACTGCCTTTCGTGCCGGAAAGACCGGCACGAAAAGGCAGTGTAAACTGCCATCGTACTCCCTCGGTCGCAAAGAGGCAGCCGGGGAGTACAGAGGGATTTCCGGATGGCTGACGGGCTCTCCGAACCCGTCGTGAGCCATCCGGAAATCCGAGTCGGATCTTTTCCGACCGAGCCCATCGGAATGGCTCGGTCGGAAAGGAATCCGAGCGGCACGTTCCGATTCGGTCGGAAGGGCTCCGACCATCGTTCGGTGCCCTTCCGGCCGAAATCGGAATCGGCCCCATAATGTCTTCATGTAAGATGTTAGGGGCTCATTAAATGGCGGAACGATTGCCACCGCCGGGCCAGCAGTGGCGATCGTTCCACCATCACAATGAGATTTACCCACCACCATATTAGGATGGCGGTGGGTATCGCGGCGGACGCAAAGTCCGTCTGCCGCTTTTCCACTGGTGGCAATCGCACCGATTGCCTGGCGGATGGAAAAGGACCACTAATATGGTGGCAGTGCCTAGCAGGCACCGTCCGCCATATTAGGATGTGCTTGTGGAGAGGCCTTTCCATGGTGGCGATGCCGCCATGGAAAGGCTGGCGGGGATTGGGTTTGGGGGCCTGTTGTGGGCCCCCCTTGTGGGGGGGTGACGCTGCACTGGGGGGTACCCATGGTACCCCCTGCATTTCCATGCACCAAGTGGCAGGCACCTCGTGGTGCCTGCCACGTGGTGCAGGGAAATGCGGTGCAAGCACCTTTAACATTGCGGACGGTGCTGCAGCCAGCAGTACCGCCCGCAATGTTAAAGGCCCAGGGTGTGCCCGCCAGTATGGCGGATGCATCCTAATCGCAGTGGTGTGACCGCCGCATGTCTGGCGGCCGGTCCCAAACACCGCTACGGTGGCGGGCGGACCAAGTCCACCTGCCATCGTAATCAGCCCCTTAGTGTCTGTTATTATTGATGTGAAATTAGTTTGAATGGTTCTAAGGTGTGAACTATAATTTTTATGTGTGTGTTGTAGGTGTGTAATTGTGGAATGATTATATGTGAAGTCATATTTGTTCTTAATCTTGTAATTTCTTCTACTTTAGGGTGGATGGGAATGTGTCATTCATTAAAGTTTTGAAGGTATATGTTTAATGAATTTGGCTCAGCTTAAGGCAACGTAGTGTAAGTGAAGTATTTTGCTATTGTTGAAGTGTATATAAATTGTTTCTATTGTATCACCTTGAGTTCATGGAATAGTTCTCGCAGTTGTTTGTCTTTAAGGAAATTGTTTGCGTATAATAGTAATGAGCTTTTGGTATGTTGAAAGTGTCTGGTAATTGGTTGTATTGGTGTCCAGTCCTTTGAAATACATGTATCATATAAATGTTGATTGTTATGTCTCATATGTTTTCCTGTTGCTATATTATCAAATAAAACCCAAACTATAATTGGTGTATTGTTAATTGTGTCGACATATTGCACTATTCCTGATGCTCCATTTGTTCATCCATCATTTACTGCAATATTGCAGGTCAGATCATATCGTAGATTTATAGCAATAGGTGTGGTTATGTCCCATATTTTTTCTAGGGTCTTTTGGAGGTTTTTCTGATATTGTTTTTTTAACTGCTTCAGTTAAATCTGAAAGAATGCTGCCTTTAGCTTTGCTAGTAAACTATTGACTTTGTTGGATATGTTGTTGTAAAACAGTATTATTAATTTGGTTGGCCCCATTGTTAGTAGACATGATATAGGGATTTTTATGTTATCATTTGGTGTTTTTTCTCATTGTTTGATGAGAGAAACATTTGTTTCTGTCTGTTTTCCTTCTCTTAATCTGTCGGGTAATCATGCAAAAGCTAAGTTGTTTAGTTGCTGGGTAATGTTTGTAAGTTTGCATAGTTGAAAGTATGATGTCCATAAGTTGGTACTCAGTGGTCCATAGGAGTGTTTTAATTTTTCAAATATGTATGAAGTAAAAATTGGCTTTAATTAGTAAAAATATTCAATAGTTAAATTTGATATATCTCGAAAAGGTTTCTTTGATTTCTTCTAGGATGTCATGTATAAAATTGAACATATTTGCACCAACCATTGATATTATTGCAACTTGTAAATGCATTAGCTTATTATGAAGTATAGTTCTTTGTTCCCGGGAGGGTAGTTTACAGGTGTAACTTTGTCATATTGGAATTTTAAAAGTGCTGTGTAATGTATTTCCATTAATGTTGGGTGCTGCTTTTTTCTTGTGGGAGCAGTATGTAACGCATAAATATTATCTGGATTTTCTCCAGCTTGAGTATTGTAATACCGTAATACTGTATGATAGACAGCAGTTCTTAAAAAGCTTTTTTCAACTCCTGCACCCCCAGTACAAAATGTATAACATGGCGTGTCTTTTGTTTTGAACCAATGTAAATGATGATATAAGTAATTGAGATGTTCGGTAGTCAACAGTAGTGCTTCTAATACCTAAATATAAAGCTAAGTCATAATTGTCTTGTTCATTATAACTAGGGCTCCCGGTTTTATGGTATTTATTTTTCGGCCATTTCCGTCTGTATTTATCCATATTTATTTCTGGGCCATCTTTTCTGTATTTATCCGCATTTATTTTTCCCACAAGCAAAAGACGACGCTACAGCTAGTATTTTTCCACATTTATTTAAAGTTGACAATGCACACATGCGCTCGGTTGTTATTGGTCAACACAATACATTCATCTGAAAACTTTGCCATTGTAGTACAAGCACATGTGCATTTCAAGAGACTTTGAGGACATTGAGGCTCTTTCTGGTTTGTTAATGAAATGAAGGCCACTGAAAACCCGTTCAATATTTGCTAACCTTTTTTCCCTCTTCTATCCCTCCGCTATCCTTCTCAATCCAAATAACTGACCAATATCCACCACTCAAACTACTTTCATATTGCACTATACTAATTCACCACTAATCCTTTGAGTTCTGGGGTAGCGTGCTACTCGCTGAAAAAGCGCTTTAACATCCAATCAGGGGTAACAAGCGCTATATAAATGCAAACCTCTTTCCCTCTCCTATCCCTCCGCTATCCTCCTTAAACCGTCAGGGGTAGTAAGCGCTATATAAATGCAATTACACAATACAAATCAATACAGTGCAAGAAAAAAGCATAGTGGAGAAAGAACAGAATAAACAGTCAGAGATATTGGTCACAGCAGAGGCTCAGCTTGTCTAAAGTTCCTTAGATGAACATTTAGCTTTCAGCAGGTTTATGTAACGGACATGAATCATTCACGTCAAGAAACGTTCGTTTAAATCAAAGAGGCAGCAGGCACGCTGTACAGCTTTACTGCCCTCAGCTGTTGTACTTTCAATTAGTGGCTTGAATCGAACAGATCGCATGTCGGCATTACCGCTAAAACATTTAAAGCATCACCATTTAACCACAAATTATTTGGAGGACTGATTGTTATCTGAACACGTAGTTCCGTGTGGTTAGATTTCTTAGTAGGTCAGCCCCGCTTTTTCTTAGTTAATAGCAGAAAGTAAACGGAGCAGGACTAGGAGTGGCGGCGTGGAGTGTTGGGGGGGGAACGGGGTCAAGGGACAACATTTAATTTAAAAAACAACATACCTGCAGCTGGAAACGCAATTCCGAGGCTGCGGAGGGACAGAGAGAGGCAGGAGCGGCTTGCAGGCACGCCGTACAGCTTTACACTTACCTTGCTCGGAAGTACAAATGTCGGCAGGCTAACTCGGATGGTGGGCTACCACAGAGGTAATTCGAGCGGCGGAGTCCTGGATCCCTGCAAGGCGTCCTCAAACGTGGGGGTCCAGTGCAGGCAACAAATAGGAAAAACAGGCAGGTGAGCCCCCAAAATAAAGCCCAAAAGTTACCAGGGCGGGGCTGGGTGTGTTAAGCACGCCCACACAGTGACGACCAGGTTTGGCTCAGGGTCTCGACCTTCACTAAAAGACCCTGAGCCAATAGGTCCACAGTACATCACTGAAAGCAATTCCCAGCACCAGAACAGGGGCGTGGCATGGCAACTCTAAACCACGGCAGCAGCATTGTGGCAAAATTTACTCGTTTACTCGTATTTTGCCGTTTTTACATATAAATACAGACAAAAGAAAAATACTTTTCCGTCTGTATTTATATGTAAAAATCCGTTTGAACGGAAAACCGGGAGCCCTAATTATAACGTGTATCAATAATACTTGTTGTTTCTCCTGAGTTATGTAATTTTTGATTATGATGAATTATTAGAGAAAGCGGATGTGATAATTCAATGTTGTTGTTAATGTTATCTTCCAATTGAGTAAAGATTTCACTATTGCAATTATATTGATTATCATTTTATCAACCACATGTTTAACCTTAATGTATTGTTCATAGTATGTGTTTTTATATACAATTATTTTTTCTTTTTCCCTCCATAGGTAAAAAAGCATTAATAGTTCACAGTAATAATTTTCACTGTCATTGTCTTTGCTAAAGCAACAGTATCGTATAACTGTTTTACATTGCCTTGCTTGTAATGTGTATGTTGTTTGTGTATTAGTATTGTATTCACTTTGTATGCAATCTTTTATTTCTATTTCATCTTCACCTGAGCTTTAAAAATGAGTTCCTGGAAGTAAATTTTCATAGTCATTTTTATAGGCAATCTTTGATTTTCTAATGATATAGTTGTATGTGGATGCATAGTCAGCTAAAGTACATTTTTCTAGAGTTTTTGGTGGTTTGGTATATTTTTATATAATTTTTTCACAGTTCCCATTGTTTGATGAGTCTGGCAAGGAATACATGGTTTCTAAATCTTTCATTAAATATGTTCTTTTTTCCGTAGAATTAGTTTTGGTAAACAGAAATGACCGTGAACATTTTCTTAATGGTATTTGCAGAACGAGATAAATAGCTTCTTGTGCACTAATTTTTGTACTGTTTAAGAATGTGTTGCCAATGTATCTTAGTTGTTCTTTACTGGGATTGTAGTGTACTTCTTTTGTTGCTTGATGCCTTGTTGAGCTTTACTAATGTAAGATATGATATATACTGCACAAGCATAGGAATCTCAAATAAAATGTAAGTCAATGTTTGCTTTCCAAGCTTGTAGTAATCTGGAATTGTAATTGTTAATATAACATGCACAGGGTTTTTCTTTTTAAAAATATAGTTGGTTTTTCTATCACTGATAATAGACATGCAATATATTGTTCTTCATTTAATTGTGATGTCATTAAGCATTGTTCAAAGGTGAAAGTGCTACGTTTGGACTATTGATAACTTCATGTATTGATTTTATAAGTTGTTGTATATGTATGTGTGTTTCTTTATTTGGCAATGGTGTAAGTATCATAATACTGGCCATGGGGTATTTTGGAAAGTGATGTTTTCACTTTGTTTTTGTCGACATTTTTTTGTATGTGCATGTTTTTGTAAAGGCATTCATTTTTCTACATTGATATCAGCAGAATTGGAACATGTGATGTTTTTATCTATAAAATATATTGTTTCATTAATGTTATGTTTGCCATACTGTGCAGCATTTTCAATCTGCAATAATGCATGTATAGGTGGTGATCCTCTCTGTTGAAATTCAACACAGTAAAAAAATCAATATTTTTTCCAATTGGCTGACTGTTATGTAGTAAAATGTGTTTAAAGAATTTATGTACTTGAAAATCAAAGTGTCTTGCACATGTAACTTGATCTTGTTGAATTAATTTACATTTGCTCTTCCAAATTAAATTTTCAAATTATTCTGATGTATATTCTTGTTTCTGGTGTATTCATAATAGTATGTTTATTAAATGCTGTCAATTAGTTTCAGGTGCAGATAATGTTTGAAAAAATATTGGTATTCCAATTAGTCTTAACATAACAAAAATATATTTTTTGTAAAGATCCCAGTATGGTGGAGAACTGCAAATTATTTTAAGTATTTTGTATCCTTCATTATAATGCATTATACTTTCTAAATTATGTTTAATGTCACCAGCAGTAATACTTTTTCTATTATTGAAATGTTTTCTTAATAAGAAAATAATTTTACCTTGGATTTGCTTAAAGTGTAGTTTTTTAAGTTTAAAGAAAATGTTAGTAATTGATTTTGCAACTCTTCTATCACAGCTTTGTAACTCCCATTGATATACTGTACTGTAATGTACAGGGGTGTATCTATTTTTATTATCTGCTCTTCGTTGTCGTGTTGGAAAAGCTACACATTTATTCAGAGTCTTTGTCTTTATATAAACCTCTTGGGGTGTTATTTTCTGCAGGTGTTAAGTATAATGTATTTAGGCTGTTAGTAGTGATGGTTTCATTCATTAACATGGTGGCAAGATTTCCTACCGGTATATTGTCTGCTGCTCCAGAATTGTCTGATGTGTGTGACGAGTCAGTGTTCTGTGTTGTTTTGTGTGGTATATAGGTCAAATTTGGGTTAACTGTTATTCCATATTCTTGAAATAGTTTGCTATTTAATGCTAACCATAGTGCTGCATTTATGACTTTATTTGACCTAACATTTTGGAAGTGTGTATCAGATTTATATGTTAATTTTCTTTTTAGTTTAATTGGAATGGTCATATCATCAGTTATTTGTCTTGGCAGAATTGTTACAGTTGCTATGACATCTGCAGTTACATTTACTACTGCACCAGACATAGAGAACCAAGTGGTAAATTTCTAAAGTTGTATGAATGGTATTCTTGGTGAAATTAATCTTTCTTCCAAGTCTTTTAAATGTAATTGTGTTGAAATGTTGGGAAATCTCATTTTGTTTACACAAGAAAAGGGAGTGATTTTATCTTTATTAATGTACACATAGCAAGAGTAACATATATATGTAGTTGCATTTGGGGTCAAATTGCATTGTATAAACCTTGGATGTGCTTTGATTGTTGTAATATTTTAATGATTGCTTATGCCATAGTTTATTGCAAATATAATCAGGTCCATATAAAATGTCATTATGAAATTGTTTGATGATAGTAATAGAGTCATTGTGTGTTTTTGAATTACCTTTATTTGTATTAATGCTGTCCATTTTAAGTTTGTGTTCTTTTTTTCTTTTTTCTTTTTGGTTACTGGTTCATTCAAGGTACTAGTGAATGTTCTTTTCAGTGGAGTTTTTGTTATTGGTGTTTGTAAATGTTTGTTTTGTCTTAGATAATCACTATTTGTAAATGGTGTTTGTAATGTAGTGTTTAATGTTTTTTTGTATACTATTGTGTTTGTCATTTTTGGTACTCTGTAAAATGTGGTGTGCTGCATGTTGGTAGGTGCTGAATGTGGAGGAAGTTTGCTTTACCAGTGTGTTTGTATGTTTGTTAAAATGTAGGTGTATTTGAAATGGAAATTCATACACATATTTTGCTTGTTACTGAGATTGCTATTGGGTCATAATTTATACTGTTTGTGTCAAATTAAAAAAAATGTTAATTGAAGTACCATTAATGTTTCTTTCGTATTTTGCATGGCAGCTTGTCATTATTTTTATTTTTATTTGAGTCAATTCATATGCTACATGCTGTTCATTATAAAGATTAATACTGTTTGCTGGTTGTAATATGTATTAGTTATTGTGCAAAAGCAAGACATTTATAGTGTAATACAGTTAGGATGAGCCATTCCATGTTGGTCTCGACTATGTGAATAAAACTTTTTATATTTGTGATTATTTAAAAACATTTAATTATGCATGCATTCATATATAGTAGTATTCCTATTTGAGTATTTAGTGTTAGATTTAAGGCTGATGTAATATCTGCATGCAAAGGGTCAATTGATTTTAAAAGGTCACCATATTAAGCGTTTCCAAGTGTAGCAGAGTATTTGTTATTATTGTGTTGTATGTAAGAAGGTAAATCATCAGGATGCATATAATTTTCATTATTGAAAGAATACATTTGTTTATTTAAGTTATCTCCTTGACGCATAATGTAGTGCAAATCTTCAACTTTTGTGTATTAGCAGGCTTATATTGGTTATGTAAGATTGCAAAAGCACTGTTAGGGAGGCATTGTTTTTCTCTTGAAAGTTCAGAAAATGTTTCATGGCCTTCATGGTAGATAGCTTGTATACTTGTTTAAATTTGTTATCCATATGTAAAGAAATTGTTGCTCACCTTTTGTGTTTATCTTAAAAGCAAAAATGTTTTTTTTTTTTTTTGCTTGTGGAAAGAAAATGGAAAGACGTGTAAACAGGGGGAGAAATATAGAGTGAGTTTAAAGATTGAGAAGAAAAATAGAGTTAAAAGTAGGAAATTGAATGATTACGATTAATTTAGCCAGATAGGAAAATAAAGTTTTGTTATTTTGTTGTATTGCTTTCTTAGTTAGTAATTTGTTTTGTATTTTGCTTGTATGAGTTATTGGTAAATATGATGATATTTAGGTCTAGCCTATACAAGAGCTATTGGTTTTACCAATATGTTTTAGTCATGTTGTACACCATCATGGCTGCTGTTCAGCATGGCTAAGTGTCAGTGGGGAAAAGGAGAATGGAGTGGATTGTCGTAAAGTGGAGTGTTATGGAGTGGCGTAGAGTGTTATAAAGTGGTGTAGAGAGTCGCAGAGTAGCGTAGAATGGTATAGATTTGAGTGTAGTGAAGTGGAGTGCCATGGAGTGTCATAGAGTAGAGTGGTGCAGAGTGTTGTGGAGGGAAATTAGTGACATAGAGTGGAAGGGTGTAGAGTGGAATAGAGTGTCAGAGTGGAGTAGAGTGTTGTAGAGTGGACTGGCATAAAGTGTTGTGGAGTGATGTAGAGCAGAGTGGTGTGGAGGGTTTTGCATAGAATGGAGTAGAGTTGAGTGACACAGAGGGTCAGAGTGGAGTAGCAAAGAGTGGAGTGGTGTAGAGTGAAGCAGTGGAGTGGAGCAGAGTGGAGTGGTAGGCCGAAGAATAAATGGAGTAAAGGGGCATGGAGTGGCATAGATGCTTAGAGCATTATAGAGTGGGGTATTGTTGTAGAGTGGCATAGAGTGGAGCAGAGTTTTGTGAGTGGAGTGGCATAGAGTGGAGTAGAGTAGAGTGGAGTAGAGTTTATTGGCGTAATGGAGTAGGGCATAGTGGAGTGTCGTAGAGTAGAGTGGACTACAGTGAAGTGGCGTAAAGTACAGTGATGCAAAGTAGATTGGTGTACCGTGCATTGGTTTTGAGTAAAGTGGTGTAGAGTCCATTGGCATAGAGTGCAGTGACCTAGAGTAGAATGGTGCAGAGTAGATAGCAGTGGTGCAGAGTGCAATGGCATAGTGTGAAGTGGCTTACAGTGGAGTGGTGCAGGTTAGAGTGGAGTGGAGCAGGCTAGAGTGCAGAGGTGTAGAGTAGATTGGCATAAAGTGCAGTCGCATAGAGTAGAGTGGTGTAGAGTGCATGGAGTGCAGTGGTGCAGAATAGATTAGAGTGGCATAGAGTGTAATGGTGTAGAGTGTAGTAATGTAGAGAACATTGGTGTAGAGTGAAGTAGAGTGGCGTAGAGAAATTGTGCAGAGTAAAGTGAACTGGCGAAGAGTGCAGTGGTATAGAATGCAGTGGCATAGAGTGCAGTGATGTAGAATAGAGTTTTGTTGTATTCAGTGGCGGAGAGTGCAGTCTGGCAGAGTAGAGTGTCAGAGTGCAGTGTCGTAGAGAGAAGTGGCATAGAGTGCAGTGGTATAGAGTGCATCGGCTTATAGTAGAGTGGTGCAGAGTACAGTGGTACAGTGGCGAAGAGTGCAGTGGTGCATAGTAGAGTAGGGTAGAGTGCACTGGCAAAGAGTACAGTGATTCAAAGTAGAGAGGTGTAGAGTGAAGTGGTGTAGAGTGCAGTGTCATATAGTGCAGTGGTGCACAGTAGATTAGAGTGGCGTAAAGTGTAGTGGTGCATAGTTTAGTGGTGCAGAGTGTAGTGAGGTAGAGTACATTGGCATAGAGTGCAGTAAAGTGGCGTAGAGTGCAGTGGTGCAGAATAGAGTGCAGTGGATCAGAGTAGAGTGGCATAGTAATAAGTTGCAGAGAGTGTAGTGTTGCAGAGTAGAGAGTCGTAGAGCGCAGTGGTGTAGAGTAGAGTGACGTAGAGTGCATTAATGTAGAGTGCAGTGGCATAGAGTGGTGCAGAGTAAAGTGGCATAGAGTGCAGTGGCACAGAGTAGAGAGTTGCAGAGTAAAGTGTATCAGTGTACAGTGCAGTGGTGCAGAGTGGATTAGTGTACAATGTATTGGTTTTAAGTAAAGTGGTGTAGAGTGCAGTGTCATATAGTGCATCCATGTAGAGTCCAGCGGCATATAATAGAGTGCAGTGTGGTAGAGTGCAGTAGTGCAGAGTAGATTAGAGTGGCTTAGAGTAGATTGGAGTAGAGTGCAGTGGCAAAGAGTGCTGTGGCGCATAATAGAGTAGTGTGGGTAGTGGAGTGCATTGGAATAGATTAGAGTGGTGTAGAGTAGAGAGGCGTTGAGTGAAGTGGCATAGGGTGGAGTGGTGCAGAGTAGAGTGCGGTGGCACAGTGTGGCGTGGTGCAAAGTAGACTGCAGTGGTGTGGACATGTGCAGGAGTGGGGTAAAGTGAAGTATGCATGGTGTGGTATCGCACCGCCATTACAGACAACACATCTTCAACTGAAATTACCATTACATTTGCACAGACAGGCAGTTTTACTGCTAAACGTATAGAGCATACAAACGATAATGTGTGAAAATGTCATCCCCTAGTGCAGGGGTCTTCAATCTGTGGGATCCAACCCCCAGGGGGGGCCGTGGAGTCATGGAAAGGGGGACGCGTATTCCCCGGTTGCACTTCGGTCTGGAACTGGAATCCAAAACGTTTGCTCTTCATTTTGGATTCTGAATCGTGGCATCTCAAGGTGCTGTGTGATTGGAGGACATCGTAAAAGAATACAACATCATCACTGTCATCCAATCAGAGAGACTGCAGAGTGAACTTCAGGAAATGCCCGGAACTGGAGCCATACATATATGCACCTGTGGAATGCTTTGGAGTGCTTCAATATATTTTTGTCACCTCTGCCTTGTACTCCGTCCTGTTGCCTTTCCTGGTCTTCATCTTTGCTTCTGCTGCTGCTGCTGTGTTTTTTCACCTGGTGTCCTTTTTGCTCTTCTTCCTCGTGGCTGTCTCTGCACTCTGATCTCCTCGCTGTTGCCTGGTTTCCAAGGCAACCGAAGCTTTGCAGAACTTGTAAGTAAGCCACCTCTTCCCCCGTCTCCCGCCTCATCCACCATGCCCTTGCTTGTCACCACGCAGACACACACACAAACCGTACACACAGGCACATTCCTATCTATAAGAAATTTCCTGAAGCTGTTTCCCACAATACTTTCTTCCTCCTTGAAGATTTGCTCATTTAAAAAATCAGCTTTCTACTGCTGATGACACTGGTTACGTTTCCATCATCTCTGTTTTGCTACCCTCACCCTTTGTATTTTCATGCCCGCCCTTTCCCAACTACTATCTTTGGGATTCCTCTGCTCTGTCCCCGCTGTTAGCTGTTGCCACTCTCCTGTCTCCGTTCGTCATGCTGGCTTGAGGAAAGCCCACATAGGGTGTCTGGGCTCTCATAGGGGGGAATTGGGAGGCTGTCATACTCCCATCTGCGCCACCAGAAGGACTTAGAAAAATTAGCTGAAGTCATACCTGGTGTCCCCACAGGGCTATGGGCTCTGTACTCGGTATGTGGATGTTGCTGGAGGCTGAAAAAACAAATACCTCCACTACGAAAACAAGCATTTTCAATTATAGTCGTTTTGATGTCTGTATATTTTGAAAAGTTGCTCGCAGCTTTGAGTAATTCGGTCTTTGTTTAAACGTGTGGAGAGGAGTTCAGGGTCCAAAGGATGAGGAGCAGCGCAGTGTTCAGAGGGCAGAGTGCCATGCAGGTTTGGTAGGGAACAGCGAATGGCCCTGGTTGAGCAGTGGTGGTTAGGCTCGCACTGCCCTGGTTATAGGCAGGGAGGGACAATAGAGTTATGCAATTTTGCTGGAGCTGTGTTTTCCTGCATAGTTATATATTTGCCTCAATTCCCACTTAATCCATAATTTGCTGTATAGTCAGCAGATTTTAACCCCCCAAAAATTGTTTCTAGCTCAACCTCATCAAAAGTTTCTAAAATGTGGCAACACGTATTCCTGCGGTGTGGAAGGCCCTTCACAAAGGTTGACTAGACATCTTTCTGTTGTTTATTGCTGTATTTTGGTTATAAGCTGGTACTAATGAGGTGAAACTCTGCCCAGTTGGCTCTCTTGGCGTGAGAGTTGGTGGTTTTCTTGAGGGGGGCGATGGTGTTGGCGCAGTCGGTGATCCAGTTGTGCAGGGTTCGGGCTGTGGTGGTTGGGTCATCGTCCGTGGCGGTGGGGGAGGCGGTGAGCTGATCGTAAGAGATCTTTTTCCAGTTCCTGCACTGGAGCTGGTGAGCGCGTTTGCGGGTGATGTTGGTTTTGAAAGTGAAATGGACGCAATGATGGTCCGCCCATGGGAGTTCGGAGGTGTGGCTGAAGGTGATGGAGTTTCCTGCTGTGAAGATGGGGTCGAGGGTGTGTCCTGCTGAATGCATGGGTTCTGGAATGATTTGTTTTAGTCCAATGTTGCGGAGGTTGTCCAGGAAGGAGGAGGAGTTGGGGTCTTGGAGGTTGTTGAGGTGGAAGTTGAGGTCTCCCAGCAAGGTGTAGTCCGAGGAGGTGATGGCGTGCAGGGTGATGATGTTGGTGATGAAGTCGGAGAAAGGTGCGCGGGGTCCGGGTGGTCTGTAGATGAGAGTGTCTCAGAGCGTGGTGGTCGGGTTGGTGTGTATCTTGAAGTGAAGGTGTTCCATCAGGTCTGTGGGCCCGTCGGTGTGGGTGCTCAGTCGAAGGTTGGGTTTGCGAGCAATGCCTCCTTCGGGGCAGTTGGGGCAGTCCTTCTGGGTGATCTTGTAGCCTTCGGGGATGGCGATCATGATGTCAGGTCCCGAGGTGGCGTTCGTCCAGGTTTCTGTGAGGAAGGCGACCTCCGGGGAGGTGCTGTTGAGGAGGTCCTAGATTTCCGCAGCATGTCTGTGGAGGGAGTGGATGTTGAGGAGGATGCATTGCAGGGTATGGGGTGCAGTGGAGTTGTGGCGGCTGGGTTGAGGTGGGTCCTGGGTCACGGTGAAGGTGAAAGAGTGGCGACAATGGCAGCAGGTGAAAGGTCTGTGGGTGTTGATAGGTGAAGAAAGCTTGCAGTTGTTGTCCCGGCCAGTTTTGTGTGCGTAGAGGTCAGAGGAACTGTAGCACTGGCAGGACTGAGGACCAGTGTCCCTGGCGCTGGTCGCGGACGGGCGCATATGGGCTTGCCTTGGCGCGCCAGCGCCCGCCATTAAGTAGGGGTCGGGGGAGGGTGGGACAGCTGGGAGGTGGGAGCACGCAGGAGGTGGAGGGGCCATGGGGGCAGCAGCAGCAGGAAAAGAGCGCGAGGCAAAGGAAAAAGAGAGGCAAAAAGGCAAAACAGAAAGGCAAAGAGAGACAGGCAACATAAACGTTTGAGCAGTATTTGTTTGAGGCCAGTGGTCACCCTCTGTTATGTGTGTGAGTGGCCTTTTGGTGCATCCCCAGTTCAGCAGCGCCTGATGACTGCTGGCAAAGCAAAACAAAAACACACTGAGCACCCTCGTGGTCTTAAAGTTGTCAAATGTGGGGGCGTGGCCAAGCAGCATGGCCGACAGGACGTGAGGTCCTTCGGCTCCCGACCGGCCTGCCACTGAAATCCTGTATTATCCTTTACCCGGACGCCTGCAGCAGATCTGTGGTTGCGGCTGGGGCCCTGCTGGCGCTGGGGGCCCCCTGTGAGGGGGAGGACTTGATCTACAGCCCGGTATCAGCCGCTGTGTCTGGGCGGCCGGCGGCCTGACGAGGGAGCACTACGCGAGGCCGGGCGTCGGCCTGCACCTGACCGAGTCGCGGCTGGCGCTCGGGATCAACGCTTCTGCTCCTGGCTGCTCTGCGGACCCTGGCTAACCTGGAGGGGGTGCCCCTTGCCTTCGGGGGCCCCCCAGAGTGTGTGGTGTCCCCAAGTCACCATGCTGGCGCCTGGGTGTGCTGTGAACCGGGAGGTGCGTCACGAGCCGCCTCCACGTAGGAGTGCCAGAGGGGTTCGATTCTGCGGCCGCTGCCTGGAGACGCCAGGCGGTTGCGTACCACCCCCTGCTGTAAAGGATTGTCCTGCGAGGGCGGGTGGGCGGAGTTAGGCGTGACTCCCTGCGGTGGGCCTGCCCGGCCGTGGGCTTCACGCACCCGTGGAGTGCTGCAGTTGCGCGGCTGGAGGCCTTTACCAGTGGAGCTCCTGTGGACCCCGGAGCCGGCGTTGGATGGCCCTCGGGGCATTGGGAAACACCCCTTGTGTGCTGCACCGGAAGCTCCGTTGAGGAGCTGCTCCTGGAACTCAGCTGATCTGGGCACGGTTAGGGCCTGGAGACATTGTGCCGGCGGTGACCGGCTGCCCGGCCGCCCATTGGAACTGGCCGCTTTGCCTGCTTTTATCTGCGTGGCTGCCCGGGGGTGCCGGCCCTCTGTGGGGAACTCTCGGCTCTCTGACTGGCGGTGTGGCCAAGTTGCGAGGCTCTCCTGCAGCGCTGCGGAAATCTCCTGCGTGCACCTGAGCACAGCCTCTGAGACGGGCGCCGCCCCGGAGTGAGCGGTGGGTGCCACTGCTGGCAGGCCCCCTCTGTGGTAGCTGGAGCAGTGCCCATGATGAGGTGAGCGGCCCCGGGGCTTGGTGGGATCCTTGCGCCTGCACCTGTTTTGAGGTCCGCCTGGGTAGGGGCTCCAGGCTGTGCTGGATGTGGGACAGCTACCCTCTGGCCGCCGGCTGGGACTATCACGAGCTGT
Organism: Calotriton arnoldi; assembly: GCA_963921515.1. NCBI lineage: Eukaryota > Metazoa > Chordata > Amphibia > Caudata > Salamandridae > Calotriton > Calotriton arnoldi. The sequence goes on from CAWUFW010009183.1 coordinate 212,693, forward strand.
GAGGGTTTGGGGACGCCTAGGGGCTTCCTGGGTCTAGCGCCATGGGTAGAGACAAACTGCCTCGTTCCTCTGCCCCCAACACAATCACGCAATACACCACACAACGCCTCCCCATGCAGCGGATCACCCGTCAGACGGAATCGGAGGGAGATGGCGGAGCCACTGACGAACCATCCCGAGCAGAGCTCCTGGAGGCGATACAGTGGTCCCGCAACGACTTGGAGAAGCAGATTGAGATGGTCTCCATTGATGAAAACCTGCTGAGGGTGGATCTGCGGAAAGTTGCAGACAAGGTCTCAACGGCGGAAGGGAACATTGTGCAGCTTTAGGGAGAGGTGGCGTCTCTGAAGCAGCAGGTCTCGCAGCTGACGTCCACCACCGGAGCGCTGGAGCGCCGTGCGGAAGAAGCTGAGGGAAGGGCCCGTCGCAGTAATATCAGGGTCCTGGGCATTCCGGAGCGCTCAGAGCAGGGAAATGCGGAGCGATTCCTTAAAAACTGGACACCCACCAAGGTCTGTCCTACGGGCCTGTCGGAGGTTTTTGTGGTGGAGAGGGCCCACAGGGCGCTGGTTCCTCCGCCGCCGCCGGGGCCCCTCCTAAAGCCCTTATCGCCAAAATCCTGAACTACTGGGACAGGGACTGCATCTTGAAAGCTGCGAGGGAAGCACCGAATCTCACCTACGATAATGCTAAAGTCTCAATATATCCGGACTATACCCGGCAGGTGCAGGAACAGAGGAAATCTTTCCTCTGCATCAAGCAAAAGCTCCGCGAACTACACCTACAGTACATGTTGCTGTACCCGGTGAAGCTCAAGGTGATATCTCAGGGAAAGGCCCACTTCTTTGACTCCCCAGAAGAGGTGTGGGAGTGGCTTGAGATCCGGGGAGAGGCGCTCCCTCAGAGGGAACAGAGGGGCTCCCGGAGCACATGGGGGACCAGGCCCCCGAGGAATCGGAATGGCAGACACAGGAACCGATCTGCCAGCGTCGCCCAAGCGGAACGGCAGAGGATCACAGTGGGAGATGACGGAGCCCTGCGAGTAGACTCTTCGGACCCCGACAGTTCACCTCTGCAAACCGAGACAGACACTCCAGATGTGGGACTAGTGCCAGAGACTCTGCTATCGACCAACCATGTGGTTCTGGAAACTGTAATGGACCCTCTTACACCCACTCCAGACTTACCATGAATGTGAGGTCTTTTCTTTTCCTTTCTGGGGTGTGGGGCTACTAGTTTGGTAGACTAGGGGCCATTGACGCGTGGAGACTCTGGTGCAGCGTGTCCTAGGTATGTACCTCTGGGGCAGTGACTTGGGAGGGGGATCGGGACGGAATATGATACTGCTTGAGATCCCATATGCACCCTGCGGGGTTAGCGGAATGGACTGGTTTGGTTGTACCAGAACTATAAAATTGGGCAGCCCGGGGTACTGATGTACGCTATGTGGCTTCTGGGCTGGGTTGGGAGTCCGAATTGGGTTTTCTTTTGCTTTTTGGGAAGTTTTCAGCCTCTGTTGGGCTGATGGGGCAGCTGTGCACGTCCTGGCACCAGCATGGGAAGAGCAGTCCTGCATGTATAGTTATCAGTATATTGCTCGTGGGAGGGGTGAGGGTGTTTCTGGGGGGTTGTTATTGTTTTTCCTTTTGTATTGTTTGTGCAGCATGTGGGGTACAGGTTATATGTAGCTATTCAGGAAGGGCAACGCATAGAAACCGGCTGTTTTATCGTCAATGGGATTCAAACTCTTAAGCTGGAATGTGAGGGGCTGGGTACATGCACCAAGAGATATAGGGTCCTGTCCTTTCTCCGGAGACATCAGGTTTCGATAGCGTGCCTCCAAGAAACCCACTTGAATGAGGAGGGAGCTCAGAAGCTAGCAAAGAAATGGCGGGGACAGGTATTCCACTCTTCACTTTCCACTTATGCCAGGGGAGTCCTTGTGTGGGTGGCCCCGGGGACCCCTTTCGCCCTTCAGTATATGGAAGCTGATGTCCATGGGAGATATATACTCCTTAGAGCTAAGTTGGATGGGAGAGACATTGCTATAATTAACACTTATGCCCTGAACACGGACGATCCAGACTTTTTTCAGACCTTGCAGGAGGTCCTGGTGTCGGAATTAGAAGTCCCGTTGATCTGGGTGGGGGATTTTAATTGTGTGCTCGATCCGGACCTTGATAGGTTCCCGCCTCGCAGGGGCACGAAACCGAGGATGACAGTGATGCTTCGGGAGGTTATGGAGAATATAGGCGCCGGGGATGTATGGCGTCAGAGTCACCCAGCCCAGAAAGTGTACACCTGTTTCTCACCCTCTCATAACACTCACAGCCGGTTAGACAGGATCCTAGTGGCAAACCCAGACACTGCTATGTCCTTTGAGGTGACACATCAGGCGCGCTTCTTATCTGACCATTCCCCTGTGGCTTGCGTGATTGACTAGGGGGTCCCGGTTCGTCGCCCCCGGACTTGGAGGTTACCGGCGGAGGTGCTCGAGGACCCGGTAGGGAAGCAACACATAGAATCTGCCATAACCGACTATGTCGATCTAAATTGGGAGGGACCTGACTTGTCACGGGCTACGAAGTGGGAGGCCTTAAAAGCGGTGGTGAGAGGGGCCTGCATGGGTCTCACAATTGGGGTCCACCGGCAACTCCAACGAGAGCTACAAGATGGGGAACAACGCCTCCTAGAGGCACAGACCCGAGACGCTCCGGATGCAGTGGATGGGGCGAGGGAACACGTCCTCCGGGAGCGCGTACATGACATTTGGGACAGGCTCGACAAATACACCCTCACACAATATAGACAACGCCTCCATAGGGGGGGGATCAGTGCTTAATTTGTGCCGGTGCTTTCCGGTGCTTAGCACCGGCACTTAATTATCAGGGCCGGGTCTACGCATCTGCTGCGCACGTCACACATTGATGTTTTTAAAATGTACCTTTTACTGTACTCGGTGCAGCCGCAGTGTGTTTTTCACGTATCCCGAGTGTGAGTCACGGCGTTTAACAGTGTTGCGGCTGTGAGACTTCTTAATCACTTAGCCTGCAGCCCAAATATTCATAAATTAATAATAAATATAATATGTTGATCATGGCGACGCGGGCGCGGCCCTTCTAGTTCAGTCAGTGCAGGGTTGACTGTTGCCACTTGCCGGTGGGTGGGTCGCGGAACACACACACACTGATTTATTTGGGCGGGCCGCGGGGCCGGAGGTTCTGATGGGGTAGGGGCTGTGCGCGTAGCATGCGCAGATTTTTTTCACATTGCCACCACCAGTTGCCAGTGCCACGCCCCAGCATAACCACCGCAGCTCACCACGAGTCATTGCCGTTCAAGACAGCCCGACCCGACCGACGATGACGTTAAGGGCAAAGCAGGGCAGCCTGTGCAGGCATCGATCAGCAGCCAGTAGTACAGTACGGTCTGGTAGCAAGCAGCACCAGGCCGCCTAATCGTACTAATTAAAGCAAAGGCAGTGCAGCCAGTGTGTGTCCCTGCCGGCCGGCCGGCCCACCACGAGTAACGGTAAGAAGTTAAGCAGTAATTGTAAACGACGATTATTAGGATCATCATGGATGTGATTCATTCAGATTCACTGAATGCCAGACCATGCAGATCAGTGCCTGGCCTAGTAGTAGCCGCGGAAGCCGCCACTCCCACCGGCCGTAGCAGTACACTTAAGTTATATGTATTCGATAGGGCCTGCCCTGCCGGCGCCGCAGTACTGGCCTGCCGGGTAAGGTGTAAGGAAGTTAAAAGGCCAATGCGAGGCTAGCCGCTAGCGTAAAATAAAAAGAGGAGCCAGATGTCATACATGGGGGGGCTCATTTTGATTGGACAGTTTTCTATCTTTTAAGATAGCAATCAGCAGGCTTCGGGTGCATTGGCTCTCAGAGGGAGTAGTCCTACAGATGGGCGGCGGTGCTGAGTGCTGGACTCCTCGATGTTGCACAGCACACATGCCCAATGACCATGCGTCCAATTTCCAGCCCTCCTCCTATAGTATTAAAACACCGGCATCACTCTGGTTGTTTAAGCAGCACGTGCCATGCCCCTCCCTGCCCGTAGATGGTTTCTTGCTTCCAGTCTGCTGCCGAGCAATGCCTTACCCGCCCAGCGCTCCAAAAGAATTTTATTAAAAAGGAGTTTGGGCACACTCGCCCAAATGCTTGGCGGCATCCTGGCAGTCCTCCTGACCGGCCATATTCCAGATTGATTCATCATCAGGCTTTAAAGTTGAAACCTTGTGCACGCACAACGCACGCACCGGCAGTCCGGCACCCCATCGTTGTAAAAAAGCACTTCTTGCAAAAGTTTGCAAACATGCGATTGACTGAGCATGGATGGAATATATATGCAACACAGAGCACACTGTAGCTGTTTATTATACAAGGACTGATTGGTTGGTAGCTCTCGGATTTCCGTTGCCTGGTTTATTACTACCCGCGGTAGACCGAATTGTTCCCAGTTTTGCAGAGACCCCCATTTGTCACAGTCGTTGGCCGCTAAGTGCATTCTTGCAGGTGAGTCTGCAGTATGAGAGAGCAGGCAGGTCTAACACTGTCACCAAGAGGCAGGCAGATGACCCCTCTAAAACTATGCGAGACTCCCAAGTCCTGAATGTCACTGCGAGAAATAGACCGCTATAACACTTGTTTTTGAGAGCCACGCTAGTGCCGTTTGGAGGCAAGTGACACGGTGACACCCATCACACCCCTGGAGACTTCTCACAGTCACTGTACTGAGACATCTTTAACTCAGTTTGAGAGGCACTTCGCTGTCCCTGATACAGCTGCAGTCTTGAGCACTGTGAGAGACTCCTCACTGCCACTGAGAGGTATGATTTATAACACTGAGAGACCCCTGTTACTGTGAGGCGACACCTTTAACACTAGCTGAGAGATGTCTGTTATTGGAAGACAGATTAAGTCTTGCTGTGATGTTAGAGAGACGCCTGTCATTGACAAACACAGGTTACTTCCTCTTTAGGCACAGCACATCCTGCTGAACGCCCACATCACGGCACCCAAGTTGCCCAACTGAATAGTGAGACAGTAGTATATCGGGCGAGAAGCAGAACATTTCTATAGAATCAAAAAATAACAAAAAGACTGCCTTATTAGTAGAGGTCTGCAATGTAACACAATAACTCCAATACAACAACAAAATACCCCACTTCACCTACACAAATTGTGCTCTTATTAATGCTCTTATTAACCACCCGACTCTTGAAACTCGTGGTGTTGCAAACCTTCTCCCCCCAACTGCAACTTATACCATCTATCACCCCTACTCCCTCTTCATCCATGTATCCACCTATACCAGGCCACACACAGTTTTCATAACTTTCAACCTCTTGCCCCTGCACCTTCTGAGGTGTCTTATTTGTTTGCTCCCCTCATGCCTGCTGGGCTGGTTAGACCTTCACAATGGTTAGACAACCAGGAAACCCCGATTGGGTGTACCGTGTTTTCCTGCCCTGCCCCCACCACAACATAAAATCACCCATCACTGATTCTTCTAGCACCACCACAGGTTCTTCCCCTAGATGCTTACCACATTTTCTCTTAAATTCAGCAGATACGCTTATTTGCCATGAAAGACAAATGCACACCATCCGAATGATACAACGAGAATTCCTCTACCATAATGTTGCTGTGTGCAAGTACTCTGAGACCATGCTATCCTCAAAAGACCATCTCCTCTCTTTAATTTCTTTCTCGCTCTGCCTGAGGCCGCATACTTACTGGTCCCTTTCCACACATAGAGTAAGTGGGTGGAGCCAGTAGAGGGAGTGGGTGGAGCCAGAAAAAAGTGGGTGTGGCCTCCGACAAACATTTGAGCACCTGCACTTCATATTTTACAAATTAAGCACTGGGGGGGATAAATCGAGCCGTTTGTTGGCCTGGATTCTCCGACGAGAACAGGCCCCTGCCGCGATCGTGGCTCTGCGGGAGCCCACTGGTGGACTGGTCCACTCAGAGGTGGGGCTACTGCGAGTCCTGAAATCCCACTTACAGATAGTATATACCGCAGACCCAGCTGTCGGTGAGTCAACTTATCTCCCATACCTGCGCGTACTGACTCTTCGGTCTATCCCTGAATCGGCAAAGAAAGAGCTAGAAGAGCCCCTTACACTGGGGGAGGTGACCTCCGCGCTGCAACACTTACCAAGAGCTAAGTCCCCGGGGAGTGACGGGTACCCTCCTGAGTTCTATCAGGCATTTGCGGGTACGCTTCCCCACCTCCTCTTGCAGGTGTATCTTGAGGCCTTTGCGCGAGGTGTTCTCCCGCCCAGCATGAAGCAGGGAGAGATATGTATGATATTAAAGCCGGGGGGGATGCGCATGAGCCCTCGTCGTACCGACCGATTACGATGATTAACACGGATGTTAAAATTCTGTGTAAGATCTTGGCCGCTCGATTAAGCCCATACATGCCGCAGTTGGTACATGAGGAACAATGTGGTTTTATACCGGGTAGAAACACGGCTATGAATCTGTGCCGGCTTAATCATGTAATGCATGAAGTACGCAGTCGGGAGGAACAGCTGGCACTGGTCTCCATCGACCTCGCCAAGGCATTCGATACGGTGGACTGGGGGTACCTTTTGGAGGTCCTACGAGCCATGGGCCTGGGACCCTACTTCTGTCGTTGGATTCGCATACTGTACACGGAACCCCACGCGAGGGTTAAGCTTGGGGGCGCACACTCAGAAGACTGGCAGCTCGGTAGGGGCACTCGTCAGGGGTGTCCCCTTTCACCTTTATTGTTCGCCCTGGCCATAGAGCCTTTCGCGGTCCGGATCAGGGCAGACATGGATCAGTGGGGCATTAGAGTGGGCAACACAAGCCACATTATCTCCCTCTATGCCGATGATGCCCTGTTTTATTTGGCCTCTCCCCGGGACGCATTACCTGAACTGCTGCGCCAATTGGACAGATTTGGTGAGGTGTCTTGATTGCGGCTTAATCGGAACAAGTCACTGATTTTTCCATTGGCTGAACTAGCCTCGGTACCCCTGGAAGATCTTCCGGACCTGGGGCTGCATTGGGAGCGGGAGGGTTTCCGATACTTAGGGATACAGGTGGCGCCGATGGATACACAGGTGTTGGCCAGGAACATAGACCGGGTTACTACGTCTCTACAGTGCTCGGTGACTTTTTGGAACACCCTTCCACTATCATTAATGGGTAGGCTGGCCATCTCTAAGATGGTGATGCTGGCCAGGGCCCTATATACTCTCCAGAACTCACTATGCCCATTACCGGCGCGCGTCTTTAAGACCCTGAATATGATTCTCACGTCCCTGCTCTGGGCAGGACGGCGCAGTAGGGTAGCCCTTAGCACTATTATGCGTAGTTATGAGGAGGGCGGCCTGGAAGCTCCGCGCTTTGATTTATATTACTATGTTGCCCAATTACAACCGGCGGCGCACTGGCTGACTGACGTGGACAACTGGGAGAAACGCCTGCTGTCGGGCAGGGTGGATACCCTGGCACTCCAGGAGGCGCTGATGCGGGGCAGGGGAGCGGACGCGACTCACCCCTATCTGGTGAGACATACGGCCGACATGTGGCAGCGGTTTGTGGAGAAGGTTTTAAGGAAAGCCCCATTCCATAGGGAGCTCCAAATCTGGGTACTGGCACCATTCACTGACATGGGAAGACACATGTCCTTTCAACCCTGGAGGGAGGGTGGTTAGCGAAGTTCTTGCCGACCTTTTTCCTAATGAAACATTTATTACCTATGAACAGGCGGAAGAGAGCTTTGGCCTCGGTCAGGGCCAATTCCTCCATTACAGAGGAATTCAGGAGGTAGTGAAGGTCACCTGGCCACAATACCCGGACATTCCACACCCGACTCAAACTCTAGATATCCTGATATCGTGTGGTGCTGGTCGCAAACTGATCTCTCTCCTTTATAAAGCCATGAAATGGGACTCTGCTCCCCCGGTGCCGCAATCCAGGGCCGCCTGGGAAGGGGATTTAGGCGCCCAGTTGGAGGAGAAACAATGGGCATACATAGGCTCCCTCACACGCACTGTCTCCTGTAATGCCAGATTTAAACTGACACATTTTAACTTCTTGCATCGCACCTACCTAACCCCGGTATCATTCAAACGCATTTCACGAGAAAGGGATGATAGATGCCCCAGATGCGGCGTAGGGAAAGCGGGCTTTCTACACTTGGCCTGGGAGTGCTCGGCTGTCAGGCAGTTTTGGGCGGAGGTAGTCGGCAGGATTAGTGCAGCCACTGGTATTCAGGTACGACCGGAACCCTTGTATTGCCTGCTTGCATCGATTAGGAAGCCCAAGAACAGGAAACTCCCATTTAAGTTGCTACAACTGATGCTTGTGCTAGCTAGGTGCAGGGTGGCCATCACATGGATGGGACAGAGAGCCCTGGAAGTGTCGGTCTGGCTCAGAGACGTACGAGAGTGGTCTCTAGCCGAAGAAGTCCATATGAAACTTACCCGCAGGGACGAGAAGCTGCAGGACGACTTGATGATTTGGTGGGAAATGTGCACTTCTGGGTTGACGGAGGGGGAGCCCTCTACTCTTGATACGCTTGAGAGTGGGGGCAGCGGGTCAGATGTGGAAGACTACCCTAATCACGATTGGAGGCAAGAGAGATGATTCCAGCAAAAAGTGGCCTGGGTTTCATTGGTGTGCCCCATGCTTAAGTCTCACTATGTTATACTTCCGAATGATTATGTATCCCTATTGTGTCTATTGTGCCTTTTTACCTCTGATGCTATCACCTGTACCAAGTATTGCCAATCACACCATCGGCATGCTCCTATATGCTGTATCATTAACAATCTGTTCTTCTTATTGCAAAATGAAAAATAAAATTTCTAAAAAAAAAAAAAGTTGTCAAATGCATTATGAGTGATTTTGGGGCAAATAGGATGAGCCAGAAGGTCTAACAAAATGGCAGAATGCCACCAATGTCCACGCATGTAAGGACATTCATTCCTACAAGAGAAAGAGAGATGAGAAAGAGAGGTTAAATGCAACAAAGGAGATAGAATATGAGAGCAAAGACAAGAAAGTCAATCGAGGGATACAATGTACCATTGAGTAACCAAGAGTCTACCACAACAGCCTGCACTTGTCTGGCAGGGTTTCCAAGTTAGCACTGCAAGGCTGGCTTTTGCTGGATAGCAGTGGTCTTCCTTCTGATATCAATTATGACAGGGACAACAGCCTTTTAGTCCTTCTGTCTTTCATGAAGAAGATGGCTGGAGATCAGGAGCTGGACTAGCCTCCATAGAGCACACTAAGGTAATTAATTTGGGCACGAACAGTAGATTTTTGGTCTCATTAGCAGGTAGGAGGTAGATTCTAAGCATTTCATCCACCCATGTTACCTGTTGGTATCAATGGGTATGCGTTCATGAGAAGGGGAACCGTGGTAATGCTCACAACACCTGCTCAAGCAAGGAAGCCAGGACCAGCTGCAATTTCTGATTTAAGCATGTGGAAGGAACCTTATGTGTTATTCGCATAGAGAAGATTTTGAAGACATTTTGAGAACTGCAAAAAGTTTTTTTTTTTTTAAAAAGACAACTATACTGCATGCAGCAGCAAGTCTATTGAAGTCTATAATATTGAACTTTGGAATTTTGTATCATAGGTCAAACATACATTTGACATGGATCATTTCCTGTTGCTAAAAGATGGTAGAGTACTCAAACGAAAGGCCGAAACAAATGGTGAGAAAAGCGCTGCAAAAATTAGGGCCTATGATACCTCCTACCTGGACTTTGGATTCACCTGCATCACCATAAATGGCGAAATTAGGCCACAGTGTGTGGTTTGTGGCATGACCTTGGCTAACGAAAGTCTGAAACCAAATAAATTAAAGCGTCACTTGGAATCAAAAACACGGCTCACTGGTAGGATAGAATACAGATTTTTTGCCAGAAAGCTTGAAGACATCATCCACCAAAAAGAAGCTGTGAAAAATGTGGTCTCCACGCCAACACATGCCTTGAAAGCATCTTACCAAGTGGTGTACCACATTGCCAAAAACAAAAAGCCTTTTACAGATGGGCAAAAAGTGATTTTTCCTGCAATTCTTGACGTGGCCAGGACAATGCTTGGTGAAAAAACGGTGGAGAAGTTGAAAATGGTGCCCCTCTCAGACACAACAATTTGCAGCCTCATCTCTGACATGTCAGAGGATATCCACAGACAACTCACAGCATGCTTGAAATTGAGTTTATTTGCTTTGCATTTGAATGAAGCAACTTACTTATCTAAGTAAGCTCATTTAACTGCTTATGTCCGATACTGCCTCAAAACGTTAAGATTGGAAGATTTTTTATTCCATAAACCAATCAAGGGACAGGTAACAGCATCAGTTTGATATTCACAATGACTTCCTGTGCTCCAGTGGCTTAAAATGGGACAGCTGTGTTGGTATTTGTATGGATGGTGCTCATTCCATGTGTGGGGCTAGAGCAGGCCTGAAAGCCAAAGTGTTGAAAGTGACTCCTCATATTCTATGGACCCACTGTATGATACACCTGGAAGCCCTTGCAGTCCAAAACATGGATAGAGAACTTGTGGATGTGTTGAATTCTGCTGTGAAAATTGTTAATTTTATAAAGGCTCATCCACTAGAGCTCATCCATTTGTAAATGTTATATGCAGAAATAGGAGCTGAACATGATGGTTTACTTTTCCATACAGAAGCCCGATGGTTATCCAGAGGGAAGGTTCTGAATCACATTTTTGAATTGAGAAATGAAGTACAACAATTCCTTGTGGATTTGGACCCGTACAAAGCAAAGCAGTTGAGTAATCCCCGTTAGCTTGTGCTTTTAGCATACCTTGCAGACACCTTTGATAAATTAAATTCGTCTTTGCAAGGAGCTGAAAGTACATCTTTCACCATGTACAAAAAAATATCAGCTTTCAAGAAGAAGAAGCTGGAGTTGTGGAGAAGACTAATTCAAGATGGTCTGCATGGGGCATTCCCATGTTTAGCAGAACATGTTGAGGACACAGGATATGAACTTGAAAGTGCTGCTGAGGTCATAAGAAATCAATTGACTTCTCTCAGGGACAGTTTAGAAAAGTATTTTCCTGAGGACACTGATCATGACAATGTCTTTCAACCTTTTCTAGTGTATGCAGGTACTCATCTCCCAGTGCACCTTCAGGAAGACCTAATTGAGGTCCAGAGTTACTGTGTTCTCCAGATGAAATTCAGAAAAATCTCATTGGGGGAACTTTGGCTGAAAATGTCTGAAGAACATTCAAGTTTGTCAAAAATTGCAGTTAAGGCTCTTCTGCCTTTTATGTTTATGTTCGGGGGATTTGTAAAGCGCATGGCTGCCCGAGGGCTTCCCAGCGCTGAGGAGAGGAGGAGGAGGTAGTGAGAAGACTTAAAGAATCATCACGGGAACAGCCATGTCTTAAGTTTTTTTCTAAAGCTGCGTTAATCTTTCAGCAGTCTCAATTCCCTGGTCATGGTATTCCAAAGCTTTGGAACCAGGTATGAGAATGATCTTCCTCCCCATATTGACCTTTTTATCCTCAACGTCTTCATGAGGTGGTCTGATGATGATCTAAGGGACCTCTTAGGCACATATGGGGAAATGAGTGTCCTAAGCAAGGCTGGGCCCCTGTCATTCATGGCTTTGTGAGCCAGGCAGAGGGATTTAAATGTGATCCTGGCTTTGTGAGCCAGGCAGAGGGATTTAAATGTGATCCTGAATTGGATGGGCACCAAATGAAGCTGTTTCAGGGAAGTTTTCACTGAATCCTTTCTAGGTATTTTTAGAAGTAGCCTGGCTACCGCGTTTTGTGCTATCCTCAATCTGTTTGCAACATATTTTGGGGAACCAAGATACAGGGAATTGCCGTAGTCCAGGCGTGAGACTACCAAGGCCTGGACCACGGTTCTCCGTGTCTGTTCTGGGATAAGTGTTATGATCTTACAGATCATTCGGAGTATACCAAAGCAGGTAGGTGCTAGTTTTGAGTTTCCATTGATAGGTTGTGATCCAACCACATCCCCAGATTCTTTATTGACAATTTGGGGATGGGGGTGTACCCCAGTCTTGTGGCAAGCTGATCGTAGCCCAGGGCCCGGGGTTGTTTCCCAGGATCATCAATTCTGTTTTATCACCATTCAGCTTTAGGCTGAAGCTGGCCATCCAGCTGGCCACTTTTTCCATGCATGGAACCAGTTGGAGGTGGTTAGAGTTAGGGCCCTCCAGCACTGATACTACAAGTTGTGTGTCGTCAGCATACGATAAAATTGACAGCCCGAACTCCTGAACAATTTTGGCTAATGGGCACATGTATAAATTAAACAATGTGGGGCTGAGCGCTGAGCCCTGCGGGACTCTGCATGTAACTGGCAACGTATCTGATGGGTAGGTGGATTCCATTATCTGAAACAATCTGTCACTTAGAAAAGGGGAAAACCATTGAAGAGCTTTATCCTGAATGCCTACCTTCCTCATCCTACGTATCAGGGTGCGGTGGTCCACAGTGTCAAAAGCAGTGCTTAGGTCAAGGAGCAGAATTGCGGCAAAGCCCCCCTGATCGAGTATCCCTTTAAGCTCCTCGGTGACCGCGAGGAGAGCCGATTCTGTACTGTGTTGCGGTTGAAAACCCAACTGAGTCTTGTGTAAGATATTGTTCTCCTCTAAAAACTGTGAAAGGGTGTGATTGTCGTGTTTTTCCGCTAATTTTAGCAGGATGGGTATCAGTGAGATGGGGCGGAAATTCCCCAGTACCATGGGATCTAAGTGGGGCTTCTTCAGCAATGGTCTAACCATTGCATGTTTCCACTTCTTAGGTACTATCCCAGTTTTGAGAGATAAAGAGAGGAGCTCTGCTGTAGTGGAAAGGATGGTGTCCCCGCCCTGGAGTAGGATATGTGGAGGTGCTGGGTCTTGGGGAGAGCCAGATTTGTTGTTCCTCAAGAGAAGACCGGTATTTTGCTTACTCATGGCAGTGAAGTGGTCTGGTACAAGAGCTGTTGCCTGCCCAATGTGGTCTTCTCCTTGATATTGGTCTAGCCTACCGGGGTTATCCTGCAGTGATTTGGGTCCACCCATACTGTTCTCTTGCAATGAGATGTAGATGCTATCTACTTTGTTTTTAAATAATGTAGCTAGCGCGTTACATCGCTCCTTAGAAGATTGATGAGGGGAGACGCCTTGCTCTATAGTAGTCAGTGATTTGAAGATCTTAAATAGTTCTCTAGGGGAGTTGGACGCCATATTAATTCTCTCCTCAAAATGTTTGGGCTGTGCTTCCTTGATTTCGTCATGGTAGTGTCTAGTGGCCTTCTTATATTGGATCTTAAGGTCGGGGTCATAGGATTTCCTCCAATTCCGTCAATTTTCTTACATTTTTTCCTCAAGGAGGCTAAATGACTGTTGAACCATGACGCTCTCTTAAGATTGCGTTGTGTTCTTGGTCTAGATTTCTGAAGGCATTGCTCAGTCGCTTGGTTGATCCAATCTGACCAAATCGTATCGGCCTCATCTAGGTTTTTGTTAGGAAGGGATGTGAGGATTCTAGTGTATTGACCAATTTTTCCGGTATGAGCCTTGGCAATTTCCTGCATGAATTCAAGCTGCATTGGACAGTGTTTGTGTAGGTGTTTCTGTCAATGAAAACGGAATGAAGCAGTGATCTGACCACGGAACTGGGAAAGGTGTATTCACCTCAATTTTAGGGTAATTGGAAAAGATAGGATCAAGAATGTGCTCTTTCTCATGTGTTGCGGAGCCCACAAGTTGAGTAAGTTGCATGGCTTCCAAATCTTGTAGGAGTCTTCTGGTGGATGGGTTGTTATGTTCATCTATGTGTATTTTAAAATCACCAAGCAAGGTTACGAATCCTTTTCCCACAATGGTGCTGGCTATGAGGTCAGGGAAAACATCTAAAAATGCGCTGCATGGCCCTGGAGGCCTATAAATAAGAATACCGGAAAATGAGCAAGTGGGGGAAAATTAAATTCTGAATTGTACAATGTCGCAGTTGGTTACCGTCAGGGGTGAAATCAAGCAGCTAAACTCTTCTTTGTAAATAATGGCCACTCCACCACCTGGCTTTCCCTCCCGATCCTGTCTGCTAATGCCATAGCCCAGGGGGAGGGCCGTGACTATGTCCGGTGTTGAACTTTCTTTAAGCCAAGTCTCCGTTATAAATAGCACATCCAGTAGTTCTTCCTCTATTAGGAGCCTGATCTCTATTTTGTGTACTGGAAGCGATCTGCAGTTAATTAGCCCCATTTTCCATTGTGCATTCTTTCCTAGGATGTCCTGTCTTATGCTTTTGCTCTTTAAGTGCTTTCCTAGGGTAAAGTTACAATGGTGACAAACCTCCCCATTACCTATTGGGCTGTCAGGCATAAGGATGTATGCGCACTGTAGGGTCAGTGCTGGCGTGAGCCGTAGCAGTTCGCCTGTGTTGTATCTAATTCGTCATTAAGATATAATGGGGTAACCCATAGAAGTCAATGGACCTGGGTAATAATTGGTATAGAAAAACAATGGTCCTAGACTTATGTTAAATTTTAGTTGTCTGAAACAATCATAAACAGCATGAGGTACATATATAGTTTAAATCAATAATGTACCATTAACTTATTTAACGAGCATTCAAATATATCCTCAAAATTCAAAGAAGGCACACACTATTGCTTTTTTTGCTTTTTTTGGTGACTCGTATTTTATTCGGTCACTTTTCATAACATATTATCATATTCAATGTTCAAGATAAAGGGTGGTTGCTCCAAGGAAAAATGTGAAGAAAGAAAGTGCTCGTGAAGTAAGATAGAATAAACAAGAGGGGGATCCAATCAAGCAAAACAATGATTCATCATTATTTACATTACAATCTCATAAGCAAAACTGGTCGTGATTCATGATTGCACCAGTTCTACATTAGGCCTGTCCAATGGTTAATTCATAGTTATTCTTTATGTTCTTTCTCAAAGTTAGCAAACAACGTTCGTCTGTAAGCAAGTAGGACTGGGATAGTATACAGTACAGGCCCCGAACAGGGGAGAGTGTCGACGTTTCGACCCTAGTGCAATGAGGGCAGTTTGTATCCTCTGCGAACGGGTCTTCCTCAAGACAGAAAGGAGGGATGGGGGAAGCAACTGATCATGGGTGATGCACAGTAAAGTGCCGCCCCTAGTTATGGATTTAAAGGTCCGCATAGAATTGCGGCTTGGTGCACAACAGTTTACCTTCAATCAATGGGTGAGAAAAATCGCCACAGCGTTGATCATGGGTGATGCACAGTAAAGTGCCGCCTCTAGTTATGGATTTAAGGTCTTCAATCAATGGGTGAGAAAATCGCCCACAGCGTCTCAATGAATCATCTTGCACAGCCGGGGGAATCCAGCTGGTCTGCTCAAGTAGTGCCAGACCAGCTGGATTCCACGGGCAGTGCGAGATGATTCATTGAGACGCTGTGGGCGATTTTTCTCACCCATTGATTGAAGACCTTTAAATCCATAACTAGGGGCGGCACTTTTACTGTGCATCACCCATGATCAACGCTGTGGGCGATTTTCTCACCCATTGATCGAAGGTAACTGCTGTTACCAAGCTGCAATTCTTTGCGGACCTTTAAATCCTAACTAGGGGCGGCACTTTACTGTGCATCACCCATGATCAGTTGCTCCCCCATCCTCCTTTCTGTCTTGATGAAGACCCGTGCGCAGAGGATACAAACTGCCCTCATTGCACTAGGGTCGAAGCGTCGACACTCTCCCTGTTCGGGGCCTGTACTGTATACTATCCCAGCCCTACTTGCTTACAGACGAACGTTGTTTGCTAACTTTGAGAAAGAACATAAAGAATAACTATGAATTAACCATTGGACAGGCCCTAATGTAGAACTGGTGCAATCATGAATCACGACCAGTTTTGCTTATGAGATTGTAATGTAAATAATGATGAATCATTGTTTTGCTTGATTGAATCCCCTCTTGTTTATTCTCATCTTACTTCACGAGCACTTTCTTTCTTCACATTTTTCCTTGGAGCAACCACCCTTTATCTTGAACATTGAATATGATAATATGTTATGAAAAGTGACCGAATAAAATACGAGTCACCAAAAAAGCAAAAGCAATAGTGTGTGCCTTCTTTGAATTTTGAGGATATATTTGAATGCTCTTTAAATAAGTTAATGGTACATTATTGATTTAAACTATATATGTACCTCATGCTGTTTATGATTGTATCTAATTCGTCTGCGGTGGTCTGAGGAGGCTCAGGCAGGGTTCCTGGCCTCTGGTCCCGGTCGGGCGTGGCCTCTGGTCCCCTGCACGTCCACGCCGCTGCCGACATAAATAGGCGTTCCAGAGAACAGCTAAAGCGCCAACCTTCCCTGACTCTATGGCAGCTTGAGGACAGCGGTCCTCTCTCTGGTTCTAGCAGTTGCCCCGCCCCTGAACAGCCATCCAACAACTCTGACCGACAAGGTGCTAAAAACAGTAGGGAGTGGAATCCAATACACATCTTAAAAAACAGTATTTAAAACAGTATTTAAAACATTCAAATCAGATTCAAACAGTCAATTGATAAATATGGTAATTTTTGGCAATTCCTCACTTAACGATCCAACTGTCCCTCTGAGCAACGCTGTCAACAGCGCATCTGCGCTGCTGCCGACATAAATAGGCGTTCCAGAGAACAGCTAGAGCACCAACCTTCCCTGACTCTAAGGCAGTTCGAGGACAGCGGTCCTCTCTATGGTTCTAGCAGTTGCCTCGGCCTTGAACACTCGTCCAACAACTCTGACCGACAAGGTGCTAAAAACAGTAGGTAGTGGAATCCAATACCCGTCTTAAAAAACAGTATTTAAAACAGTATTTAAAACATTCAAATAATATTCAACAGTTGCTTGATATATATGGTAATTTTTGGCAATTCCTCACTTAACGATCTAACTGTCCCTCTGAGCAACGTTCCCCACAGCGTGTCCGCACCACTGCCAACATAAATAGGCGTTCCAGAGAACAGCTAGAGCGCCAACCTTCCCTGACTTTATGGCAGCTCGAGGACAGCAGTCCTCTCTATGGTTCTAGCAGTTGCCCCGCCCTTAAACAGCCGTCCAACAACTTTGACCGGCAAGGTGCTAAAAACAGTAAGTAGTGTAATCTAATACCCGTCTTAAAAAACAGTATTTCAAACATTCAAATCAGATTCAAACAGTCGCTTGATATATATGGTAATTTTTGGCAATTCCTCACTTAACGATCTAACTGTCCCTCTGAGCAACGCTCTCCACAGCGCATCCGTGCCGCTGCCGACATAAATAGGCGTTCCAGAGAACAGCTAGAGCGCCAACCTTCCATGACTCTATGGCAGCCCGACGACAGCAGTCCTCTCTATGGTTCTAGCAGTTGCCCCGCCCTTGAACAGTGTCCAACAACTCCGACCGACAAGGTGCTAAAAACAGTAGGTAGTGGAATCCAATACCCATCTTTAAAAACAGTATTTAAAACAGTATTTAAAACATTCAAATCAGATTCAAACAGTCGCTTGATATATATGGTAATTTTTGGCAATTCCTCACTTAACTATCTAACTGTCCCTCTGAGCAAAGCTCTCCACAGTGCGTCCGCGCCACTGCCAACATAAATAGGCATTTCAGAGAACAGCTAGAGCGCAAACCTTCCCTGACTTTATGGCAGCTCGAAGACAGCGGTCCTCTCTATGGTTCTAGCAGTTGCCCCGCCCTTAAACAGCCGTCCAACAACTCTGACCGGCAAGGTGCTAAAAACAGTAAGTAGTGTAATCCAATACCCGTCTTAAAAAACAGTATTTAAAACAGTATGTAAAACATTTAAATCAGATTCAAACAGTCGCTTGAAATATATGGTAATTTTTGGCAATTCCTCACTTAACAATCTAACTGTCCCTCTGCATATTTATGTGAGATTGGGTTCTCAGCATTGCCAGTATTAAAGACGAAGTACCGTTCAAGACTTGAGGTGAAGCACAACCTGATGATGGCAGTAATAAGAATACATCCACAAATTGACCGTCTCTTTGGAGAGAAATAGGCACACTCATCACAATAGTTCAGAAAGGTGTTGTCATCCAAATAAGTTTTATCAGAATGTTTTGTTTGGGAAAAATAAAGTACCATTGTGCATTTTTGAGAAATTTGTTTTGGAGACTTTTTGTTTGCACTGTGTAGTAAACCTCTGACTCCGAGCCACAGTCACCCAAAAATGATTTGCCGTGGGAACTGGGGGCGTTATTGGTTGTTGATGATGAGGAGTACCAGGTTCTAGACATTTTTATCCGGAGGGGGTCCTTACACCTGAAAATCTTGACATGAGGGTCACGCCATCCAAAAGTTTGAATACCTCTGCCCTAGTGTATTGATTTGCTTTGATCGTATTAAAATATTTGTTTCCACAACACTTAAGAATTACCCAAAAACTTGCTTCATTTGTGCTTTCCATATTCTGAAATATCTGCACAGTTAATTTACAGACATTTACATTTTTTTGTCACATAAATCCTCTCACTTTGAAGTCAGAGAAAGAAAAGTAAACATTAACCTCCCTGGAAGACAGAGCTTGACATTTGACCTCTGTCTTTGAATGCATAGCAAATGTGACAAGATAAGACCAAGATTTAAAGGCAAGTTTACAGAAATTCAGTACTTGTAGACAAATACAGTAAATAGGGTTTGGGCAAGGGAAGGGACGAATTCAAGCTGGACAGCCTAAAACAAATAAAGCAAGCAAACAGACAGTAAGCAAATGTGAGTTACAAACCAAAAAACCAATGGTAAGCAATAGGCGGAATGAATTTCCTGGGAAGATTTCCAAATGTCTCCAAGATGTCATTAGCAAACCAGACAGCTGCGACCTAAAGGATGATTATAGGGCTGGAGATTTAAAGATTAAAATTTTGTGCAAAAAAAGGATGAAAATATGGAAGGGTGGTGAGGGGCAAAAGCATACAATGTAAAAAGTGAATCACCTATGAAAGTAAAACAGAAGTTTTGAGTGGTGGAACTAAAATAATATTGATGGCTTGGCTGTTGGTGGTGTAAAAGTATGCTTGTGAAATAGTATAGTTTGTATTTATAAATTGAATTATATAATAAAGCTGTGGCCTAGTAGACGTAGTTGTGTAGGCTATGGCTGTATCAGTTAAAGGTACAGGTGTGTTGGAGGTAGAGATGCAGGGAAGAATGGTGAAAGTTGGAGATGGTATTTAAAAACAGAGCTGTAAAACAGGCTAGTTTTTTAATAATTATTGTAATATATATGTAAATGTGCAATAGTGTAACCAGTGTGTGATGTCCCCTGGTAAAAGGTATGAAAAATGATCCTAGGCTCCAAAACGGGCTAAGCTTTTGTATGCCTTTGTCCTGCTGCCCATGCTGTAACTTCATGTCCCACAAATGAAAGATAAATATTTTGTGCAGCTGGAGAACGAGATAGCCATCTTAGAAGGTGTGCGTTTGCTCCAAGCCAATGCCTAAGGGCAAATGTATGTTTTTTTTCACACTGTACTGTTATAACTGTTGGGGCCAGCTGGAACTACTCCACAGAACTCTAGAGGCTGCACAGCCCCTTCTCCTCGCCCCCGACCTAGCACAGCCTGTTCTAGCCATTGTCGTTCTTGATAGAATGTTATTTAGAGAGCAGTAGCAGGCACAGAATGTGGTGAGCCTCCAACCATCGTGGCTTTAGAGCAGAACAGGAAGACCTCTGAGCAGCATAGTTCTCACTCCTATCTCTAGGTGAAGCGGTAAATGATATCGAGGGAGTTCTGCTTTGGTTTCCACACTCCCATTGAAAGTGGCCACTTGAGACATCTCTGAAGCCGACTTTGACCATCTAGTGACTGAATTGCACAATTTGAAAATACAAAGCCTTGGATCAATTAATGTTTTCCTGCTTTTCCAACTTGTGTGGTCTCAGGCAAATATTGTCTTTCACCAAGCCACTTTTTTGTGTTTATTGTTATTACAAATAAGATCACCTTTAAATATGTGAGTTCAAGAATGTGCGCTCTGCAAAATCCTCTAGTGTTTGATTTAATAGACTATTTTGTTGCTTTATGTGTAATTAGGGTATATGTAGAATGCACTTGCCAATCGACTCGTCTTTTAGCTTATTGGCAATATTTTCAGTTGGGATGTTGTCATGTGCAATGGTGTATAAAGGCGAGGAGTGGAAGAGAAAAAGTGTATGAGAATCCAAAGATGTTGAAGGTGGAAGTGTAAAAATATTACCGCACAAATGAATGTAGCTAAAAAAGTGAGAACACATAAAAGTATGGAGAGGCTTGTATTTAAAGGATTATGACTTGCATGAACATGTCTAAGGGTTAAATGCATAAAGACTTTGAATGCGCTGGAGTCAAGTTAATTTAATCAGCTGAACCCTTAGACTTACAAGATGGTCTCCAGCCCTGCGCCATGTTCTTCATCAGGCGAATGGATATTTGCCTCCATTTTAGAATGGAGCATAAGTCTGAAACATATGTACAAGAATTAGAGAGGCAAATAACAAGAGATATTCAATCAGTGTTCACACTTTGACTATTCCAGTAAACAACGTAATTACGATGCGAGAGGCCTTTGTTCTTTTTTTATTCTTTACTTCTTTTATTCATTTCTTGCCAAAACACATGAACATTTCTGTACAACCAATGCGTTTCGCCCGCACTTCAGGCTTCTTCAGGGCTGTAAACATGGCAAACATAACTCTCAACATATTTGGCAAAACACATAAAAATAACATATTCACATAAAAACAATGTTGTACAAACATAAAAACAGAGTTGTCACAGTCTCAAATCTCTATACGCATGTAAGCACAATAGCTGTTATATAGAAAGAATATGTTCTTCAAAACAACCATAGAAAATGACAAACAAAAAGCTATCTACACATGTAACAATACGTATAAACGTAGTCAAATGCATACATGAAAGAATCCTTGATACTCAATCTCCAATGCACACTAAATAATTATCATTACAATTGTAAAAAACATTTTTTTAAATATGCACACCAACAGTGCATATTATGCATATATGGTGCAAATATTGATGTTCTGCTCAGAGTGAAATACTCAAACAGGAAGATCCTATATATAATTAGAAAGACATTTCATTATGACCCTAGTTCATATGTAAAATGATGGCAGACGGTGACATAGGCGCCATCATACACCCTAAGGGTTTGTCAAGTATACTAATACATCATCAAGCCCTTTCTGGTCATATATTACCAAATTTGTACCTTCCGAAAATAGATGCAAAATGGATTAGCTACATCATATTTAGAGAATGTCCCTAGAACATAACCCATTGTAGGGAGTGAGCACGGATCAAGAGAGATAACAGATTAAACAAGAACCAACGTCAATTACATAATTTTGGAACTGTAACCCACAGTGGTAGGGTTGGCTAGTCCCTGCAAATGATACGTTCTTCTGCTGTTCAGTGCATAAGAGTTGGTTCAAATCTAAAAATGATGTATATTGATTCATCATGGACAATGCCTCCACGTATAATGTGAAATCGCAAGTAAAATCACACACAAAAAATCAATGTCTCGATGTGTTCCATCAGTCGTGTAGAGAGTGCACAATTTAGGAAGTGCCATATCAGCATAGTGCATAGAGACCAAAAATGGACCATAGAATGTCACCATTCAGTCCGCTATCACATTCCACCAGATGTGTTAAAGCATACGCAGGAGCACCCCCAGTGAGTACAACAGACCACATGATCGTGTGAGAAGAGCCCATGCATGGGTGCCTAATCGTATCCCAATGCTACGCACCACAGATCAAATAAATGTGTAGGAAACATCTTCAACGTGCCCGTGTAAAAAGACACCGTGATTAAAGCCTCCTTGTACCTTAACTAATTGTATACGTCGTGTGCCAAAGGCTCCACTCAATAGTCCAGCTCAAAAAAGCACATGTGTTATGCCTCGCATCTGAAGCTGGAATAAATCAGACAACAGTTTTTTCAATTTTAGAACCCCATTCACAAAACCGTAGCGCTATACATAGGTGAGTTTTAGAATTATTGACTTAATCATGTAGAGTACCTCGTATCGAAAAGCTCATACATGCTTGCCTGGCTTGTAAGTCGTAATCACAGCATGTTTGACTATGCGCTTAATTTCAAATTTTGTCGAGCCATCAAATATTCTGCGAAAGCCTTAAAAGTGCCCGTAATATTACTTATGCAACTCGACTAGATCAAGGTAAACGTACCGTGTGGTCTGAACTAATATATATAGTGTCCCACCAATTTACAAACTAAAATACAATGGTCGACAATATTTTCAGACCGGCTCAGCCACTTACCCGTGTACGGCCATGGCGGACGCTCAGAGTTCTGCTTGCTGCCCTATTCCGTCAAACCACCACATTCAATACAGGGGCCTTAAGTACAAGGCGTGAACTTGCGTGATTAAAAAATGACTAGACCGAATCTTAGAAGAACGTGACGTACAGACGAGCGTAACATCCGGCACTTCATTCATCAATAGTTTAACGAAGCCTGAAACATCTTCAAAATGCCATGATTTCAGGCAAATTTAGTTCAGTCAATGATGAGAGTTGTGGATAAGGTTCAAAAACCTTTATTTGTCGTTAAGAGATTAGTAAATTCTTTAATTATTTTTTCAGTTTAGTAAGTCAGATAAATCCGTTTACAGAAATATCAAGAGAAATGATAGAGTCAATCACAAGATTAAAGCAGACAGCGTATTTCATAAAGGAAAAGAAGCCCTATTCTATTTTAGGATGAATTTGGAGAGTTAAATAGAACCCATAAAGAGTTCATGGAAAGAGCGAGATCAGTGGAGCATTTAAGAAGTCGAACTCCCCATAAAGTGTAGTTCAGGAAAAACTCAGCCGAGTCTCCCTATGTGAAATCAGCAGGTGCTGGCAGAAAGTAAAGAGCTGTCAGCTGTAGCTTTCGGCTAAAGGGAGGAGAGAGGATCAGGAAAAGAACTGCTCATAAAGAGTAGTTCGTGGAAATCTTCATCTGCAAGAGAGTCTGATTCTCAGTGTCTATGTCATTGTCCTACCTAGGAAACATTCCCTAATATAAAACACAAATACATGTATTGATATGAGCTTAAGTCATCATCAGCCAATGAAAAACAATCGTCCGATCGTCTGCAGCTTCTCCCCTTGTTCCCACGGTAAACATACAACGCAGACAGATCTCATTTCTGAAAGAAATGGTTAGTTGCAATATTCATACACTTGTAATTCTTCTTATTTGGTTTCTCACAGGAAGCTCAATTAGTCTAAGTTATCAGTCACTATGTGTTCCACTGCATAAGAATGAACTTATTCTAAAGACAGAAACATGTTATTTCAGCATCCTGGTTAAATCATTCATTTTTGTGTGCTAAATCTATTTAAATGAAATAAGAACATGCATTACAAAAAGAAGAAATACCTTTTCTAAAGTCAGCACGTTCTATAGCAATGATAAGTTTAAGCAAGTAAAATTCAGGTCATCTAATGAAGACATTTGTGCATGATTTAGCTTTTCTAAAAGGCATTTATTTATTAAAAGAAATTAAATGAACATTTGTCAAGATGAGGCTTAATCTAATTCTTTACTTATGAAGGTATAATAGAAATTAAAGATTAGTGCAAAATCTACGGTTAACTTAGCATGGCCTTCTCTTTCGGGCCATTTTCTGTGAAGTGGTTTCATGTTAATGCCTAGATAAATGTTTGGCTCTAACATTAGATCTGTTTAAGCTAACATTATCCTGCTCTATCAATTCTGAATGAAAATATGCAGCGAGAAGTGGCTAAAGATAGAGAACAAGTGAAATGCATGCAGTGTCCCTGGGTGTGTTATAAAATGCACTGTGATAAATTTGGAAATATAAATGGTGAGAGGATGTGTTGTTACATCCAGAGTTGCAGACTTTAGAACTGTGGAACTAGGTTCGACTTTTGGCGGCAGCTCAATATGCTGTATTTGAGGGGAAAATACTTAATCTCCTAGTAGTGGCAAATACAATTAATGTGAGTTTATGTAATGTAACTGGTGTTTTTTTTAAAAAGCTCCAGTAGCTTTGTTTCGAGTTTACGCTGTAGAAAATGTATGAAGAAGTAGATGTGTGTTGGTTAAGCTTTAAAAATTGCCTATGTAATGTCTGGAATGGGATGTTTTTAAAAATGTAAAAAGAAATATGCAGGGAGTATGTTTCAAAGAGCGAAGCTTTTTAAAACAGGAATGTTTATGGGACAGTAGCACAAAGGGATAAGCATTGGGAAAGTAAGTTTTTCATAACTTATGGAAGGACTAAAGACATGCCCACAGAGAATTGTTGAAACATTTCGAAATGTTATTTTAAAGGCAATCCATTTGAGGCGGCAAATGTTAATGATGTGAATCATTCATTGCATTTTCTAAACAAAAATGTAATGAATGCCTTTGGAATTCTTTTCCAATCCAGTTGTGAAGGAGTGGAACCGTCGCAGTAGTTTCAGAAAACGTTCTCTAGTTCAATGATGTAGGAAGACTCTTTAAATAAGAATGAAAGTGTTAGATGGAAACAATGAGAGGGTGAAATGGACGAATCCGAGTGAAGAAAGGACGAAATATGTAGTCTTGTATTGGCTGAGAGGAAAGGATGGTTTTTGCGCTAGCCTGTTGTAGCACTTTTTACTTGAATGTATTCCTTTCCTTTTTTATTTTTTTGTTGCGTGCCTTTTTTAGTACTCTTTACTTGAATTTAGTGATAGTAAGCATGTAAAGGTGTAGTAAAACCATCAGAGGTAAAGCTGTGTATTTTTGAATTGATACACTTTTATTTTTTAATCAAAAAATATATGTTAGCCAGGGCCGGAGTGGGATCGCAAGCAAGCCCTGGCAATTAGGTCTGACCAGCGGGGGTGGGGGAGGGGGGGATGCTAGCAGGAACACTGCTGCTGCGTGCGTTTTTAAAAAGGGGAAGATTTTGCAGCACTGCTACAAAACAGGCCCCCAGTAACAACAACAGCCCCAACCGGTCAAAAACCAGCCCCCACCCTTCCGGCCCACCGGGGAAACACCCGGTGCCCGCTATGGCTAGGCTGGCCCTGATGTTAGCCTTATATCGGCCGATCTTCCTTTTAAATATGGAGGCGAAACTGCTCCATATGGGACTGTCCTAGCTGGGTAGAGCGGTGCTCTACAAAATGATTTATTTTCCTAAATTTCATTATATACTGCAGAATACTCCATGTGTGGTCCCTGAAGGTTTCTTTCGGGCGATACAAGTGACTACAAGGACATTACTGTGGGACGGGGTTTCCCCTAGAATAGCTTTGGATACCTTAATGCGGTGGCCTTATTACGGAGGCATTTCTTTGCCCAATCTGAAGCTCTACTACCGTGCAGCACAGCTGCTTGTGGTTAATGAATGAGCCTGCGTGGACCAGCATGATCTGGCCTTTATGGCGGACAGAAAAGCACTACCACACTGGGGATGTCAGCAGGTGCTGTAATGCCACATGGAGAGGCCGGTAGAGATGTCTCCCACGGCGGTGGTGGTTCAAATCTGGAAGAAGGCAATCGGGTGGACGGGGAAATTACCATGGAAAAGCCACTGAGGGATGCAGATTCGCTGGTGAATGTACAGAAACTGGGTAGATTTCGGCAGTGGGATCTGATTGGGATATCTAAAGTTGAAGCCGGGTGGTGGCACTCATGGACAGAGGGGAAGCATGCACTGGAAAGCAAGGGGAGAGTTGGGCCTGGCAAGGAGACTGATGCTTGCTGTTCATGGAACTCTTTTATATATTAGTGGACTTCCCGAAAATGCCATGCTATATGATGCTGGATCTGTACCATTGGCTGTATGCTGTTTCTTTGCAAAACTAATAAAATATTTAAAAAAAATATATGTTAAATTGGTGTTTTATATATATATATATATATATAAAATATACCACTTACCTTGCGCTCGCCGCATCGTCGACTTCAGCGATGCGGCGAGCGCAAGGTGATGGTTTTATTTATTTATTTAGTTCGTTTTACATTCCCGTCATATGTCGAATTCCAATACACCCACCCCGCTCGCCCCCCCACAGCGTTTACCTCTGCGAGCTGCTGATGATGAAAATCACTTTCTCAAGGTCATTACATACAATGTACTTTCATACTATCATGGCATGATAATCAGAAAGAAACTGGGCCAATGATGTGAACCCGAAAATCTGATGTGTATTGTGTGTAAATCACATCCTAAGGCGAATTGTTATGGTAGCGTGAACTTAAGAACAGTAAGCGTGCACATACCTATAATGATCCACTTTAACAATATGGTAGTAACCAAAATTCGGCAGGTAATATATTTGCTGCTCTACATTTTTTTTGGGGGGATTGTATTTATTTGCATTTTCTTAGTTACATTACAAGAACAAGTCAGATATTCAAAGCATCTCATTTCTACTTTCGTTACAGCCAGAGCGGAGTTCGACAATATTGTCACATAGTTAGTCAACGATACCAAAATAATTCCTATCAACGGGATCCCTTTTCCCCCTTCTCCCCCCATGTATCCTCCCCCCATCAATTTACTGTGAGTCCGTGAGTGTAAGACCATAATATGTTAACCAAGGCTTCCATACTTTCCAGAATTTTTTCGGGCACCCCCTTGCTTTATAGGTTGTTTTCTCCCCTAGCATATACATGTCCATACCCCTTCGCCATTCTTCTAGCGTTGGATTAGACGCGGCACCCCATGCCCTCGCCAAGTCTCTTTTGGCTACTACCAAGCCCAGCTGGAGCAACGTCAGTTTCACTCTGGGGAGGTCAATCTCTGTAGGTATGCCCAGCAAAATAAACATGGGATCTGGGGGTATTGATTCCTGCAAAATAAGTTCCAACTTCTTCAGCAGCGTGCCCCAATATATCTGTACATGTGTACACCCCCAGACCGTGTGAAAAAAGGTCCCTTCCATAGTCTTGCATTTCAGACAGTTGGGTGATTCCGCTCTACCTATCCTATGCAGTCGGGCTCTGTCATAATACATTCTGTGTAAATACTTAAATTGAATCAATCGAAGTCTTGATCTAATAGCTACTTCCCTAGGATGCATCAAAGCCATTTCCCAATCTAAGTCGTCTATGTCCCCCAGATCCGCCTCCCAGTTTGATCTTAGTTTTCGTAAAGGGTCCGGTGTGTTGTTCATAATTGTCCTATTGGTCCAGGACACTGCCTTTTCCCCAATTTCGTCCATCAATAGCCGTCCTTCTAGCG
The DNA here is from genome assembly GCA_963921515.1 of Calotriton arnoldi. Taxonomy (NCBI): domain Eukaryota; kingdom Metazoa; phylum Chordata; class Amphibia; order Caudata; family Salamandridae; genus Calotriton; species Calotriton arnoldi. Next base: position 239,974 of record CAWUFW010009183.1, read on the forward strand.
GGGCATACTCAGGGAGGCCCTCCATGTCAATATGTTGTGCCCGCCAAGCATGCTTCAAATGCAAGTATTTAAAATGCTGCGTTTTGTTCATGTCGTACTCATTCTGGAGGCGCGAGAACGTCACCAGCTCCTTACGATATACTATGTCTTTGAGCTGAGAAATGCCCACCAAATCCCATTTCTGAAAACCTGTCAGTTTGGCAAAATCCTTGAGTCGTGTTCCCACCCAGAGCGGGGTTTCCTTGGTCACCCGGCCGTCCCATCTCATGCGTCTCTCTGCTTTCTTCCACACCATTATCACAATTTGTGTGGCCGGCAACAGCTTTGTGATTCCCTTGCCCCCATAAAGATAGTGTGAGTATGGCCTTTTGATGAACTGTGTGTGTTCAAGCGCATATGTGTTGTGGTCCCTCTCTCCGAATGCCCATTCGTTCACTACTATCAAATGGGCTGCCCAGTAATAGGCCCGAAGGTCCGGCAGGGAAATGCCACCGCTGTATTGGTTGCATTGTAGCTTTCCCAATGCTATCCTAGGGGGTTTCCCTCCCCAGAGGAACTTTCTCAGAATATCATCAATCTTGGTGAACACCTCTTCTGGGATTGGGTGATAGGTATTTTGCAAAACATATAAAAATGTTGGTAGTGTTATCATTTTGAAGAGCGCCGCTCTTCCAAGCAGCGTCAGAGGTAGTGATGCCCATCGATCCGCGTCTAAGCGGAATTCCCCTAGCACCTTATAAAGGTTCCGCTCTAGCGCCAGCGGCTTATCCAGCATAATGTGAATACCTAAGTATTTTATCCCAGTGGGTGCGACCTGTAGTTGGCTTGGGTAGACAGCGTGCTCAACATCCTGCCCTGCCGGATAAATGCATGACTTTCCCCAATTAATTCTGTACCCCGCGTGCGTGCCATATTCCTCACAGCTCGTCATAATATTAGGGAGTGTCGTTTCAGGGTTTGTGACATACAACAGTATGTCATCGGCATCCAAAGAGATACCTTCATCGTGGTCATCGTTGTCACCCACTCGAAAACCAGTTATGTTCGGATGCGCTCGGATGACACATGCAAGGGGTTCTAAAACCAGTGCGAAAAGCAGAGGAGACATGGGGCAACCCTGTCTGGTGCCCCTTTCTATTGGGAATTTCCGAGACGTCACCCCGTTGACTCTGAACCTTGCCAATGGACCTTCGTACAGAATGGCTATCCACCTCCTGAACTTGGGACCAAATCCCAGCCTATCCAGTACTGCCATGAGAAACGTCCAGTGGACTGTGTCGAATGCTTTCTCAGCATCTAGGGACAGTATGAGATGTGGGTCAGTTCTATTTTGTACAGTCTCCAACCAGTTAGTGACGCTTCTAAGGTTAAGTCTCGTCGATCTCTTAGGCATGAAGCCCGACTGGTCCCTGTGGACAAGTCCCGTAATGACCTGAGTGAGTCTATTGGCCAGAATCCTGGCCAATATTTTCGTCTCCATATTTATGAGGGAGATGGGCCGATACGAACCACATCTCTGTGGCGCTGCCCTTCTTTGGGTATCACCACAATAGTGGCTGTCCGCAGGTCTTCGGGGAGAGCACCTAGTTCTCGCGCCTCTGGGTACATCTGCAGAAGATGCGTACTAAAAAGTGCCCCATGCTGTTTAAAAAATTCCGGTGGGAGCCCATTGGGACCAGAGGACTTCCCTGTTTTCATCTGGCCCATGACTTCTACAATTTCCTCTTTCGTTAACTTTTCTTCCAGTGTTTGTGATTCACTGGACTCTAGCCGAGGGAGCTGTATCGCTTGTAAATATGTGTGAATCTGCTTAGTGTCTGCTAGGGATCGTTTCGCATAGAAGGCCTCGTAATATCCTGCAAAGGCGCGCGCTATTGCATCGGGGGTTACGTGGACCTGTCCATCGTCCATCCGTATTTGGGCTACCCATCTGCTTTCCAACTCCTTTTTGCTAAGCCACGCAAGTAGTCTACCTGTTTTATCACTTGCATCGTACAGTCGCCTATGCATGGCCTGTATTGCATGTTGCACATCCCTTTTGGCTAGCGCAAGGTATTCTTGCTGTAGGAGCTTCAGTCTTCTCAACTGGGAGGGGTTACCGCCTGTGGTGGCTTGCGATTCAGTCTGCAGGAGCTGCGCTTCAATTCTCGCTACCTCCTCACTCTCCTTACGTTTCTTATGTGCTATGATATTTTGGGCTCTGTTCCGGAGGACTGTTTTATAAGCCTCCCACAAAATAATGGCGGAATCCACTGACCCCACATTTTCCCGGAAATATAGTTCTGTGTCTACTCTAATCTCCTCAGCCACCTGTGGGTCTCGTAGTTACCACGAGTTCAATTTCCATTCTCTAGTTTGGCGTTGTGTCCGAGCGCCGGTCGTCAGCCATAAAGGTGAGTGGTCTGAGAGACCCCTTGCTAAGTATTCAATCTTTTGTACCTCCCCTATTTCCCCTGCCAGGGTGAATATGTAGTCCAGTCTCGAGAAGGCCTTGTGGGCGCCTGAGTAAAAAGAATATGCTTTTTTCTGGGGGTGTTGTCTATGCCATAGGTCAGTGAGTGTCAGTGTATCTGCAAATCTCTTGAGTGGGGTTTCCCTGGGGCCCCCTGCTGGGACTGTCGTGCGATCCCATGTGGGGTCCATCACATCATTGAAGTCCCCGCCTATAATGTGGGTGTGTGAACCTGCTTCAAGAATAATTGCAGCCAGTTTGTCCATCGTTTGCTTCTGTAACCTAGGGGGTGCTTAGACACTTATAAATGTAATATGTCAAAGCCCCTTCACTGCCACATATGTTCCGTTAGTGTCAATCCATGTGCGCTCTATCCTGAATGGCGGACTTTTCCTTATTAATATGGCAACCCCTCTTGCTCCCGTGGAGAACCCCGCATGTGCCAGTGTTGTGTATGGTCTACGGCCCAAAAAACCGCATCTCGTGCCCTTTAGGTGCGTTTCTTGTAAGAGAATCACATCCGTCTTTAGCCTTTTACAGTACGATGCCACCAACCCTCGTTTAACCTTGTTCCCCATCCCGTTGACATCCCATGATAAAACTGAATATGGGGTCTCATTAGATGTCATTCTTACTAAATCTCATCGAACATTGTTTCTCCCCCCGCTCTAGATATCTCTCCATCTTCCCTTCTCTGAGTGGTTGCAACTGATACATTCCTGCTTTTTTTCCTAAGAACTGCGGTGACCCCCGTCCCCACCCCCCCCCAGCTTCCCCCCTACACTCATCCCTCACCCAATTGACTCTCCCTCAGGTCAACATGACCAACTTTGTCGTTTTGGATCAGGAGAGGTCTGTCGCCCACCCCCCCAACTGTTAAACCCTCAAACTCCCTTCCCCCCCGCCCCCTCTGTGAAAAAACTGTGTGCCTCCTTCACACCCTCAGACGACCAAAGTCTCAATTGCGGCGTCTCAGACTGTTTTCAAGGCAAGGGGGTGATCTAACAAACAAACCAATACCAAAAAAGAAAAATCACACCTAACAAAAATTTCAAACTATGTAGAAAACAAAATAAGGGACCAACAATCAACTAAAAATAAGGGAAGGGAAAAACCAGATGGAAAAAGAAGAAAAAGAAGGGGGGGAGGGGGGAAAACGGAGGAAAACACAAAGGGGAACGAATCAAATTTCTCTCAAATACACCAAAAGAAGGGACTGCACACGTGGGGAGGCGTGAAAGCCCTTCAGTCTGCTTACTGCCCATTCAGTTCTCCGTGTCCAACACTGCTCATCATTCGGTAATGTCTTCCTGTCTTGTTTGTGATTCTGCACCAGTTGTCATGTCTGTCTCTCCTAGGTTCTCCAGGAGATTAATGCTCTGCATAAGGGGATGTTCCTCCTCCGAGTTTGTGGTGATATTTTGGTCTGTACACTCTGCCGACCTCTGCTGAGCTGCTTCTTCCCTTACTGGTCGCTCACGAGGCAGGTCCCTCCGGGAAGTGCTTTCTGAGTCCGAGGCTCTCGGTGTCCGGCCTGTAGCCCCTCTGGTGCCATACGGTGTTGTCCTGTTGTGTCCTCTTTGTGACACCTCTTCGTCTCTCCATTCAAGCCTCTGTGTCCGGGGCCTATTACTGCGTCTGATCGGTGCTTTCCCGCTGAGAGAGCGCTGGGCCCCGGGGGGTCCGAGGATAGGACGTTCCTCTATCCAGTGCCAGGCCTCCTCGGGTGTAGTAAAGAACATTGTCTTCTCGTGGTATATCACCTTAAGCTTGGCCGGGAAGAGGAGCATAGAGGTGATTTGCATCTGCCTCAACTTGTCTTTGACCGAGTCAAACTTTTTGCGCTTTTTCTGGACTTCACGCGAATAGTCTGGGAACACCATGATTTTGGTGTTATTCAGCCGGATTTCCCCTTTCTTTCGGATTCCTTGGAGGACGAGGTCACGGTCCTGGTAGTTGAGGAATTTCGCTATCAGCGTTCTTGGCGTCGTGCCTACCGGAGGCCGAGCCCCGGGAATGTGGTGTGCCCTCTCAATGATGAAGCACGGCGAGAAGTGTACCTCTGGGAGCGAGTCTAGTATCCACTGCCGCAGAAAGGCACCGGCATCCGTCCCCTCAATGTTCTCCGGAAAGCCAATAAAGTGGAGGTTGTTCCTCCGTGCCCTGTTTTCAGCATCATCCACTCTCCATAGCACGTCTTTCATAGCCGTCGTCAATTCTGTGACCTCTTTCCGGAGCGTATGTGTAGTGCCTTCCACTTCTGATATTCTTTGTTCTGCCTGCGTGACTTTTTCGGAGACATTCCGTAGGTCCTGACGGAGCAGGTTGACGTCTATCTTAATGCCATCAATTTTACCCTCCAGCGCCTCCCTAGAGGACCGGATCGCCTGAAGAAGTACATTATTGTCCGGCGCATCCATGGTGGCAGGCGCAGGGGGATCTGTCCCCTGCAGGTGTTTAGCGAATTTGTCCAGCTTCCCCTGTTTCTGCGTTTTAGGGTCTTTGTCTTGCGCCATTGGTACCCCCTCTTCTCAATGCCCGGATTCTGTAACCGCCCCGCTGGTTTTCACCTTTCTAATTCTGTCAGGGAGCCCCGCTCCGGCAGTAAGTTCAGGGACTTGCCTTCTCTGATAGTATTGTTCGTTAGCACGCTATGTTTCACCGCCGGGCCAGCTAACTTAGTCCCCTCGTCTCCGCTTGGCTTTCCCTCTCAGGTCTTATTTCCCGGCCCTGACGCACCCTGTGCCAGGTGGCAGCACCCGTCGTCTTCTGCCAGGTAGGTTCACTGCAGCACTATCACGCTGCTCAGGCTGGTTTCTCCGGCCCCTTGGCTGGGATTGTGCTCCGGTAGGTGTTTCTCGAGGGTCTGCAGGCGCCCAGCCATGAGGGGTGTTGTCTTGTCCCCACTTCACCGGGCCTACCCTGTCTCCTTAGGGGCCTTTATGTGTGTTTCCTGGCCCCCCACGGGGTCGCACAGCCACCTAGCCTCTTTGGCTTCTCAGCGGAGGGGGAGTTTCCCCTCCCTCAGCCACACTCGCGCTGATCACTGTTCCTTCAATCTGCCCTTTCTAGTTCACTTGGCGCGTCCCGGGGATCAGGCCATGTATGTGTCGCCGATACCTTCCCCCAGGCTGCCGCCCCCCCGGTGTCACGTGTGCTGTGCTCCACTTCAAGCGGGGGCGCCGCGGCTCTTCCCAGCCTCCTTTCCACTCCTACTGTGTCAGCTTCTGTCGCGGCCTTCTCAGCTCTGTGCATGGGCCCACCACGCGCGGTCGCCCGGCACTCTTGCTATGGGCTCTCCCTGTCTGGGTGTTCCCCTCCGTTTTCCGACAGCCTCCCTCCTCCTCTCAACTACTGGGTTCGGGAGGGATTGCGGCTTGTCTGCCTCGTCTTCCGCCGTTTGCTGCCACCGCCTACCTCCCTCGGGTGCTCTCTCCGCTGCCGGCAGACGGCCGCAGCCGGACCACGGCCGCCGCGCTCCTCCAGCCTCCGCACACACTTACTGCGGCCGCCCGCTCTTCAAGGAGGCGGGGGGGAAGAGAGTCCCGGCTCCGACAGCCCTCTGGGTGTTCTCAGTACCTCCGTATCTTCCCCAGTCGCAGAGCTCGGCTCCGTACCTTCCGCCTCAGGTTATTTTCTATATCTCGAACTACACCAATCCTCTCGGCGCCATCTGACCTTCCAGGCGGGGTCTCCTCCACGCGTCGATTTTCCGGCTACAATGGAGCCACACGGGGCTCTAACGTCCCTCACTACTGGCACACTGTGTTCCCCTACACTCGGGTCGGGAGTGCAGGGCTTTAGAATGGGTATGAGCTCAGGATTATGTCAGGATCGGTATCGGGCTTGCGGAACTCCGGCAGGACACGTCTAGTCCGCCATGCTGCTGGCCACGACCCATGCTGCTCTACATTTTTAACCTTGATATCTTGAAGTACAACCCTTGGTGCATTTTCCCATGGTTACAGCCATAAGGTTTTCATTGATTCTCCTCTGAGCTCATCATTTTTGTAATGGATACCGGATGCTCAACAGAAAGTATCAGATCTGTCTGTTTTGTCCAACTTCCCAATTTGGGTTCTGATGTAATAAGATAATGAATGCGGAAATAGACACCTTTATGTGGCAGGCAAGGAAAAAAGGGAGAAATGCCCCGAAATATTGTGCTCAAATGTGTTATTAGCAAAAACAAAAACATTCTCAAATGCTTTACTTTTAGCAAAGGCAAGTATTACAGACCAAAGGCATCTGAAGGAACCATACCTCAGTAGCACTTGAAACTAAACGCACTGACTCCATTCCTCTGACCCACTGTGGAGCACTCCAGTTGGAGGAAAGAACTTGCGCTATCCTCTATCATGGCAACCGTCAAATGAGCGTTCAGTATTGTTTCGAATGGACACACACTCAGATTCTGACAGCTTTTCCAAACATTCCACCTACAAGCACGGATTCTCACACATGGACCTGCTGTGCAGGAAATTCTAACTCTACAAAGAAAGTAAGAGGGGGGAAACAAGCTACAAAATATTGCAGAATATGAAGAGATAAAGATGTGTTCCCACGACATTCAAATGCAAATAAAAAGCCCAAAGAAAGAAACAGGAAGCACCATATTAGACTTGAAGACTACAAAGCACATGAATAAAGGAAATGTTGAAAAAAGCTTTCCTTACGCCAAATATTCCTTCAGTCATTTCAAGAGCTCTTGATAGGCTCAGTAGACCTTCATGATGCATATTCCCACATTAGCATCATGACGGAACACAGGATATGTTTGAGGTTTATGGGTAACAATGAACCCTATGCTTAAACAAACAAAGTGTGCTGTTCTGCTGGTACACCAACACTACACTGAGGTCAGTAGAATTCTAACAGTCAATGAGGGCATACTTTATAGGATGCACTGACCCTCACCCACCAAAGTGGTATGCTTCATCATCGGGTCGAGCTCCTCGTTGGGTGAGCCCTAAAATACCCACTGGGCCCCTCTTGAGGGCTCTTTGCCAGAGATCTTATGATCTCTATTTCGTAGTATTGGCCAGACAATAGAGTAATGCCCTTCACTGAATTTTGGATGGGGTGTAGTAGACTGGGGATGTGCTTTGACTAAAATTGGCTATGGGTTGCCTTATGCTTTACCTGTTGATGAAGCATGCCACTTCAGGGGTGAGGGTCAGTGCAGCCTATCAAGGATGCGCTTGTTGACTGTTAGGATTCTACTGATCTCAGTGTAGTGTCGTTGGACTAGTGGAATGGCACAATTCGTCCGTTTATAGTGACTATATTCAGGGATGACATGTGCTGGATAATTTAATTTCCTCCCCATTCCCTTTTGTTTTTCTGAGAACAATGAACCCTACCAATAGAAAGTACTTACCTTCGGCCTGAAGTCCAATCTCTTAATACGCGGTATCAAATTACCTACAACATCTGGCATAGCAATGCTTGGGGATACCCGGATACAAGTTGCCAATTTTTTTGATACATTGGATTATATACGGTTAACTGCCCATGAAGATCAACCAGAAAGGAAAAAGTACACAAGAAGTAACATTAATCATTCCATAAATTATAATTGTTAATTTTTTGGACTTTCACCAAGTTCAAGTTAACTTTTAAGGTTTTAACTTGGCAGTGATCACCTCCTAATCCACTTGACGTGGAAATCTATTGCTGTTTTTTGGGGCAGTGTTTTGAACAGTGGTCATGAAAATGTTGGTTTTGCTTTTGACGCTACAGGGGAAATAGTCAATTAGCTACATGTGCTTAGGAAACTTGAAACTAGCTCGATTCTGTCTGTCAAGTCAACTCAAGTCATATGGATTGGATAGCTATTACTTGTTAAAGTTAAAATTAAAAAAGAAATTATGGTATATGGGTTGATAAGGGTTGCTGGTCGAAGCGAAATAAGGATCGTCTAATTCTTACAAAGTTTTTTTAATAAAATTGCCCTACACCTAAGATGCAATATATCAACTTGAAGAAAGAATATAAAAACTTTTGAAAAGCAAAATGTGGGCTTTCAGATCTACAGCATGGGAAATAATGTTTGAGGTTATCAGAACGATTGATACCAAGCATTTCGGGGCTCTAGATTAGAAATGAAACACCCAGTTTGATGTTGAGAAAATATCACAACTCACCAGCTTTCAATCGGAAGTCATTTATATGGTTGGCCAGATACAATGACTGAGGAGACTGAAAATATCAAAGTAAAATATCAGGATGGCCTCAATTTCATTGCCAATGTCATTTCTTCAATAAGATCCACTAAATGTGCTGGCCCAACAGGATGTGCAGCATGGTGTACAAACCATGCCCACATGGCAAACTTTTTATCCATATTTTAAGTCAATTCAACAACAATTATTATCCTCGATATATGGAAAGGTGCATTAATAACTACTATCCTCAAAAAATGAAGGAAATTATGGAGCCACTCATGTTATCAGTAATGTTCCAAACATCTAAAATATATGTTTATTTTGTTGACTTCAAGTCAGCGTTTGATGTTGTAGATCGTGGTCTTTTCTGATCTAATCTTTCAAGATTGGAAGTGCCAAGTACATTGCTATCATCATAGGTAACATTCCATACTAACAATGGGACTCAAGTTATTTTAAGGGCCATGCAAGCTAAGGCTCCCAGGTACCTATTTTAAATGGCTTAAAGCAAGGGTGCATCTTGGCTGCACTGCTATTTTCTTTATTTCTAAGTGACTTTCCAGTTTCTATCAAGGTGCCTGGCACCAATCCCCGCAAATTAGCAGGAGTCCAATGAATGAGTTTATACAGATGACCTCACACTCTTAGACAAGACAAGTACTGGTTTACAAAAACAATTAACTGCCCTAGAAAAATATTACAAAACTAACTGACTATTATTAATATCAAGAAAACTCAAGTTTTGCAGTTCAGGGACAAACGTTCATCTTATAGTTGGGTATTAAGAAATGTGAAATTAGATTTTGTGATTTCTCATACAGTTTTGGGAGTCATATTTAATTATAGACTTAATTTTAAAGGCCACTTAAGGTATATGGTGAATCATGTGGAAATTTCTTTATAGGCTTTGTTAGACCTGGCATCATTGTCGCGGGTCTCCCTTCCTCTTTTCTCTTCTGACCTTTTATGTTGGCTGGATTTAGATGCTCTGGGCGCTGTGCCACTGCCAATCAGTGACACAGCGCGAATGCTCCCTGTGTAAAGATAACTGTATGAATTGGAATAATCATAATTGGCTCGTTTGGTTTACCTGTCAGTCCCTAGTATCAGTGCACTGCGTGTGCCCAGGGCTGATAGACCAAATACTGCTGGTGGGCCGGCAGCGCTGATTTGCGCTACCCACCGAAGCAGCTTTGAAAGTATGTCTGTGTAGCATGTTCTAATAGCGAGTTACCCTCCATTTCACTGTTTACTATTGCGAGGCCACCCGTTCTCATAGGGCCAGAATGTGCAGGCTGAGTATTGCATGCCTTAATCCTCCCTGCCCCCAGGAACCTGATAGGAACGTCGAATTTGATATGTGTAAGCTCAGAACATGGAGATGCATCTTTTAGTAAGGATTATTAGCGTAGCCCGTGTTCGAAAATGCCTCTACTAGAAACGAGGTATTTTCTGGTCTGAAGCTTTCCTGTAGGCTTTTGCTAGCGTGTGTATTGGCCGTCTGGTTTTGGAGCAGCAGGGCCAGCTGGGTCAGACCTGGCCGGAGAGAGAGATCGGCATTTAGAGTATGGGGAGGGGTGACTCTTTGATCCGAGCAGGGCCGTGTCTGGCAAGGTGAATGATGGCTCCATCTCCCACTGGGCGTCTGATAGCAGACCCCCAGATTCCCAAAGGGCAGGATGTCGCCTCGTAAACCAAGTGCTCCCCGACCCCACCGAACTGGTTCTGACTGGATGCAGTGATTTGTCACTGCAGAGAACAAAGACTTTCTAGGTATAAAGCGCTGCGCTGAATCCTGTTTCAAGTGTGTTCCTTCTGGATGTCAAGACGAAACTCTGTCCGAGCGGACAGAGGAAAGGACTTTGAAACTTTCACCAAGCTTGCTGAAGAAACTACCAAGGGCCTGAATTGAGAGCGCCTCCTGCTGAAGTCTCAGGGACATTAGACTTCACCCCATCAGCCGCCCGAATTCCTTCGCTAGGAATTCTACTTGCAGGTGAGGCCTCCGTCGAGTAATCCGGAACCTCTAGTTCTACTGTGAGGAACGCGGACTGGTAACCTTTGTGAACTCTGTGTGTGGGCTGCCGCAGCTAAGAGAGAGCTGCCGCCGCTGAGTGCCCACCTTAATTTGAATCTGCAGAACCTGCGCTGAAACTTTGTGGTGTGGGCCACCGCAGCTAAGAGAGAGCTGCTGCCGCTGAGTGCCCGCCTTAATTTGAATCTGCAGGACCTGCGCTGAAACTGTGTGGGCCACCGCAGCTAAGAGAGCTGCCGCCGCTGGATGCCCGCACTCGTGTTAATTGTGCCACATCGTGGATTGCCCTTTGAGCCGCCGCAGCTAAGAGAGAGCTGCCGCCGCTGAGTGCTCGCACCGTTGCTAACTTGGCATCACTGTGATTTGTCCTGTGAGCCGCCGCAGCTCAGAGAGAGTTGCTGCCGCGGAGTGCTCGCACCCTTGCTAACTGTGCATCATTGTGATTTGACCTGTGAGCCGCCGCAGCTAAGAGAGAGTTGCCGCCGCTGAGTGCTCGCACCCCTGCTAACTGTGCATCCTCGTGAATTGTCCTGTGAGCCGCCGCAGCTAAGAGAGAGTTGCTGCCGCGGAGTGCTCGCACCCTTGCTAACTGTGCATCATCGTGATTTGACCTGTGAGCCGCAGCAGCTAAGAGAGAGCTGCCGCCCCTGAGTGCTCGCACCCTTGCTAACTGTGCATCATCGTGATTTGGCCTGTGAGCCGCTGCAGCTAAGAGAGAGCTGCCGCCGCTGAGTGCTCGCACCCTGGTTAACTGTGCATCCTCGTAATTTATCCTGTGAGCCGCCGCAGCGAAGAGAGAGCTGCCGCCGCGGCGTGCTCGCACCCTTGCTAACTTTGCATCATTGGGATTTGTCCTGTGGGCCGCCGCAGCTAAGAGAGAGCTGTTGCCGCTGAGTGCCCACGTCTTTGTCAACCTTGCACCATCGTGAATCGTCCTGTGGGCCGCCGCAGCTAGGAGAGCGCTGCTGCCGCCGCGAGCCCAGCACGGAGCTGCACGACGAGAGTCATTGCCACCACCAGCCCGGGCCGCCGCAGCCGCGTGCTGCTGCCGCTGAGGGCCCGCCTGTCCCGGAGTGCCCGAATCGCTGCGAGTGCACTTTGCGGACCACTGCCATCCAAAACTGTGGTCGCTGGGAGTCCGCCTGTCACCGTCTGCGCTTCTTCGAGAAGCTACGTGCTGGGTCCCCGTCCAACGGCAGGTATCGGGTACGCAACGGGTCGCTTAGACCCAGGCCTTGAACTCAGTCAGTGCCACGTCCTGGTGAACACGTATTGCCTTTTTTTAAGTCCCTAATGATTTACATGCCTGATGACTGGTTAAAACGCTTCTGAGAGTCTCGTACCAAACCTTAGATAAAGATACTATTTTTTTCTATACCTACTTGAGTTGTGTCCTTTTGTGGTGTCGTTACTGCCTTTTTGAGCATGGTCATAAATGCTTCACACACTGCCTCTGAGATAGGCCTAGCTGCTCGTGCTATGTTACCACAGGGTTGAGCAGGGGTTATCAAAGGGGTAGCCCACTTGACCTGACTTGGGGAGAAGGGTCCCTATTTGGACAGTGGCGCCAGCCATTGCCAACTAGAGACCCCCATTTCCAACAGGCTTGCTTCAATTTTATTTTCACTTTGACAGTCACATTGTTGCCCCTTCCTTGAAGAATATTCCGGGAAAATAGATCTCATTTTGAATTATGTCTTTGCAGGGATGACATTGGGTGAAGATATAGATTTTAAAACATTTCAGGGGTGAGCTTCCCATCTGGACTTGGGACTGCCTTCTTGAAATGGTTGTCAAGTAATCCCCCGAGAACAGGGGCTGAGCTCTTCTCATTTTCAAAGGCAGGCAGCATTTTATTAATTTCATTAAGAAATGAGAGCAATGCTTGCTTAGCTGGCCAATTTATCTTAGCTTTGTGCAAAAGCCAGAGTAGCTACATTAGCAAAATGAGAAAAGCAAGTGCATCTATATTTTAAAGCTGTGTTACATGTAACAAGTTGCAAGACCTTTTACCTGGTAGGCCTACCTCAATTAACATAAATGCACTTAGACAAGCAAATAAGGCAAACTCTTTCCAGACAAGTTTAGACCAAACGTCTAAGTTTACCTTTGTGAATCGGGCCCATAGACTTTAAATTTCTAATCCTGCTAGGGTCAATGATGACTGTTTGTCAGAGTATTTGGTCTGGTAGATAGCCTGGTATGCGAGAATGGAGCTAGATCCTACATATGAAAATGTATGATTAATCCTTTTGAACAATATGGGGGTAAACTGCTCTCCAGGTGCAGTGTGGGTTATATAATCTTTACGCTTCGTAGTACACAGGACAAATGATACTTTACCACCTTATCAGCATTCTTTTCCTCTTCCGCTGACTGGAAAGCACAAAATAGTATCTTAACAATGTTCTGGGAATACGCTACATACCAGGTGCAGTAAATTTAGATCCTCGATACTTACACCTGATAAAATATGAACTTGCAAGTTTTGGTCAGATGAGATACATTTTACATGTTCAGGTTTACACATCTGATAGCTAATGATAGCGCAGGGCACTGTAAAAACTTGCACTGTCATGGTTTTTACCATGCAGAATCAGTAAATCCTGGATGCAGTAAATATCACAGTATGACCACTAAACTTAGTAATGAGGTTGTAAGTGTTGAATATCAATGATGATCACATGATGATGAATGCAAATTAGTGCTTGCATCCTAGGTTTCCAGCAAGGATATCGCCTTCTCTGTAAACCAAGAGAGTGAACATGAATTGTATGTTATATTCTCCTGTAGGCCCAAAGTCACCAGAGTTTTCAGCGTAGATCACAAATCTGAGGAATCAATCAGTTGTGTTTACACCCTGACTGTTTAATCAGCGTATGTGCTCTAATTTTGACTACAGGATTCATCAAAATTCATGTATCAAAGGTCGATGGCACAGGAAGTATAAGCAGTGATCCACAAAAGACTTTATTGAGCATAAGATATATATACAGTTTCCAGAGCAGAGGCCACATCCAATTTCAATAGAATCTCAAATGTCGACTCAGGTGTACGATATCGGTGTAGGTTCCAAAATAGAGGATCCTAGATGCCAAGTAGCACCATGAGACGCACAACCATGGAGACACCACAGACCTCCCTCTTAATTCAGCACAGCAACAAATAAAACAATGATCAGAAAAGTATATAGATTAACCTCTAAAGTGTATGGGCAAATTGTGCTCACAGGTACATGAAGCAGACTACTGCACATGTATTTTAATCTGGACTGGAGCACTGACTATCCCAGCCTCCGTCAACGGCTTTATCTCAGACTTCACCATTCCACCATTGTTCCCTTAGTACATTGCTTAAGCAGCATCCTGAAACGTATAACCCTCGCTAACAAAATCTGAGTCCTTAGTAGGTGTGCAGTCTCTCACACAGACTTTATTCAATTTTCGCATCGTCTTTACATCATATTTACATTCCGTGTGCCTCACCTTCTCTTAAGATTCTCTTTGGCAACTTTCCAGTGCCTCTCAAAAACAGCATGCATTAATGCAATTTCAATTCCACACAGAGCTCTGAACTCACCACTCTGCCTAGCAACCACATCTTTGAAAATATGACAATAACATTAGTGATAGATTCAGACACATATTTGGCCTCACCCATTGTGAACTAATCTACTTAATATTAACATCAAAACATGGAAAGGGAGTACTGAAAAATCCACCCAATTGTCTTTTACACACAAGCCAGACAAATCACTGTTTGCAATATAGGTAATCAATGACCAAACAAACTCTTGTGACTCAAATTACACATAACATGCACACTTTGACTATTGCCTATATGTACCTATTCAGAAATAAGCATTCGCTTTTCTTTTTGCCTTCGTCTCACCAAGCTGCTCCTCATAGACTATCAGTTCAATGTTTCTCGTCTTCTCTAAATGTGGAACCAATTTAGCTTCTTTCACCATGATGCACTTCTCTAGCAACAGGTCATCTAGTACCTTCCAATAAGCCTGCATATTAGCACCCAGTTTATTTACCCTCGGCTAACTACAGCTCTCCCAGTCCTGGTACAATGAGGATTCCCAATTAACTGTAAAAGAGTTAACCCATTTATTCTCTGAAATGTCATATTATTTCTGAATTTAAGATATCTGCAAATTATGCTATACCTTTGCGAAATGACTAGCTCAATTTTCTATACTGTTTGCCAAATCCTCTCTGTTTCTTTATAAGTATCTTCTGTATTACTGTTGTTTCCCTTCTAAAACCTAGAGTCATTTCAGTTATGCCTAGTGTGCTATACAAATAAACATAAACACTCAATCCACTCACCCTTACCTCTACAATCTCTTTGCACCAATGCTCCCCATGACCACAAACCACTTCTTCTACATCAACCTCCAAAGTAAGACATTCCACTTCTCAATGTCACACTATGCTGAAACCGGCAATCTACACATGAAATTGGCTGTTGATATTAGGTCTGCCATTAACATAGTAGAAGTTAGAAATTGTTGGCATATTCAAAGTGACTCCAGATTATATTGTCATTAAAAAGAAACTCATTGCACCATACCACCATAAGAGATCCTAGAACAAAGATTATCCTAATTTGCATTCCCCTCCCCGACTCTGAATTCATAAGGCATTCTATAAAAGATCCTATAACCATCTGGCGGTATATTACCATATGTCTTCACCTTAAGTGGAGGCCTATAAACTTGTAGTACGTTTTTTTGTTCCATTAGTATGATCCTTAAATTAACAGTCAGTTCCCATACATTGTTAAGATGTCCCAGTCATTATTTTTTGGTTTTAGAACATTCAAGTTCATTTTCACAGTCCTGTTAGTTTTTGGCAAGTAAATGTTGGTTGATTATCACCTGCTAACAGATTATAGATTTTAGAGATGAAGCATATTGTTTTGGAGCAAGATGAATGTAAACCTAATACTCTTGAAACTTACCCTTTAAAATACTTTGAACTATGATGTCATCCTTCACATTTGCTAGAATGTATCGAAGTGACAAATAATTCCACAGTTCTTCTTTGGGTAAACCACATTTAATTTTCCACTTTGAGAATTGAATATATTTTTCATCACAGATACACTGATGGAAAGATATTGTATTTCAGTATATTGGACTATTTTGGGAATGTGCCATATTGAAGACACCTGTAATTCAAGATAGTTAACTTCAAGCTTTGTATCAGCAATTTAAATGATAATTTTACAAAGTTCAGACTGTCAAGATAAGTAAACTCTTTACTGTAACATTCAGTAAAAAGGAATACAATGAAAACGACATACTAAAGTATACAAAAAAGTGATGGATGAAATGCTTGGATTAATCTAAGTCACAGCTAATTACTCAGGCCACACACCATGCCACTTCAGTTTGGAACCAACCATATGCAAATTACCCTTGACCCTGCTCCAATGAGAACAGTCCAGCCTGAAATTCCCGGTGTGAAAACTAACGATGAACTGGGATGCGGCCCGAGTAATTACCTGTGACTGATTCAGGCATTCCATCCATCACTTTTTTGCATACTTTTAGTGAGTCACCATAAGTGGTATGGGTAGGCCTAGTGTGTGTCCTTGGAACCAAGCTGATGAGCCCAAACTAAGGTAAAACCGGTCCTGGGTGTTTTCCATTTCCGGGAGGACCTGGCCTTGTAGTTCGGGCTGAACTGTTCCCATTGGAGCAGGGAAGTGACCCAGAGAAATTACAGTGGTTGAGGTTATTTCAACCATTGCATCAATCACTTTTTTGTACACTTTAGTGTGTCGTTCTAAGTGGGACGGGTATTCCCAGACATGGATCCCATGCACATTGTGCCACTGGAGCCAAGCTGAACCTGGCTGATGATCCTAACTATGGCAAAACTGGTCCTGGGTTGCTTGTGTTCCAGTTCAGGGAGGACCTGGCAGTTTGGATTGGACTGTTCCTACTGGAGCAGGGTCAAGAATGATTTGCATATGGCTGGGTCCAAACTTAGGTGGCATGGTGTGTAAATGAATGATGAACTGGAATGCGGCCCGAGTAATTGCGAGTACCTGAGATTAATTCAAGCATTTCATCCATTACTTTTTTAATAATTTAGAGAGTCTAAAGCATGTCATCTGCAAATAGTAGATGTTTGTAATCTGTATTATTAATGCTGAAGTCTGCAATTGTGTTACCTCAGATAGATAAAAGTAAATGTTCTAAGGCTAAATCAAACAATAGAGGGGACAGAGTGCATCCCTGTTTTGTCCCTTTATGAAGTGGCTCACCTTCAACCAACGTACAAATCACCAGGAAACTCAGTGAATTTCAGTTATTTGGGGAATCAGACAATGTGCAGGATGTGCAGACTACTGGTGATCCACACTCAGGCCTCTGGCAGCATGGTGACTGCTGGAAAAGCACTTTTGAAACATCAGAGTGTACTTGGCTGCCAGGTCCCTATGCTAAAATGCCCCAGTACGACAAACACAGAGCGCCTTGGAAGTTTATGAGATTAACTGAGATCAAAGCTACACCATTGCAGCATAAGCACCCATATTGTGGGTATTCTCATTGTAGTGCTCCCTGGCATACTGATGGAAATCCTCAGCATATGATGGACATCCCTTATATGGGATGGTAATAGTGACCATGGTATGGGGACAGGTAAGACAAGGTATTTCTATGTGTTGCAGCAGTACGTGTTTGAAGTTAAAATGTGCATTCACTAATTAAATAATTATATTTTGTTACAAACACAGGTCCTGATTCACAAACTGCAGTTTGTAGTACGTAAAGTAGTACTACAGTAGAACTACTTACTGACTGCAAATTGCAATTTACAAATCTACAGATGGAAATCTCCACCTCTCCTATATTTTCTATGGGGAAACACTCATACATGCAAGTTAACTACTAAGGGGCCTATTACGATGTGATTCTGAACGCCTCCCACCTCAAGTCGGAGGCTTTCCGAATCACATCTCGGTTTCACTTCCGCCCACCGAATTACAATCTACATGGTCTAAAGTGAAACCAGCCGGTCCTTCTGGTTGGATTCCGACGGGCTCCAGGAGCCCGCCAGCCAGTCGGAGACCGCAACGTAATCCCATATGACGGAGTTTCTGCCGTTCGGATTACGGTGTCGGTTTCCGACAGGCTTTTCATGCCGGGCTTTCCGACATGGAAAGCCTGTCGGAAAGCGACTTTGGGGGCCCCTAGCAGGGCCCCTATCTTCCTGCGGCCTCTGGTTTGGGGTCAAGGGGGCATCTATGGTACCCCCCTGAAAATTCCTGCACTGTGTTGCAGGCACCTCATGGTGCCTGCCACACGGTGCAGGGATTTACACAAGTTCCCATTTCTCTATGGGAGCTTGTGCTACGGCCGGTTTACGGCTACAGCACAAGCTTCCATTGAGAAATGGGAGTATGCGACCGCACCATGTGTGGTCGCATTGTAATTGCGGTGTTGAGACCGCCGACCTGAGGTCTGTCGCTCCTGAGACCGCGACGGTGTCAATCGGAGGCAACCCCAACCAACATCGTAATTGATCCCTTAGTAGTAAATGTGGGAGGGACCAGGGGAGTGTTTGGAAAAAGGGGAATAAATGGAAGGGGGTATAGAGATCAGTAAGGATGGGCTTAGGGAAGGCTAAAGAGAGGATTAGGGAGGGACAGACACCCATCCACAAAAGAATAAGTCCATTTCCACCCAGAAAGTGGACTTCTAAAGCTACTACTGCCAAAAAGGACCCAAGACAGTTGTAAATGTACTTCAGTAAGCACCACACATCCAGCAGCAGGCACTGCAACACCCTCCCATAGAAAATAATGAAGGCAGGGCCCTAAAATAGAACCCCAGAGGAAATACTGTTAAAGTAAATGAATTTATTTTGGCTTTTTAAAAATAGATATACATTTAATGTAATGTTAATGAAAAAGAATAAAGAAAAAATAAACATTGTGTTGTGTTAAAAAATATATATATATATAATGTATTTAGAAATAATTAAATTTACATTAATCATAGACATAACATTTCTGTAATTTGAATACATAATAAACACATATAAACGTTTTACTTCAAGTGAGTTTTTATAAAAATACTAAATAATTGTATTTTAATATTTAATTAAATAAATGAAGTTAGTAGTGCTGTAGGTTTTTATGTTTTTCTTAATTTAAAATAAATATATAATATTAATTTGCATTCATACTTAACATAAAAAATGTTTACTAATTTTTTTCTAAAGTTCAATACATGCATTCCCCAATCCAGAAATACGTGATCACCTAAGGACAGTCTAGAGACGCAATCACTAACCTCTATCAGATCCTAATAGATTCTGTGTACTTCACGGGTACTCATACCAATGCTAGGTCATACTGGTAGGAGAGGTTGGGTGCTCAATACTCTGATAGACTGGATAGACCTCATTGAATTCCACAACTGCGCACTGCAAGAGGCCAGACTAAAGTTTACGTATTTCGAAGTGCTACATGGTTGGTACTAGAACCCTCATAAGCTGACCCTGACCCACCTAAGCCCTAAAAACTACCCGACCCCCCATGAGCCCTAAAAATAACCCCTACCCCCAGCCCTAAAAGCAACCCCATACCCCCAGCCCTAACCCTGACCCTAAAAACTACCCCCAGCCTTAAAAACTACTCCCTACCCCCCAAAACAAGGCCCCAGCCCCACTTACCTCACTGAGTCCTCTCCCAATCCTTCCTGTTACTGGGCTTGCCCATCTCAGCATCTAGACTGCGCATTGCCTTAACCACGCAAATGCGTGGTTAAGGCATGAGCGTGGTTAAGGCCAGCGTGGTTGTGCCTGCATTGGAACGGCATGTGTGGCTCTGCCTGTGTTGTTCAGGCCATTTCCCTCACACTTCTCCCTGGAATACAGATGTATGCCGTGGGTCCCACACTCCTGGATAGAATAGGACAGTGACCTGGGTCACGCAACAACACAGGTGCGCAGATTCTGGACCCCTCATAGTTCAGGGGAGAGGGAATGGAGATCCAGTTGCCCCAGGCAGTGTCACAGTTGGCAGGTAATTGAACGCATATCCCAACAGTTGGAACGCCTGTTGATAGAGAAAAGGTGTGGGAAAAGATGCAGTCTGGGTTTCTCTTATGAGTACTCTACAGATGCCTCTCCTTGGCTTAGATTTTTGTGTGAGCCAGATATGGCACAAATGAGTTCTTACTCTTGTGTGGGGGGGGAGGCGACAGGACCCTGGGCAGATGCCTGATATGACTATACCTTACATATGTACACTGATTGCATGTAGTGCTTACTGGCCACCCTCTATTCCCCCTGTCCTGGATTGTGATACTGAATGTGTGTGATGTAGATTGATAGGTGAACTATCATGTAGTGTCAGGAGTAAGTCGGTGACTAGCAGTAGATCAGTCCCTTGGATCAATCCCACGAAACGGGAGGTAACACTGGATACAATATTACATACTACTATACAATACATTGGTTGAGGAATACCGTGACCTGTTCAATTGTCAAGATATTAAATTGCATGTTCAAGGGACTATGCGGTTTGGTAATAATGGCCTAATGGTGACAAATGTCTCTGTTACTGTATTGTTGTCGTCTCAAATAAATAAATGTTACAACAAAAAGTTTATTAAATGATCCCTATACCTTACCATAGGGATATCTGCACCCCAGTGGTGGAGAACTCCACCTGCACTTGGAAAGTTATGTAACTTTAACTCATAAATTTGGCTCCACCCCTATTTCAAGGGATAGAGACAAGTAAGTCTTCACTTTGTAGTACATTTACACATGGAACTTGTGAATAGCCAAAAGTAGCACATTTTCTATTAAGTGTAAGAGTAAATTTACACCTGTATGTTTAATCAAAGGTAAATGTGCATTTCTGAATAGGCCCATTGTGTTTTTTCCATGTCAATACTAAACTTACGTTTTTAGAATTTGCGCTTTTACCTAAAAACAATTCTTTCTTTGTATTTTCATAATGTGACAAGCTGATAGTTTGAGACATAATGATTGAGTAATTGTGCATGCTGAGGGCACCAGCAGATGTAGCTGTTATTTCATGACTCCTACAACTGCACTTTATCCTCAAAACTGATCGAGACATTTTAGACTTATCCCTGATGTCTGAAGATTGAGCCTATAGGAATGGTGTGACCTGAGTGGTAGACCTGAGCCTGTATAATTGGTCTACTTCTGCTGTCTTTCATAATTACGAGATGGAATGTGGAAGTGAAGAAAGATGTTCTAAACATTTTGAAAACTGATAGGGCTTATGAAATTACTTTCCTAAATTTTTCAGCCATCTGTAATAACTTTAAGTATTTTAACAATGTGAGAAAAAATAGTGTTGACAAAGACAATGTTTTTTCATTATTCTTTTATGTTAACTTGTGTGAGAACACCCAACACTTCTAAGGAGGATTAGGCACGCTTGGTATCACATGGGAGTATTTGCATGTACCACTTCAGCCAATTTATACACCTTTTTCGTGTAGGAAGGTGTCTTGGTCCCTTGGCTAACCCAGTGCACTTTGGGGTGGGTATTTGTGCCCCACCATTTTTAGAGTTAACAACCAGCTATCACACTGGTCCAGTATGGGAGCTCTGTGGATGCCTCAATTGGAGGGAAAGCTGTGCTTGTTGCAGGTATGAACTGATGTGCACCATGCGATCTATGTGAATGCCTCAATGCTGTGATGTCAGAGTGTGGTCATGCATGAATAGGGTAGCATTTCAAATCAATATGTAGTGTAATAGATTTGCATTGTGAGAGCCCTGTGAATGTCGCAGTACTGCACAAAACTATAGATCTACATATGGAAGTAGACTGTGAGTGTTTTATTCTTCCCAATGGATAATGTTGTTTCAGATTGCCACTTCTGTGACACAAATATACTTGCCTACTGTGGACTCAGGACTTTGTATCAGGAGCTCATTGGTTTCCAAGTACATTCATGAGTGCCTGCTGACAGCGACGTTGGGAAGTCCTGGAAGGCTCTGAAGTAATGGAAGAGTTCATTGGTTCGACCTCAGAAGTATTTATCAATTCATTGGCCTTCAAGACCATATATTTGAAAAATGATGCTTTAATTTACACTTTGGGCCTCAATACATCCCACATTTTCTTTGGAGAGACCTCCTTGGTGACTTTATGATTACTTGTAAGGCTTGCTTGCTAACTACACCGTGGGCTTTGTATGAACACTTTTGGCGGGGAATCTTATGGTCCCAAGTCCGTCCCTGTAGAAAAACGTGATGCTGATACTAACGACCTTTCTGCTTTCTACCTAGTACCCTTTTTGGGAATATTTTTGTATTGGCATAATATACAAAAACACAAAACAAATTACAGAAACACATTTTCAATCTTTTCACCAACTACATGGTTAACTGAATACCACATTTACAAGAGCTTACTTATATTTCTAAGGGAGGACCAAATTGGGGGGGCTATCCAAAAGTCTATCTTTTTTTATCAACACAATACTTGGAATCAACTTCAGATTCAACTAAAAATCCAAGGCCTTCTCCATGACTGACAATCATGATGGCTCCTCAAAGACATTTAATAGCATGAAGATGCAGCTCTGGCCATCCTGACAGCTTCAGCAGCATGCTCCCAATTGACAACACCATTCAATTTGCACCTTTAGAAATCCACATGGGGAGATCTAAAATACCACTAACGTAGAAAGAATGATATCTTTCTAACTGACGGAAGTGCAGCAAGCTATGGGACTAACTTGACATAGAAATGCGTTGCATGCGGGATCCTGCTATGGCCCTCTCCATACTACTAACAAGTTCACAATTTTCGCTACTATCCAATAGGCCTACCTTGTTAAAAGCAAACCACATCGCCCAACGATGATCAAACAGCGGACACATGGAGCTCGCTCGCTGGGAGTCCAGGGCCCTAAGCTATGACCAGTACTAAATACAAGCCTGATAACAGAACCAAACTACTTGCTCTTGAGAAAAGATCTGAAAACTGATCCGTTCAAAGGACCTTAACCTGACCTTCTCACAAAGGGGGTTAGCGAATGAAGAATATCGAACTATCCTCACACGCCCACAATGCTGACTGGATTCTAATAACTCCATCAAATCGACTTCCAAACTCATACCAACCTCCAGTGTTAATTATCCCAAACATTATGTGCATTGCTATATAAGACTCCAAAGAAAAAGCATGGGGCAAAACCAGGATGTGAAGCAACCCAGTGTAACATTTCATACTGCTGGTACTACGTTCAGCACTGGCTACGAGAAGGGGGTCTATAGCCCAAGGGAGTCAAAGCAAGGTACTCCTGTTTGGACACCATACATCTGACTTCCTCTATCCGAGTACAGTCATTGGGAAAATCATTAGTCCCACTAGCCAAGGTCCAATTCCTAGAGGTGACCACTGCAACTTAATCATCTAACTGGCAGCCACAATGTGGGACACTTTTGCCTGCTGCTACTTAGAAAAATCCCAACCCTTTTCGTTCCACCTTAAGACAGACTTGGTCTTCAGCTTCGAGCCTTTGGCTATGAGCCAAATGGACTATTTTAACACCTTGAACATTCCCTTATTAATGATGATGCATCTTCTGCTAATACATAACACAGCAACAAACAAATAGTGGGCAAAAAGGGGGAAGATGAAGAATAGCACAAAGTGGTCTTTTGCCAATCTACAGAAAATCAAATTTCATTCAGGATGTTCTGTACAACACACACAATGCATTCTGGCTTGAAGGGCCTTTGATTATCTAGAAACGTGTACCACACTGCATCACAGTAGATTCCAAAGAGCAAAGTAAACGCTGCCCCCATCAGATATAAGCAAAGGAGCAAAGTCCTGACGGTGAAAGGAAAAGAAAGATGAAATGCAGTGGATTCAACATTCAAGATTACCGATATGAACTCTGTTGTGTTCTAACCAGTGGCGGCTCATTCCCTAAGGCGGAGGAGCATTGCCCCACTGCCTTGAAGCAGTAAAAGAAAGGAAAGGAAAAAATAAAATGATGATAATGTAATGTTATTATCATTTTATTTTGTCCTACTGCCACGGCAGCTTTGCATGATGGCGGGGCTGTAGAGCAGGGGAGGAGTGGTAGCACCCTCCTAAGTGTGTAATGACTGTTTGGCCGGCCCTCTCGGGCCGGCCAAACAGTCATGCACACTTTCCCTGTTCTCCATGCAGGCTGCAATACTGCCTGCATGGATAATATTCCCAGGCCCCCAGTCCCTGGCTGAGTGCCGAACCACGACGCTCAGACCAATCACAAGGCTGCATTAGAGCTTTGTGATTGGTCAGGGGAGCCTGGGTGCTTACCAATTGCAGCTTTGTGATTGGTCAGGGGAGCCTGGCTGCCTGCTTCCTGTTTCATTGCCGACACGAGGAGAGATGACGGAGAGACGCTGCGATAAGGTAAGGTTTTTTTTCTTTTTTTTATATCCCCTTTCCCCCCCTGCCCTCTATCACCCCCTTCCCCGCCTCACCACCCCCGATCCATGCCGGCTGCTGCTGGTTCCAACAGACTTCTTACAACCATGAACCCCATAAGTGAGAATCCAATGCCACTATCCTTGGTTGTTTAGGTACGCTAGTCTGCTTGCATAGCAAAATGAACACTTCTTATCGAATCCCATGCACCAGCGTCTCTTCACCTGCATAGTTTGTTACAGCACTGTAAAACTGTTCTGGTGGCAGCGCATGAAACACTGTAAATTAATATATATATATTCATGATTGACATTAACCATTAAGCAGCTATGAGGTGTGTTACACCCCATTTGGGGGCCATGGAGCAGGCAGGGGATGTTGGGCTACAGCTTTGTGGGTTGCGGTTATTTGTCGCTATTATCCGGAGCCCATCTTACTATACCTCTGAAAACTGGGCCAAGTGCAACCTATTCAGCACTTGATACTCAGTGGTATTAATAGTGAGCCGTAATAGGCTTCTGAGGGAGGTTAGTGCTCAACGAACTCCCAGCAGAGTAATAACGTGAATGTCCAGCGCAGTGCTTCCCTTTAGCAATGGAAGGTACATTATTACTCTGTAAAACTCAATGCTAAACAAAGAAAAAAAGTATCAGATACCCAATATGTGGGTGCGAGGCTACCCCAGATAGAAAGCCCTCTCAATCCACTCCCCTCCTTTTCCTACCCCTCAAAGTCTAGGGTCCACGTGGGTAAGTAATCAGTGGAGGTGCAGCACTTCTCCCTCGTTAGCTATTGGTCACTTTGGCTGTATTTGCACTTAGTCCTTCACCTATTGGCTGAGTCATAGTAAGTCGTGGCTTTGCTCTCCATTCACTGGAGATGATTCAGCAGTGCTTAAGTCACACGCCTCGCTTGGGTCAGGCAGGTGCAAGATGGCACCCTGGGACAGGTGTCACAGGTTCACAGAGTTCTTCTTTGTGCAGGAGCCACTCGGGCACAGATCAACTAGTGCCACAAAATTGCCAACAAGTCACTTGGGGCACACAACCAGGTTTCACTGGATGACAATCCCTTCTTCAGCGGTGCATGTGGATTGGGCCCACTCGGGCAAGTGCCATGACTGCCACAATGAGGATGAGGATGCGAGAAAAGCGGGCACGCCTTGGCAGTGCCACAGGTCCTCCACTAATCTCCATTGACTGGCTTTGAGTCAGGAGCATGTCAATAATGCTACTTTTGAGGCTCTGGTGGACAGACCACAGCACCAGGGTCAACCACTTCAATCCACACTGGCAATCAGCTCATCCTGAAGGGCCGGCTCTCTCCTTCCCTCCTCAATCAGAAAGGACTCTCCAATGTTCCAGGACAACTAAGGAAGTTCTTCCTCCAGGTCAGACTCAAGGTGATGTCTCTTCACGTATGGGAAGCTGACTGTCAGGCAGACATCAGTTCTTGTTGGACAGTAGTTCTCTGGGTGCTCTCTGGAGCACCCACTCCTTGGTTAGAGAGAACTTGGAACTGGGACAACAAGCGAGTCAGCAGCTGCCACTCTTATACAGGTACATCAGACGGGGTATGAGCATTCCCAGTCCACTTTCACAACTGCTTTGTGTTGGTTATCCTTTCGTGTGTCTTTATCAGGATGTCTTCCAAACTCAGTCTTTGTCTTGAGTGATGCTCTTCACAGCAGGGTCATCTCTTGGCTCTAGCACCCACAAAAGAGGCACAAAGAGGTATGAGAAGTCTGCACTCAACTATCATAGCCACATGTGACAGTGATCGGGAAGAGAAACAAAAGGCTGACCATCACAAGACCATTCACACCCTGACAACAGGACCTGCCGCCCAGCTCTTAACTCCTACCACCCACCAAAGAGCATTCTGCAGGAAGACTAATCAGCAGCCGTTTCGCATCAAAGGCTCCAATTGAATTTCTAAGGGGGATCCTGACTCATTTGTCCCCACTTCAATGTTTAGGTTTCCTCCCTTCAAGCTCAAAAAAGTCAACAATACACTTCCACAGTCTGGGAAAGTAACCTCACAACCATCTTGTGCACGGTAACAGGCCTTCCAAGATGAAACCCGCAGGCCAGTGCCAATTTGGTTCACTCATACAGTGTGCAACATGCTTACCACACACCACATGCATATATCCAAGCACTCAGGATCTCGCTAATATGAACCTGTGATGGGGACAATAGCACTCTTGCCCTATCTAGGACTCACATAGTGCACCACTTCAAGGTCCAGCACTAGTCCAGGACCATACTCCTGTCAAAGGAAGGTCTAGGCCTTCACACACTCACTGGATTAGTGCATGGCTGTGACCACAAATCCCAAAACAAGGATAGCAGTTTCTTGCAGTTGGGCACACAAGGCAGGGGACACAACTGTACACCATGCAGAGGACATTCCCATCCCGACAAGATGCTTACACGCACAGGTCGCTACCTGTCTCCGCTATTGGCTGCAGGTAAAGAGTTCCGAGAAGCCCCCACCTCTCCATTCGCCCACTGCTGCCTCTGATGGGGTCGGTCGTCCATGTCACTTCCTCTGACCTGGAAATGAGAAGTCACAGATCTCCCCACTCTATGACCCCGCGTTAAAGTAAAACTACTCGAGGCCGCGACCTACCACAATGGACCCCGTTGTCTGTCCTGATCCAAAGTCGGACGCCAGAGAGGGAAAATGAGAATGGTTAAAAGCCCGTGGGGATGGATTTCAGGCTGCAATTTTCACAAGCACGAGTTCCACCCGTCAGCAACGATCAAAGCACCACCCACATGGCAGGAGTAGATGAATAAAGGGCAGAATGTGCTATAATGCTTTACACTGATGTTGGTCTCTTGTGAGCTCTCGACGCTTTTGCAGGTAAGAGAACTGCGGCGCTAGATTATTGCACCAATTTGACTTGTGTACGGGTAAGTGCAATATTTTTCGCCAAGGGAAGGAAAGTGGCATTTTGGTACTTTCATCATGGGGCACGACCCCTCCCAACGCCCCTTGTACAGATAAAAACATCCCTCCCTGTAGCACCCGGAGGAGCTCGCTAGTCTGGACATACCCTAGGGAAGCCGTACGCAGGTGCACACGAGATGACATAGCAGGGCAGAGAGGACTCCAGGACAGGTCGTTTGCTTCACCGTGGACAACGTTTCCTTTAGAGCCTTACAGTGAAAACACTGTAAACCTAACCTGTCCGTGAATGTGCACTATTGTCCCGACGGCTCCGGTGTATTTAGGACATTTCTGAATCAGATCAAGCAGAGAGCGCGAGAGAAGGAGGGGGAGGGGGGAACAAAAAAGGAGCTGTTCTGTTCCCTCTCTCCTTATCAGCCTCTCCTATCTCCTTGGATTGCGCCGGGCCGCGCTGCTCGTAATCACCTCGGCGCGAGCCAATGGGCGGGCGAGCTGCGGCTGTTTATAAATGTCTGACTCATTAGATCGCACATTATTTAAGTTGTCGCCGCCACCTCTATCTCGGCGTGACCCTCAGACCGCCGCCGCGCCCCTGACCCGCCAACCTGTGAGACGAAGGTAAGCCGCGAACCCCGCGCCGGCGTGCTCTGCCCATCAAGTTGCTGTAATGCTTTTTATTAATTTCCAACCTCCTTCCTTTGTGGAAAGCCAGTTACTCTTTGAAATATAACAAAACACTTGCTTTTTACGCTTGTCATGCCATAAAAAATGTACAGCTCCCTGATGCCTACTGGGGCGTGGTTCATGATTTTAAAATTATAAATAAAAAACATTAACTTTACAACATTTTACACAGGCAATAACATAAAAGCTGTTGCATGTGGAGGGACATTTACGAAGGAATAAATGAAAGGGTAGGGCGGGGGTTGAAGGAACTGCAAGTGCTGGGATGTGTACACAGAGAGAAATGTGACCCATATTTGGCTATGCAGCCATGCCTTTTGAAGTGTGTCCTCTATGCAGAACCAGTCAACCGTAGATCTTATGTCAGAGTGTGTAGGGATTCGAAGGCTCTTAGCGCTAGCCCTCTGTCCCCTCACAGAATGTCACCTTCATTTAATGTAAGCTACTTGTCTGGAGCTGCCAGGGTCCGGCTTTAGCGGTGGTGGTGTCCGGTGCGACAGTCTTTGTTGGCATCCCTCCACCAAATGACCTCCTTCACAGATTCCCTCACTACCACCCTCAAATGGTGCCCTTCATCTATCCTTTGCCCCTCTCTCACATTTATTTATTTTATAGTGCTACTAATCCCAATGCAGACTGTCAGAGCGCTTCACATCACAGACAAATTATACAATGAGTCATACACAGTGCTTTAAATGGGCCGGTACTGTCCGGTACGCAGTACTGGCACTTTTTTATTTTGGGTGGGAGAGTACCGGCACTTTTCAAGAGAAATGCTATACTTTTAATTGGAGAGTACCAGCACTTCTCAGAAACAAGCAGGTACTCTGCTACAGAGTACCTGCACTTATATTTTTCCATTTCAAGCACTGGTCATACAACTGTGTAAATCAATGTGTAAGAAATGTTGCTTAAGACAATGCGGGTGTTGGAGACACATATCATTCATACTGGTAGGCACTATATGTTAGGAGTGCTTGGTCTGGAGAAAAGGAGGGGCAGATTAATTACGTTTTTAAGATGCACAGTAACCAAAGTTGCAGATCTGCGTGAAAACTTAGATTTAGTGCTGTTGCTCTCTGCTCTAGTGCTGGCACGCATTAGACTGCCTTGTACCAGAAGACACACCCCCTCCCACCATAGTGCAAGGTGTTTGTGTGAGCTCAAACTTCGGTTTTATATTGTAAGAGTACCCTTTCAGAACAAAGTTCTATGCTTTGACAAAGTTTAACACTTTACCACTTTGTATGTGTGCAGTACGGGGCAGCACACATGCAAAGTTGGAAAGGTTTGGCGAAAATATATATTCTCTCCAACTTGATGCCTGCCTCGAGGAGGCATAATTTATTGATGCCAATCCTTGTCTACCAAAGTTAGAAGGGATTAGCGTCATAACTCATCGTTGAGTGCACATGACTGTCCTTTTACTACCCATGGTATTCTTCCCTGACATAAATTAGCGCATAGTGCTACTTTGTGTTACTTTAGGGTTACTGTCCCACACAATTCAGGATTTGTGCTGGAAAGTTAGCCCCAAAACAAAACTTTGCACCAGGTTTACAGCACTATCGTGATGGAAATCAGATGAAAAGTGTTTGTAAATCTGCCCCATAAACAGAACCCAATGATTAGGTTGTCATACTAGTGAGATTGTATTGCTGTCCAAAGAAACCCTTTTTACCAACCTTAGGATAACGAAAGGTTGAAGGGAAACAAAGCAATAATGTTCTAAACCTATGCCTTTCAATTTGCATGCAGCTCTTTGATGCCAGTTCATAGCTCAATGTGCTATTTTAGAAGGAATTTTACTTATTAACTCATAGTAACAAAAGGATCTCTGTGACAAAAGCAATAACCCACTGAGCTATCTACATAAAATACTCTGTGATCTGCATGCCACACGTTGTGATTTACATCACAGCAGAACATTACCCTCTATGTACTATATCATGAGTCAAAACTGTGACTAGATAAATGACAGACCTCTCCCTCAAGTGCATTAACTACAAAAGTTATTATGCCGTTCTAATTATCCCCTGAAAAATGCCTGGCACACAAAGATTGCTGCAGTCTGCTCTTATCTTGGTTCAGTTTGTCATGCCGAGAGCACCCCCTTGACCTTGGTGTCCGGTGCAACTGCACCAATTGCACCACCCTAAAGGCGCCACTGGAAACAACCATTGTCGCCTCAGCGTGTGAGCAAACACTTCCCTGATAAATGGTACTTGAGGCATGGCATGCTACCAGTCACTGAAGAACACTTACTGAAGTCAACAACCACATATTAAGTGGTAATGTTTTGGCTTTGGAACCAGAAGATGCGGGTTTTAACCCTGGTTTCCCTCAACTTGCGAAATCATTGGTCAATCAATTATCCTGTGTTTTAATTCTTTTCTCTGCTTATATGCGAATCACTTTGAAGCAGCCTAATCATATTGCCTAATACAAACTATATAAAAAAGTAGGAACGTTTCTAGTTACAAATAGGTTCTTGCAGTAAATGCAACCTATTTCATGCGTAAAATTGGTCACTGCAAATAATAGTGTAATTCAACTCTCAGAAACAAGTTACCTCTCCAATCACTCGTTGACTGTATCTTTGCCTTTGACCCCCTACAATGCACCTACACGTTGCCTGTAGGTTTGCGCTATACAACCACCACATATATACAAACTTCACTTAGTACAAAGCTCACATATCCATCCTCAGTAAATACACTTTTTAGGTCTCACATGAGACAAGACTTTTTGTTTACTCACAGGGGGCTTACAATCCATCCATTGCTTACCATTGCTTACCATTGGAGAGGAGTTGGCCTAACGGCTAGGGCGGTCGACCTCGAATCGGGGGAACTGGGTTCGAGTCTCTGCAATGATGCTGAACATCCTGTGATTCTGGGCAAATCACTTAATCTCCCCGTGCCTAACAAAAAAAAATGAATGTGTCCTCATGTAATGCAACTGGTGCTATGTAAAGTGCTCTGATACCTGATTCGGGTCAAGTTTGCGCTATATAAAACTCTGTAAAAAAAAAATAATAATTGGTTGGCTTCATCGTCACTCTCATTTCCTTGTTTCTCTTTTGTGAGAGCGGGCCAGCTTCATCTCCTTTTTGTGTGTTTGTGCCTCCCCTGGAGCATGGCCCAAGTACTTTTTTCTTGTTCAGTGTCCTTCCTCTGCTTGTGCAGTAGGAGGTACTTTTACAGCACTCCGTAAGAGTGCATATGTTTTCAGGTAGCCACCTCTCCACCCCATACCACACTTTGCTACAGTTTTTTTTATATGTAGTGCTAAATCAGTGTTCCAGCGCTATCAATAAAATTTCTTCTCCTATATGCTTTGGACGTCCAGGTACAAATATCCCTTTTCCACAACTATATCCATATGACGGTGGGGCCCATAACACCGCATAAACATTCACTCTCTCATATATTCCCTGGGTTTCATCCGTTTATACTTAGGAGAAAACAGTTAATGATTTGCTGGAAGGAGACGGGATACCTTTTAAAACGACATAATACTTCTCAACCTTTAAGGTATTCCGCTCATTGGTCGATGGACCAACTAGTAGGAATCAGTTGATGGTAATTAAGACCAGCTCAATCACTATAAACCTTTAAACATTTACATTTATCATTGAGCTAAAGAACCACAGACTCATTGTTTTAAAGATAATAAAGTTTATCTAATTTTTAGAAGCATGAATAAGTTTCAAATTTATTATTCAGATTATTACATTTATCATCATTATAAGAATAAATTGAAATTGCAATGCATACCTATTTGATGGAAAAACAAAGT
Organism: Calotriton arnoldi; assembly: GCA_963921515.1. Taxonomy (NCBI): domain Eukaryota; kingdom Metazoa; phylum Chordata; class Amphibia; order Caudata; family Salamandridae; genus Calotriton; species Calotriton arnoldi. The sequence continues at coordinate 271,484 of CAWUFW010009183.1, forward strand.
TCGTCACAGCAATGAATTCAGATCACAGCATAGAACTCCCGAAAAACTGTCTATCTGTCCTGTAAAACAGGCCTTCTCGACGGACCACCTATATGGTGTTTTCCGCCACAATCCCGTTCTTGTCCCCTTTTAGAATTTAAGAATAAAAAGGTCTAATAGTATTAAAATGGAAAATCTATTAAAAGCAAAAGGTTCTCCAGCAGCAGCGTCCCATGCTCAATCAAAAATATAAAAAGCAGCTCTCGCGCCCCCTCTCTAAGAGTAGGTCTTCTTATACCCTAATACTAGCTTACTAAGTGAAAATGTTACATCTTTGTGGGCGAGATTCTCTCTAATTGGTCCATTTGGGGTCAGTATACATTTCATTATGAATATCCTTGCTCCAACCAGTTCTTTGTGGAAAGTTCATACTTCTGTCGTTTCTCACGGGTTCATGACATTACCCATCCGCACATTGGTCTCTATCTGTATCCTTTTCTGATACTTTAATTGAACAGTTCATTGTTTATTCACATATTCACTGCAACTTCTCACGCTTTCCGCTATGTCCTTCTTTGGCACACGTTTGTATAATAAGGTCATTGCAGCCTTGACCACGCTTCCATCCTAGGCTTTGGGACGGTCACATGATCCCTTTGTTCACAGCTTTTCTCACTTTCGGAAATCATTTTGCGCCTGCGTACTCTAGCTTGTTTGCCTCAGCAGCCATGTTTACATCGCGGCACAACAGGTCTAAGCGAACTATTATAAAGATAAACAGAACATAGTTAAGAATAAAGAATATAAGCCTTTTCGTTTCCCTCCCGTCATTCTACGTACCCCAATTAAGTATTACCTAGCAAAAGCGACATATAAAGCTATTTCTTACTTACCAACCGCTTTACTTTGCCACGACACAGTTTATTTCCAAGCACAAATCATGCAATCATTATTCTAATTAGTATGCAAATCATTAGGTTTATGTTATCCACGTTAACAATTGTAAGTAAATTAGCTTGCACGGATATGGCGTGTTACCCATAACCCTTATCATGACACGTACATGGTTGGTTATTTACTGAGACGAACCTGTGTGTTAATTATTCAACGTAAATATTAGGAGGTTACATTTTTTCGTTTACCCTGCTCCATCAAATCCCCCCTTTGGTGATTTTTAATATCACCACAAAAACCCATGTTACACAATTCTATCAGATAGCATATTTCTTGTCCGGTTTGTTTTTGTTAGTTTACACAACTGTATCCCTTTCATCTTGTCTCTTTGTTTTCTTATACATGTTTTCTTTTATTTCTTCTAGCTCTATTTCACCCATTTCTCTTTCTCTTTCTTTATTGATCTTATTTTCTTTTTCTATTTTATTCTGTCTTTTTCTTCTTTTTATACATACAATAATTAATTTTAATACTAGAACTATTAGTATTATTATGGTCGCTATTATTATGATTTTCCCTATTATTAATCTACTCATTCTAGTAAACCAATTTATTACTGAGGAAAAACTCTTACCAAGTTTCCCCAATGCATTTTCAACCTCCAGTGGAACAAGTTCTTTGTGCAAATTGGTAATATTCTTAATATACTTTTGTATATTTTCACTTTTATCTGGAATGTAAGTGCAACAATGTTGGACTTTCAACATTCCACAGACTCCACCCTCTTTTGCCAAAAGAATATCAAGGGCAAGTCGATTTTGCATCACCATAGCTCTCATGGCAACCATTTCGGTATTTACCATCAAGAACCCTCCAGCAGTATCTGTAGATAAACGATCTACTACTGTGGATAACTTCCGAATTTTAAATGCATTCAAAGATATTCCCACTGCTGGTATCAATGCTCCAAAAATATCACCTACTATTTCTGAAAAACTTTCCCTTTTTCTACGTGTAAATGTCTTTATTATTTCGTGTGTTCCCTTTTCTGCTCTATCTATATGAAAAATCTTTGGAAAGACCAGGCCTAAGTAACATGATCCATACCAATGGTCCGGCAACCTGTAATAAGCTCTGTTACCGCAAATATAATAGATCCCAGGAAATTTTGGATCTTTTCCCCCTTTGGATCCCCAACCTCCTAAAATGTTATAATTGTCTTGGCAATCACTGGAACCCACGAAATAGTTGTCATATCTTGTTCTATTTCTTCTAATGCACAACCTTCCCTGTTGGGGCCAATCCAGAGTCATAGCTGCATTTGTCTTTTTCTTGTCATGATTTTCTTCCTCAAACGCCCAAAGAGGTGTTTTTGTCCCTTCTATCACTTTCCTTTGAAATTTTACTCTCCTGTCCTCGACCATTTCTAAAAACACCTTTTCTTCATTCCTTAACTCACAGGTAAGGTTGTTTTTAACTATATCATCTAATGTTAGAATTTTATTTTCTATGAAAAATTCTCCAAACGTTCTTGCCTCTTTCACCTTGTTTAGTTCAGAAACTATAGGAATCTTCGCAAAAATCTTATCTATATTAGTGTAATAATATTCTAATCTTCCTGTCTTGTAAAATAGACTTGCTAAAACACTACATGTTATTCCATACGTCAAAGGAAGGTGATGATAGGTCACACCTTCTGCAACAGACGCAGGCAATTGCATACAAACATAACAATCTTTTACATCCATTGTTTCTACATACTCATACAATAATTTAGTGAAAACATTTTTTGAAAAATTCGTTATTGATTTGTCTTTATGTAACTCTGCACTATTTTTTAATATAGCTGTTTCCTGCATGTTAGCTCCTTTTTCTTTCTCTGTGTCATTCTTTAATATAGACGTTTCTTCTACAGCTAATCTAATTGGAATGGTGATTGCTAAAATAATCCATACGGTCATTAATAATCCTGTACAAAAGAAGCACATCTTACACCATCTACGTAAGAACTCACATCTACATGTTCTATTGTTAGTATCTATCATTTTGTTCTATTACCTATTTTTATAATATGTACAGAAAATGTGTCACCACACCTCAGAAATGACCTCTTAGCCACCCTACGCTCTGACTTTGTCTTGTTTGGTACTTTCTTTAGTTCTTTTCAGAACTCTTTCTTTGTCAAATCCAGTGTTTTTGTCCAGTCTGGTAGAAATTTGTTCAAGTTTCTTTAAATTTGTTGCACTTCACCTTCACCCATTAGGCTGTAGCTTTGTTCCGGATTCTTGTGAGTGATCTCTTCTTCTTTGATATCAGTCAATGCAATGTATAGCCATTCAGGCGATTTATACTTCAGATTTGCTTTCTTTACTCTTTTTGTTCTCTGCAAGTGTTTTCCACCTTGTTTTTCTTGTTCCTTTTGACTTGTTATTTCATTTACTTGTTCTGCACTCTTTCCATCTAACCTTATGATTTTGTATCTCAATCTTTTAACTTCGTGGGGCCAATTGTCTCCCTTTCTTGGCCTTTTCGGTTCACTTTCTTTTTCCTCTCTTTCTGTTCTCCAAGTTCTCTTTCTTGACTCTAGATTCTGGTTTCTTTCTTCTCCACTTTCTTCTGACTCTGTTTCAGTCCTTTCTTTATTGTCTCTTATCTTAAATTTTAGAATTTCGCTTCTTTCATCTGTTTTTGATTTTCCTCGTGTTTTCCTTTGATCACCTACTTCTGTCCCTCCTCGAGGTTCTTCCGAATTTGTGTCAATCTCTCTATCTGTTTCTGAATTTCCCTGTTCCTTTGTTCGTCGATCTGTCCCTACTGCTCCTCGGGGGTCTTCCGATTCTTCTACCTTTCTATCTGAAACTATCCCTTCTTCGTCTATTAATATAATTTCTGAAGGATCTTCACCATAACTTGTACTTGGTTGCTCACTGTTACTGTCTTTTTGCTCAGTTTCTTCTTTTATGCTATCAAATTTCCAATTTCTTTTCAGATTTTCATCACAATCCGAATGCTCTGCATCAGATGCTGAACTGGTGTCTGATATTTCCAGATGTCGACTCACATGTCGATCTTCAGATTCTGGAACTTTTACTACTTCCTCCTCTCCTCCTGTCGTTGCACTGGTACCTGGGTCTTCCAGATGTCGACTTACAGGTCGATCTTCAATTTCTGGAGCCCTGTTCGTCTCTTCCTCTGCATCAGATGCTGAACTGGTATCCAATATTTCCAGATGTCGACTTACAGGTCGAGCTTCAGGATCTGGAACTCTGATGGTGTGACTGGCATGTACCCAGTGTTTTATTCCTGCACATTTGACTGCAGTTGTTGTCACCAGGATCACTTGTCGTGGTTGGTCCCAGCGAGGAACCAAACAGTTTCTTCTTCGGTGGACTTTTATGCGGACCCAATCTCCTGGATTCAAATCATGAGCTGGTTTTCATTCAAGAGTGGTTGCATCCGGTCCAACCTGATGAAACACAGAACGTACCACATCAGCCAATCCTTTGCAATAATCCAACACAAGATCATCAGTTATAGTCAGTAGTTTGTTGACAGGAACATGTGCTTGTCTCATTGCTCGTCCCATAATTATTTCGTGGGGACTGAGTCCTGTCTTTCTTTCTGGTATGCTTCTGATAGTCATTAAGACCAATGGCAAGGCATCTGGCCATTTGAGTCCTGTGGCTTGACACATTTTCCCTAGCCTGTTCTTTATTGTTCCATTCACTTGCTCTACTATTCCAGAAGCCTCTGGTCTGTATGCACAGTGCAGTTTCTGTTTAATACTAAGTGCTTCACAAATCAGTTGAATTAATTCGTTTTGAAAATGTGTTCCTCTATCTGTTTCAATCGTTACTGGAAAACCATACCTTGGAATGAATTCTCGCAGCATAAGTTTTGCTACTGTAATTCCATCATTCCTTCTGGTCGGGTATGCTTCCACCCAGCGGGAAAACAAACAGACGACTACAAGGACATACCTTAGTCTATTGCTCGGGGCATTTCTATAAAATCCATTTGCATTCTCGTGAAAGGACCTCCCTCTCGTCCTATTGTTCCTAGACTCACTACTGTCTTTCTTCCTGGATTTAGCTGTTGACAGATAAGACATCTTTGACAAAGACTCTCAGCTATGGCTCTGAATTTTGGATTATACCATGTTTGTCTAAAAAGTCTGATCATTGCATCTCTTCCAATATGCGCTTGTCCATGGTACATCCGTGTCATGTCAGAAATCATGCTATCAGGCATAACTGGTCTTTCATCTCTGTAAACTCAAACATCATTTTCCTCCCGTTTTCTGCATCCTGCTTTTATCCAGCTATCTTTTTCCTCATCATCTGCTGCTTCCTGTAATTGTCTTACCTCATCCCATGTCTCGACAGGGTTAGTAAAAAGCAAAGGACATGAAATATGCTCTCTTTCTCTGTTTCTGTTTAGTGAGACGACATTTTTGGCACAATACTGAGCTATTTCATCAGCAAACGTATTGCCAACAGTTATGTAGTCTTCCCCATTTTTATGTGCATTGCACTTTACCACCGCAATCTGTTTAGGCAGCTGTATCGCCTCAAGCAACTTTCTCACAAATTCACCATTTCTTATTGGGGTTCCTGCAGACATCAAGAAACCTCTCTGAGACCAGATCTGCCCAAAATCATGAACCACTCCAAAGCCATATTGGCTATCCATGATTACTGTGATTCGGACATTCTTTCCCAATTTGCATGCTTGAATTAGAGTAATCAACTCTGCTACTTGGGCAGAACGTATTCCTCTCAAACAAGATGCTTCCATTACAGCAGCTACTGTGCAAACTGCATATGCTGCACTTAGAATTCCATCATTCGTTCTCAAACATGAGCCATCCACGAACAGAATATAATCTGATTCCTTTAAAGGCTCATCCCGTATATCGGGTCTCGGTTTTGTACAATATTCAAGTACATTCAGACAATCATGATCAACTTCATCCATTTCAATCACACTCTCTTCATCTGGCAATGATGTTGAAGGATTCACATTTATGCATCTGTCAATGGTGACATTGTCTGCACTCAAAATTACTTTTTCATACCTAGTCAGCCGACTATGTGTCATATATTGGGTTTTGGTTCTTGTCAAAAGAATCTCCACAGAATGAGGGACATATACTCTCAGTGGATATCCCATCACTATGCCTTCACTCTGCTCCAGACTTACACAAGTAGCAGCAACTGCTTTCAAACATCCAGGCAACGCTTTCGCTACTGGGTCTAAGACAGCTGAAAAATATGCAGTGGGTCTTTTCATGTTTCCGTGTCTCTTCACTAGGACTGAAAACGCACACCCATCTCTTTCACTACAATACAACTCAAAATCTTTTTCATAGTCAGGCATTCCCAACGCCGGGGCTTCACACAGTTTTGTTTTTAGTTCTCTGAATGCTTTCATTTCCTCATCATTCATTTCAAAAGGATCTTTAACATCCTTCTTTGTCAATCTCTGTAATGGTTTGGCAATTAATGAAAATCCACTTATCCATTGTCGACAATATCCAACCATTCCTAAGAACATTCTTACTTCTCTCTGTGTCATTGGAGCTCTCATTCCTTGAATTATTTTTATCCTTTCAGTCGTTACCTTTTGCACTCCCTTTTCAATCTTATGTCCTAAATATTGGACCTCTTGTTGACAAAACTGCAATTTTGATGGGGATACCTTATGTCCTCTTTTTGCTAAATGATTTAGCAAAGCAATTGCATTGTTAACACATGCTTCCTTTGTTTTTGATGCCACCAGTAGGTCATCAATGTACTGAACCATCACAGATTTTTCTGGCATTTTTAAATCTTCCAATGATTTCTTTAAAATGTGATTAAAGATCGAGGGGCTTTCTGTATACCCCTGAGGAATTCGGCACCATGCCAAAATACGCTTTCCAAACCTGAACGCAAATAATGGCTGGCTATCTGGATGTAATGGGATAGAAAAAAATGCATGGCACAAATCAATAACTGTGTACCATTCTGCTTCGCATGGAATCTGGTATAGAACTACAGCAGGGTTTGGTACTATTGGGCAGCAAGGCACAACGATTTTGTTTACCTTTCTGAAATCCTGTACAATTCTATATGTTCCATTCGGCTTTTTCAGTCCCATTATCGGTGAATTGCATGGACTGCTCATTATTTCTCTCAGAATCCCTTGTTCAATCATTTTATTTATTACTGGTGTTATTCCTTCAATTATTTCTGGTGTCAATTTATACTGTGGCGAATTTGGGTAACTTGTTCCTTCTTTAACAGAGATTTTAACAGGGTCTACTCCTTTCATTAACCCTATATCTTCACCCGTAAAATCCCACACTTCCTGTTTCACTGCTTCTTTTAGTTCAATTGGGATTTTCTCTACGTCAAACTTAGGAAATAAATCATTCACTTCTGACTCTAAATTTACCATTGTCATTTTATATAATACGTCTTCATCCGGGGTCTGAAATGCAATCCCATCTGGAGTACAATAGATGGTGCAGTTCATTTTGCAAAGTAGATCGCGTCCTAATAGGTTCACATGACTGCAATCACACACCACAAATCGGTACATTTCACTGAATGGTCCAATCTTTACCTCCACTAATTTGGTAAGAGGCGTCCTAATTTGGTGATTCGAAACACCTACGACTTGGATATGTTCACCTGAGAGAGGAAGGTTTGGAATTTCCACTGATCTAACAGTAGAACGGGTAGCCCCAGTGTCCACAAGGAATGTTACATTTGCACCATTCACTTCTCCATCCACAAATGGACCTGCCTGATCTACCTCTAGAGTTGCGCCAAGCACGCACTCTTCTTCCTCTCCTAGGCACCGTCATAAACTTTCATCCGACTCATTCCCATCATGTCGTAACCAGTATTGAGATATGGCAGCTGCGCGCAGCAATTGTGTTACCTGCTCTCCTTTGTAGAATCCTGTTTCTGCACTGTATTTCTGTGGATTAACACTCTTGGGAAGTGGTGGTTGAGGCACCTGACTTTGCTGGGTAACTACCTGTGGTTGTTGTAGCTGTTGGTAACTCACCTCACTCTGCACCTGTGGATTTAATGATTGATTTTCCGCATTAGTTTTTGGAGGGAATTTACACTCGTTTCTCCAATGTCCTAACTTTCCGCAGTTGTGGCATGGCCACTTTTTCTTTGCTTCCTCTATACTCATTTGACCTCTTCCTTTACCTATATTTGGTCTGGATTTCGTCTGTCCTGCCTCATTAACTTGATTATTCAATTGAGCTTCTTGCTTTTCTGCAACCTTCACCTGTGCCCACATTGCTTTCTCTTTCAATTTACGCTGTCTACTCTCAATGTCGTCACTGCAGTATTTAGCATATCTCAAAACCTCATCTACCATGCTGTTCTGCCAACAAATCATATGTTGTTTAATCATTTCACTTATCTCTGGTTTCAACCCATAAACAAATCTATATACAAAATGACTCATGTCCTTCTCATTTAGTGTCTCATAGCCACTATACTGTTTAAAAACTAACAGTAGTCTTTCATAATACGCGTGTACAGATTCTTTACTTTCCTGTGTGGTTCTGTCGATTTTTACCCAATCCGTTACTTTGGGTGGGATTTTATTTTTCAAAAAGGTAATAACTTGGTCATATTTCCTCATCACTTCTGGTCCTGGCGCTCCTGTTTTAGCATCTCTTGGATATTCTACAGTTGGCCAATCAATAGTAATCTTACATTCTGTCCACAAATCAGCTGGTACTACTATGTCAAATAATCCATCCAAATCTATCCATAACACCTTCGAAACCTTAACAAACCTCTCCACTTGTCTGTACCATTCTACTGGTTTTTCTCTCAATTTTGGGAAGTCATTTGTAAATGACAGTATATCTTGTCTAGACCAGGGGACATGCACATAACTACCTCCTGGAGTTTCTCTCATCGGATACTCCCTTACAATTGATTCCTTGTCTGTCACCGCAAAAGCCAAAGACGCTTTATCTGTCGTTTTCTCATTCCTTTTTGTCCACCTGCTTCTCCATCTATCCACATCACCCCATTTTCTCAGTAACACAATTAATTCTTTTATTTGGGTTAACCGTCCTGATGTGTTCAAATTTTCTATATCTTTCTACTTAAAAATCTACTCTATATGGTTTCTGCAAACTTCTCACTTTTACAAATTCTACTCCTAGTTCATTAGCTGTTTCTTCTAGTTTGTCATGTACATTTCTAGCTCTCCATGTAATGCTCTTACATAAGAACATTATCTCATCATCCTGATAAGTTTTCAATTTTTCTGTACCAATTGTCCCTAAGATCAATTCCTCCATGTCTATTTTTAACCTAATTACATCTAATGGCTTTGATTCTGTCTCTTTCGTTTTCAGAGTTTTCATCCATTCATTCAATTCATCCGGAGTCGGACCTACAGGTGTACTATTTAATTCTATCCAATTTTTATTTCTTTCTGGTGTCTCTGACGCAGACTCAGTTCCCATAGGTATCCTCCTGAACTCATTCTCATTTACCGTCAAATTAGTAGGTGGGCTTGGTCTATATGAACTGACCAGATTTCTCGCACCTTCATTGTCTAATTCCATCCCTTCTTTCCTTCTTTGCAAGTTAGAATTCATAGGAATGACTAAAGAATGCTCTTCTATCTTCTGATTCTCAAAAACTGGTATTACTGGACCTATTGTTACTGGTACAGTTACAGCTTCCATATTCATTGTTAATTCTCTTATCTTTTCAGTCAATTCTCTTGTGGTTTTTGCTAATTCAGTTGTATTGTCACTTTCAATCTTCTCGTTTTGTGGGGTTTTCAATTGATCTTGTGACCTATTTATCTCATTCCCCCGTTCGGGATTTTTATTCCTCCCAGTTTCTATTGGCGGTGCATTAGGTGTCACCACCGCAGAATTCTGTTGGTATGGAGGTGGGTTTCTGTTTAAAATATCTTCCAGCAATTCATCTTCCGTCTCACTACCACCATACCCGTACCTTTCAGTAACTAAATGCTTCTTTTTCTCTGTACACTTTCTCTTTGCTTCTTCCTCAACTGTAAAAGCTGGAATCAAACCTCCTGTCATATTAGCATATCTCCAACACTTTATTTTGTCCTCATGATTCACTCCCCACAACCTTCCGGGCACAAAATCATGATTCTTTAATCTTCTGAATCTTTCTTGTTCATACATCTCATCTTCCCATTCACTTAGAGCTTCAAACTGTGTTGGTCTAGGTTTAGGCTCAAGCATCGTCATCTTCTCTCTCAAATTCCGAAGTACAGCTACACTAAATGAACCATTCTCAGGAAATGCTAATACTCCATCATTTTGAGTATATTTGGTCCAATTTTCTAACCATATGCAGGTATGATATCCGTATTTCAGCATCATATGCGAAGCTGGTGACTTCGGCGGAGGAATTACTTGTCCCTCTCTAGTCACTATCTTTTTGTCTTTCTTAAAAAAGTTCTTAATTTTCGCCATCCACGACGTTTTCTCTCTACCATACTCGTAATAAGCCATAATTCACAATCTTTTTCCTTTCTCAAAATCCGCAATTCAACGCTGTTCTCTATGCGTTATTCGGACCTATCCCAGCGCGACTCACACCAACGCTCCAATCCTAAGCTTCTACGTCACTGCTTATCCAACCACTCCTAGCGCGTCTCACACCAACGCACCAATCAGAGCGTCTTCTGTATAACTAGTGCACTGTCCAATCCCAGCGCGGCTTTTGTCAACGTCAGTTCTGCTCCTGACCCCTCCTTTACAAATTTTATCAGCAATTTTTTTTTTCTTTTTTCAACTGTTCTTGGTTAGTTACGACATTAAAAACACATTTCCATTGTCTAATTTCGCTAAAAAAAGTGACAGTTTTATTCTATCTCGCAAGAATACAGTTTCGTTCAATAAGTGTAGCACTTCCCTCTACCTTACCCTTCTTTCAAGCAAGGGGTAAACCCGTTTCTCTGGGGATAAAACACATGTGGAGACTACACTGCTCCTGAGAATTAAGGCCAGAGTTTCACAAGAAAACCGGTTGCTATTTCACTCACACACCTTTTATACGGAAAATGTCCCTATCATAACACAACCTGTGTTATCACCAATATGAACTCAGACAATGCACCATTCCATGTGACTTCTCTTGTCACACGTGTCCACTTCCTACTTCCCGGAAGCTTCAAAAACCTTTGACTTACATATAACGTGATATTATACAACATGAAGTGTTATACATAAAATAACCAATAATCAATAATCACCAAACTAATCTATAGTAACCATAACTCTGCTACCAAGAAATCTGATCCAGCGCTATCAATAAAATTTCTTCTCCTATATGCTTTGGACGTCCAGGTACAAATATCCCTTTTCCACAACTATATCCATATGACGGTGGGGCCCATAACACCGCATAAACATTCACTCTCTCATATATTCCCTGGGTTTCATCCGTTTATACTTAGAAGAAAACAGTGAATGATTTGCTGGAAGGAGACGGGATACCTTTTAAAACGACATAATACTTCTCAACCTTTAAGGTATTCCGCACATTGGTCGATGGACCAACTAGTAGGAATCAGTTGATGGTGATTAAGACCAGCTCAATCACTATAAACCTTTAAACATTTACATTTATCATTGAGCTAAAGAACCACAGACTCATTGTTTTAAAGATAATAAAGTTTATCAAATTTTTAGAAGCATGAATAAGTTTCAAATTTATTATTCAGATTATTACATTTATCATCATTATAAGAATAAATTGAAATTGCAATGCATACCTATTTGATGGAAAAACAAAGTTCGTCACAGCAATGAATTCAGATCACAGCATAGAACTCCCGAAAAACTGTCTATCTGTCCTGTAAAACAGGCCTTCTCGACGGACCACCTATATGGTGTTTTCCGCCACAATCCCGTTCTTTTCCCCTTTTAGAATTTAAGAATAAAAAGGTCTAATAGTATTAAAATGGAAAATCTATTAAAAGCAAAAGGTTCTCCAGCAGCAGCGTCCCATGCTCAATCAAAAATATAAAAAGCAGCTCTCGCGCCCCCTCTCTAAGAGTAGGTCTTCTTATACCCTAATACTAGCTTACTAAGTGAAAATGTGCGCGAGATTCTCTCTAATTGGTCCATTTGGGGTCAGTATACATTTCATTATGAATATCCTTGCTCCAATCAGTTCTTTGTGGAAAGTTCATACTTCTGTCGTTTCTCACGGGTTCATGACATTACCCATCCGCACATTGGTTTCTATCTGTATCCTTTTCTGATACTTTAATTGAACAGTTCATTGTTTATTCACATATTCACTGCAACTTCTCACGCTTTCCGCTATGTCCTTCTTTGGCACACGTTTGTATAATAAGGTCATTGCAGCCTTGACCACGCTTCCATCCTAGGCTTTGGGACGGTCACATGATCCCTTTGTTCACAGCTTTTCTCACTTTCGGAAATCATTTTGCGCCTGCGTACTCTAGCTTGTTTGCCTCAGCAGCCATGTTTACATCGCGGCACAGGTCTAAGCGAACTATTATAAAGATAAACAGAACATAGTTAAGAATAAAGAATATAAGCCTTTTTGTTTCCCTCCCGTCATTCTACGTACCCCAATTAAGTATTACCTAGCAAAAGCGACATATAAAGCTATTTCTTACTTACCAACCGCTTTACTTTGCCACGACACAGTTTATTTCCAAGCACAAATCATGCAATTATTATTCTAATTAGTACGCAAATCATTAGGTTTATGTTATCCACGTTAACAATTGTAAGTAAATTAGCTTGCACAAATATGGCGTGTTACCCATAACCCTTATCATGACACGTACATGGTTGGTTATTTACTGAGACGAACCTGTGTGTTAACTATTCAACGTAAATATTAGGAGGTTAAATTTTTTCGTTTACCCTGCTCCATCAACTGCATGAGGGAATTGGGAGCGCTTTACATGAGCACCACATTACGTTACGCAAGGTCAGATTAATTTTTCTTTTATACAGCTCGAAATCGTCCGAGGGCATTGGAGTGCTTTGTATGAGTGCTTTACATGACCACCACATTACATTACACAAGGTAAGATTAATGTTTTTGGTGTTTTTTGGTTGCTTGTTCCCTTCCTCTCGAGTTGTTGCTTGCCACACCCTACCTTACGCTGTTTAGCTTGCCCCCATTGTTGCTAGCTCCCGTTGTTGTTTGCCTTTGTTGTTGCTTGCATCCTTCTAGTCCACATTGTTGCTTGCCCTTGTTGTGTTACTTGCCCCCTCACCTTCCCATGTTGTGTTTCTTTCCCCCTCCCACCCTTCTGTCATTCCCTCCATACGTCCTACCCTCCCATCCTGCTTGAAAAAAAACCATTGGCAAAGCCAATAGATCTAGCCTACACAACCTATTGGTGTTTACCCTGTTTCTAGCCTTGTTCCACAGCAGCGAGGCTGTTGTGCAGTATGGCTGAAAGTTTAAAAAAAATAGCTATGACAGGGCCACTGCTGACCACGCCTAGATGACAGCTTTTTTTTTCATTGCTGACGGGAGTGTTTGGTGGGAGGCATCTACGCCCTTGTGTTGCACGCCCTCCTTCTCTCCCCCCACCTCCGCCAGCAATTTTAAAAAAGCGATATAACATAGCTAGCACTGGCCGTAACTTAGTGATTTGTTTCAAAAACTTTCAGCCATGCTGCAGAGCAACCATGCTGTTGTGCAACATGGCTAAAATATTGACAAAGGTAAAAGCTTGCATAGGCGAGACTCATTGGCTTTGCCTATGCTTGTTGGAAGTTGGTTTCACTAGAAGGCCTAGTGTAGTATGGTGTAGTGCTTTTATACTGTATTGGACACCCCACTTCAGAAGCCAAGTAAATACCAAGGTGACAAGAAGAGCCCGCCCTCAGTAAGTGACAGCTGTGCCTTTAAGGCCACAATCCCAACAGATCACAAAACAGGCCATCAGTGTGTGTAGGTAAGTGTAGGTGCTAGCGTCAGAGGCGCTGCCACTAGGCTGCAGGAGGTGCTGCAGCACCCCCAGATATTATCTGAGGAGTTACACCAAAGAGAATCGACCTCCAAAAGGCCTTGGAAGGGTTTTCCTGTAGCACTCGCTGCTTGTTGAAAGTCAGAGGGTCCAATGTCAGCCAACTTCATACAATACGTTGCTGCCAATTCTTGTAGCTTGGAAATCTTTGTTTACTTTTCATTTCACAGTATGCCAAGTGAGCACATTTTAAAACTTGAGGCACAAGAGTGCGCCTCTGCAGTTTGGAAACCTGTTTTGACACACATGTGAATAAAGACATGTACTGTATTTGCATAATTCAGTACATATAATCAAATGGCTAAGTCCAAATGCGGCACACTGTCTCTTGATCCTTTACATGTGTGATGCAGTTTCACTCTATCTGCTGTGTCTGCTGCAGAGATCAGCAAGCTATAAGGATGCACATTGCCACCAGCAGAACGACGGATCTGCTAAGGACAGTACCCGTGTTTCCTGGTGTCAGTGACAGGGCTGTCAGGTCGCTTCATGTCAGTGGGCGCCGTTATTCCCGTCCTCAGTTTATATTGAACAAATCTGTGCATTCTGTGGGTTGCATTCCTGGCTGGCCTCCAAAGTAACCAATGCTCTCTAAATGAAAGGAGCGGGAGCCTGGAATCCCGCCAAGATGAAGCAATCAGGCAGCCTTAGTCGAGAGAATGGCAACGTATGGGCCACTGAAATAACTGTTTGTCTCCAGCCTCTGTACATTCATTTACATACTCGGTCTCTTCAGAACTATTTGAAGAGACTGAGTTCTGTTGTACAGTTCTGAGGAAATTCGTTTCTTTTCAGAGTACCACACGGGGGCATTGCTTCTCCTGGGCACACAGTTCTAATGCTGCAGAATTTATCCGACACCTTAGGTCTCCTTGTAGCTTAATATTTTACAGGAATGTTGCATTCTTTTTGTTGTTGTTGTTATTCTCTTTATTCAATTCAATACACGAAGAAAACACCACAATAGCGTCGCTGTTACATGATAGGATGGTTCTCAAATTAGCTCGTGCACCCATGAAATACTCACTCTTGACCCACCCACCCAGAACAGTCATATTGGGGAATGCACATGCTGTCATTACTTTTCCTGGCACAGAACTTGGGATGTTCAATATGCCTGATGTGGTTCAAGGTTTAAGCAAGGCAATATGTAAAATAACACAGGCCAGGCACAAGATACTTCTCTAGACGTGGCACTGCCAGGAAAGTTGTGTGAACATTCAACGTGTTCTCAAGGTCACTATCACATGTATCATTTTTTCAATTTGTGTAGGGGGTGCTCTGTGCAGACTAGATTGGGGAGGGGTAGCCATGACTGAGAACTATTACAGCACCACCACCAGCATCACATTCCTGATGGCAATACCAGAAAGGGAACGGGAGAAAGAAAGAAAGAAAGAAAGAAAGAAAGAAAGAAAGAAAGAAAGAAAGAAAGAAAGAAAGAAAGAAGAAATCAAAAAAGAAAGAAAGACTCCTCCGAGGAACAATTAGTTCTCTAGCTCTTCAGAAATATTTATGGTGGGCCACCATCGGCACAAAAAGGCAAAGAACAGCAACCAGCAGTCAGCTAAAACCTTTCTATTTCACATGTTTGTGTGGACTAATGACTGGTGGAGAATGGGATAGATCCTGTTTACTTGGCAGAGGAATGTGCCACAGCACAGTGTAGTTTTCTCTTCAGACCTTACCAAGTCTGTCATTAATACATATCATTGCTAGTTGTGAGAAGTGATTAAAACCTTTCCCTTCCCTAATCAAAACCAAGTTCTCTACTAATAGTTGTTTCCGGTGATTTCAATTCACAAAAAGATAGTATTTCATGTTGGGCCTCACTTGTCATTCATAGCATTGTTAGATCAAGGAGCCAAGGCACAGGTAGACACATGTCAATGCACCTCACACCATCCCAATGCCATGGGTGAGGGTGCTGTTAGGGTGAGCAGGCAGGAGAGTTGATGCGTCACCAGAGCTCCTATATAGAACTGACTCAACGGTGGTGTTGGTTAGGCCTACGGGTCCCTTATTCTTGCATTGCTGTGATATAAGCTGGGCAGCCAGACACACAGGCAGGAGGGGCTTCAAAGCCTGGATGACTTGTGGGTTTATCTCTTTGGTCTCAGATGCCCAGTTGGGCTGCATGATGCAACTGAAACACTCATCCAGCCCTGTACCTTAGTAGTTGAGGGAATGTTTTCAAAATAGTCTATGAAAAGTTTCCTGCCAGAAGTTGTGCACATTTTGGAGTATAATATGATTATGAATATTAAATAGAATTTTGTCTTTCTGTAATTAAATACCACCCAAAGTTTTCTACATAATTAATGGTTATGTGTAGTGTTCTCGGGAGACTGGGGAAGGCCCCCAGCTTTGCCAGCCCACAGCTTATGTCATTGATTGTTCCCAGGCTCAGTGAGTTTGATCAAGATGTGGAGCTAGGATTGAAAGCTGGGTTTTCTGGTTAACAGCTTACAATGGAACCACTAGCACACCTCTCTATGCCAGTCTTAAGGGATGTGGGGGTACACAAAACTGTACCTGTCTGTAATAAGGCTACTTCCAGCAACATAAACTTTTCTTCCTATGATCTGTTGATGATCTTCAGACAATCAAGAGCTGGGGCATATGGGGTAAAGTGCTACTTCGTTCTTCATGTACAGCAATAGAGGATGAATGGGTGACAGAAGCCAGGGGGTCACTAACTGGCATGGTCTGACTTGACAGCCAGCTTTGCAAGACAGGTTATGCCAGAGGAAGAAGCACTCTTACGCATGTGAACATTTGTACTTATACTTGTTGCATCTGGATTAATAGAGTTAATAGGATGGATCATGGAGACGGGACTGATTTGATTGGAGCACAGTAGGTGTAAAGGTTGTAGAACGTTAGTACACAATCATAAAAAGATGTCGCTGAGATGGAATTTAAAGAGCTGAAACAAAGGCTTTAATGAAAGAGATGGCAAGGGGATACAGAAGCAATGGTCCACACGATGGGCAGAATGGCAAGAGGACCGCCTGATGTAAGCCCTGTAGAAAAGGAGAGCATAGGGGCCATTAAAAACAAGCATTTACAATGCAATAGGTCTCGCAATGACATTGTTTTGAGCTATTGGCATTGAAAATGTTAGTTTTTTTTTCCCCTTCGTGAAGCATTAATCAAGTAATGGTGTTGTAAATGACAATGTCTTTTACCCCCTGTTGACAATGTCCAATTGCACATCCAATCGGACTACCTACCACTGACTTCAGTCTGGAGACCACTACATTTTACTAGCTAGCAAAAGCCACACAGCTCCAAACCATATGAATTAAGTTTGAGTATTCAGAGGTGCTTCTGAGATGAGAATCTTGGCAGGATGGATAGATGTTCTGTATACTAGTTAGGGTAACTTATGTTCTGTGTAAATACTTCCATTGTACAAGCTTGACATGAGCATTACTTGAGCTTTCAATGATACACCCAATATCTGGGCCGGCTTGGGGTCAGACAAAGGTCTTGGCAGGTCCCCAATCTATCTGTGCCTAATCCATCATTGCTCCTGCTTTTTTACCCACTTTAATTGCTTTGCACAGGGTTGAGATCCTCCAACCTCCCTTTCCGTAGAATCAGAAGTGCTGCCAGCAGCTTTGATTCCTGGGTCTGCCCAAAAAGCAGACCACAATATTTTAATTGTCCTAGACTATTCAGGCTTTCTGAGCAGGAATTGGCCTGCTGGTACGTCATATGATTCCCTTGCTTCCTCAAACATAAGCAACCTTTCGTCTTAGTACAAATCACTTATTAGTAGGCACCTGCCTCTGATCCACTCCACTGCAGATTTATATCTCCAACTTTATCTGCACTGTATCTGGTAAATGCGGTGCATTCCTGCCCTTTCAAATTGGCGTGGGGCAGCGCAGCAAGAAGACTTGCGGTGCTGCCCTAAGCCAATTTTTTGTAAATGAGGGTCAGTGGGTTTATACTAAATATAACTGTGTGGAAACCACTTGGCATCGAGGTGAACATGTGATTTTCAACAGAACAAATATTTTATATTTTACTTTTCTTCCAAAATCTCCAGCTAAAAACGCATAATAACGTTGCCAATGCAAAGCGCTCGGCGCTTTCAAACGAGTTGCCTCTAAACGCTTTGACTATGACTTTTATGACTGATAGAACCAACTGGGCTCAGGCACTCAACCTTAGAAGGATAATCGGCAAACCCGGCCAAGACGGGACGAAAAGGCTCGACAGACAGCTTCTATGCAAGTCACTGCAGCCACTGCCCAGGTCACTGAGCTGTCTCCTTGGATTATATTTAAAATAGAGGTCAAATAACGAAAAATTAAATGTATGGAAAATTCCACAAATGACTTGCAGGGAGAGGAAATAGCGGAATAAACTCAAGATATATAGACAGAAAAAGAAAAGAAAATGCTGACAGGGACAAACGTGTGCCCGGAGGCAGAGTAGGGGTCTTACTTTCAAAGCACTGCCTGATGCCGGGAGCGGACAGGCACAAGATCACACGGGTTAACTTGTTTACGATCTTGCGAGGAGGCCTCAAATATCAAGACACACGTGCCCATGTATACATATATGAATAGTATTATTAACATTTTACGCTATCCAATTGTCGAGCCTTCGAATAAGCCGCAGTTACGTCGAACGTGGCTGGCCCTTTGATGCCTTTCTGTGCGCGCGCATCCAAGCTTGCTAATATTGAAAATAATAATGACCGCAAATGTAGCTCACAAAACGAAATGAAAGGGCTCTTGGCGCTTGGCGAGCGGCTTTACTCACACTTCTCCGTGTCCCTTCTTGGCGGCTTAAAGTGATAACTTTCACTCCTATTAACCAAACCCCACCGAATTTGCATAAAAGGACAGATTACCCACAAGTAGTTTCTTTGCCGAATTTGCGTTTTCGTGGCACGTATCAGATGGTAGATCGTGGCATTAAAATCTGGAATTACCTGCTGAAGGTTTTAAAGAAAGCGTAAAGCGCAAGTTAGTATTTATTTATATCAATGCTGACTCATGGCATGGAAGGGGTTCACAAAGGTCACCATTTTTCTGCTAAATCACCATTTATCGCGATTCATTCCTGAACACAACTTGGCATAACAGCCGATAATTGAACATTAGAGTAGTTTAAATAAAGTATGGGGGCGCGGCTGAAATAAACACAATTCAGGTAGAATGAGTGTGAACGCTTGTGCACCAATACGATTATTTTACTATTGAACCGTATGGAATGAATGTCAAAGTGGGGTCCGCGGTGCTGTCTGTTCACAGCACACACGGGTGGGGGTAGTCGGGGCCAGGTGCGCACACTGCAGCACAGACAGGGGTTCAGCTTTAATAGCAGCATTTCAAGAGATTTACAAAGAGTTAGACTCCTCCCAAGGTCAAACAACGGAAGCGTCTTCTTGGGGAAAATAACATAACGCAAATAACAAGCACAAGCGCGTGCGCCTCGCGCGGCAGCAGGGGGAGGGGAGAGAGGAGGGGGCCTGCGCGATTCCCTTGCGGGAGCGAGCAGCAAGGCGCGATAATTGATAACATATGGCACCAGCTGCTCGCTCCCGCAAGGGAATCGCCAAACGTGCACGCGTTGCCATTGGATGCAATGCAACGCGTGCACGTTTTTGGCCTCAAAACCGACTCCATGGCTAAAGGTCTTTTTCCTATGCAGCGCATGCGCGCTGCGTAGGCGAGACCTAAAATCGAATGTGTATCAAAGAAGGCCATGTCTTATTAGGAAGAGGAGAAGACGGAAAGGTGTAGGAAATTGCTTAAGTTGTTTGACTTGATATACAGTGTTCTGTGTATTGGGATTGTTAGTATATTTGAAAAAAGCGAATGAAATTCGAAATTTGTTCGCCTCGCCTCAGATGAAATGTCATTTTTGCAACTTAAAGAGATGTATATGTGGATCTTACTTCCTAATGGGAACGTAGTAGCAAGTGAAAGAAGCTCAAATTTGTATATTCGGAAATCTTAAGTCAACGACCCAAACTTTGCCTGGACTTCGCTTCTGTTTTGCTTCTGTTTTGCCAGGTTCAATAAATGCTTAAAACTGGGAGTATCTCTAATTTTAAAAACACGCTCATAGTACCACACAAAAGATGGATACTTAAGCGCTGCGTGTGACCATGAGTAATTCGCTTCTGGCACTAAATTGCCCCCTTTCCATTGACAAGCATCATCGATTCCTCATAATTCTTCTGCAAGCTTTACATACAAGAGCTTTGATTTCTCGAACTAAATCAAAGCCATAGCAGGATCTGCGCACCGAGGTTTGTGCAATACTTGCCAAAATTCTGCCTAATTGATTCTGTGACCAAGCATGCACTTAGCAGAAAAGTTGTGTGTTTGCATTGAAATTACACTGCATTTAGAATCTTCTTACACAGAACACATGCAGCCTCCATAACTTTTTTGTCTCACTCGCACGTCCAAAGACTGACATTTGTATTGCATAAAATGCTGCTTCCAGCAGATCAGTGCCATTTCCAATTTATACAACCTATATTTGTTCCTGGGTTTATTGGAATGCACTTCATTGTGAGCACTGCCACGAATATCAATGGGAAACTCCCTATGGACCAAAGTGGCAGCATCTCAACAGGTGACGTCTCAAGGCTTGTGTGATGAGCTCACTCTTTTCACGTGCTCATTGACTCTAATCCAAGAGTCTTGTGACTCTAATCCAAGAGTCTTGTGAGCATGTGACACACAGTAATGTAACATTATATATATATATATATATATATATATATATATATATATATATATATATATATATATCATTTACTATGTCTTTGTGGGACACTGAAGCACTTGCCTACATGGGTAGCATGCTACATCATGTAGTGGTGTGTGGTTGGAAGGGTGGTGTCTTTGTTTGTCCCTGTGTGGGAAGTGTTTCCATGTCGTGCATGAGGACCACAGAGGTGCATTGTCGTGTTATGGGTGGCACTTAGCAGTGTGATGGATGAAGAAGTGTGAGCTTTAGGCCTGCAGCTTATTGTTTTCAGTATGCTGGCAGCTTTGAACAGCTCTGCAGGTCCATTTATGGCAATTCTTATGTTCATTGTCCACTTAGCTGGTTACTGTACTGGGTTACCATTCTGAGATATCTTGTTTAAAGTTTATGGTCCTAAGCAGGCAAAGGTTTGAGAAAAACATGGATCAGATATTATTAGACCTGCCAGCCTTAGTGTGGTCTTCCCCTAAACGTTTAGCCTTACCATTCCATTTTTTGTGGATCTCATTTTTGTTGGCCTTAGGAATCTGTGCACTTTACAACTGCTAACCAGCGCTAAAGCGCATGTGCTCTCTACTTTAAACATGATAAAACTGGCTTACACCCAATTGCCACATTTAATTTACCAGTACAGTAAGTCCCTAGCAAAGAGGTATTACATGTACCCATGGCCTGTAAATTAAATGTCACTAGTGGGCCTGCAGCGCTGATTGGGCTTTCCACTTAAGTAGCACTTTAAACATGTCTCAAGCCTGCTATTACAATTTATGTGTGCAGTTTTAAACTGCTATTTCGGCCTGGCAAAATAAACTCTCTTGCCAAGCATAAACCTTCCTTTTTAATACATGTAAGTCACCCCTAGGGTAGGCCCTAAATAGCCCATAGGGCAGAGTGCAGTGTATATTAAACGTTGGATATGTACTTTTAACTTTTACATGCCCTGGTATTTATGGGGAGGGATCGCCAGAAGGATGATCAAGGGTCCCACCAGCAGAAGGGGTGGGGGGGAGGGCTTAAAAATAAGACATTTTCCATGGCCAGATAGAGTGGGGCTTTGTGCTTTTAGACCTTTTACTTATCTGAAATATTTAACATTGCATATCTGCTGTTCTACTGATTGGATTTTTGTGGTTGTGGTGTCAAATAATCTATTACATTTTATTCTATTTTTCTGAATTGGAGTGGGATTTTTCTTGTGTTGTGTTTTCATTTTATTACTGCTCAAAGTGCTGCATAAATATTTACACATTGCCTCTAAGTTAAGTCTGAATGCTTTGTGCCAAGCTACCAGAGAGTTAAGCAGCGGTTGATTTGGGGTTTGCTTGTTTTTCACCGTGACAGATATTGTGGTTGCTGCTTGAGAAGGGTTTCACCTCCTTCAACCAGTGACCAGATTTCCAACAGACATTTGCTGGGATGGTCTTTGTTACTATCTGATTGTCATTGTGAGATTTCAAGAAGCGGTCATAATATGTAGCTAGTTGGGACCTGCAGTGGTGGACTAATATGTGAATTATTTTCTCAAGATCATGTGAAGTACTATGCCTTGTGAACTAGCATCGGTCTTTAGACTAGATTCAATGGTGAACCAGAAAATATGTGATTAGACTAGCAGAATGCCACCTGATACTGGTAAGGCCACAAGTGTCTGTATTCCAGGCAGGCAGCTAAGATGGATAGGGGAATGCTCAGGTAAACACTACTGAAAAATTCTAGGCTGGACAATGTGGCTATTGCTGTTATTCAGTTACAACAGAAGAGGCCTTATATTTATTAATTTATGTATTCATTAAAAAAAATTGTAAGGCAGAGGCTTGTGGGCGTGTGCTGTAAGCTAATTGGCAAAAGACACACAATTGATGGACGGAATGCAGAACAAATCATAGGGCGAAAAAGCAAAAGACACACAATTGATGGACGGAATGCAGAACAAATCATAGGGCGAAAAAGCAAAAGACACACAATTGATGGACGGAATGCAGAACAAATCATAGGGCGAAAAAGCAAAAGACACACAATTGATGGACGGAATGCAGAACAAATCATAGGGCGAAAAAGCAAAAGACACACAATTGATGGACGGAATGCAGAACAAATAATTTTTTGGGCAACAGACCTTTTGATGGAAAAGTAGGTTCATGTGACAGCATTAACTTAGGCTTTGATTGAAAGCTCTGGAACAATTAAAAAATGTCTATTGATTGAAGCCAAAAATGGACACATGTCCAAGGGGTCAAGTATGAAATCAGTGGCACAGATCTTGTAAATTGCAAGGCTGTAGAATCAATGACCTCAAGCCACTTTTTTCTCAATGTAGGAGTTCAGAAAAGTGGCATTTGAGCTTTCTTCTGAAAAAGAGGGGACTTGTGTTTTCAGATATCGACTGTTCTACCGGTGGTGTTCCTGGAACAGTCTAGTTTTCGCCTCCTTTTAAGGTACATCGGATTGTTCTGATGTGGAAGGAGTTGGTAGGATGAAGGCAGCCTGTGTATAAGGGTACGGTGTTGTATGTTTTTTGCTGAGGTAGTTTAATTGTTTTTTACATTTGCATTGGTGGGTAACACCAAGGGCTTTTTTGTCACAGACTCCGCGAAAATGCTGGAAGTTCTAGGCCCCAAACAGGAAGTATTTGAAATTGTCTCAGAAAGCACAAAGAGCACTTTGTGGAGGAGACATGTAGTTCACTCTTCAAGGAGCAATTCACGGGTTGGATGGTGGCATAAGTGCAGAGAATATTCGACTTAGTTTTGTCTTACTGTTGCGCTTGTACACACATCATGGGAGAAAGCAAACATATTTCGCAGGCACTAGGGAGGCGGAGCTTACATCCCTTGCACCAACCTTTAACAAGGACACACCGACTATGCAACCTTCTCAAGTCCCCTTCATCTTCAAGGCTCTGTGGTGTCCTCTGCGACTTGTCCACACAATAACCTACACAAAGCCCACACGATACCTTATCTGAAAGCAAACTCAGTAACACCAGCAGATTGGGACAATTTTCCGTGCCAAGCACCGACTTCGTCAAGAGGCAAAGTGTACAGGTGTGTTCCAGGAGTGGGTGCAGGGCTGGTAGCGGACCGTACTGGGAGGGGGTACAACCTTTCATCTCACGTGCCTTCTGCAGCGTATTTACATTCTACAGTAATCCTTTCATCACAAACTCACAGTGAGGCAAACATGGCCGGGAATACTCAATCAATCAATCAATCATGTCACTTATAAAGCGCACTACATACCCGCGAGGGTCTCAAGGCGCTGGGGGAAGAGGGGGGTGGTGCTGCTACTGATCGAAGAGCCAGGTCTTGAGGAGTCTTCTGAAGGCCAGTAGGTCTTGGGTCTGTCGGAGGTTGGTGGGGAGGGTGTTCCAGGTCTTGGCGGCGAGGTGGGAGAAGGATCTGCCGCCGGCGGTCGTTTTCCGGATGCGGGGGACTGTGGCGAGGGCGAGGCTGGTCGAGCGGAGCTGGCGGGTGGGGGTGTAGAAGCTGAGTCGTCTGTTGAGGTAGGCTGGTCCGGAGTTGTGGAGTGCTTTGTGTGCGTGGGTGAGGAGCTTGAAGGTTATCCTCTTGTTGACAGGGAGCCAGTGCAGGTCTCTCAGGTGGGGTGTGATGTGGCTGCGTCGGGGGATGTCGAGGATAAGACGTGCAGAGGCGTTCTGGATGCGTTGCAGCCGTCTCCAGGAGCTTAGCCGTCGTTCCTGCATAGAGGGCGTTTCCGTAGTCCAGCCTGCTGGTGACGAGGGCCTGGGTGACTGTTTTTCTTGTTTCGGTGGGGATCCACTTGAAGGTCCTGCGGAGCATTCGGAGGATGTTGAAGCAGGATGAGGAAACGGCGTTGACCTGCTTAGTCATGGAGAGGGTGGGGTCGAGGATGACCCCTAGGTTGCGTACGTGGTCGGTGGGTGGCGGGGCTGTTCCCAGTGATGTTGGCCACCAGGAGTCATCCCAGGCTGAAGGGTTGGAACCAAGGATGAGGACCTCCGTCTTGTCCGAGTTCAGCTTCAGGCGGCTGGTCCTCATCCATTCGGCGACGGCCTTCATTCCTTCGTGGAGGTGGGCTTTGGCGGTGTGAGGGTCTTTGGTGAGGGAGAGGATCAGCTGGGTGTCGTCGGCGTAGGAGATGATGTTGAGGTTGTGCTGTCGGGCGACGTGGGCGAGGGGTGCCATGTAGATGTTGAACAGCGTTGGGCTGAGGGAGGAGCCTTGGGGTACGCCGCAGATGATCTTGGTGGCCTTGGATCGGAAGGGGGCGAGGCGGACGCTTTGTGTTCTGCCGGAAAGGAAGGATGTGGTCCAGTCCAGGGCCTTCTCTTGGATCCCGGCGTCGTGAAGGCGTGTTCGTAGTGTGTGGTGGCAGACCGTGTCGAAGGCGGCTGATAGGTCCAGGAGGATGAGGGCTGCTGTTTCTCCGTTGTCTAGCAGGGTCCTGATGTCATCGGTGGCGGCGATGAGGGCGGTTTCGGTGCTGTGGTTGCTGCGGAAGCCGGACTGGGAAGGGTCCAGGATGTTGTTCTCCTCGGGGTAGCGGGTCAGTTGTTTGTTGACGATTTTCTCGGTGACCTTCGCGGGGAACGGGAGCAGAGAGATGGGTCGGAAGTTCTTGAGGTCCTTGGGGTCTGCCTTGGGTTTCTTGAGTAAGGCGGTGATCTCGGCGTGCTTCCAGCTTTCCGGGAAGGTTGCTGTCTCGAAGGAGATGTTGATTATTTTCCGGAGATGGGGCGCGATGGCTGTACTGGCTTTGTTGAAGATGTGGTGAGGGCACGGGTCTAGCGGTGAACCGGAGTGGATGGTGTTCATGATCTCGCTGGTGTCCTCGTCGTTGATGTTGGTCCAGGAGAGCAGGCGGTTGGTGGTTGTGGGGGCAGTGGTCTCGGTGGTTGCCGGGGCGGTCGTGGTGTTGAAGCTGTCGTGGATGTCGGCGATTTTGCGGTGGAAGAAGGTGGCCAGTGAGTCGCACAGGTCTCGCGACGGCAGGATGTCGTTGGTGTTGGAGCTGGGGTTGGAGAGTTCCTTCACGATGTTGAAGAGCTCTTTGCTGTTGTGTGCGTTGTTGTCTAGGCGGTCTTTGAGTGAGGCCCTTTTGGCGGATCTGATGAGGTGATGGTGACTGCGGGTGGCGCTCTTGTGGGCGGCGTAGCTGTCCGCTGTCCGTTCGTGGAGCCAGATCTTCTCCAGTTTTCGGCATGTTCGTTTGGAGGCCTGGAGGTCTTCGGTGAACCAGGTGGCTTTCTTGCTGGTGTGGCTGTTGGGCGGATTCTTGAGCGGGGCGAGGGTGTTGGCGCAGTCGTCGATCCACTGTCTGAGGTTGCGGGCGGCGGTGTCGGGGTCGGAGGGTTCGGCGGGTGGGCTCAGGGCGAGGGTTGTGGTTAGCGGGTCTTCCGTGACTCTGCTCCAGCAGCGGCGAGGCATTTGTTCGGTGCGGTGGTGCGTGGTGGGCTTCCTGTAGGTGAAGTGGATGCAGTGGTGGTCAGTCCAGTGTTGTGTAGTCTGGTTTACTTCAAGTTTGACGTTTTATTCAGGCCAAACCTTTTCATAGATGTTGCCCTCTGCTGAAAGGAAGGGTTTCTAAGCCTAGACATTCACCTCTATAAGGCAACTGGTTCATGTTTATCGGTACATTTATAGGGGCTCATATTTTATTGGAGTGGGTGTTTAAGGGGAATGTTTTTCAGAGAAATCTGTGTCTCGTCAACGCTGGTGTTTCCTGTTTGTAGTGCTAGGTTTTCCCAATTCTGTTTCAATTTCCTGGGTGTTTTTAGTTTATTCAGACAAACTACCAAAACAAAATGCAGGTTTTCTATATTTGACTGAAAGTCTCAGCTATTAGGTCACCTGAGAGCACTTTGTAAGGAAGGGGTCAATGAGGTCACGTGAGTGTGAATGGCATGATGCCTGACCTTGGTATAGTGTTGTAGTGGGAGGCACACTGGATGCTGTGGGCTCTTCAGATAGCAGAAGATGGGCCCATCTTAGCTTTTTGGTAGGAGTGATAAAATAAGGTGAGAAAGCTGACAGGATAAAATGACTCCAGGATGCTTAGAAGACGGCAAAGTAGCCAGCAGACTATAAGGCCTTATGAAGGCTGAGCAGGGATAGATAGGTGAGCAGTCCTTCTCCTTTGAAGGGGATGCCCCGGATAGTGCAGGTTTGGTGGGTCATATATATTGTTTTTATATTGGGGCTTCATAAGCAGATGGATTTTATGTGGTCAAATATAGGTACATGTTATGTTTATTTGTAAAGCGCACTATCACCCGCGAGGGTATCCTAGCGCTGAGCAGGTGTGTGTGCCTAACCTGCCTATGGTAGATTGGTTAGTTAAAAAATTTTAAATTAAGAAATATATCATTAAAAAGTATATGTAGGTTTTCCACATTTGTACTTCATGGGTGGTTGTACTTTACTTTACCAATAGCTCGTTTATGGTGAGCAACTAAAACATAAACATTTGAAAGAAAAAGACTCGACATTAAGGGCCTTATTATAAGTTTGGCGGGCCTCCTGTCGGCCCACCACCGCCGCACTGACAGGAGGTTCGCCAAGCCCGTCGTGAGCCAGCCCGCAGGATTACGTGTCTAATCCCGGGTGAGCGGGTGGTGCTGCGGTCTCACAACAGCAGTTGTATAAGCTCATAGGAGAGTCTTAACAGCAGACCACCACCGTGACAGCACCTGCAGCATGTTCCTGCACGGTGTGGCATGCATGCCACTCTGTGCAGGAAGACGGATTCAATTTCAGGGGGGCACAACACATGCCCTCCCACATACACCACCAGGTCCAGATCCGACTGGGAGCCCTGTTAGGGCCCTCTTAGTTGCCTCTCCACCGCCCTTTTCATGGCGGACTGCCCGCCATGAAAAGGGCGGTGGAAAGCCAACTCGTAATATGCTCGGTGGTGCCGGCATTGGCTCCGCCAACATATTGAGGCCGGTTGCAGACCGCCGGCGCAGCGGGATCCTTGATCCCAGTGGAGCCAGTGGTGTCATGGGGGTCCGACCACCACTCTCAGAATATTGCAGGCGGACACACAGGCGTGGCAGTGGTCAGACCGCCACCACGAGTACGGCAGTCCCCAGGACCGCTGTACTCGTAATAAGGCCTTAATACAGATTCATATCACAGAAGTTTATGTGTCTGTATTTGCATAGTGCAGTCCTGACTATAAAGCAGTGCAGGGCTACACAGAGAATGAAAAGGGGTACAGTAAGGTTGAAGGTAGTGTAATTTAAGGAAATGACCAATGCAGGGACAAAATAGATATTTGTACTAACAGCATTAGATATATATAAGAAGTAAAGAAAACACACCAGAGAATCCAAAAAAAAAAGTAGTCATAAAATCATAAATATCAATGCAAATAGCATCAATCACCGCCTAACACTGCGGCCTAGGACTTTTTCATTATTTCATAAACCCTTAGTAACTCATCAAACCATTAGCATATTAGGATAAAACATTTGCATATACTCCGTTTTGGGACATCACATTTGCCCTCATTATACTAGGTGCAAAGAAACTTTTGTGCACAAATTGCCGAGAGTTTCTGCAGTGCATGCTTCATGAACTGTATGTTAACCCTAGCTTTAACCAATTTGAAAACAGAGTGACACCATAGCCCAAGCAGAGCCCAGGCAATATCAACAGCAGCAATGCTTCCACCGGGGTAATCTGGTACAATGCTTCCACCGGGGTAATCTGGTACAATGCTTCCACCGGGGTAATCTGGTACAATGCTTCCAGGGGGGTAATCTGGCACAGTGCTTCCACCGGGGTAATCTGGTACAATGCTTCCACCGGGGTAATCTGCTACAATGCTTCCACCGGGGTAATCTGCTACAATGCTTCCACCGGGGTAATCTGCTACAATGCTTCCACCGGGGTAATCTGATACAATGCTTCCACCGGGGTAATCTGGCACAATGCTTCCACCCGGGGTAATCTGGCACAATGCTTCCACCGGGGTAATCTGGTACAATGCTTCCAGGGGGGTAATCTGGTACAATGCTTCCACCGAGGTAATCTGGTACAATGCTTCCACCGGGGTAATCTGATACAATGCTTCCACCGGGGTAATCTGGCACAATGCTTCCACCGGGGTACTCTGGCACAATGCTTCCAGGGGGGTAATCTGGTACAATGCTTCCAGGGGGGTAATCTGGCACAATGCTTCCAGGGGGGTAATCTGGTACAATGCTTCCACCGGGGTAATCTGGTACAATGCTTCCACCAGGGTAATTTGGCACAATGCTTCCACCGGGGTAATCTGGCACAATGCTTCCACCGGGGTAATATGGTACAATGCTTCCAGGGGGGTAATCTGGCACAATGCTTCCACCAGGGTAATTTGGCATAATGCTTCCAGGGGGGTAATCTGGTACAATGCTTCCACCGGAGTAATCTGGTACAATGCTTCCACCGGGGTAATCTGATACAATGCTTCCACCGGGGTAATCTGGCACAATGCTTCCACCGGGGTAATCTGGTACAATGCTTCCACCAGGGTAATTTGGCACAATGCTTCCACCGGGGTAATCTGGCACAATGCTTCCAGATGGGTAATCTGGTACAATGCTTCCACCAGGGTAATTTGGCACAATGCTTCCACCGGGGAAATTCGGCACAATGCTTCCACCGGGGTAATCTGGTACAATGCTTCCTGGGGGTAGTCTGGCACAATGCTTCCACCAGGGTAATTTGGCATAATGCTTCCAGGGGGGTAATCTGGGGCAATGCTTCCACCGGGGTAATCTGGCACAATGCTTCCACCGGGGTAATCTGGTACAATGCTTCCAGGGGGGTAATCTGGCACAATGCTTCCACCGGGGTAATCTGGTACAATGCTTCCACCGGGGTAATCTGGCACAATGCTTCCACCGGGGTAATCTGGCACAATGCTTCCACCGGGGTAATCTGGTACAATGCTTCCAGGGGGGTAATCTGGCATAATGCTTCCACCGGGGTAATCTGGTACAATGCTTCCACTGGGGTAATCTGGTACAATGCTTCCACCGGGGTAATCTGATACAATGCTTCCACCGGGGTAATCTGGCACAATGCTTCCACCAGGGTACTCTGGTACAATGCTTCCAGGGGGGTAATCTGGCACAATGCTTCCAGGGGGGTAATCTGGTACAATGCTTCCACCAGGGTAATTTGGCACAATGCTTCCACCGGGGTAATCTGGCACAATGCTTCCACCGGGGTAATCTGGTACAATGCTTCCAGGGGGGTAATCTGGCACAATGCTACCACCGGGGTAATTTGGCATAATGCTTCCAGGGGGGTAATCTGGTACAATGCTTCCACCGGGGTAATCTGGTACAATGCTTCCAGGGGGGTAATCTGGTACAATGCTTCCACCAGGGTAATTTGGCACAATGATTCCACCAGGGTACTCTGGTACAATGCTTCCAGGGGGGTAATCTGGTACAATGCTTCCACCGGGGTAATCTGGCACAATGCTTCCAGGGGGGTAATCTGGTACAATGCTTCCACCGGGGTAATCTGGCACAATGCTTCCAGGGGTAATCTGGTACAATGCTTCCACCAGGGTCATTTTGCACAATGCTTCCAGGGGGTAATCTGGTACAATGCTTCCACCAGGGTAATTTGGCACAATGCTTCCAGGGGGTAATCTGGTACAATGCTTCCACCAGGGTAATTTGGCACAATGCTTCCATCGGGGTAATTTGGCACAATGCTTCCACCAGGGTACTCTGGCACAATGCTTCCACTGGTTTAATCTGGCACAATGCTTCCACTGAGGTAATCTGGCACAATCTTCCACCAGGGTAATCTGGCACAATGCTTCCACCGGGGTAATCTGGCACAATGCTTCCACCGGGGTAATCTGGCACAATGCTTCCACTGGGGTAATCTGGCACAATGCTTCCACCGGGGTAATCTGGCACAATGCTTCCAGGGGGGTAATCTGGTACAATGCTTCCACCGGGGTAATCTGGCACAATGCTTCCAGGGGGTAATCTGGTACAATGCTTCCACCAGGGTCATTTTGCACAATGCTTCCAGGGGGGTAATCTGGTACAATGCTTCCACCAGGGTAATTTGGCACAATGCTTCCAGGGGGGTAATCTGGTACAATGCTTCCACCAGGGTAATTTGGCACAATGCTTCCATCGGGGTAATTTGGCACAATGCTTCCACCAGGGTACTCTGGCACAATGCTTCCACTGGTTTAATCTGGCACAATGCTTCCACTGAGGTAATCTGGCACAATCTTCCACCAGGGTAATCTGGCACAATGCTTCCACCGGGGTAATCTGGCACAATGCTTCCACCGGGGTAATCTGGCACAATGCTTCCACTGGGGTAATCTGGCACAATGCTTCCACCGGGGTAATCTGGCACAATGCTTCCACAGGGGCAATCTGGCACAATGCTTCCACCGGGGTAATCTGGCACAATGCTTCCACCGGGGTAATCTGGCACAATCTTCCACCGGGTAATCGGGCACAATGCTTCCACCTGGGTCATCTGGCGCAATGCTTTCACCGGTGTAATCAGGCACAATTCTTCCACCAGGGTAATCTGGCACAATGCCTCCACCAGGGTAATCTGGCACAATGCTTCCACCGGGGTAATCTGGCACAATGCTTCCACCAGGGTAATCTGGCACAATGCTTCCACCGGGGTAATCTGGCACAATGCTTCCATCGGGGTAATCTGGCACAATGCTTCCACCGGGTAATCTGGTACAATGCTTCCACCGGGGTAATCTGGCACAATACGTCCACCTGGGTAATCTGGCACAGCAAATGTTTATATTGTTTCAAAGTTTTCTTAGAAAATTAACAAAGTAATGGGTGTCTGTGATACAACAATGCTTTGCAAATTATTACAGACCTAGGTGAAGGGTAATTACATTTAATTGCACAATGAACATGTTATTATATATTGATGTTCAGCAGACATGCATGGCCCAATGCTCAGACCATGGTGAATACATAAGCGACAAACATTGAGAGGAATTTTGAGCTTTACATCACACATCTTTGTAACCAACAAAAATTGGGGAGTGTACCACTTACCCAAAAAGATACAGAGATGTGTAGAGCACCTTCTCCTTCAGCTAGCAATTTCCAAAAGACGTATATGGAAGGTTGTAGGAGATTTACTCTCTGGCAATCCTGGAAGTAGAGTAGCAAACGATTTAATATCAAAATAGGGGACTATGCAAAGGAGGCGTGCTAGTTCATGGATGATGATTATAGCAGAGCTCCATTCACCTATGCCCTTAAGAGCATTCTGTAAAGGATCACGTTTTTTGATCCAGCCTCGTTCCTTTAAATTCAATAGTGCCATAATGTCTCCTCCCCCCAGGAGCATCTTGATTAAATCAATGATCTGCCAATGTATGTCATCCTCATTGTTATTAAATCCTAAGTAATGTGTCACTAATGGAACATTTGTGGACTTGTTTGACTCATGCAAATCAATCAACACCAAATATGCCACCAACTGGAAGCGCAAATGGTATGGGATGATAAGGGTTAGATGATAGTCCCATGTTCGAAAACCTTAGTGTCCCTAGTGAAACAGCAAACAATACACTTGTCACATTTATAAGATCCTTGCACCAGAAGAATCCGCACTGTCACTGGAATTTGATGATCTTGCAGATAGGATCAGACCTCTACACCCTTTCAGATTCTTTGATCTTTTGAATGGAAACAGTGGAGTGTTATATTTAACATCACCAGCTGATAGCACATGCCAATGCTTATATAAACTTTTACTTTATTACTGGTGGAACTGAAAGTGGAAACAAATATAAGCCTATTCTGTGAAGGTCGAAAATAAAAACTCAATATTGTGACTACCCACTAGAAGTGTGCAAAATTTGCATAATTTCCTGTTGCATAATTATGCAAAATGTCAGGAAAAATATGCAAAATTACCCGAGTGGTGCAAGCTCACATTTTGTGCTACATGTTACCAAGAAATGTGACTTTGTGTCAATTTTGGATGAGAGCATGCATTTTGCACTAAAAATACTAGGGCTAAATCACACAAACAGCAACTGCTCGCATTCTGTGCTCTTTGTTCCCATTCTCCCACCTTAGAATATTTCCCTGAATGGTGGCCTAATTACTCGGTCTGGTGTAACAGCATCATTTTGGTAATTTCACATACCAAACAATGCAAAATGCCAGAAATTATGCTAGATTATACCAACATAATGAAAAGCCTACTTCCCATACCGAGTTCAGCCTTGGCACCCTTTTAGATAAGGAAAATGTTGTCAATGTTGAGGTACTGTAGATGAATTTTGCTAAAGAACAGGTTGATGTCAGGTTAGATGTGATATTCATTAAACTCAGTAACAAAAAGGTTCACTAGAGTGGGAAGAAAAGATGCACCAATTGCTGTTGCTTCGACAAGCAAGTAGAAAGTGGCCAAGACAAGTAAATATTTCCTAGTAGGGATCAGTCAAGCTCACAATGAGCTCAGTAAATAGCAAGTGTGGGGAAGGACGAGGATTTAGAGTACTACTAATAGCCTCCTAAACCTCCTTTAAGGAATGTCCGTATGCTTTACCTAATGTGACCAATCATTCAGTATCAAAACCTTATTCTTTAATGCTGCCAATACAATCCTTTCTATCCCAGATGAGGGTTAAATGTTCAGTGCAAGGTCTTTTATAAAGAAATAAATCCATTAGCAGAGTGGTTTGAGGGCTTAGCCATACCCTGATACTGTAGGCCTCGCAAGGAAGATTTATCATTCTTATTGATTTTAGGAAGGGTATAAATGGCTGGTGTGTGGGAAGTTTTACTATTCGGAAACTCACATTAATTAAGTAAACCCTCAGACTTGGTTTTCTCCATGACTGCTAGCATGTCCAAATGGAATGCGCCCACTGAGTCGCAGGCAGTTTTTTGTAAGAGACTGATGTCAGATGTTGGACTATTAACTGGGGGAGAGCAAGGTTTCCCACAAAATAAAGAAAGAGTGGCTTGTTAGGTAAATTCAGTTTCATGAGGTCACCTGGGCCTAGCCCTAAAAGCTATAGCTCAAAGCTACAGGGCTTTGTCTAGAGTCACACAAGTAAAGTATTTAAGCAGCAGCAAAACAACATTAACTTCAAGAAACCAATCAATAAAATTCCAATACTGATTTATAAAATAAACCACTGGTTAAAATTGGATTAAAGGAACCAGAGATATGAACTTTAAAAAAATTCTAAATGTCAAAAAGTTTCTAGAAACCACCAAGTGGCAATATAAATCAATGGGCAAAGGTCACCAGGATAAAGGTGACTTTTCAGGCTTACCACAATGTGCACAAGTCAGATACAGCCCAGTAGTTCACTCTGGTCAACAGCTTTACTTTCTGAAATAGAAGAAATGATGGAAGTCAAAATGTTTGGAGGGCAAAGCAAGGCACCGTGAATGGTGAGGATCCAACAAAGTCAAATATTTTAATTTATGGAATAAAAATGTTCAAGTGGGGCAAGTCATGATTCTTTCAACAGCCAGTGTTCCATGAAGTCAGATATGTTGAAAGCAGGGTCCCTCTTTCGTGTGCTTCCAAGCTTTTGAGTTTTTACCTAATTAATTAGAAGAAATTACGGAGCTTCAACTTCTCCAGCAGGACAAGGTGGAGAGCTATAGCTTGGCTGAGCTCCATAGGCCGAATATCTTATGCACAAGATCTTGCGAAAGCTTATTTTCTTGTGGCAAAAGCTCTCATTGAGACAAACCAGGAATTCTTGCTTACTGAAGTCATACCTTTCCTACGTAACCTGGGTGCTTTTTCCAGGTCGTCCAGAGTTCAGAATTTGTCTAAATTCCAACTTTCCTTGGATGCCTAAGTTATTTTTCTTGATGACTCCACGAATTCCAAATCCACAAAAGTAGCATAGATAGCAGTGGAAGGCAGGCTCAATTATTCTTTTCAGCTAGTGCTCCAGCAGTTCCCACAGTCTAATCGTCTACTGGTTCTTCCCAAGAAAGATGCCATTCTTGTCCATTATGTCCCTGGGATCACATGATACCAGCTGATCCGACCCTTGAGAAGAATTTCCAGTTCTTGAACAAAAGGAAGATCAGGTCCAGACCTCTGTCTTATTGCAGTCAGACATACAAACAGGTACTTTCTCTTCTGCTCTTTTCCAAGTCCAGTTGCGTTCTAAGGTGCTTTTGGTGGAAAACATACAGTACTGTCTGGCTAGTGGTTGGTGAAAAGACAACAACGTATTCTCAAAAGGCTATCATAGCCATGTCAGCCCTCTTTTTTAGCATGTAATGTTAATTTACTATAAATCTATCCTAGAAAACTCCTCTGGTGCAGTTTCTGTGCCACTGTGTTGTGGCCCTACTAAAAGGTTAGATGTGCTAATTGGAATTAACCATTTCTTACCATGAGTTATAAGGCAGAGTGCATGCACGATATGGTGCTTAGAAGCCTCCCAGTACTCAGGATCAAAATAGGCCAGTCAATCTAGTCTCCCAACAGCCAAAAATCTGGAGAGTAGACATAAAAGAGAGAATTCTGCCTAACTAGGCCTCTACCCTCATCTACTCATTTGATGGGAAGGGTCTGGTGGTTCCTTAGCCTAGCAGGCATGAAACATTTGTTGATTCTGCTATTGTGCAGCATTCACAACCATTTTCTCCAAGGCAATTATTTCCTCAGTGATAAAAATAGCTCAAAAGTGAAGGTATACGTTGTTTGTAAGTTATGTTATGTTAGGATGTCTTGTAAAGCGCGCAGCTGCCCCAGCAAAGGGGCGTCCCGGCGCTGATAGCAATAGAGGCAGCTGACAGCAAAGGTGACCCAACATGACGAAAGAAAAACAGACCAATGGACAGTTACAAGCCACAGAGGCCGACAGAAAGGGCGTAAACTGCAGAAAAGGGCCTAAAGTGGAGGAAAAAGATGTGTCTTCAGTGCTTAACGAAATGCCAGATAATTATCCATACTCCGGATATGTACAGGGAGGGTATTCCAAAGTCTAGCTGCCAGTGAGCGAAAGGAGCGCCCCCCGGCGCGAGCCCTCCTGACCCGAGGGACAACCACCAAGTGTTGGCCCACCGAACGAAGATGGCGAGTGGGAGTGTAGGAGGAAAGCAGGCCCGCTAGGATACCGGGGGAAGGGGAATTCAGGATCCTAAAAGCAAAGCAGAGGGACTTGAACTCCACACGTCTCGCCACCGGTAGCCAATGTAGCTGGCGAATGGCACTGGAAGTGGAGCAGCATCTAGGCATGCCAAGAAGAGTTCTGGCGGCTACATTTTGGACTCTTTGCAGTCTCAAAATCTCCGTCTTGTTGGCCCCCAGGTAAAGTGAGCTGGCATAATCCAGTCTCGACAGCACAGATGCCTGGACGATCATCTGTCGGATGGAAGGGTCAAAAAAGCCCTGCAAAGGTTTGAGCCCAAGAAGAATGCCAAAGCATGTTGCTGCCACCTTCTTAGTTTGGGTTTGGAAACTAAGAGCCGAATCGACCCAAACACCAAGATTTTTCACCACCTGTTTGGTGGCGGGTGCACAGCCCAAGGTGGCGGGTCACCACTGTTCGCTCCATAGCTCAAGATCTTTCCCTACCAGCAGGACCTCAGACTTGCTGGCATTAAGCTGGAGACAGTTGGCAGTCATCCACCTGGCAACGTCAGCAAGACCGCTCCGAAACTTAACAGCATCATTAATATTTGATATGGGTCGTTCTTAAAAATTAATTAATAATAATTTTGCTAAAAAGCGTACTTGTGTAACCTAGGGCTAAAAAAAAACCCATGCTCAATAACAATGAAAGATAATTCTTTATCAAGTAGAGAATATATGTTTGGGGTAAGCACATAATCAGTCAGTTTTAATATGGGTGTTGTATTCGTGGTTTTAGAGCACGATTGAACTTAGCAATAGAGTCTAGACTGTAAAGGATAAACAAATCCTGCCTCAAGCCCAAAGGATTTTCATATGGGCTAATATTGTAAATATTTCACATGAGAATTTCTTATATGTTTTTTCATCAATTAGTATTTAATCAATGGTTTATATCGTTAGTTTCATTTTATTAACAACGAGCCACTTGGTTTATATTTGCAGGTGGTTCCTCTCACATGGCCAGAACAGCTAAATGTTCAAATGTTTAGGGCATACCAGTTGACAGCCCTGTGACGTAGTTTCATGTGGCTGTCAACATATAAAAGACAGAGGTAATGCTCTGTGTAAGTTGTAATGAAGAAAAGCATAAAATGCTGGTGGAATGTAGCATAGTCACAGAGCTAGAAAGGTATCTTAGTTAACTGAGTTGCCATGGAAACAAGAAGCATACAAGAACTAAACACACATCTGACACTCCTTATACCTAAGAGTCTCTTTTTTGGTGTACACCATTTGTACATTTCTCTTTTGTGTTGGATTGAAATAAGTCCCCTGGCACGTTTCCATTAGTGGCAAAGTAGGCTCATTACAGCAGTGCTTAATTTGAGCCGGTAGTTTCTGGTGCTCGGCACCGGCACCTAATTGTCAACACCAGCACTTCTGACAGTCTGCCACATGGTAGCATTGTGTAATTTAGAGGATAGCAGAGCAACAGTTGTTTATTAATGCAAAATACATTAAAAGGACTAATACCTGCTGCCCAAGACATTCTTATGGCTTTGCAGGCCTGAAATAGTCTAAATTGTCACGCTTGCAGGAGTCTGGTGGTTAGTATTTGTGTAGATACTGTCGTTGGTAGCACTGGGATGGGTAATGGGTGGTGTAAGCTGCAGTGGCCTCCTGGCAAGAGCCCTGGGACTTATTTATGTACACATTAAGCACTGCATTACAGTGGTGGTTCCACCAAATATAATGAAAAGCAGTGTAGGTTTTGGAAATGTAAAATGCCTACTAGTATGCTTATTTGAGATGAAACAATGGCACATTTGCCATCATGTATAGTATAGTGTTGGATGTCATCTCAAAGACAAAATATCAGCTGGCAAGCCCTAAACACCAACAAAAGAGCGTATGCATACTTGTAAAGTGCTCTGATACCCACAAGGGTCATGTTCGCGCTATATAAAACTCTTAAATAAATAAATAAATGGTAGGACTAGTCAAAAAATTTATTTTTTTCCCACATGTAATCCGTGTAAGTCTCACAAAATGTTGTGTTTTACACGTATTATGCTTGGGGTTCGACTGCATAAATATTGTGTGCCAGGTATGTATTCGGGTTCAAAACACACAACATTCTGTCTCAATTTATCATTTATAAAATCACAGAGTGAATGCTGCTGGTGCAGCGAATAAGCCATGGCACATATCCTGTATCACAGTTCTCACAAGAGATTTTCCGCTCCAACGAAGTCTTCAGCGAGCCAACATTTTGCAATTATCATGAATGAAAAAAACACCAGAAAATATGTAAAATAAACGTAAACAAACAGACAAGCTTTTGCTTGCACAATACAAATTTTTCACACCCCAATTGACGGTGCACTTTGGTGGTATTAGGGGCACGTGAGTGATAATCCTTTCGACAACAAGTGCCAAAACAAAGAGGTAGTGTAATCGGAAGGAAAGACGGAAGACACATCCTCCTTAGCAAGCATTTAATATGTGTAAATTACTAATATGATCTGGAACCACAGTATTAAAGTGCCCCAGAGTGCAATGGGCATGTGTGCCTGCTTTCTGTGCCCTTCGGTATCACAGAAGGGGCCACGGATGCTTGTGTGGCCCCTTCTATAATACAGATAGTGCTATCAAATATATAGTGCTTGGTCTAGCCTAAGGGGATGCTCACTCATTTGCATCAGGGTGTGGCCCCATGTAAATGAGGGAAACACTTGGTCTCTGCACCAGCACCATATTATGGACACGTGAACAGATGCAAAGAGGCTGTTAGGAGGTGCACTGACTATTCGCCACAAAGGGGGTGACCCTGCAAGGGTAAATGGGGGTCTCAAGGAGCCCTTGCCAGACATCTCCTTCCAGGTGGGTGCAGTCACTCACTGCACCTGTCTGCAAAGGAATCTCTGTCCCCCTTTGTAATGTAGGCCACGTTGTAGCCCGTCAAGGAAAAACTGACTGACTGCTTCAAGCATCCGGTCCACTTTTCACTAATGCACTGCCCCCAGGCCAGGAGCAAGTTTGCATCTGCAACTGGAGGCAGCACATTATCTGTAATGGGGTGCCCTGTCCATGTTTAGCCCCGGCAAGCCTAGGGACAATGCACCCTTTACATAGTGAGGACCCCGGTGATATCTGTACCCTAACCACCGCGGTCCGTTCCGTGCAGGTAACAAGGTAGGGCGGGGCAGGCCGGGAGGGGGGAGTCGACAGATGATGGAATAGGGAAAATTAAATAAAGAAATAATTCCCATTCCGTCTGTCGACATCCCCCCTGCCCCGCCCGCCTCACCGCGCTTACCTGCACAGACCGCTGCTGACCCTAACAAGGCTTTGGCATCATGCAGCACATTTTAAAGTTGGCAAGACTTGCCTAATGTTTTGTTATCAGCAACAAACAGAAAGCTGTTGAGTTTACGACTGGGAGAAGTGGTTAACTTTGTGATGCCATGCGGTTTAAAGCGTTGCCTTTAGGATGTTAAAGTAACACAATTTAAAGCAGCTGTTGCAAAAATCAAAGAGAAGACAACATCACCCTAGTTAGTCCCTGTGGTAGCTGCGAGCAGTGGTGCCAGAGCCTCTCAGGACACCTTACCTAGTTAGATCTTTAGCATTGGAGAAACGGCTTTAACAACGT
The DNA here is from genome assembly GCA_963921515.1 of Calotriton arnoldi. Taxonomy (NCBI): domain Eukaryota; kingdom Metazoa; phylum Chordata; class Amphibia; order Caudata; family Salamandridae; genus Calotriton; species Calotriton arnoldi. Next base: position 310,874 of record CAWUFW010009183.1, read on the forward strand.
GGTTTGAGCCATGCCTGCCATTTCCCCGCAAGCTGAACCATGTTTGCCTTAACCACGCATATGCCTTAACCACGCGCGTGGTTAAGGCAGTGCGCGGTCTAGATGCTGATATGGGCGGGCACAGGGAGAGGAAGGATCGGGAGAGGACGGGGACAGGTAAGTGGAGCTGGGGTCGGGTTTTGGGGCGTGAGGTAGTTTTTAGGGCTCAGGGTTGAGGGGATCGGGGTTGTTTTCAGGGCTGGGGGCAAGGTTTTTTTTAGGGCTCGGGGGTCGGGTTGCTTTCAGGGTTTGGGGGGTCGGAGTAGTTCTAAGGGCTCAGGGGGGTCAGGGTAGTTTTTAGGGCTCAATGGGATCGGGGTAGTGTTAAGGGCTCAGGGGGGATTGGGGTACTTTTTAGGGCTTGGGGGGTCGGGGTAGTTTTAGGGCTCAGGGAGGACAAGGAAGATTTTAGGGCTCAGGGGGAGGGTCGGGGTAGTTTTTAGGGCTCAGGGTGGGGTTGGAGTCGTTTTTTGGTCTCTGGGGGTTTGGGGTAGGTTTTAGGGCTAAGGGCGGGTGGCCTCAGGTGTGACCTTTACAACACATCCCTTTACCAGTCATGCCTTCACCACGAAATTGCGTGGTAAAGGCATGTGTGGTAAAGGCATGCATTGTAAAGGAATGCATTGTTCAGACGCATTCGTTGTTTAAGCAGCGTAGTAGAGGAACGCATGGTTTAGCCATGTGTGCCTCTGTCATACAACCTTTGCATTGTATATCTGTGACACAGGCAAGGTAACTTAAAACTTAGGGCCCATGGCAGACAACTCACACTTTTATTGAGATATGAATATCATAGAAAGGTTTCCCAACTGTCCGTCACCAAATTGAAAGAAAATATTTGAGCAGGGAATGGAGTCATGCATGCAGCCTTTAGACTCAGCAGTTAGTTTGAGAGTGTGGATGTGTAAGATTTGTTGTAAAAGGATAAAAAACACAATGACACTTGCTGCATCATTTTGTAGGGGCATGTGTATGCATCATGACATATGAGCCCGATGCAGGCACCGTTTTTTTCTTCATTTACCGATCCGAGATGGCTTGGTAAATTACAGAAAAAATATGAAAATGAAATAGTGTACAATCGCTTTTATTTATACAGAAGAAGGGCCAGCAGCAACTTACTGCCTGGCCCTCTCAAAAAAGCTAGAATTTAAAACAAAATAGCGCTGCGGGCCAACAGGGGCAACGGACGAGCGAGTTAGAATAGTAAGTTGGGGGAGGAAGGGAAAAGAAAGCACACATGTGAGAAAGAAACAAAAAGGGAGGGGCATATGCACATGAGGGAGTCAGCTGGAAATCACATGCGCTCTCATGGAGTATTTAAGCAAAAAGTAGCTCCCTCAAAGTGAACAGTGGAAGGACACTAGTAAAAAGACTATGCTCCAGGAGAGGGGTGAACACAAGATGGACAAGGCAAGCCACTGAATGAGAAGCAAGCAAATGAGAGTGACAATAAAGCCAACCTATAGTAAGCAATGGGCGGGGCTCTATGCCCACTGTAAGTTTTTAGTAAGATGAGGATGGATCTTCTGCAAACAGACAGCTTGTTCTGTCTGGCAGGCTTGTTTGAAAAAAGAATTTTCATCATCATAAGAATCCTAATATTCGTTCTCCCTGTTTGAGAGACCTTTTCCACGTAAAAAAAAATTGCAATGCCTTGTTCTTTAAATTGCAAAACTTACCATACTTCTGTTTCACCAGGCAGTAAATAGGAGGTATACTCTTAGTCAATTTAATGGCATTCTGTTTGCCGGCCTATGAATGATAGAAGTCTCAGTTGGTCTTGCAGAGACTCAAACTTATCACAAGCACTTCACAAGAGATGCCAGGGTGAGCGATTAACTCACTAAGCCCCCCGCCTACCTTTCATTTATGTTTTTTCCAGAGGAAGCGGAAGTATGACCTGACTATCACAAGAGGTAACCTGAACTGTACAGAGATTGGGAACTTTCCCGTTAGGCCTATAGCAGTTCCCAAAGGCCTGCAGGTCGGTGATCGAATCAGTCAAAATTTAGGCAGTCCACCAGAGCACTACAACCTCATTTGCTCTGTAAATCTCTCTATTTTGCTTTTCAGCAACTACTCCTTTCATCTCCACTCCTGTGGTTGCATAGAGCCCAACCATTCCACTGACCTGAAAAGTGATGTGTCATGCACTCATGCAGTAGAAAGCGGCAGTGAGCCCAGTCTAACGTTTATAGTGGACGTGCTGTTTTTTATTAGTGTGCACAATGTATTTTAGAAAGTTTACACTTCATTCTACTACTAGTCACATTCAATTGTTTTGTTGGACGTACTGTGCTTTATTAGTAGGCAGCTGCATTCTGATCCTGCTTGTTCTTTTTTAATTGATATACATAGTGAGTATTTTTTGTTGGGTGGTGGTATTACATTTTAGCAGAGGCTGTGCTAGACTGCACTTATTGATTTTGGTGTTTAAGCTCTTTGAAACACTGTATTGTTGTTATTTGCACTTCTATCCTACGCAATCTGCCATTAGTAAGGCATCACCTTTCAGTACTCCAGGGTGTGACTTGCCAAACGTTTCCCTCTCAGGCCAGAGCCAGTTTTGTTGAGCTGTGTGATCAGTAGGAAAAGTTCCTCCGTTTTTAATGAGTTGTGTGGGTTTGTTTTTTCGGAGGATGGGGGTGGGATGAGGTTGGAGGGCTCATTTCTTATTTTTTATGTATTTCTTTGGTTGGTACGGATGCTTTTTGTCTGTTTATGTGTGCTACGTAGCTGATATAGCAAATGTAGATGAATGCCTTACTAGCTAGTTAATTGTATACTTGGACTGTGCTGGATGCACATTAACACCCATCTATGTGGCATGTCTGTGCTGTGTTGTTGTATGCACTGTGTTCTATTTAATGTCTTTCGTTGGATGTTATGTGTTTTTTCACACCATATTCACTGAGTATTTATGGCATTACAAAGACGTGATACACTGTGACTGTGCACGTTCTTAAACTGTACATCATCTAATCCGCTAATAAAGTGTAAGTATCTTACATTGGCATTTGGTCTTCAGATGGGTATGGCATAACATTCGAAAGACAACAACAAGAAACAACAACATTGAATCGATATCACTGATGTGGGTTTGCGCAAAATGGGATATGTAGAGTTCTGTGGTGCCCCAGGTGAGCGCGCAACACCTGTGAAGGTAAAAAATGAGAGCATTACCTAGTGAGCATTCCTGCTCCATCTCCATTCCCAACCACAATGTGGTGGACTCGTCTGGTATCCTCATCCGTGTTGACCTAAAGTGCATAAGCCAGTTTGTCCTATGCTCCCGCTTTGGGGTTCCTACACAAACCACGCATTTCTTCCCGTCGCAGCGCCACTGATTCCACCTCTTCCCATTTCATCGTTGCGGCATGCCAGTGTGTGATCGCTGGGAGTGACGCCACCTTCCAGCACATCGCAATCACGCACCTAGCCAGCAATAGTGCCAGATCAATGAAGCAAGCAGGGCCAGACTGGGAAGAGATGCCAACCCTGCCAATTCCACACGACCGGCCTTCGGGGGGAGGGAGGTTGTGGCTCTGAAAAGCTCTAGTTGCGAACAGCGCTGCCACTTTCACTTTGTTACAGGGGGCCGAAATTGCAGCATTGCTGCAAAACCGGCCCCCAGTGACAAAACCGGCCTCCACAGCCGCAAAACCGGCCCCCACCACTCCGGCCCACTGGGGAAACGCCCAATGCCTGCTATGTCCAGACCGGCCCTGGAAGCGTGTAGCAGTCCCCCCACTCATTGCCGCTTATGGAGACCCAAGACGCAACTGTCTGCCTTGTTCAGGTCTTGTCGACCCATTACTCGCAGGCATGCCGTGCAAACGCGTCCCAAAAGGCCCTCACCAGTGGGCAGTTCCAAAACATATCGAAAATATCAGCTTGGGGAGCTGGGCAATGGGGATGTCAACTCTGTGAAGTCTGGACGGTGTCAGATGTTGAATGTATTGCAATCGGGCATTGTGGGAGACCTTTCCTGGGTGTATGACTGCCCTTTCCCACTCTCTGGGAGACAACAGATGCCCCAAGTCCTGCTCCCCCTTCCACCGCATGTCAGCAAGGGAGGGGGTCAGTGTCCTATTTGGGATAGCTCTTGTAATCCAGGATATCAGCCTCCTTCCACTGCCTAATGAGAAAAGTATTTGAGTTAGTGGGTGTGTGGGGGGTTCACTTGCTGTGACTCCCCAGAGGGGTTCCAGTTCAAGGACAAGGCGCCTGTGTATCAAAAACTGCCCTGCAGGAGGCCTGTCAGCTCTGACAATGTTGGATGTTATGTGTTGTTTCTTAGCAGCAGGTGGTCTTCACCGCAACATCAAAATACCGGTTGCATCTGCCAAAGGTGCTGTTTGTTGTTCATTATTGTGCGTCTCATTGTGAATTCGTTGCTAACCAATTATTGAATATCTGAGCCATGCTGGATGGGTGTGCAGAATACTTTTTAGATTATTGTGTGTTATATCTGCGTGTTGTGGATTGGAGAGAAGTGCTATTGATAGTCCGGTGATTCCAAATTATGGGCCTAATGTACACAAATGTAAAATAACAAATATCATAATTTACTAAAAATAACGTGCAAAATATGATTTATCATTGGTTATATACGATAACAGGGTTTGCGATAATGAATCATTATGATTCGCATTCATAAATTAGCGAATAATAATTTCAGTAATCGTCACAAATGGTGAATATCGCACCCGCAGCTGATGACATGAGCAAACTCAAAATTGAGCCAGTTGTATTGTTTGAGAAGTGTGAAGAGCAGCTGAAGCGTTTGTGTGGATCACTACAGCAGCTACACTGCAAAGGCTAGCCAAGATTCACATGAGCATGGGCCAGAAAGAGAAGGCGTACGTTCAGCGGCGCTGTAGTGGAGACCTTGGTTGCAGAATGTGTGGCAGATAATGAGAAACGTTTGGGCAAATCCTCCTGAAATGTGACTGAAGCACCTTAAGAATAATCTGGGCCAGAGTACATGACCGCATTGGTGCTGCTGGTGTCCCCCAGAGGACCACCGAGGAACGCAGGAAAAAGAGGCATGACCTATGTTTGAGGACAATAGAAAGGGTGTCAGCCAGCAGGTCAGATGCGATCCCACAGCAGGTGGTAGCAGCATGGAACCCTCATCGACACCAAAGGAGGAAATGATAGTAAACATATTTCAGCCTTAATCCATCAGTGGTGTCAGTTCCATTGACACTTCATCCCCAGTGTTAATAACCTTAGTTAGAAGTTACATTTCTTTACTATATGTGTGTTTTGTATAGTTTCATGAATATTAAAGCATACTTAAAAAAGACATAATCATGCACACATATATAAAATAGAACATTATACTTTTTAACTAAAGCTTGTTTTAATAAACCCATTTATATAACTGCTATAATCTTATAAAGTGCTTGATGGGAGTTGTAGTTCACTGGACCACATTTAAAAATATTTGTACAAATACTATTTAATAAGTAATGTTTCATGCTCCCTGCTTATATGTTTACAACATTTTGAAAATAAAACTTTGAAAGGTTAAACATGTTTTTGTTTGCACTATACTTGGTATTAACTATAATCATATTATATGTATTGAAAATAAAACAGTTAAAATCGCATGAGTACTCTTTGTTCACAAAGAACCATCTACACAAAGTGTGACAAAAGAGACCCATGAGGGATAGAGCAGAGATATATACAAATCCACAACCTCACACAAGTAGAGATACCAAAGTAGAGCCAAAATGCCATTAATGCATGACTGTGGATATTGTGGGAGAAGATGGAAGAGCATATTCAACACCTTCTGCTGTGACTGCTGTATTAAGTACAACTGCAACTGCTGTAAGAATGGGTAGGTTTGGCTCAGTGTATCATCCAGTAACACCCACTGCAAGGCCACCTGTCATGACCCTTGTATAACTGAATGCTGAACAGCGATGTCAATCCCACCAACTCCCCTTTTGGGTTAACTCACAACCAGTATGCCATCTCGAGAACTGTGAAGGGAATCCAGAGCTAAGGGAACAAGCATTGGCATAGCCAATAGGTCTCGCTTATAAGGTCCCAAAGGCGAGACCTATTGGCTAACACACTCGCAAAGCTATTAGGTCTAAATTAGCAAAGCAAGATCTATTGACTTGGCAAATGCTTGTTTCGGTAATACTTTACTAACAACTGTGGAAATTCCAAACTCCCTGCAGATTTTCCATAGTTCTAAGTGCAATGTGTGGAGTAGCTTCAGACCTCGATTCCGTGAATCAGGAACTCGTTTTTTTGATATTTTAGTATTAAATTAAGTATGAAAAACATTCTACGAAGCGGGTGCTAGCCTCTTACAAGACTCCAAGACAGTGTTCCAAGGAGTCTGAACCGTACCTGAGGAACCTCGGACACCGCGCTACATATTTCATAACGGAAGTCAAGATCCTGAAATACTCCTTACAGGTAGGTATATCACTACAACACCCCAATACACAGGGTCCACCTTTCCTTCTTCACCTGCCGTCACAAAATCCCTTCTCTAGAGTCCTGGGTGTGTGTCCCTTTAACATCACCATGGACGTCATTTAGAGATAGCAGATGGTACTTTTTTGACTGCCCTTTTCGCACTGCAGTGATACCCTGGTCTATAGGATCATAAGGCCAGTAGAAGAACCGGAAGTAAAACCTGGGTCGCCCTTCTCATTCAGGAGCAAAAAGGCGGCTGCTGAGGGGCTAAGCGTGATGCAAGCGTTCGATCCAGTGACGTCATCAGGGTTAAAAAGAGAGGTAAACTCACTTCCGTTACTCCAGTGAGCTCTCCGCGCCAAGCGGCCTACCATGAGGCGCCTTGAAACGTACCCTTTTCACAGCAGAATCACAAGGCTGAGTACCACGTTTAATAACGTCTACATGACGTTGTATAAACTGTTAGAAGGCAGCATTTAGTCCTCGGGGAAGAGCGCTCTGATAAACAAAAACCCTATTCTAATCTTTCCCGTTGCTGACAGCGACCCAGGACGGCGGTCGCGGCGGCGCGGCAGTGCGCATTCATTCCTCGAGTGCGCGGCGGCACACTGACAGATATTAGCAATAAGCAATGCACGGTTTAGACCGCGCCTGTCACCCGAGAAATATGTTTATTAGCTCAGCGGTGCTGCGGAGGTTTGCTGTGCATGCTGAGAAAGCAAAAGACACACAATTGATTGCCAGAATGCAGAACAAATCAAAACATTCACCCCCAGTCAAGAGATCTGGGTTAAATCCATCATTCTTTTGCTCACCATGCCACCCCAGTTTAGACCTGGCCATATGCAAATCAGTCATGACCCTGTGCCTCATGGGAACAGTCCAGCCCGAACTGCTAAGCCAGGTCCTCCCTGGACCGGAAACAAGCATCCTAGGACCGGTTTCGGGGTTTCACCCCTCTTCAGTCAGGATAGCTTGATTCCAGTGGCACAGTGAGCCCAGGACCCACGTCTGGGCATACCTGGCACACTTAGGGCGAGAAAGCAAAAGACACACAATTGATGGCCGGAATGCAGAACAAATCAAAACATTCACCCCCAGTCAAGAGATCTGGGTTAAATCCATCATTCTTTTGCTCACCATGCCACCCCAGTTTAGACCTGGCCATATGCAAATCAGTCTTGACCCTGTGCCTCGTGGGAACAGTCCAGCCCGAACTGCTGGACTGCCCGAACTGCTGGACTGCCTGCTGGACTGCTGGTCCTCCCTGGACCGGAAACAAGCATCCTTGGACCGGTTTCGGGGTTTCACGCCTCTTCAGCCAGGATAGCTTGATTCCAGTGGAATGATGGATTTAACCCAGATCTCTTGACTGGGGGTGAATGTTTTGATTTGTTCTGCATTCCGTCCATCAATTGTGTGTCTTTTGCTTTCTCGCCCCAAGTGCGCCGGGAATGCCCAGACGTGGGTCCCGGGCTCACTGTGCCACTGGAATCAAGCTATCCTGGCTGATGAGGGGTGAAACCCCGAAACCGGTCCTAGGATGCTTGTTTCCGGTCCAGGGAGGACCTGGCTTGGCAGTTCGGGCTGGACTGTTCCCATGAGGCTCAGGGTCAAGACTGATTTGCATATGGCCAGGTCTAAACTGGGGTGGCATGGTGAGCAAAAGAATGATGGATTTAACCCAGATCTCTTGGCTGGGGCTGAATGTTTTGATTTGTACTGCATTCCGTCCATCAATTGTGTGTCTTTTGCTTTCTCGCCCCAAGTGCGCCGGGTATGCCCAGACGTGGGTCCCAGGCTCACTGTGCCACTGGAATCAAGCTATCCTGGCTGATGAGGGGTGAAACCCCGAAACCGGTCCTTGGATGCTTGTTTCCGGTCCAGGGAGGACCTGGCTTGGCGGTTCGGGCTGGACTGTTCCCATGAGGCACAGGGTCAAGACTGATTTGCATATGGCCAGGTCTAAACTGGGGTGGCATGGTGAGCAAAAGAATGATGGATTTAACCCAGATCTCTTGTCTGGGGGTGAATGTTTTGATTTGTTCTGCATTCCGTCCATCAATTGTGTGTCTTTTGCTTTCTCGCCCCAAGTGCGCCGGGTATGCCCACACGTGGGTCCCGGGCTCACTGTGCCACTGGAATCAAGCTATCCTGGCTGATGAGGGGTGAAACCCCGAAACCGGACCTAGGATGCTTGTTTCCGGTCCAGGGAGGACCTGGCTTGGCAGTTCGGGCTGGACTGTTCCCATGAGGCACAGGGTCAAGACTGATTTGCATATGGCCAGGTCTAAACTGGGGTGGCATGGTGAGCAAAAGAATGATGGATTTAACCCAGATCTCTTGACTTGGGGTGAATGTTTTGATTTGTTCTGCATTCCGTCCATCAATTGTGTGTCTTTTGCTTTCTCGCCCCAAGTGCGCCAGGTATGCCCAGACGTGGGTCCCGGGCTCACTGTGCCACTGGAATCAAGCTATCCTGGCTGATGAGGTGTGAAACCCCGAAACCGGTCCTAGGATGCTTGTTTCCGGTCCAGGGAGGACCTGGCTTGGCAGTTCGGGCTGGACTGTTCCCATGAGGCACAGGGTCAAGACTGATTTGCATATGGCCAGGTCTAAACTGGGGTGGCATGGTGAGCAAAAGAATGATGGATTTAACCCAGATCTCTTGACTGGGGGTGAATGTTTTGATTTGTTCTGCATTCCGTCCATCAATTGTGTGTCTTTTGCTTTCTCGCCCCAAGTGCGCCGGGTATGCCCAGACGTGGGTCCCGGGCTCACTGTGCAACTGGAATCAAGCTATCCTGGCTGATGAGGGGTGAAACCCCGAAACCGGTCCTAGGATGCTTGTTTCCGGTCCAGGGAGGACCTGGCTTGGCAGTTCAAGCTGGACTTTTCCCATGAGGCACAGGGTCAAGACTGATTTGCATATGGCCAGGTCTAAACTGGGGTGGCATGGTGAGCAAAAGAATGATGGATTTAACCCAGATCTCTTGACTGGGGGTGAATATTTTGATTTGTTCTGCATTCCGTCCATCAATTGAGTGTCTTGTTGATGCTGAGAAGCCGCAATGAAAAGCGATGGGGGCAGGGTGGGCACGAGCGCGGGAGACGAGGCGGGAAAGGGGGAGGGCGGGAGAACGGGGAGGAGTCAGAGGGCAGGATGTAAAAAAACAGGGAGAGAGGGGAGACAACAAAGGGATAAGAAGGATTGACTAAACATCTTTCGGACGTAGCTATCGATGGTGCAGCAGGTGCAGTGTACCGGGGCCAAGCGGAACGAGGACCCGACTAATCGCTTATCAGTTTACTTTACCATCTAACCAGCAGCTATGAAACCCCCGTTCCCTGCTTGCACTAGGACAGAGGGCAGCCTTGCTAAGGTACTGCGTTCTCAGTACACGTACAACCATAAAGTAGGGTTTGAAACGGGAACAAGTTTTGTGGACCCGAGCGAGGGGAAAACAAAGAAACACAAGGACGCGAGTGGTGCGCGCCGCGCGTAGTGCGCGCCGGGCTAATTAAAAACAGATGGTAGACCAGATGGCCCCTGCTCGTAACCGCAAGAATAGGCCGTGGGCGGATACATGCAGACGCCTTTGACCAATTGCGTGATGTCTTTTTTAGAAAGACACTCGCAAAGACCAATGAAAAAAAAAACACACGCACGAGCGTGTGGAAAGCCCAGAGCGATTCCAAGAAGTCGTTTTCCTAGAGCAGCGCATGCACGCTGCACTAGGCTCGACCTAAAAAGGGGCTGTGGAGGAAAGAGAGACACTTGCACCAGCAGGCTGGCTGATGGAAGACCAGGACTGCACCCTCAGATTATAGATAGCATATCATTATACATTCACAGGACCACAGCTGTGATGCAGTGTAGGAACACTGAGAAACAGGAATGTGCATGGCGAGGGTGCAAGTTATAGTTACCTTATCACGAGTTATAGTTACTTGAGATAACTTTAACTGCTGAATTTCTATGGTTTTGAATGTGTTAAATCTGCACTTAACTATAACGTCCCTGTGACCTTTGTTTTTTTCAGTGAATTTCTATGGTTTTTAAAGCTATTTCCTAATTATTAGGTCCCTATAACCTCTGGTTTTGTAGTGAATTTCACTGTTTTTTCTTCATATAAATTGTACTACAATTTGACCCATAAGTTCAATTTACTAATATACATTTTCATAAGTTTATAAATACATTTTATTCACACATTCATTCTTATTATATATTTTAAAACTAAAAATTTTAAAATTAAGATGAGGTAACTTTTCTCAGTCCCAGCTTGACGGATCACCGCAAAGCATTCCAGACAATAACTGAAGTGACTGGCAAACTAGGTTTGAAAATTTCATGAAGATTCAACCAACGGTGCCAAATTTATTAACAAATCAAAAAATTCTGTTCCTATGGAAACTAGGCCCTAACTATAACTGTGTAGTAATACGTTAGGTCACATTTTCCATAAGAAGAGCAGTTTTGTTGCGCTAATAATAACTTTGACATTGTTTAACAAATCTTTACAAAAGTTCATCTACCTCAGCATCTTTCTGTAAAGTTTCGAAGTGATCCATCATGCAGGAGCTGAGATAAGTGGGGTCCCAAAACGTCTTTTTCCCATGATAATTCTCATAGGAATTTTGAGAAGCGATATAGGAAAAACAGATGAAGCAAAATATGCTAAATTTGCCAGAAAGTTAGATCTTTACTCATAAAGCATTCCTTTTAATATTTTGGTGTAAATCTGTTTAGACGTTTTCGAGAAATGAGTGTTTAAATAATAGTGTTATCTCGTCAGTTGCTCCCACAGGAGATCCCGGGGTACTCCGGTGGTACCACAAATTAAAAAAATAAAGCATTGTGATTGTTGCGGCTGCTATTTCAAGACTCAAGAGCTTTGTCCCCATGTCCAGAGTTCAGAAAAAAATTAAGTTACAGGGGGGTACTGTAGGGGTACACTGACCTACCGGCCCTTGTGGGTGTCTCCTTCCATCCCCTCCACCAGGACAAAATAACAATCAAATAATTCATGGGGTTCATGGTGGGTGGCCTTTGGCCCTCCGCAGTGTGGGGTTGGCTGCCCATGGGGGTTGGACAACCTCTCACCACACACGGCCGAAGGCTGTTCTGGGCTGGGGGTTGGGCACAGGGCATGGGGCAGGCTGGTTCCTACAGCTAAAGGCATAAGTGGTAGGGGTTTGCCACACACAGAGGGTTGAGTGCAGGGCATTTTCACAGACCAGGCCCTTTGAGCAAACTTACGCAATGCACCCGTGTGCGCCGGAATATTAGCCGCTCACAGGGTTTGGGTACAGCCTACAGCTATGCTCAGTGAGGAAGTTAGGCAAATATGATCCAAAAACAACCCTGATTTAAATGCCCCAACAAAACACTGAAATTCACTAGTTATACCTTACTGTGCTAACTATAACTTGCACCTCACCATGCACTGCTTATGACCTCACATATTACATCACACGTGACGTATTAAATGCCATCTTTGATGACATCACCGATCACATCACTGATAATGTCATCCAACAGAAATGACAGTTTGCTCTAAGCTTTTCATGCTGGAAGGTATTTGCTATGGAATACATAGACCCAAGTTTTCATAACATCGTTAGTAGAAATAGCCGTAACCTTTTGCAAGAAGCAGTACGTGAACCATATCTGTGAAATCGCCCACACTAAGTAGATATTAGTCTCTTGTTTTACTGGTATTGAGGTGCAGGTCAGATATAAATTACGTATGCTACTACACAGGCGTGGCCCGTGGTAGGAGTGCCGGTCGGGCGGTGACGTGGGGCGGGGGAGGGGCAGGGTGGGGGGTAGTAAACTACGGATTAAGGCCGAATACAGGTAAGTGAACATTTAAATAAATAAAACGAATTTCGTTGCGCGCACTGCATCGCATTTGGCGATGCAGCGCTCACAACGAAATTCGTTTTTTTAATTTAATTGTTCACTTACCTGTATTCGGTCTTAATCCGTAGTTTACTACCCCCCACCCTCCCCCTCCCCACGTCACCGCCCGACCGGCACTCCTACCACGGGCCACGCCTGCTACTACATCAAACTGTGAATGAACCAAGGCTAAGTCCTTGCATGGGTTTTCATACCTCCTAGTAGTTCATCTTTCCAAATGAATATAAATCCCTTCCATAGCTTTACACGTCCAAACTCATCAGGAAACTAACACATTACACTGTTCCTATAACAAATCTGTCCTCAAGAATGATGGCATATACACCTGTGCACAAAAGACATGCCATCCAGATCACACACACCAGGACAGCTACTATCCGTGCACGTGACACTGGTACTAATAGACTGAAACATCCCATTTACTCGACTAACGCTCACACCCTAGCACACAATTGTCACACAATTCGCATGACAACAAATGTTCCAAATTGCATGAAACGTAATGGAAACATCATGATTAAATGTAAACACTATGCATGACTAAACCACTAACACGGATTCCACGGAGTAGCGTTACTCTTTGAAGGCATTTCAGCGCCTTGTCGGGACAGTAAGTGTATTTAACTACGATTCCTCTATCACACCCTAGAAAGTCACACAATGTTGCAGTTAGGAGACTGTCCTTGCAAAGGACATATTGCACTGCTGTGCAGTGCTTGCAGTTTTTAATGGAACGGACATTATGGCGAGTATGGCTGTGCCTTAGAATGGAGCAGACTATATCGGTCAAAAGGGTGTTTTTCTGTTAAAACGTCACGCTTTAGAAGGACACATGCTGTATTTCGGCACTGAAAGGGTCGTTACTCTTTCATGCAACCCCTGGATGGTCCAGCTCAGCACGACTGGCGCTAGGAGTATTTGAAGTACTATGGCAACATAGCTCGTGCGCACTGGATTGCCCCAAGGCGCATCCTGGATTGGAGAAATTGACTGGCCAGAGTATTTGGGACAGAGGGTGTCAGTATGTGTCCTGAAGAAGGGGTGGTTGGCTTCAAGACGGTGAGGCCAGGGGTGTGCGCTGCATTCCAAATGTCTGTTTCTGTTCAGTTTTTCGAGTGGTCGCCAGTTCCCACTGAGACTGGATGTATGATGGATGATTCAAGATTTGAGGCCCGGTTTTTAAAGTATTTTGTGCACCTATGTGTACTTTTGGTGCACAATACTTTGGCTTTCTACATGCAAATGCTTCTGAATCACAGAACCAGGACTTTTCCATGTGCAAAGCACATAAACAAATACAGAAATTCCACCAACATAGGAAAAAGTCAGAATGAGCGAAACAAAGTAGAAGTGGCAGGTTTGTGAGTGTTCCTGGGTGGGTTAACGTGTGAAAGTTTGTTAAAACCCATATACATTTGTGGGCATTCACTCTCAATTAGCAGGTAGATGCCCATCCTGGAAGCACATGCAAGTTTACATCTTTCACGTGCAGGAGTAAGTGTGCTTCCAGTGTGTGACTGGGATGGGAAAAATCATCACAAATAATGGAGAATTAATGCGAAAGGAGTTTCTACCTGAGGAAAATTATTTGCATGTGGAGAAACAAAAGTAAATGAATGCACATATGTGTCACTTTTCTATTTGCGGACTTGTATACCTAGTACAAGATTCACATGTGTGGCTTTTATGCATATGAGTACTCGTGAAAAATTGTCCCTGTGCCTTGTCGGGTGACCTCATAAGATTCTTGGAGAATTCTGTAAAATTTAGAAGTAAGCCTCTTGGAGAACATTTCCAACTTTTCAACCTGTCCTTTGTGAATGTGCCCACTAGAGAGAATCCTAGCAGGTTTAGCCCAACCAGATATGCCAAGCGACAGACTTGTAAAAGGATGTTATGCAATTGTGCAGACGGAACAGTTCCAAAGCAAAGAAAGGAAGTGTGGAACCACAAGTATTGTTTTGCGATAGACGATCAAGTGTTTTCACCGCGTGCTCCTGAAACCCAATGGACATATTTTCTCTGAGGTCCGTATGCCTTCTTGTGCCAGGGCGGAGAGCCAATGACAAGCAAAGGTATGCCTGCCATGTTTTACCTTCCTAAACCCATCAACCACAGGGCTCACTCTGCGGCTGCAATTCAGGAGCACTGATGTTTGAGTACAGGGACTGCTATTTGCTCTCAGTGTGACCGGGAGCGAGTTGTTTTATTCAACCATTTCATTGACATATATATGGAAGTGATAATGATGGCACTTTTACTTATGCCATTGAGTCTTATTCCTCCCTTCATGAAATGCAGACATTGCTCCTCTTTCTTTGCTTCTGAAACAATAAGGACGCTTGGCCTTGGGGTTGTAATTAGTAACTCTTATGCTCAGACAAAGTCACCTCCTCTCTTATCCCAGAGCTGCTCAAACTTGCAGTCTGTGACTCCAGCGAGTCTACGGAAGACTTCCATAGGATCTTCTGATGGGGTCAAATCAACCATGCCATACCCAATTTAGCAATGCTGAAAATTAGAGGTAACAAGGTCGTGACAAGGTCAACCTTGGGTTACTAGAGGAAAACTCAGTCGCATTAGTGAAATGTTGGGCGAAGCCTCCTTTAGTCCCCTTGACTATCAGCAGGCAGCCCTCTGTACTGGCACGGCATCTCACTCTTAAGGATGGCCAACATACAAGCGGGAGACACTGCGGTGCACATATGCAACACGTATAGAAACACACCTTAGAGTGCAGTGCTAACAGGTGACTCCCTCGCACAGACCTCCAGGGGCTATAGCTCTCTGCAGTTAGGGGTACATTGAGCTTTGTCTACAGGGCCTGTGTTACAGGAGCCCCAAGCAGAAATATGAACTACAGTAGCGGTCGCTACGTGTGCTTTACACAGGTACAGGACGTCTGAGCGTCCATGCTACTGGACACCCAACATGGAAGACAAGGAGGACACATGGGGGGAATAGCCCAAAGCATGTCATTGTGCTCTGCACTGTAACCTGTAAAAAAATGAAAAGCAACGAGGCAAACCAAACACTTTTCAGAACGGATGACATGAAAGAACATGTATTTACCAGCCTTCCTTATTGAATGCACGAAGGGAAACATGAAATCATAGGTACATGTATGTGCATGCATGTACTCGCATGGAATCAGACATAAAGTAAACCACTCTATTACATGTGAAGCAGTGCCAGGCAGGTTTGTGCCTACGAAAGAGGGAGACTGATTTAAAAACTGATTTAAACATTTTAGGACATTTGTGTTAGGGAATCTTCCCTGAATATTCTTAATCGAATCGTGTACCTGCTTACTTGAAAAAATGTGTCTCTCTGCTTAAAATCCTAGCTCACAGATTTGTGATGTGACCCTGAACAATTTCCGGGTTGAGCAAATGCGAACTTGCAGTGATTATACAGCTAGAGATGTGAATTTATACCAAACATAGCGCAACCAGGCTGAGTTAGAAGTAGAGGCCAGTCAACGAACCAGAAGAGACATCTTCTTTTTTGACAATCATCTATCATTTTCTTTATGAAAATCTAACCCTTAAGATGTTGCCGCCTCCATTTTAACTATAAACGTAGGGGAAATGTCCATCTTGTGAGACGCTATGAATGGATCTGTCTTTCCCCCAGAAATCTTCAGTGTTTCGCTGAGTTCTTAACCCGCTTCCCCCAAAGTCTACACCTGCATTGAACTAAAGTATCAAAACGACAAATTCCAAATACAGGAGAGGTCTAAAACCAAGGGCTATGAAGGCACTCCCACCTCACTCATGTTCAAAGGGGTTTGTACAGCCTCGCGCTCCTCTCTTGCACGCTGCCCTGTGAGTGGTTTCACTGCAGCAACTCTCCACCCTCCACTTTGACGCGGACCTTTGGTTTGAACCATCAGTTTATCTGGTGGGTAACATTACAGTCCGGTGTCACAACTCTTGCGTGATAATACTCTGCCGCTTCCTCTACACCGGTTCACCCCAATCCTGATATTAGTGGTTCCCTCATGCCTCGGTTACAGTAACCGCACTCAGCGTAACCTCACAGCCAAGTAACAAAGAGTCCTGATTGATGCTATCAGATGCATCTCCAGCCTGAGATGTGTGGGTCATACCGCTCCGTCCTCAAAATGGACTGATGACAACCTATCAGCCAATATTTGCAGTTTAAGGCCTTATGCTCTGCCCCAAAAGTCCTTCTTGGGCGCGTCCCAGAACAGGCACTACGATTTCCTACCAGCAGCCCAGGCGCTTAAGATCCGCTCCATATCACAAACTCTTTCATTCTGCCAAGTGATATATATATATATTAAAGCCATCATGCGTTCATTGTATAAGAGTGACTCCACACTAAGGTACTCTGCCAATGACCCTTCACCTGGGAAACACACTTTTTCCAAGAGCTTGGTCTGATCTCTCACCTATTGGCTGCGGTCTGAATATAAACCTTCTATCCTCTCTCCCAGCCCTTCAAGTGGCTGAAAGGCAATGAGCGCGCTTTACACCAAAACATAAAATGAAATAATATCCTTGACACTCTGTCCTGTTTACTTTATAGGTAGAATCCCTGTCTGTAGCTTAAACTGCTCCCACCTTACTAAAGCGCCTCTTCCAAGAAGATGTAGCTACATGGCTAGGATAGTTCACCTAAGGCAGAAGTTTGGTCGTTAAGTTACTGTGGAGTGAGGAGACTTGAGTTCTCGTCTTGACTTCCCCACTTCCATAGATTGTGTTATCCTGGGCAAGTGATTTGTCTTAGTTTCCTTCTCTTACAAAATGAGGTAGGCGTACTAACAAAGTGAACACCAGTATTAAGTCCTATTTCAAAACTTGATACCACCATTACTACGGGTCAGGTCAGTATGTAAAAACCGCGCTGGGGGTCGCTGCTGATGTGCCTTCCATAATTAGGGTGTGTGTCCTTGACTTTTTTGGGGACGACCTCTTTGAGCATGACTTCCAGCGCACTGAAGCAACATGTTTTTAAACCTGTGCTATCCGAGTTTATGATAAAGCACACACTTTACCCTTGTGTCCGAATTCTTCTACTTAAGTGATATGTTTTAAAGGTCTGGAGAATGTGGTGGAAGGTAAGCTTTGAGGCGTTCGGTAATCTCTGATTGACATACTCTTGAGAAAGGACTCGTAGGGGCGGGGAAAAGAGAGAAGTGCACAATGGAAGGGGCCTATGTGGTCTCAAACCTAATGTGTTTGGTATGCTCTCTTTGTTCCTCCATCAAAGCTAAGATGCTTTAAACATGTGGGTGACTAAGACGGAATCTCCCTGCGGTGAAGGGAGGTTGGCACTTCCTGGAGGTCTGAGCGTCTGTGTGAGCAGCCCTGGCAGACCATACCGCAGACTGTTGGCCCACGCCAGCTGGGCGTTGTGCCCCCGCTCACTGTAATGCACGGTTAGGGCACCCTTGAGTCCTTGGAGTGGAGGCGGGTCTGGCATTCCATTTTGATGAAATCGAAGAGTGTACAAGTGTGGGACAGCGGCGACTCAATCTTGACTTCCATCCCAAACTGTATTTTTGTTTGTTTGTGGATATCACCTTTGCCCCTCTGTGCCAAGCTACATCAACCGTTCCAAAAAGATTGCTTGTGCGGAAAAATTGGTCATTTCGGAGAAAAGTCAGTGATATCATCATTGACGTCATTAGTGGTGCCACATGCGATGCCACCAGTGATTATTTATGCTTTCACGGATCCCTTATTTAAGAGGACCTCGAAGGGTTTCAACATACAGACAGGGTAAGTGGAAAAAAGATGTAGTTGATTCATACTGAAACATCTGTTACTTATCCGCGAGGAAGGGTCACTTTGCTGGCCTCATAGCACAATTTGAGAAAGAATATCTCCTGAAGTCTGAGCTCAACCCCAAGAACATCAGAGAAGTTACATCTTTCTGTAAGTTTAAAAGCAAAAATAATAAAAACAATAACTCAATTAGTATAGCACTTAAAACAACAGTTTTTATAATTTATTAGTGCTGAAAATACCACGCTTTATACCAATGGCATATAATATACATACATAAAATACATGTTAAACCTCATTAGAACACACAAATAAGTAAGACAGAATTTGAAGGAGGCCATAGCTGTAACAATAACAAGAAACTGGATAGATATGTGGCGCAGTCTATGGAGATATGTTTTGCAAATGCTGCAACCACAAATGGAAAACAATCTTCTGAATTGAAACCTGGACCCTAGTAGAGAAAAGTGACCATGAAGTGTCATCTCATGCTGTGGACAGATTCTGCAGCTGATATCTACCAGCACTCTGCAATCCTGCTGAATGTTCAGCTGATTCTCAACCACCTGGCTCTTGCAAATGCAACTTGCCCCCATAGCCTATAATGCTCTAAGACCGTAATTTGAGGCCTGGAGCTCTGATGGACCAGTTCCTTCCTCTCAGGATGTATTCAAATGGTATGCCTGGCCCTCTACTCACTGACACTTTCATCCTGCTATGCCAAGGCCTCTCCTTGAGCCCCACACACTTCAACATCTACAAGACCCCCCTTGCCAACATCATCCACTCTCATGGATTCAACATCATCTCTTATGCTGACGAATCTGCATTTCCTCTTCCTTTCAGAAGACACCTCCATCACCCAAGCAAGCTTTGTCAAGTGCATGTCTAAAGTAGCAAACTGGATGTAGAGAAACTGTATGAATCTCAACAGTGGCAAGACAAAAGTGGTCTTGTTTGGTAAAGATACCTCGCTCTGGTCTCTGGGATGGTAGCCCTCCGAGTTAGGACCAACTCCTGCCCATCCAAAACTGCCAGAAACCTGGGTATCCTGACTGACAGCAGCGTCTCCATGGCAAATCAAGTCAACTCAGTCACCTCCAGCTGCTGCCACACCCTCAAAGTGCTTAGGTAAGTCTTCAGGATGCTCCCACTGGACGGCCCCCAGGGCCAGCACGCAGCCCTCATCACCAGAAGGCTGGACTACGGCAACTTCCTCTATGTCAACATCACTGCCCAATTCACCAAAAGTCCAGGTGATACAGAATGCATCTGCAAGACTCACACTCAAAGTTCCATATTGCACCAAAATATCCAAACACCTCAAAGACCTCCAATAGCTTCTAACCTTAAAACATACCCTTTTCCAACTCCTCACACACACCTACAAAGCACTGAACAACCAAGGCCTGGAGTACCTCAACAGCCGCATCCAATTTCACTCCCCTATCAGACACCTCCACTTGGCCTGCCTTCTCCTCCTCCTCCACATCCCCCGGCATCTGCAGAGGCAGAAATGGAATTCGATCTTTCCCCTACCTTGGCCCCAAAGCCTGTAAGGAACTCCCCTACCCCATCAGAGCCTCCAGTTCAAGTCTTGATTTTAGAAAGAAACTGAAAATCGGAGTCTTCCAATAGGCCCTCAGGCAAGCCAGGCTTTCTCCTCTTACAGATACCTGGATACTCTTCCATGTGATATGTGTGCCCTACATAAAACTGTAATATAACACAACTGTGGGAGCCAGGAGCTACAGGGTGGCACCAGCCCAGGATACGCAGTGGAAGGCAGGAGATAAAGAGAGCCACCAGCCCAGGAATGTAGAGGAAAGTAGGATTTAAAGGGAGCCACCAGCCCAGGAAATGTAGAGGAAGGTAGGATTTAAGGGAGCCACCAGCCCAGGAAATGTAGAGGAAGGTAGGATTTAAAGGAGCCACCAGCCCAGGAAATGTAGAGGAAGGTAGGATTTAAAGGGAGTCACCAGCCCAGGAAATGTAGAGGAAGGTAGGATTTAAAGGGAGTCACCAGCCCAGGAAATGTAGAGGAAGGTAGGATTTAAAGGGAGTCACCAGCCCAGGAAATGTAGAGGAAGGTAGGATTTAAAGGGAGTCACCAGCCCACACGATGCAGTGGAAGGCAGGAGAAAAAGGGAGCAACCAGCCCAGGTGATGCCATGGAAGCAAGGAGCTGTACTCATAACCAAAAGCTGAAAGAAGGCCAGGCATTCTAAGAGGGGACAGAGAGGTCCAGTAGAACAGCTGAACAGGCATCTCAGCAGAGGCCTGGGAGCTGCAGGGAGTGCTGCTCATTGGAGTGTAAGATCTTGCTTTGTTGCCTTTCTGGGCTATGCACTTACTTAGAATGAGAGTATGTGTTGGTCTACATCACTCGAGTTTACAAATCTTTGTGTTTATTAATGGTCTTGAAATGTTAGCAGTATGTATTATTCCTTTCATTATATTATGTAGCAACCCAACTGGTTTGAGTGAGTCCATCGGCAGATCTGGGGGTTCATTTCACCTTCTGAGGCACCTGACCAGTTGACAGCCCTTCTAGTATGCTCATGGTCTCGCCAGATACTAGGCCCTACATCCAAGACTGCTTGCAACCAATCAAATATCTCTGATCAAAACACAACAGTCTCCCCTTATAACCAACGGGTAGACGTCAGCCCAGTAACCCCGCTGCACTCAGATCAGGCAACCCTGCGCCGAAATGTCATATTTATGCAAAGCTCACCGTCATCTTGTCAGAGGCAGAAATATGTCCCCTCCTAGACACAAGCTTCCCCTTCTTCTGCCATCACCTCAAGGATGTCCAAGGTTGGGGGCGTGATAACGAGTGGAAGCTACAGCGCAAATGGAGATAACTCTGAATGCTTATGCAGCACCTCTAGAGCCCTCACTATGCCAGAAGGCACATGCAAACATCTGCAACAGCAAAGTTGGGAAACGGAGAGAGCGGTGTGGGGAAAAATGGGTATAAAAATGTCTAATGTGAAATTAACTAATGACTGATCGAAGTAAAACCAGTGCTTTAAATGGGCCGGTACTCACCGGTACTGAGTACCGGCACTTCCGAATTTTCTTGCCGTCAGTACCGGCACTTTTCTTTATCCAGGGAGAGTACCGGTACCCTGTTCGGCGGCACAGCAGGCTCCGGTTAGGCATCTCCTCCAGCTCAGGGCAGTGCTTCCGAAGAGCGTGTAAGTCACTGAGCCCCTCAGTGGCCTTGCAGAGTCCCTGCTGAAGATTCCAGCAGCGCCCACTTGAATGT
Organism: Calotriton arnoldi; assembly: GCA_963921515.1. NCBI lineage: Eukaryota > Metazoa > Chordata > Amphibia > Caudata > Salamandridae > Calotriton > Calotriton arnoldi. The sequence continues at coordinate 332,325 of CAWUFW010009183.1, forward strand.
CCCCAGACTGCAGGGGTTGAGAGGGCTTACATCACGCTGTGATTAACAGGACAGGGTCTGTCCTGTTAATCACAGCGTGATGTAAGCCCTCTCAACCCCTGCAGTCTGGGGACAATTAGACTCTAGACACACCCTGCACTGTCGATCGGATGCGCAAAGCCCATTCAGCTGAAAGTGATTTTGCCCTCCCCCCCTCTCCATTAGGTGAGTGAAATGGGCTGGGACTGCCTGTTTTTGAGTGAGAGAACGAGGGAGAGTATCAGGACATATATTAAAGAGAATGTGTGGAATGCTTTTGCGTACAGGTCTGCTTGTTTCTGTCGGTTTGTGCGCTTGAGAATATATAGTATTATGCCAAACAACCATAAATAACAGTAGGGCATTAAGAAACAGCAAATATCACAAAACAAGAAAATGTTACCATATAATCCTGTTTGGCTTTCAATTGTGTAATGAGTTAACCTGTTTTCTTTACATAAACGCATTTCATGTGTTTTGATATGTGCTGCAACTTGTACAGAAGCCATTATGTACCATCATATCTTGCCCGTAGCCCCGCCCCTAGCCCCGCCCACTTGCCACACCTCTAGCTTATTTTAATGAGTACCTGCACTTATTTTTTCCCATTTAAAGCACTGAGTAAAACGGTGAAAAGGGCATTGTGGGGGATTTCGCTGTTTGGGCGGTAACCTCAGTGTGCAAGAATTGTGCTCTGAGGGCCTGATTCAGAGTTTGGATGCCAGACTTTCTGTCCACCAATGTGACACATTTTTTAACATCCCCCAAGAGTTTCACAAGCGCAGAGCAGATTTCTACATCATACGAGCTGTGTCTGCCACTGAAGGAGGCACTTTGAGGAAAGATCCCCTGGGGCACAAATCCACCAATGCCTGTTACTGCTAGTGGAATGTCCACTCCTACATGTGACAGAGAGAATGTTCCTGCAAAGTGGGGATGTGTTGTCAGCGTCCATGCGTTTAGTCTCTTTAACATGCGGGGGCTTGTTTCCCAGCTCCTAGCAACTCCAAACACTGTTCACCCCTCTAGATTAGGTGGCTGATCTGACATCAGAGAGTTAACTCAATGCTGTGACTGAGCCACCGGCAGGGCCACTGGAATTATGCGACTGGGGAGGGTGAGATTATGCGGCAGGGTTGAGTAAATTATGCGGCAAGGAAAGGCAAATTATGCGGCACATTTTGTGATAGTATTACTTCATTATTTTGTCATTTTATAGCTTGTTAACATTGTCTGAGCATTAATTGTACCTCATTAGTACCAGTTTAACACCCAAATATAGCAATAAGCCACAGAAAGGCGACCAGTCAACATTTGCAAAGGGCCTTCCAATGCACGGCAACACATGTCACTGCGTTTTTACTAACTTTTGAACCGTTTGCTCTAGAAACAAAATTACTTTTTTGCTAAAATCTGCAGATTATGCAGTAGATGAAGAAATATGTGGCAAATGCGGCAAATCTACATTTATGTCAAAATCGTTGCGGCCACACAATCAAATAATTCCAGTGGCCCTGGCCACCGGCAAGCGGAATGAGCCTCTCTGCTGGGCTCAAGTTCACCATATGGGCAACTCTTAATAAGCAGTCATGCCACTGGAGATGTTAGGGCATCATTACGATGGCGGACGGACAAAGTCCGCCCGCCACCGTAACGGAGCACAGGACCGACCGCCGATGCTGCGGCGGTCCCGCCATGCAAATTAAGATGCGCCCGCCACACTGGCGGGCGCATTCTGGGCCTTTTACATTGTGGGTGGATCTGCTGGCTGCAGACCCGCTCGCAATGTAAAAGGACTGTGCACAGCATTGCAATGCACAACATGGCAGGCACCACGTGGTGCCTGACACGTAGTGCTTTGCAATGAGGAGGGTACCATAGGTACCCCCCCCCATGTGCACCCCAGACCCTCCCAACACCCTGGGGGCCTGCAACGGGCCCCCAACAGCAAGAAAAGCATGCCGTGGAAAGGTGAATTACCGCCTACATCATAATATGGATGGCGGTGTCTTGCAGACACCGCACCATATTGTGTCCCTTTTCCGCACGGTCGACAATTTGACCGGCGGAAAAGCGGCGGACGGTCTTTCCGTCCGCCCCCCCGCCATACTAATATGGCGGGGGGCGAACCAGGGACATATGGCGGGCGGATCGCCAGCGCCGGGTCGGCGGTGACCACCGCCGACCCGGCGGTGGCGATCCGCCCGCAATCATAATGGGCCCCCAAATTACGAACATGTCATAAAAGACAGCATTTCCATAACCCTCTTCCCTTAAATCCAACCCTGGGTCTCCATGGGAGACTCTTAGATCTCCAGAATATTCAATAATAATAAGGAGCCACATTATATATACTTCTGCGCATTGGCTGTAGGCAGTGCTTAATTTTAACCGGTAGGGGCCACCGGTACTTATTTTTGGGGACCGGCACATATTTTTCAGCTACCGAGCGCAAGAGAGGGCAAAACGCACAGATTGGCAAGATGAAGGAAGAGAAAGACAGCAAAACTGCCACAGAGGAAGAAAGCAAGAACCTGCAGGACTGAGATAAAACTTAAAGTGTACTGTGAGAACTGAACTCAGCTCTTCCCAAGCCAGGCTTCCAATGAATGCCATAGACAGCAATACGTCTAACAGTACGACTCATAAAACATGAAAGTATTTTAAAAAGTGATGGATGGAATGCTTGAATTAATCTCAGTCACTGGTAATTACTCTGGCCGCATCCCAGCCCATCGCTCTTTTACATACCATGCCACCTCAGTTTGGACCCAGTCATATGCAAATCAGTCTTGACCCTGCTCCAATCGGAGCAGTCCAGCCCATTCTGCAAGGTCAGTTCGTCCATGAACAGGAACACAAGCAGCCCAGGACTGGTTTCACCCCTGGTTAGGACTCGTCAGCCAGGTATTGCTTGGTTCCAATGACACAGTGTGCACAGCACCCACATCTGGGTCCAGGAAGGACGTCAGGTACTCAGGAAGTGCCTGTGGGCCTGTTTTAATTAGATGAGGCTAAATTCCATATTTCCTAACACATAGTATTTGCAGTTTCCAATGCTGGAGAAAAAAGTGACATACTGGTAACTACAGTTCTCCAGCATAGTTATGTACATACAGTCCTTCCTCATGCTCAGGGAGACTTTTAATGTGCTTCTTTTACACTTCTCCTTTGAAAATCTGATGGAAATCGCCTGCCTTCCCAACTGAAAGAGTTAAACCTGATTCCTTTCCTGAAATATTACAAAAGGCCACTGTTTAATGTACTCAGCAACAGCTAAACAATGCAATGTGAGTTTACTTTTGGAGCTACACAGATATCGCTAAATCAACACCTGGAGATAAGGTGATAGTAACTAAACAAAACTCAAGCGTTCCCTTTCTTTCTGCTGGCAACACTTTTTTTTGCATTGTGGCTAACTGCTGGTAAAAGGTACAGTACAGATCTCTGTATGGTTACAGTGTATGCTAGGCCCAGAGCATGGAGTATGCATCAATGCTGATGGGATGGTGTATGTTGATGGACTGTGCATCAGTGCCTAGGGTGTAGAGTACGTGCTGGCAGCATATGTCATTGTCCATGTCAAGGTGTCTATTATGAAATGTGACAGTGTCCATGGTGTGAAATATCTACCATAAGGTATGTGTCAATTTCTAGGGCATGGAGTATCGAGTATAAAGTATGATGCAGTCTTGCTAAGGGCCAGCTCGGTGGCAGCTCGGGAAAGGAAGGATGGTGGAGTCACGGGGTAACACAGATCAGTAATTTCAGTGCAAGGGATAAAGAGCCAGAACATTCGGGAGGAGCCAAAACATTCTGGAAAAGCCAGGACATTCTAGAAGGAGCCAGAAGGTTCTAAACACTTCTAGGTCAGTAAGAGGTAGTAAGATTTAAGCACCAGCCACATTGTTACTTCTTGCCTGGAAACAGCGGTTGATGGGTTTTGTACTCCAGTCGCATAGTTTGGATTGTTCCTGTTCCTTGTACCTTTGATTTCCTTCCCTCCATATCACTTGGATGGTTACAGCAGCTCAGGTTAACCCTTTCCTCCCCAGATACTGAACTCTGCTTGCTATCTCTCTGGTACTCCTGCTCTAAATCATCCTGGCTCCTAGCGGCTCTACTATTGGAGGCGGACCTCATTATTTGGTTTCTGGTCTGCATCCTGGTCACTTTTATCCAGTGGCGGCTCCTCCGCTAAGGGGGAGGAGCGCCGCCTCACCACTTTTTTTGCAGTGAAAGACAGGGAAAATAAAATGATAATAACTTGCGTTATTATCATTTTATTTTCTCCTACTTCCACCCACAGCTTTGCCTGAGGGGGCGGGGCAGGGGAGGAGTGGTTGCACCCTCCTAAAGTGTGCAATGACTGCTTGGACGGCCCGAGAAACAGTCATTCACACTTCGCATGTTCTCCATGCAGGCTGCATCTCAGCCTACGTGGAGAACATGCCCAGGCTTCCAGTCAGCATCTGAACACCGTAAAACGGCGCTCACATCAATCCAACACTGCTAAGGCAGCGTTGTGTTTGGCTGACTGGAAGACTGGGTGTGCTTCCTGTGGCTGACTGCGAGCGAGGGAGGACTACGGAGGAGAGACGGGCGAGGAAGTAGCGAAAAGGTACGTTTTTAATCGAAAAATTTCTTAGCTGCTTCCCCCGCGTCCTCCCCCCTCCTGTAACCTCTCCCCTACATCCTCATCCTCCTCCCCCTCCCGCCCCCACTCCCTGCTTCCGATTGTTGATGGCCGCACCTGCTTTCATCCCCTGGTAAACCATTTTTTATTGCTCACATGACACTGTATCCTGTTGTACACCAGTATATTTAGATTAATGGTAGCTTGTTTTATAGGATGAAAGCGGTTACCAATTAGTCTATTGCAGACCAAGGTCTTTGCCACACCCCTTCCAGCATCCAATGCTCTCGAGACTAGTTGGTCGAGATGCTTATGGAGTTTTTCTTATCTGGCTACCTCCCTTCCCCTTTTTCCCCTCTGTACAGTCACTTCGGATTCAGCAATTCATTACAGATCTGATTCAACTGAAAAGGGTAGGAGTGGGGTTAGCATTGAGTCCCTGGTCACAAATCTATTGTAATACTGACAAGTATCTAGTGTAAAGTATGTGTCAGTGTTGTCAGGGCATGCATGTTTTAGTAAAAAGTTTGTGTCAGTGTTCTTGACCTGAAGAATCTAGTAAAAAGTATGCCTCAGTGTAATGGTCATGGAATATCTAGAGTAAAGTTTGAGCCAGTGTCCTTGGCATAGAGCATCTAGTATAAAGTATGTGCCAATGAAAAGTATCTAATATAAAGTATGCATAACTATCCAGGGCTTGTAGTATCTAGTATGTGTCAATCTCCAGGGAATGGAGTACTTAGGATAAAGTATGTTTCAGAATCCAGGCATGAAGTATCTAGTATAAGGTACGTGTGACTGTAAAGGCATGGCATATGTAGTATAAATTAAGTGGCATGGAGTATCAAGTATAAGGTATGGGTCAGGGTAAAGGCCATTGAGTATCGAGTATAAAGTATGTGTCAGGGTCCAAGGTATGGAGTACCTAGCATAACGTATGTGCCAGTGTTAAAGGCATGGGGAGTTTAGTATGAATTATGTGTAAGTGTCCATAGTAAGATGTTTCTAGTATAAAACATGTCTCAGTGTAAAGAGCATGGAGTATCTCATATGAAGTATGTGTCAGGGTCCTCGGCAGGGGCATTTACCAGTATTTAATCAAGTATGTTTCAGTGTCAATAGCGGGAGTATCTAGTGTAAAGTGTGTGTCATTGCAGGGAGTGGCCAGTATAAAGGATGTGTCAGTGTCCAGGTCATGGAAGGGCTGGTATAAAGTATGTCAATGCCATTAGCATGGAGTATCTAGTATCTGTCAGAGTCCAAAGCATAGTGTTTCTAGTATGACGCATGTGTAAGTAGTCAAGACATGGGGCAGGTAGTATAAAGGATATGCCATGGTATGAAGTTTCTAATATAAAGTATGTGTCAGCATTCATGGAATAAATATTTAGCATAAAGTATGTGTCATGGCGTGAAGTTACTAGTATAAAGTATATGTGTGCGTTCATGGCATGGAGTATCTAGTATAGACAATTTGTCAAGTGTCTAAGGCATGGAGAATGCCTCAAGGCCCAAGACATGGGGTTTATTTGCCACATTATACTATGTGTAACAGTGGGTGAATCCATGAACAACAGTACTATGCCCAAATAGACCACCACCACAGTGAGAGAGGAGTTGCCCCCAGAACTGTTTTGGAGTGACCACAGGGAAGGGGTTGCTCATTTCCCTGGCCACAGCTCTGGGGTGGGCAGGGAACTCTGCACAGGGGAAGAAAGGTTATGCCATATTAGGCTTGGGCATTGAGGAACACTATGAGATTGTTTACATTAAAACATACAGGAAGTGCTGCAAAAGGGGTGGGTTCATCCCTGGGAACTTTTACCCCATTGGTAAGGAGTGGCCATGTGTTTCCCCCATTCACAGGCTGGTACTGAGCATAAATATGGCATCCCCAGCACCCTCCTCGGAAGTCTGATGGACCTGAGGAAGATTCAGAAGAGAAATGCCATGCTTTCTGATGTCCTGAGAAGACTGGACCTGCTTCCCTTCTACCCAGAGCCCCAGAAGTGACTCCAAGGGTCATGAGGGTGACCTCCTGTCTGGACCACTGGGACACAATAAGCTTCAAGAGGCCCTTTTCCTGCATTCCCAGCTGACCAGTTCCAACTGAACCTGCCATGGACCCTGCTGCTGGCCTCTGTTGGAGGGAGTCTTGACCCCACCCTCCCAGTGCTGTCCCAAAAGTCTTAGACCCTTGGCTGGTGTCAAAGTGTACTCCTCCTGCCTAACTCTAAAACCTAGGACTAAAACTTTTTGCCAACTTTTACCTGGAGAACCGTCGTGAAACCAGGACTAACCTGCCAAGCTGATCTGATGAAGGTCAGCTGGGCCTGAGTTTAGCCGCCACGTTCTTCTCCACAGAAGCAAACCATTTCCAGAAGAACCTCTCGACGCCAGAATCCGTCAACACTGAGCCCTGTTTGGCTCTAGCCTGTAGCCTTGCCCCACTGAGGAAATACGAATTCTGGTGCCGCCATGGAAGGGGAACCAATGTTGAGGACTTCTTGGGAGAGAAACGTGAACTTTTCTAGCTCTGACCTTTTCCCGTCTTCATTGATGGCTTCACGGAGACCTCATCCTCCAGCGACCTGTCATCGATGAGCTCTTCTTCAGCTACATCCTGCTGCTTGGCACCACTGAAGACTTTCCAATTCCATAAAAGTTTCTACGTGTGAAAGTAACTTTCTGACTCGGACGAACCTGGTCCCTGTATCCAACACTCGCTCCATTGTGGTTGACCTTAACTTTCACCCTCGTATTATTCAAACACAAACAGATGACCATAGTTGGTGCCTAGCACTCTTTGGGGCTATTTTTTATTCAAACTTAAAAAACTTCATCTCTCTGGTTCCTTTTATTGGATTTTTGTCATTTTGGTCTCATTATATTTATGATGATTTGCTCTGCTTTTCTAAATTGGCCTATCTGCTCTTTGCCATACCTACCAGGGGATTGATCGCAGGTTAATTTAGTGATTTCACCCTGACAAGGATTGTGGTTATGATTTGAGGTGGTTACTGACGCCCCCACCCCCAACTAAAGCCTCCAGTTTCTTACAATTATGTGATATGTGAGGTTTTATGTGATATTTTATATGAAATGTGATTCTTTATGTGATATTTTGTGTCAACTGTGATGTTTTGTGTGATAAGAGATGGACGTATGGCGGAACTCCGCATGCATTTCCCACGCATGCCTTTACTCTGCAGTCCATACCCCGACTGCAACTTTACCACATGTTCCTTTACCACGCAAGTCATTACAATGAGTTGCCTTAGGTGGGCGTTGGACTTGGGAATAGTATACATTACTATTCCAACTCCAGTCAGTGTATCAGTATGGAAGGTTTTGGACTTAAAATCCAACACCAGCCCAACATCGCGCCCCCTAAAGCAAGTCACTGCAACGACTTAAGTGGTAAAGGTACACGTGGTAACATCGCAGTCGGGGTAGTGACTGTAGAGTAAAGGCAGGTCGTGGTTCGTGTGATGTCTGATATGTGATGTTGTATGTGAAGTTTTATGTGATATGTGATGTTTTGTTTGTGATATTTTATGTGATGTTTTATGTGATAGGTGATGATTTGTGTGATTGTTATGTCATGTTATGTTTTGCTGGATAAGTTATTTTATGTTATGTAATATTATTTTATGTTATGTTAGTATTGTTTGTGTAGCACACAGTTTGCTATTAGTATGGCCTCGTGCCTCTATCAGTTTTAGAGTTTCACTTCCAAACATCCATTAGGTTTCCATCATTAAAGTAGGGCTCAGCCACCCTTTGATCATCTGTTTGGTTGTTGTGTTCTACTCCACATTCCGGAAGGATAGCAATATCTATAATTTATTGAATTCTCGGTGTACAATGATAAATTATTTAACAACCAAGAAACTCCTCGTGATTCACTGATATCCAAGAACCTATGCCTACTCTTTGGTACATTACATTAATGATTGGGGTGGGGTGGGGGGAGATCACAGATTTAAACTTTATATGACTGTATGGACAAAGTAAAATAGAAAGGGCCACATATGCCTCATCAAAGTGGTCATTTCCAATGCTGTGATAATTCAGATTCAGGCATAAAAAGAAGTTTGAACTTGAAAAATGATTACAAGATGTGAGCAAATTTAGCATCTGCAAATATTTCCCTGGTATTTTCTAGTTAATGCTTGGAGAAATTTGTGCTGGGGGAGTTTTGCAGCTTGCAAAGGGGAAAAATTAGTGTTATTACCGTGTTATCCACAATCAAATCGTGCAATTCATATTTGTTAGGTAATAATGCGCCCAGGTAACATCGAACCCTTTGTATTGGTTATTTACCGAGTGCAGTATTAGTACATCAAATAGCAGAAAACTTGGATTCAGGGCCATAGATTTGCTTAAATCGAAAGACCTTGCTTCCAGGTCAGCTCCTACAGATGGTCATATTTGTGTCTATCCAACCACAAAAAAGCTTCAGGGCTTTTCTCTTTTTGTTTTTGTTTTATTTCAGTTTTTTGCCACTTACGACATTTCACGTCTCAAATATGTATGAACATTGAACCTAAAAGCTGGTGCAATCCCTTTAAACTTCACTAGTAACATAAGGACTGCTTCTTAAAGTAAGTGTCCTTCTTCAGTTTCGGAATGTGCGTGGGTAAACGCTTTATGCTTTTACTGCAGGTTCCACCCGTCCTGCAAAAGCGGGCAGCATCAATTAGTGCTGCTCCTGTGTTCTCATAAGAGGTCATTACATTTTGGAGAGAGCTATAAATCATAAGGGTGACTGGGCTAGAGAGAAGTGGGTGAGACTGGAGAGAGTGATTGAGAAGACGAGTGGAGCTGTGGTGGATCTATCACATATTTTAGTATTACTTACATATCTGGCTAGTTAGACTAAAGTAAGGTACTAAGACATTTTGAGGCACGGCTGTTTTGTGGTACTCTGCACATGTCTTGTGCTCAACTCAGTTTAACAGTTTTTTTTTACATATTCTTCAGGAGTCTGTATCCACCACTTCTCAATTTCTCGGGTGAAAGGGGGTGGGCCTGATACTCTCTACCCACAATCCTTGTTCCTTGCAATTCTTCTTTCAGTCTTCTGCTTGGTTGTGTTCTATCCATCCTTGAAACTACACCTGGGATTAGAGACCGACTTACTAACTCCTCTAATGTTGTCTCTCTACCATAGTATGGGGTTATTACTTGAGCTCAGGCCTCTCATTCGAGAGACACTACCACAGTGTTGCTTGCCTACTCTTTTCCAGATCCACCGGCTGTTTACTTTTCATCCATTGGTTCTTCTCCTTGGCCATCTTTTTCTCCCATCTGTGTGTGGTAGATGGTGACGCACTGTCACACTTCTTTACATGTCTATTCTCTCCCTCTGAGTACACATTTTAAACAGTTTCAATAGATCTCTATTTGTCCTTTAAAACAGCAGCTTTTGTAACCTGCAACTAATTTATGTTGAACACATTGTGAACCAGATCTTCATGCCATCGGGTCTCCAGGACACCTGCCGCCTGTTCCATCTCCTGTACCACAGCCATCTTACCTCGTCACTGCTACCAACAGCCACCCCAGGCATTGACCATGATCACATATGTTGTTGCTCCATGCTGCACTGCAGCTTTAAGGGGCAGCCTTATCTGCTTCAGGTAGCCGAAGTCGGAAGAGTCCAATGCAATGCATTCTCTCGCCTCTCTTCTGGAAAGGCTCTCACCCAATAAAGGTTATCACATTAAACGCTAACTTGAATCTGAATCTGTCTTTGTCTCTTTAGCTCAAGGGTTTTACAATTTCCAATAAAAAAGAGAGAGCATGGGAGGTATGCTGCGGTCGGGCTCCAAAACTGGACCCTCAACCACGGTTGACTTCATATTCATCCTTGGTTATGACTGAATACGCTTCAAGCAGGTTGCATGCACCAGAACCAGGCTTCCGTAAGAACTGGAGCAAAAACAGGATCGCTGTCACCCAGGGGAAGAGCTCCCTTTCTTTGTGGCTCTCTTCATCTCGTGCTGGCCAACTTAGCACTTTTAGAGTTGAACAGAAGACCTATTTTAACCCAAATGATGCTCAGTGTGGGGCTTGATTAGTGTGGATGTCATGAGGTGTATCAAACTAGTTGAGGGATCTCTCTCTTTCACTTAATGATACAAACCTAAATCCTAGAAAATTGGGAGCTATATATGGGGTGTCCTATATTTAGGATTAATAATCATTCATCCTTGAGAAAGGGGACATATCTATAAACTGGAAGATAAACATCCCACGCTGTAGGGAAGACTCTATGCTGGGAATGAAACAATTGCATCTACAAATGAACACATTTTTGTCAATAGGAGGCCCATTTGAAATTAATGGGCTCTTGGTAAATCAGTCAGGAGTGTAGACATGGCTAGTGCAGGTAAGGGTCCTGCCTGACATTAGTAGTCTAAAAATATTAGTACCACGAAACCCTCTGATGTGCTGAAGTATGTCTTTTAAAATCCTATGCTTGCTCTAACATATGTTGCTGGTAGTACTGGTTTATAAAAACAACAGTATATTTTATAATATCTAAAATAACAATATAACATAACACACTAACTGCAAGCAGTGGCAAAGCCAATAGGTCTTGCCTTTGGAACCTGTAGGCTTTGCCAATGGTTTTAGCACTGTTGTACAGCACCCAAATAAAGAGAAAAGAAATCGTATGACCGGGCCAGCTGCATCATTTTGAAGGCGCACGTACCATGCATACACATGTTTATAAAATGACTCAATTGCTTTTTTCTTTTTTTGTATCCAGGTCCGTGTTGGTTTGTTAAACAAGAGGAAAAAAGTAGCGCAGGCGGGGGAGGAGCAAAACGGAAGGTCTCTGGAATCACGGGGTGGGGCATTGGGAAGCAACAGTAGAGCAAGAGAAGTGGTGGAAGCTACACAGGGTCGCGGGTGGGAGGATGGAACATGGAGGGCGCAGGGAGGGACGCAAATGAAGATAGGATCAAGGAGCGGGGAAGCAAACGGACGACAGGGAGCACAACATGGAGATGGGGGTGAGAAACACACAGGCAAGAAAGCAACACAGGCTAGAAGTACACACGGGAAAGCACATCACGGAGGGGGCTGAGGAGATTTACATAATCAGAGAAAGTGAAACAAGTGCTATGGAAGGGGATGAACACAAATGAGACACCTAGATACACATGCACTCTCATGTTGATCTTAAGCAAAAGAAAAACGTAGCACATGAAAAGTGAGCAGTGAAGGACACAAGTAACGCATCCATGCTCCAGGGGAGGGACAAACGCACAAAGAGGAAGTAGGGGTCTTTGAAGCTCTTCTTCATGCTGATCAGGGCTCGACTCGGTCCTGTTGTCGTCACCCAACCATCCTAATTGGTTTGATTAGATACTTGACATACCCCATTACATCCTAAATTTCCAATATACTTTACAATGAAGAGTATCTTTAATGGAAGTAAACAAATCAGCATTGTCATGTGCTCCATGAACAGCGCAGAAGTAGTTCCTCAAACACAAATTGTTTGCACAGTTTACATTTTCCTATTAGATTTGGCGGAGTCCCTTCAGAGCTGGCACTGTTGGTTGCTGGAAAACATCATATTGAATAGCACTTTCAAGAGATAACATGGCGGCATTCCTCACTTTGACCAATCAGCACAAATGCTAACCTAGCAAGGAAAGAAAAAGTCAAGACGTTGCAGAGAAGGCGGAAGCAACCTTAACATTAAACGACTTGAGCAGAGGCAGCAACAGGTTTTTCTCCAGCAAATCACTCACTCAAGCCTAGCGAAATTTGTGTTGGGAAAAGTAATGTGTGTGAGCGAACTGGAAACGCTGTTTACCCACTATGTTGGTGTGAAAGTGGCTTTTTCCACTGCTACGTTTTTCCCGGGATGTTTTTACAGTGGTGTAATACAACCTGTACTCTTTCAAAGTTCCAGTTTTGGGATTGCCTTCGGTTGCGTGGCGACGGAGGTCCTATGTCAGTGTCGAGACTCGAGACCGTTAGTACCTTTGCTTTTTTACTAGCCAAACGTGTCGCACTTGACATGGGACACTTCGAGAGCTCTTTGTTTTTGTGAACCGAGTTTAGGAAGTGTGCTAGAAACAACAAAAACTCTGCGATTTCCTACTTGAGCAAGATCTGCGGCTTTTCATGAAAGAAACATGAAAGCTTTTTTCCTATCCGATCAGCCACAATAAAGTGTTTACACACCGCGAGCTCTTGGCACGGAGCTGTGTAATCGGAGGTAGGCGGCTTTCACGGTTTACTTTTTTTAATATGTTTCCGGTGTGGAATATCTAAGCACCAGGGGTTGCGCGGACCTTTTTAGTAGGCCACTTGTACTGTTTGCTGAGGGATTAGTTAATCCAGTTCCTTCCAGCTGTGTCACGTTACTGTGCGTCGAGCCGTCTCCTCCGTTGTCTGTCAAGTGTCCCCGTCAGGCAGGCCAACTACTGTTCCAGCCCAGGGCGCCCGCCACGCGCCGCCTGTATTTGTTTGGATCTTACCACTTGAATGATAGGAGTGCTTGGATTTGTTGTTGGCAACGCTGACGCCACTCATCATATGCACAGGAGGTGTGGTAACCGGTGCCAAGGCCTCCTCCCCTCCTTCTTTCTATTCTGGTTTAGCTGCAGAGGTTGGCCTTACTAAGGGGCTTATTGAGAAGCACATTGCGCCACCGGTGCATCACTTTTTTCTTGACGCACCGGCAATGCAATTGGCTTGCCCATATTTACAAGGCCACGTAAAGTCACCCTGCGTGACTTTTCATGGTCTTGTAAATATGAGCCCCTTTCACACATTACTCTGCATGAAAAGGGGCGTTCCACGGGTGTTGCTGTGGGTGTTCCCACGCAACATCCATGGAACTTAACGCATTCCCAGATTAACAACATTTTGTAAAACTGGGAATGCAGCATGCAGCACGCATAGAAAGAGTAAAATGCCATTAATGATTGTTTTTGTGCAGGGAGATGTCCCTTCCTGCACGAAAACAATCTACCCTGCAGCGCAGGCACCCTTGCAAAATGGCTCAAGGATGCCTGTGCTGGCGCATGGCAGCCAATTGTGCGCCAGCACAGGGAAAATCACATGCTTTGAAAATGACATAGCACGGCGCAGCTAAATGGCTTGTGGCGCCGCACTGCGTCATTTTCTTGTAGATGAGACTAGTGCCACCTTAGGGGGGGCTTTGCAGAAGTGACAGCAGCAAAAAGTTCTTGCGGGAAAGTGTTGCAGACATTTGTGTTGCAAAAAACACGGGCACAACCACAAACTCAAGGTCAAGCGTAGGGACTTCACTTCCAGATGTATGGACACTTGAAGGCTTCAAAGGGACTACAAAGCTTGGGATCTATAATCCCAGGCGCACAGATTCAGTGTCAGTTTGTTTAATGGGTGCTAAACATGCTGAAAAAGTCGAGGAAGGGGGCTAATCAGATCCAAGTGAGTACCGATCACGCAGGCAGAAGATTAGGGTAGTGGGAAGCTAGCCAAATTTTACTATGCCAGGTTTGGGAAGTTTATTTTAAAAGTTCTCCATAGTAATAAAGTTAAAATAATGTAGGTGAACAAATCACCAAAAACGAGGTTTTTGTGGGAGAAAAAAACATGCAAGCCTTTTTTAAGGAGGAAAATTCTCACACCCCAAAAAGTTTTGCAAAAAACCAAAAAACAATCCATAGCCCTTGCAATTTCACCAAGTTTATACTTCACACAGCTCCACGGGCAGAATTAGACTGTTGAACTGCACTTGCTAACTTGATCTATTGGCTTTGTCAAATTTCTTTAGCCATGTTGTACAGCAGCGTGGCTGAAAGTAAAAAAAAAAAAAAGTGCTATGATACGGTCACCTGTCGCAGCGTCATAGAGCACTTTTTTTTTTTCCAGCCATGCACTGCTCTGCAACATGTCTTAAATCCAATAGTCTTGCATAGGCGGACCTGTTTACTTTGCCAATGATTGTTTCAAAATGTATGCCCCCTTCTTCAGAAGGGATGCAGAGAGGTTAATGTACATGGGCACTACAAAGTATCTTTACACCTGCATTGGGTTGAAACCAAGGTAGCATAGCGTAGTCCCCTTCTGACCACCTTTGTTGTTGCTCTCCATTTTATGTGGCTTCTACGTTAAATGGATATTGAACAGCCACAGTACCTCAGCATTACACATTTCCAGAATCTATGCATTTGATCCCCTCTATTGTTTCTGAGGTGATGTATTAGGTAAAAGAAGTGGAGATTTGAAGGGCGTGTTTGTTAATATCCATAATACGCGGGTAGATGGCTGCAGAGGATTGCACATGGAATATGAGATTTGTAAGCAAGGTCAGGTTGTTTTATTAATTATTATTTTTCGAGGTATAATTTTGTGTTCTAATTGTTTTCATCCTCTGGGTGCAAGGGCAGTGCTCAGGAGAGGCTGCCCAGATCTACTGATAGTTGTCTGTGACTTTTAGGATTCTGTAGAAAGGCACAAGAACGTGATTGTAATTATCTGGCAGAATTACAAGGGTCAAGAGCATAGAATCCAGGTAAAGCAGTTCCCAGTTGACCTCACAGGAAGTTTGAAAACGGCTCTGATAAGCAGCTGCTGATTGAGAAAAACATAGCAAAGGCGATTTAAGTCTAAATCTCTGACTTCTCTGACCTTGTTATAAGCTTGAATGTTAAACTCATTTCAGAAAATATTCAGTAGCTAAATAGCACATGCTTATGTTACTTTTCTAAGAAGCTGAAAGCAATGCATTTATTTTAAAATGCAATAGGTTGTGACGTACACTATTACATGTTCAAATATGAAATACATTCACATGTAACCTGAACTTCACGAGCTTTGACCTAAACTCAAACATATATGTATATATTAATTAACCGGGGTGGTTGTCACTGTGTAGTTAGTGCAGGTCAGACTTTCCATGCAAGAGTGTTTTTTGTTTTGCTAATAACTTTGATGCTGTTTGACGAATCTTCACATAACATTTCCAAAAAAGTTCATCCACCTCAGCTCCTACCTTGAAATTTTCGGGGTGATCCGCAAAGTAGGGGGGCCCGAAAAAAAGGGGGTTCCCAAAATGCAATCTCTTTAATGCAGTTTCCCATTGGAACTTTATAAACCGCTAAGGCCCAAACCACTGAACAGAATTACACCGATTTATGTAGAAAGCTAGATCTTTACCCAGAAAGCATGTGTTTTGTGATTTGGTGTACATCTGTTCAGTAGTTTTTGAGAAATTAGGGTTCAAACTTATAGATATCTGGATGGTTGAGTGCGTGTCCCACGGGCACACACAGCTTCAAACAATGGAGCAATCTGATTGGTTCAGAGGGTCTTTTTTCCCCATTGCCTGTCATGCTTGCACTTTGATTGGCTGGCCAAAACATGAAGAGAAATGTTGCGACCATCATCACAGGACACAGGGACTCCATTACCGTGTCTTGAAAATGAAAAAAAAGTATAAAGTAGCAGGGTAGGGGGTATCCTGACCCAGTGGACCTTGTGAGGCGGTCCACTGGGGCCAAATAAAAATTAAACAAATTTTGGCCAGGCCACAATCCACAGGACTCTCAAGGTAGCCAGCCTGACCACCTTACTCCTGCGAGAGTGCCATGGGAGCACAGGGGCCTACACTGGTTCCTGCAAGAGTCCCATATAATCAGAAAAGCATTAAAAAAAAAGAGGGGTGGTGTAAGTGTCTGTGGTGGGTTGGTAATGTACGGGCAGTTCACTCTGCAGCTAACTCACGCCGTGCATGGTCAAAGCTTGTGCAGGCCAGGGGGCAGGGGAGGTTGCACCTCTGGGTAGTTGGGTGCAGGACCTTGCCTCGCCCCCTTCCCTCCTGCAGGCAACCAACCCACCTTCCCTAACTGCCTATGACATCACATATTACATCACTCATAACATATTCTATGACATTGTTGATAATATCTGAAATTACAACATTGACGACAACACAGTGTGCATGGCGAGGGAGTGAGTTATAGTTACCCACCTTAACCTTTGGCTTTTTCAGTAAAAAACACAAGAAAAAATCAAAATAATTTTTTTATATATATATATATATATATATATTCTCCATTTTGACCCCATTTTCTGACACATACAGGCGCTCTAAGGCGGTGCGAGAAAGGTACGGCAGAGTCAAGCCGTTTCAAATTGCCACAAAGTATCCAAAGGAAGTTCCTCTCGCACTCACGGATGGTTGAACAAATTCACTCCAAATCCATTATTCTTTAGCGATTTTATTAACAAAGCGTAGCCAGTACACCCAACGCATTTCAGTCTCCACTTAGACCTTGATCACGGGGAAAATTCAAAAAGCTGCATTTTTTAAATTATTTAAATAAGGTAAGAAGCATGTTACATCACATCCTTTAGACGCTGCGCTGTGAATTGTGGATGTTGTAGTGTGCCATCTATACTGTTCCCGGTTTGATTTCAAATGGGAATCCATTAAGCACAAATTGCTCAATAAGGTGCAAAAAATGATAAACAAACTGTGAAAATTACAAATTAAATTATTATGACAACGTTATATGACACTATGGCATACATTTTATCAGGAAAACAAAACGTCATTTTCTACATTTATCGGAATTATATCCTTGCCATTTATCGCCATGTTACTTCGTAATGACCATCCATAATGTTGCTCTCAACCAATGTTCGAACGATATTAAACATAGTCAAATCCAGCCCTCCAGTGGGCAAATATTACTGTGCTGTGTTGCAATTATTATCACGTATCAGCAACTATTCTTACTTTTGCTTTTAATTAGTATTATACATCTGCCAATCTAGCCCTCTGGTGGGCAAGTATTGCTATTATACTATGTCGCCATTACTACCTTATTTCAGCAAATTTCAGATATCACATCGCATTTCTGATCATTTGCTCAATTGAACAAGGAAATATAAAAACAGTTTCCTAAAGTGTTCCAAATCATGTTTGTTTAGCTTGTCACTTCGAAATTCTGCCATCTTTAATGTCATATATGTCATGCCATGTGAAAAATATCCTAAAAGTGTCAAGAAACTGATTAAGAATAAAATAATTAGTGCAAATTAAATTGTGTACATCCAGTGACAGTTACTCTATTTACAAGGGAAGATAGTCCAAGCTGTAGTTAAAATTCCAAAGGAACTTCTCTTGATTAACCATTATTCCTATTTACAAATGTGAATGTAATTCTTCGTCTTGGTTAAGACCTTTTGGAGTTAGTGTACGGAAATTTAAGATATGTTGTGATTCCTTTTGTCTGAGGATCTTTTCTCTGTCTCCACCCCGTATGTTTCTTTCCACTGCTTCCACCGCATAGAATCTTAGTTCCTTCCAGTTGTTACTATGTTCTTTCTCCATATGTCTTGCAACTGCTTTGCTTCTGTCTGTATTTATTGTAGCTCTCACAGGTTCAAGAATTCGCTTTTTGAGTTCACATATTGTGCTGCCCACATACTTCAGATATTTTTAAGAACAGTGGTCCCTAGGAAAACGACAATAAAGAGGGGGGAATGAATATAGACCCAGTCAGTACTATATTTGTGTAACTTGTCCAGCCGGACAGAGGTCAGATATTTAATATTTTAAATTCAGATAGGAACAATACAGACAAAACAATTTTGTAAGTGGGACACAAGCCTGCATCCTACTAAACCAAGAGGGACAAACAATAGAAAACACAGAAGGCTCAGGCAAAGCTATAGGTTTGTTAAACACAAAATTTCTCAATGTAACAAACAAATCGCACGGAACCACCTTTACACATTAAATAACAATTTAGAGCAGTGTATAAGGTGTATCGGGTGTCGACGGCGTTTCATCCATATAAATAATAAATGGATCATCATCAGGACATTGAGAATAAGCATGCCTGTGTGTAATTGCCTGTAATGACTGAGCCACAATTGGGAGAAGAAGAAGGGGGGAAAAAAGAAAGTACAAATAATTAAAAAGGAGCACCGATTCAGGTACCAACATTAGAATAAAATACGGACTAGTCTGTTTCATGTAACAAGGTTTGGGAGCAACTCATATATAAATTACAATTGAAAATTTGCCCTAATGCAAGGGAGACCGTGTGAGTAGAGATAAAAACATGAAAGGAAGAAAAATGCATAGCCGTTCTACGCTTGGCTGCGTGAAAGTGCCTAAGAGATAAAAAAGGCGAGCGATTACGCTGTGAGCTGGGAAGAGTGAGCGTTCGCGCCTTTAGTAAGCTTAACCGTGAATAAACAATCATAGGGAGACACATATGTGTTGGCAATTCCCGCATGGAAAATAACCAATATATAGCTAAAGGCACAGATGGCGAGCAGCCAAAACCTACAGAGAAAAATAGAAAAGCTGTAGTGAGGGGGGAAAAAAGAGGTTAAGATAGATGCCAAATGATGGGCAGGCAGGTGCTTACCAAGAAAGATAAAATCAGAGGTATGGGGGAGCCGGACCGGCTAGGGCGTCAAAGGCAAGGTATAAATGTAGAGTGACCTGTACAAACAAGGGTAATAGGAAATTGTAAGGAGCGTGCTGAGCAACCGCTCAAGAACAGAAATTAATGAGTAATGGGAATTGAGGGCTTACCCATCCAGTGATGGGAAGAGGAAGGCACGATGGCTTATGTATCCAGATGGAGGAGGGAGCCGCAGCCGCGTGCTCCTGATTCCAGATAAGGGGTTATTTTGTAAGGAAAGATTGAGGTCAAGTTTGAAGAATGGTGGTGTCTTCAAGCGTTGTGAAAGGTCGTGGGTGGGAGAGAGGGCTTACCTAGGTCCGTGTTCCTGGGTGGCAGACAGTGTGTGCCGGCTTCCGAAATGCGGGAGAGAGAGTCCCAGGCCAGCTGGGTTTAAGGAGCGTGTGGATGTGTGCAATTGGACAGAAATGGTCATGTGGTCTATGAATTGAAATGGAAGAGGGACTAGGGAAGGAAAGAATGGTGTCGGCCATCTTTAAGCAGGTAGGGAAAGAATGGTGTCAGCCATCTTTACGCAGGTAGGGAAATGGCTGAGTGGTAGAGTGTTGAATGCACTTCAGATGGCGAGAGCATTTAGAGAAGATAGGTCACGGAGGTGAGAGTAAAAGAGAATTGATATCCAGAGTTTCAGGAAAAGTGAAAACAGGGTACCCATTGGTGAAATTCTATATAGTTACGAGTGTCAGGCGCTTACGTGATTAAAGGGTCAGAGTTAAGTACGGTCGGCCAGAGGCAAGTGGAACGATGCCTATAAATCAAGTTGAGTTCATAAAATACGAATTGATATAAAGAGGGACAGTAGAAGGTTGGTGGAACAAAAACATGTAAGCAATAAGCAGGCACGATCACAATGCTAAATATACATGGGTGTCGAGATAGTAATACTGCCATTGAAGGGTTACAGGTATTGTACAATTAAACCATAATTGCGTTATGCTTTATATAAGTGTGGTCCAGTCTTCAAGCCAGTTCAGACCTGTGTGTATGCTGTTAGTCTTCAGGATCCATTTTAATTCTTCCTTGTTGAGTAGTTTGGAGATGTCCCCACCTCTTGGGGGTGGTTTAACCACACTAATGACAGTCCAGCATATGTCATTGTCAGTATGACCGGTTTCCTCAAAATGTTCAACAAGGGGGGCATTTTGTGTCTTACAATGTACTCTGCTGCGATGTTGGCAGATCCTGATGCATATCTTTTGGGTGGTTTGCCCTATATAGATTTTATTACATGGACATAAAATAGCATAAACAACATTGTGTGTATTGCAATTAGAGAACGATTTTAGTGCGATTTTAGTATTTTCAAAAACAAATTCTTTACATTCAATGGTGAAGTCGCATACATTACAGTTTCCACACTTTGCGTGCCCAGTAAGAGGTGCAAGACCCCAGTGATCATTGAGGGTGCTCGAGGGTTTGGTATTGGGTAAGGCTGCATGCACGAGATGGTCTTTAATATTTTTGTTCTTCTTGAAAGCAAACATCGGACGTTCAAGATTAAGTGTGCCAGAATTTAGGACCCCCCCCCAATTCTTAATGATAGTTTTGCGTATAATGTTAGAGACCGGGGAAAAGGTAATAACGCAGACTAGGCGATTTTGGGAGGGTTTTTCCCTTGGTTCAAGGAGGACGTCTCGAGGACAATACCAGGCTCTTTTCATGGCATTGTGGACTAGCCTACGTGGGTAGCCTCTGCTTGTCAGTTTGTTGTTCAGCACTTTGGACTCATGGAAATAATCTTCTTTGAGTGAGCAGTTCCTCCTAATCCGGAGGAACTGAGAGTACGGTAAAGAGTCTCTGAGTGCGCGGGGATGGTGGCTGTCGTATCTTAATAGTGTGTTGCGCTCTGTAGGTTTGCGGAAAAGGCTGGTGATTAGTATCCCTTCTTTATAGAGGATATTGAGATCAAGGAATGGAATGGAAGCTTTGTCATACGTCAATGTGAATTTGAGGCCTTCGCAATTGTTATTAAGCCAGTGGAGAAATGAATGCAGGGTTGTTTCAGTATCTTGCCAGATCAGAAAAATATCATCTATGTATCTCTTCCACTTAATAATGCCATCCTGGAATGGATTATAAGGTGACAAAATGCGGTTTTTCTCAAGAGAATCCATGTACAATATTGCTAAGTTTGGGGCAAAAACGGCCCCCATTGATGTGCCCTTCACCTGTTGAAAAAACTGCTCATCAAATAGGAAAAAATTGCTCATCATATCTGACCTCTGTCCGGCTGGACAAGTTATACAATATAGTACTGACTGGGTCTATATTCATTCCCCCCTCTTTATTTTCATTTTCCTAGGGACCACTGTTCTTAAGAATAGCTCGATTCCCAAGGTCCCTGGCAGAACTTACTTGGGTTCCCTTGTTTCTTTAAAACACATACTTCAGATGGCACGGGCACTCAATTTTTTATTAGCCATTACAATCTCCTTTGTATTTTTTGCAATAGTACAGACTTTGCAGTTGGTGCATTTGTAAAACCCTTTAGGTTTTAACCATGATTCTTGTTGTTTTTTATTCATGAAGTGGCTATGAACCAAATGATTTTTGAGATTTTTTACTCTGCGGAAAGTTATACTGGGATGATCTCCTACTATTTTTGAAACCGTAGGGTTCAAGTGTAGTATATGCCAGTTTTTACATAATATTTTTCGAATTTGTTTGTTTTCCGTAGAGTACGTTGTGATCAACCGGATTTGTTCATCCTTGTCAGCTTTTGATTTGGGAATTCTTTCTTTTATCAGTTCCGATCTCTGTAGTTTTGCTGTTCTCAATCGGCAAGATGTTACAACTTTTGCATTGCGTTTCTTAAATCTTGCAGTAGTAAGCAGACTGTTTTTATGCCATTCGTTTTCTTGGGAGCAAATTCTCCGAATTCTTAGAAACTCTCCATACGGAATGTTACTGATTAATCTAGGTTGATGAAAGCTGCCCGCATGGAGAGTGGCATTTGTTGCTGTTTTTTTGGGGTGCAATGTTGTGTGTACTTGATTATTTTGGATGTAAATTTCCGTATCCAAAAAGATTACTCTGTCTTCACTGATGTCATAAGTGAATTTCAGATTAGTATCTATATTGTTGAGGATCTCAAAGTATTGCGCAAATTCTTCATTGGAACCATCCCAGATTATAATTAAATCGTCAATATATCTGAGCCACATAACGATTTTGTTTACGTGGACATCATTTTTAGGGTTCTAAGCCTGATTACTTTCCCACCATCCCATGGTCAGGCATGCATAGCTAGGGCTAAATGAAAAACCCATCGCGGTTTCTTTCACTTGGCGATTTCTTCGCCAAACATGAATACATTTTGTGTGAGACATAATGTTATCATCTCCAACAGCATCTTGTTGTGATCTGCATATTGGATGTTTCGTTCTTGTAGAAAGTATTCACACGCCTTTATTCCAACTTCTTTCCTTATATTGGTGTAAAGTGATATTACATCCATCGTGATGAGTTTGTACGAAGTTGCCCAAGGGATTTCCTGTATATGTCAAAGGAGATCACCTGTATCTTGTAGGTATGATGGCAGTTTTTTTACATAAGGTAGTAAATACACATCCAAATAATTCGCTATGGGTTCCAATAAGTCTCCCTTAGCCAAAATTATCGGCCTTCCTGGTGGTCTAGTGGGGTGTTTATGAATTTTTGGAAGAAAATAAATTGTCGCTCTTTTAGGATAATCCGTTGTTAAATATTTCTTTTCATCCTCATCCAATAAGGTATCTTTCATCCATAATAGCAATTTTTGATCTAATTCTTGCTTAAATTTCAAGGTTGGATTTTCCTTTAGTTTCTCGTAGTATTCTCTATTCCAGAGTTGTACGTGTGCTTCCCATATGTATGCTTCCTTGTCCAAAATAATAATATTTCCACCCTTGTCTGCCATTTTGATCTCAATGGTGTCATCTTTTTTGAGATTCTACAGTGCCATGCGTTCCTTGGAAGTTAGATTGTCCGTACTTTTGGCTTGTTTTAACTGGTAAAGATCTTTAATTACAGCCTCGTGGAAAATGTCAATTTTATTGCCTTGCGGTAACTGTGGGTAGAATTTAGATCTTGCTTTTTTGCCACTCGTTCCTGCACCTAATTGGGTGCAATATGTGTTCAACTCCTCACTCTGAGTATTTGCATCTTGAGCAAGTTCCATCAGTGTCGTAAAAGCGATTGAGTCTTTTACGGCTAAATCCATAATAGGTGTCGGTATCTTTTTTCTGTACTCCATCATTTTTTGATTTTCCGTGAATAGTTTTGCTAGTTTTACTTTGCGGATATATTTGTACAAATCAATTCGAGTTTGAGCTAAGTCAATGTTGTTGGTTGGACAAAAGTTTAAGCCACGTTTTAAAAGTTTGGTTTCAATGTCAGTGAGGGTTTTTTTGGATAAGTTCATCACCTCCAGTTCTTGTGAGAGAGTCATTGTTAGTTGGTTAATTTCTATTTCTGTTTCATGCTCCTCGTTCTTGTCCCTACTCTTTCTGACTATGTTTAATATCGTTCGAACATTGGTTGAGAGCAACATTATGGATGGTCATTGCGAAGTAACATGGCGATAAATGGCAAGGATATAATTCCGATTAAATGTACAAAATGACGTTTTGTTTTCATGATAAAATGTATGCCATAGTGTCATATAACGTTGTCATAATAATTTAATTTGTAATTTTCACAGTTTGTTAATAATTTTTGGCACCTTATTGAGCAATTTGTGCTTAATGGGTTCCCATTTGAAATCAAATCGGGAACAGTATAGATGTCACACTACAACATCCACAATTCACAGCGCAGCGTCTAAAGGATGTGATGTAACATGCTTCTTACCGTATTTAAATAATGAAAAAAACACCGCTCTTTGAATTTTCCCCATGATCAAGGTCTCAGTGGAGACTGAAACGCGTTGGGTGTACTGGCTACGCCTTGTTAATAAAATCGCTAAAGAATAATGGATTTGGAGTGAATTAGTTCAACCATCCGTGAGTGCGAGAGGAACTTCCTTTGGATACTTTGTGGCAATATATATATATATATACACATATACATATATAGATATATATATATATACACACACACACACACAAATGTGGTCTCATTGCCTTCAGCTGTGCGCATGGGGTGCAGAGCCTGGCCTCTGTCCATTTCCTGCACTTACCAACTGCAGCCAGCCTACTCCTGTGGTGCATGGGATTTTGGCTGTGCACACCTTGATTTGGGTGAAGGTATGGCTTGTAGCCAAGCCCTCTGCCATCAGGGTAACCCTGCTGTGCACGGCTCCCTGTGCCATGTTTCCTATCCACAAATAACCCCAGATGCACCTGGCCTCCAGCCTTGTGCTGCAGTGTTTGGGCGTACTGCCTTTTCTATGGCCAGGCCCTGCATCCTCCTCCCTGCCTGCACCCTACCCCCATAGTGCACAGCGTTCAGGAATATATGCATGGACTAGGTTTTTGTTTGTGGTAAGATGGTCAGACAGCCGTCAAAATATTTGCCTTTGTCTTTGTTTTCTTTCATCATCATGAAACTCTTGAGTTAGAAGTGATTAGAGAGTTATGAATGTCTTTATTCAGAAATTATTCCAGAGTCAACCACAAAATGGCAGTCGATTACAGCACCTAAAATGGCAACTTGCATGACTCTCGAACCTTTTGTAACTCAAGAGTCATATCGTGATTTGGCTGTTTTTCCTTGTGTGGGTTTTGAGTTTTCCATGCCTGTGGAGGATACCCTTAGATTTCCCTGGTTCTGGTACCTCGGAGGGTTCTCCTTCCACTCCATTGCTGAGCATTTTTTTTTCCAGAGTGCCAAACTCTTGAGTCACATGCAACTCTAGAGTTTGAAGATGGCTGAAAAGAAACATTTTACATTTTCAGAGCCCTTATCCAGCAAATCACTTTTTAAAATCAAGAATCAAAATGTGATTGGCAGAAATACCTAGTCTTGACTCTCATCTTAACCCTTTAAGCTCATTCACCAATATGTTTCTATGCTAATATCTTAAAAGCTACTAAACTAATTTATACCAAGCCAAGAAAAGCACACTTTCCGATTATAGTTCTACTTTCATGACAGGTTTGGTGTAAGTCCGTTCTGTGGTTAGGGCTGTAGGTGTGAACAAAGTTCTGATGGAAGCTAAAATGAGAAATCACTTCATTTTTGACCCACCACCCCTTAACTTTTTCCCCTACATGCACCTGCACAACAGTTGGCATGCTGGCCGTAGTTGACTGACCTAGAGATTATCCAAGTTTCATCCAAATCCATCCACATAGTTACATGCTAGTGGTAAATCTAAAAATGCCTTTTCAATGGAAATTGCGTCTGAACCCTAAGTACACGGAGTAGTTACATAGAGAAAGAGAGGGGGAAGAGGGACAGATGATGCATATAGGATAACTGCGTAATGTGGTCTTACATTGCCATCAAGGGCAAAGGTACATGTATTTCTGGACCTATACTGCATGGGTGTCTGTAAAATAAACAAGATCAATAATTGCACAGTTAAAAATGTAATGTTTTTAAAAACACAATCTTTGCTTTGTCAAAAAGAGATATCTTATCTGGGGAAAAGGGGGACTTGTGAAGCTGTTCCTCTGCTAGGTCCAGTTAACAATCGTGCTGACTGGAATTAAAATGTTAAAGTTTTATTTTCCTTCTTTGAAGAGAATGTTGATTAGAAAGTGGATAGCAATTAAGCTGATAGAGTGATTTGTGGTGGTCATCATGGTGATGAAACCTGTATTTTATAAAGACCCAAGACATAATTTCAATATTTTCTCAAGGAATATTTACATATTAAATCGTTATATTTGGAGCTGACTAGTTATTTACACTATTATAATGATATTATAATGATGCCTTTAATTAAATGTTGCTTTAACTTATTTCGTTTTGTTCAATTATTTAATAAGGTCAACTAATATAAGAGTATAGCATTAGATATTTATAGAGAGTAGTAATGATTATAGATACTCAATGCCATAATATGTATATAAGCATTTACTAAGGTCATTACATATTTATATTCATTTATTTATGTATTATTTGCTTATTTGACAGTTTTGTATAGCATGGACAAGATCTGAGTTTCAGAGTGTTTTAAACAGGAGTGCTATCTGAACGGACCTTTCGGATTTCCTACATTTACATTAGAGCACTTCAGGGAAAATATTTGCTTACGAAAGATCATCCAAGAACAGCAGCAGTTACAACATAGAACAGTAAGAAAATATCACACAAGAACAGTAACAGCTACAGAGTAGGTCTTGAAGGAGTGTCTGCATAGAATACTTATAAAAGCTATTTAGGTTATCAATAATGTATCTGATGTGTGTGATAGCTGTGTGTGGACGTGGCATTAGAATAACAGTTGTTTCAGTCACTTTTAAATGTTTCATAAGATAGAACTATCCTCATGTTCACCAGAACTGAATTGCAAATTTTGCATCGATACCGAAAGAAGGACTGCTTCAGTGTTTTTGATTTTTCCATAAGTAACGTTTTCAGTCAAGGGTGTCAGGCGGCAGCCTTCTCAGGTGGTCCAGACCAACTGAGCGTCACCGATTCTGATTGAAATAGTTCAGCGTGGATCCATGTATTGCTCTATGGGTGATGTATGCAAGTTTAAGAATATTCTTTCCTTCTGCTGGAAGGCAATTGAAATATATCATAACTGAGTAGATATGGTCCAATATTTTGCAACATGTATCAAGGGTTTGAAAGAAGTAAGGGGAACTTCCCACTATGAGGGATTTCTCATAGTCAATCTGGACAGATCTATGGTTCAATATAAAAAGTGAAAGGGTTGCCCATTTAACCCCACGTAACCTGGACAACTAATATTAGAAACAAAAAAGCAGTATACAGTAGGGATAAATTCAGCCTAAAGTACTTATGCCACACTGAAATAATTAATTTCCATCACAAATTTGATTTTATCAATCATAGGTTTCTTATGTCAATTTATTACATAAAGTCCCTCTGTACATCTGTCTACATTACAGAATATAACAGATTTGTAGATCTCAGGAAAGAAAATGAAGAAAGGGCAATTACAAATGTTATATATGAAAACACCACAAAAGTCTTTCCATATATTACAAAGACCTGCAAAAAACGGGCTAGCTCAACGTCCAATTGTTTCTCGTTGCTTCCTTATTATTAAGGACATAATGAGGCCAATTACGATGTCGTGCGGAAAGCCTCCAACCGACAGTCTGATTCTCCTAGACTGTGTCGGAACCCATCTGCCCGACTCGGTCAGAAACAATTCCTACCAACCGATTACGATGCTCACGGTCAGAAGGGAAACCATTTGGTCATTCCGAATCGCTTCCAGCCAGTGTTGTTGGGCAGAAAGCAGGCTCCCATTGAAGTCACCGGGAGTCCTTCCGAACGGTGTTCGGAAGCATCGTAATCTGCCGTGCGGAACTGCCGATCACAAGTCGGTCGGAACTGAATCCGACAAGGAGTCGGGCGGAAAGTTTCTGCACGAAATCGTAATCGGCTCCAATGTCTTTATATAATTAGTCCAACTTTCAATCCACCAGGAGGTAGTGACAGTTGGCCTAACTAACTTGTCTTAAATCAGATTCTGATAAGAACTCTTTGATACCTCAGAGCAGTCGAATTTGGAATTGTGCTTTTAGATTATTAATATATTGGTGTAAGTTCAGGTGCGATCCAGTGTGAAGTCTAGGTATTTAGCAGAGTCCACATGGTTTGGGTTGCCACAAAATATTGTCCTCCTTTGATATAATTTTGTGTTGGTGTGTGACCGTAGGAAGGTGGGATGAGCAGAAACCTTGTCTTTATTTGGTTTAGCTTTAAGTGATTGTAACTCGTCCAGGAAGAACCTCGTTGAGAACTAGAGGTAATACTACAACATCTCTTGGGGATGAGATTTTCAAATATAGTTGCATGTCATCAGCACAGAAATAATTCATGATATTTGATTATTTTAGAATGGCCACAATGGATTCCTTGTATATATTGTACAGAACCAGCTACAGTACTGAGTATGGGGTACCTTTTGCTGCTGTTGCAGCTGTGTAGGAGATAGAGTTGGCTATTTTACTTCACCAGCTAATGCCATTTTTACCTACACATTCTTTGAGTATTCTCAGGAGTGAAGGATGATTAAACATGTCAAAGGCAGCTGATAAATCCAGGAGGGCGAGGAGGTATGGTCATGGTTCATCTTTGCCAAAATGTGAAGGGCATCACTGGCTATTTTTAAGGCGTGTTTTCAGTGCTTCATGAGGATATTCCTACTCATTTCCTAAGAATTACAACTCTTTGAAGCAAATTGGCAAAGTGGAGGCACCTGGTTAGCGATAGTAAAATAAACAATATAGATCACTGTTGTATTGTATAAGAGTGTACAGGAAAGTTAACATCATACCATGGACTAACAATATATTCAAAAGAATTCTATTTGACTAAGACCTGGAAACCAAGAAAGTGAAGTCACCGCTACTGTTGCTTACCTTACAGTGCTCCATAATTGAACAAAGGGAAAGGTTCATGGATGAATTAAAGAGATAAGTGATGTCATTTGAAAGGCTGCATCTCACCGCACAGAAGTCACACCTTGCTAGTTAGTGAACATGCAACACCAGAAAATAGGAAAAAGGTGAACAGTACTTGACATGAACATTTAGTGGAAATGTTTGCACAAATGTATTCATTTTCTGAACTGTATCACTCCTTATTGCATATGTACTACCCAACCATGAGTGTATTTATTTAGTAGAGGCCCCAAATGAAGGTGAAAATCACATCAGATGTGGATGTCACAAATAATAATGCCTCACTCTGCCTCAGTAACAAAGCACACACGTACAGTCAGAGGCCAAGGTGACAGTGGCAACCAGTGAGCCATTCCAAAGCCAAATTAAAATCTAGCAGTGTCCAAAGGTTTCATTTTGTGTGTGAAAAGACTTCAAAGATCAAATACGTTTGGGGCCCATATTTAAAGAAGGTACATGAGCTCTAGGCTACAAAAATCAACAAGTTTAAAGACAAACTGGTACCTCTGAAAATCAGGTATGTGTTGTTTGTCACTATGCTGACTGAGATCGACAATATTGACCTGCATTAATGTTGCATCCACTACATCGCCTACCACTACATCACAAAGCACATTTATAAACGCTGTTCTTAAATCCACCTGTACTCACCCTGGGAAGTAAGTATATTTGGAGTTAGGAATAGTAATGATATACGTACCAGGCAATGTAGTGCTAGATAGATGTAGCGGATGCAATGTTATTGCCATGCGTTAGATCACATGCAATATATTTACCCCCATCTTGGCAGTTAAGGGAAAGAACTTTGAATGTAGAGGCGTAACACAAAATTATGAGGACCCCTTACATAATGTTGCAAGTGCCCCCGGTCACCCTATATAGTTAACAGATTTCAATAGGACTTGGGTTGAATGGGGGTCCCCTCAGATGGGTGGTGGTCCCACTGCACCACACAGGCCTTTGCTACCCCCGTGTTTGAAGGAAGTTATCTTTCTGGTAACTAACTCCACCCCCGTACTGTGTGGGTATTTCATCCTATGTGGAATCCATCCCTTCCCTGTAGGCCAGTAGGCCTTAAAGACATTTCTTAGTTTTCTGACTACTTTGGGGATGTCTTACTTTACTTTTCTTGTATTGTGCTATGCCTATTGTTTTGCTACTCTTGTATGTTCGTGGTAATTCATAAATGACAAAGAACATTTATTAGAAGACTAGCAATGTCTAACAAAATGGATTTTTTTGCGTTGATTTCTGAAGTCACAGGTGAAGAGAAGATGAACCAGACCAGACCACGGTATATCATAGACCGCACAGCATACTCCCTTGGGCTCTTTGATGAAGAATATGAGAAGAAATCTCGCAGCTACCCTATTGGAGGAAAAGCTAAGAAACTCTTTAGGTAACCGAATCATTTTTTTTACGATGACAAATGCACATAACTTGGTTAGATCTCCATGGTTCTAAGAGATTACATTAATTAGAGCCACAATAAGGAGATTGCGCACACTGTGGAAGCTTGGGCTCAATATTCAAGTCATTGCCATCTTGTGACTTGAGATAGAGAGCCTCATCTTGTCTACCTAGGAATCAGCTGACCAAATTTCTCGGCTAACCATTGCAAAGGATCTACCTGGAAGCCTTGCTTGTTTTCTGAGCAGACTCAATATTACATTTTGGGCTCATTTAGAGCCTGCTGTGTGTCCCGCCAGGTGAGCGGAGGCTATGGCCTCTGCTTCCCCTGCCGAGGACTGCCCTCCCTGCTTATTGATCTCCCTACCTGGTGGAAATCTTTAAATCGTTCAATACAATAGGTGGTTGCAGTGAAGTCTGTGACATTGACCAAGCAAGCTCTGTGTTTGTACAACCCATCCAGGAAAGCTTTTGCTTTCCTGGAACAAAGCCAGACATGGATGTTTGTCGCTAAAAAAACAAAAAATGAGTTGCCCTTTGACACAGGGAGATTTCTCCCTGCGCATGGGAGCCAATGAGTGACCCAGTGGCAGAAGGGGTGCCCCGTCAAAGGTTTCTACCTGTGGATCTGGCTGAGGCTCTCCCAATTGAAACACAGCAGTTTTCTCCCCTTTAAATGGGGTGGCAGAACTTCAAGTTTGGCGGGAACATGACTGCCATATTCTAAACTCCACTCCCCCCTTGGTGCAGACAATAAACAACCACTTGTGACCAATGCAATGCAACTGACTCTTCTCTTTTTGAGTAGTTTAATTTTTTGGCTTAATTTAGAGGAGAATTACACATTGAAGCACAGTATTTCTAATCAAATTGTTTGGCACTTCATCCTAACGGAGAAGTAAATTCCAATGTGGGTGCAAACTCATGTTTGCACTCAAACTGAGATTACAATTCATCCACTAATTGTATACCCAAAGGTTTGTCCCTGCATGATTTACAACAGGAAAAACTGGGGGGGAAATTACATTAAAACCAACTGAAAAACATAAAAAAACACAATCTATGAAAAACCATGTAATCAGGATTTTCACAAGATTACACTTGCATATTTTTTATTGGCCCATGCCTAGAATTATGCTACAACTGGGCTGCATCCAAATTTAGCACAGACTGTGTCATACAGATAGAAGGGGTTCTACTGCAGCCTTAATAACAGTTAAATTAGAGCCGTACAAAAGTTGTCTAATCCAGGCCTAATGACTACTCCAGTACAAAATAGGAACTGTTTCAGTGCAGCAGATTCCTCTATGTCAAAGGCACACAATTTTACCTGAAGTGGCAAGTTATGTATAGATTAAGGAGGGTATAAAAGTAAGTATTAAAGGTATATTAAACTAAGACCCACTTGCCACAGATTTTATTCTATGGCTGCCAGCGAGTACTCACAGAACAATTTGATGAAGCATTGGATAGAATTTGCTTTGCTTATTACCAATTGTGCGGATCTTGCACCAAACTCCTTAAAGTTAATTCCCTGGTACTTGAAGTTGCCTGAGTTTCGGAGCTCCATGCATAGTACTATATCCCATGTTTAATGTTTTTTAAACTTGTAAAATAAGAAGATTATACAGATTAACCTCTTTTATCGCCATTACCAACCAGTCGTCCATGTACAGTTCAAAAAACACCAGTGCATCCCAATACAGGGACATTAGCTCCCTTGTGACACAAGGAGATTAACGCAAAAAGATCACATGATGGACGGAATGCTGAACAAATCGAACATTTACCCCCAGTCACAGATCTGGGTTTAATCCATCATTTATATGCTCACCACTCCTCCCCAGTTTGGAACCAGCCATATGCAAATCAGTCTTGACCCTGCTCCCCATAGGACACTCCAGCCCGAACTGCCAATATAGGTCCTTCCTGGACCGGAAACAGGCATCCTGTGTTTCGGGGTATCACCCCTCATCAGCCAGCCTTGCTTGAATCCAATGGCACAGTGAGCATGGGACCCACGTCTGGGCATACCCTTCCCACTTAGGGTGACAAATGCCAAAAGAACAGATGATTGATAGAATGCTGAACAAATCAAACATTCACCCCCAGTCACAGATCTGGGTTTAATCCGTCATTTCATTGCCTACCAGTTTGGAGCTAGTCATATCCAGATCAGACCTTGCACTGCTCCCCATGGAAACAGTCCAGCCTGAACTGCCAGACCAGGTCCTCCCTAAACCCAAACCAAGCATCCTGGGCCCAGTTTCACCCCTCATCAGGCAGGCTAGCTTGAGTCCAGCAGCACAGTGAGCCCAGGACCCACGTCTGGGCATACCCTTCCTGCTTAGGGCGACAAAAGGAAAAAAGAACCATGCCACTGGAGTCAAACAAGCCTGGCTGATGAGGGGTGATACCCCGAAACTGGTCCCAGGTTGCTTGTTTCCGGCCTGGGGAGGACCTGGCCTGGTAGTTTCGACTGGACTGTTCCTATTTGGAGCAGGGTCAAGACTGGTTTGCATATGGCTGGGTCCAAATTGGAATGGCATTGGGAGCAAAAAAACGATGGATTTAGGCCCAGATCTCTGTAATGGTGGTGAATGTTTGACATTGTTCAGCCTTCCATTCATCAATTGTTCTTTTAGCATTTGTCGTCCTAAGTGGGACGGGTATGCCCAGACGTGGGTCCCATGCTCTCCGTGCCACTGGAGTCAAGCTAGCTTGGCTGATGAGGGGTGATACCCCGAAACTGGTCCTAGGATGCTTGTTTCGTGGTGTCTGGGGAGGATCTGGCCTGGACTGTTCCCATTGGGAGCAGGGTCAAGACTGATTTGCATATGGCTGGGTCCAAACTGGCATTGCCTGTTGAGCAAACAAACGATGGATTTAGGCCCAGATCTTTGCACTGGGGGGTGAATGTTTGACATTGTTCAGCATTCCATTTACAAGTAGATAAACTTCATTTATAATAGCATGAAATAATGTGGGGCTAGCAGACAGCCCGAGTTTACCCCCTTGGTGACGTAAAAAGCCTAAAACGGCTCTTTCTTGCTCCTGTCCTACCTTCGGGTTGACTTCAACAAAACAGCAGATTCAAGGGCCAGGCCCAGTCCAGCCTATTTCAGAGAGGAATAGAGGTCCTTATTACAAGAAAGTGCTATAATGCGGCACCACAAGCCCTTTTCTGCGCCACGCTGCGGCACTTTCAAAGCTCAGGGATGCGTCATAATTACAACAATATGACACATCCCTCTGCGTTCCCCTGCGCTGGCGCACAATTGGCTGCCATGCGCCATGCAGGCACCCTTGCATCATGGTGCACGTGTGCCTGCATTGCGATGAGATTGTTTTTGTGTAGGAAGGGATACCTTCCTGCACATAAACGATCTGAAATGTTGTTTTTCAACTTCTATGTGTGCTGCTTAATGCAGCACACATAGAAGTTGAAAAACGCCATTTTTCCCAATGATTGTTTATGTGCAGGAAGGGATACCTTACTGCACATAAACAATCACAAGAGGTGATTTTCTCGTTCTATGTGTGCTGCAGGATGCAGCATGCATAGAAAGAGGAAAAAACGAGAAGAAATGTAAACTTTTCTCCTCGTTACACCTCGCTACGCCTCCCCTGGGGTGGCGTAGTATTCTGACACATTTCCAGGTTTACGAATTCTCGTAAATCTGGAAATGTGTTAGAATACATGGGTGTTGCGTGGGAACACCCACAGCAACACCCATGTCATGCCCCTTTCACGCAAAGTGTTGCGCAAGAAGGGGCTATAGTTTATAAGGACACAAAAAGCCACGCAGGGTGGCTATACGTGTCCTAATAAATATGGGGCAGCAGGTTGCGCCCCAATGCGTCTCAAAAAGTGACGCACCGGTAGCACAAGGGGCTTGTGAATAAGCCCCTTAATTTATTGCAATCTACTTCGTCAAAAGTGGATTTCCAGTCCAAAAATGCAAAGTAAGGTTGTCCTTGGCGAAGTAGATATACTTCATAATGACTGCACACAGGTAGATGCCCTTTTCTATTGTACTGAAAGCTGCTTTGTAAGGCAATTTCTATGCAAAGGCACAGGAACGAAGAGTTGATTTTCAGTGCTCAAGGCTAAATAGCATATTTCTAATAGAGCTCGTCCCTTTCACCTAATAACAAGCATTGGCAAAGCCAATAGATCTCACCTGTAACAGGCCGAGCTATTGGCTCTGCCAATGCTTGTTTACTGGATAGAGAAAAAGTCCCTTCAAGTAAAAAGTGGAAGGATACAATTCAACCAGTTAGAACACTCTGAGGCTGAAATGCTTGCGAGACAAACACAGTAGCTGCTGCTACCGGACGGGAGTGGTGGGGTTGGGGATGGAGGGGATGTAGAAAATAAAGAAGAAAAAAACACTTACCTGGGCTAGTTAGCTGCCGTCTCTTTCCTTCATCCTCTTCTACCTGTCTCCGCCGGCAACAGGAAGCACCCGGGCTCCCAGGCTCTCCATTGCCAATCACAACGCTGCAATGCAGCGTTGTGAATGGTCTGAGCGCCTGTTGATCGGCGCTCACACGGGGAATGGGAGACTTTGCATGTTCCTCATGCAAAGCCTCATGGTGGGGAAGATGCAAAGTGCGCAGGACTGTTTGGCCGGCCTGAGAGGGCCAGCCAAGCCGTCATGCGCACTTAAGGAGTGTAAATCACTCCTTTCCCTGATCTTGCCAGCCCCGCCCTGCCCCGAGAGCCACTGACTCAATAGGGGAAAAAAAAAAGATAATAACAATACGTTATTATCATTTTATTTTTCCTTTTGAGCAGTGGGGCGATGCTCCTGCGCCTTAGCGGAGGAGCCGCCACTGGACAAACACAAAAATAGGGAAGAAATCCTTTCAATCAAGAGCAGAGACCTGAGAAAGAAACAAAGCCATCCAATCATTTCATTAATGAAATGCCATATTCACTAATATACTTACAATGTAGTGCGGTCTCGTGGTAACAATGCAATGAAGCAATTTTACCTCGTGTTATGGGAGCATAGGCTCTGCTTAGGCCATACAGGTGCTCCCCTACTGGAGGATATAGATGGCACCACCAATATGTTGTCCTGCAGTGTTCTTTATACATGTACAAGAAATAAAATTGTGTGGTGGCACAAAAACAAACCTTGCCTAGGGCACTAAAGTACCTTGAGCCTTGCTACCTTAAGGCCCACCAGGGCAGTTGTAAGGAAAGCACCCTCTTCAAGTCAGGCTGTGATCTGCATCAAAAGCATTTACACCAAAAGCATTTTCGCACATCTCCCGTGGCTGTGCTGTCTGACAGGTTGCACACTCATACTTGGAAGGCATCGCCGGGTCGCAAGGAGGAAATAGGGGGCCAGCAGGGTTTGTGACTGGCCTCTTCCTCTGGCGTGAGGGGGGGTGGGGTTGGGGAAGCTAAGGGAAGGGGCAGGCTTCGAGAGACCCTAACATTTGGGATCCGGAGGTTGAGGAGCGTTGATCCGCTTGTGCTTCGTGCAGGGATTGGAAAGCCGCCTGGCTGCACCTTGGTCTGCAGTCCCGAACCTCACCAGGCTTCTCGTGTAGGTTTTACTGGGTATAGGTTTGGTGACAATAAAACTTTCTGACGTTTCCGAACCCGGAATTACTAAGGATTCGGTAATTCCAGGTCTGGAAACAAAAGCCCATTCTGGCAGAGTGGAGATACTTCTCTTCCTGACTCACATTTAATTGCTGAGAGCGGAAGGAAAAGGGGAGAAAACCAGGGAGACAAATTTCTTTGGTAACATAAATTGTATTTTAGTAAATGCATATATTTGTGATATTTAGCTTCATATAATCAAACATACGGCGCAAGTGACACGTGAGAAGGTCTATACAGCGACAGGAAGAGGTGCAACAAGGAGCAAGTGAAGGTAAAATTTTTTACATAGTCAGGATCCCCGGACAATAAATGATAATGAATACAAAAGTAATCAAGTGGGGTATCCTTGAGGAAATAGCGCCGAGATTTCCGCAGTAAAAGTTGACGGCGTTTCGGCCTGTAGAGGTATTAGGCCATCATCAGGACCAGGTTACTGTTACTTATATGGCAGTGGCGAGATGTCGCAACTGTCAAAAAATCCAGGTAGGGAAAAGTCCAAAAGCAAAGTTAGTTGGACCTGTGGAGGTTCTGTTGGAAGGGACGCAATTGGGAGTCCCAGGGGATCTAGCAAGAAACACGAAATATCACTCTCAGTCGCGATGAACCAAGGCTGCTGGGCAGGTTACTGGGAAAAGTCACCAGGAGGCATGGCGAGGATAGTCACGGGGCCGGCAGAAGTCAGAGCCTGACTTCTGCCGGCCCCGTGACGATCCCCCACTTGATTACTTTTGTATTCATTATCATTTATTGTCCGGGTATCCTGACTACGTAAAAATTTTTACCTTCACTTGCTCCTTGTTGCGCCTCTTCCTGTCGCTTCTCATGTGTCACTTGCGCCGTCACAATTTTTCACGAGCACTTGTGCACAGTATCCCACAGGTTACATGTCATTTAATGTAACGTAGTGTCACCCTTCCATATGTTTGATTATATGAAGCTAAATATCACAAATATATGCATTTACTAAAATACAAGTTATGTTACCAAAGAAATTTGTCTCCCTGGTTTTCTCCCCTTTTCCTTCCGCTCTCAGCAATTAATTGTTCTGCATGAAACTGACCTATAACTAATACCCTATGAGACATTGTTGTATGTTACAGATGATTGCCCTAGTCTCTTTAGGGTTTATGGGCTACCTCCTGAAGTCTGATAATAGTTTCCAATGCAAGGCATTGTTTTTGTTGTTGTTTTTTTTGCAGTTTTATATAGCGCAACTTGACCCGAGGGTATCGGAGCGCTTTACATGAACACCAGTTGCATTACAGAAGGACACATTCATTTTTAGGAGCAGGGAGATTAAGTGATTTGCCCAGAATCACAGGATGTTTGAGCCTTCCACCAGACTCGAACCTGGCTCCCCAGATTCAAGGTCGGCTGCCCTAATCTTTAAGCCACACCCACACCCCTCTTCCTAATGCGATGTGTGGCTGCTGCTCCCACAGTTGGCGGTGGTTGATTTAGAAGGCGATGCACCAGGTCCACTCTTTGCAACAACGAGGATGCGCTGGTTCCAACTCACGCAAAGGCGAAGATGCACCAGTCTGAGGAGGATGCCTGGGTTCTGGTTGTAGCATCACTTTATACCCACTACCAAGAGCCCAGGTCTGGGTTGGCAACACTTGGCAGGACAAGACTTGCAGCAAGCAACGTCCAGGTGCTGTGGCAGGATGAGTTGAAGTCTTTGGTGTGCCTGAGACTTAGAACAGGAGGCAAGCCAGCAAGTCCCTGGTGTCACTATGGGTTCAAGAGATGCAGGCCCAATCCTTCTCACACAGGCAGGAGAACAGCTGGCAGCAGCGCAGCTCTGCAAGGCAAGAGTCTAGCAAAGCAGCAGTACAGCAGAGTGGCAGTCCTTTCAGCAGCACAGCAGTTCTTCTTCCCGGCAGAGTAGTCACAGGTCCTGAAGTTTACTAAAGTCATGGTGCCAGGGGTCCAGTACTTATACCCAGTTGTGCCTTTGAAGTGGGGAAGACTTCAAAGAAAGCTTTGAAGTGCACAGAGGCCCTCCCTTCCTGCCATGGCTCCACACTCACTACAGGGGAGTATGCAGCCCTTTGTATAGACAGGACATACATAGCCTATTCTGGTGTAAGTGTGAGGCTGTGCCCAGCTCCTCCCTCCCATCTCCCAGGAAGACCCATAAAGATGCAGCTAAGCTCCCTTTGTGTGTGCTTGTCTAGAAGAAATACACAAAGCCCAGCTGTCACCCAACCCTGACTGAACATAGACAGGCAGGAGGCACCGGATGGCTAAAGTAAGTAAATGCCAACTTTCTAAAAATAAAATTGGTTTAAATTACGTTTACTTGGATGAGTTTATAAAGTAATTTGCTGGTCTGCATTATCTGCAGTGCAGCTGGACGGGTGCACAACGGTGCACCGTCGATTTTCTTAATTGGAACTTGTGCTTTTGGGACAGAGCACATCCAGCTTGCACGCGACAACATTTCCTTGAGTGACTGTAATAAAGGAGTAATCTTAGAAAGATTGAAGTGCATTCCTTCATCCATTTTTCACTGTTATAGTATTGTCCTGCCGATGGTTTGCACCCGTGGTGAATGAAGAACTTCAGAACACTACCATCTGTAACAGAGGCCCATAAACTTGGGAATGGAAGATCATATTGCATGGCACACTGAAAATTATTTTAAGACTGCCAGACTGTTCAACATTAAATGTAGAGTATTTTTGTTATGTACATGCTAATTTTTATACATACGTCTCT
The DNA here is from genome assembly GCA_963921515.1 of Calotriton arnoldi. NCBI lineage: Eukaryota > Metazoa > Chordata > Amphibia > Caudata > Salamandridae > Calotriton > Calotriton arnoldi. Next base: position 370,743 of record CAWUFW010009183.1, read on the forward strand.
TTTTAGATACTTGTCAACTTTCAGATACTTGTTTTTTTCTGGGGGGTGGGACGTTGTATGGTTTGTTGTATAGCACGCTGTTTAGTAGAAAACATGATCATTGTTGTGGGTGTCAGGGTGTTTAGTATTTCTTTTATGTTCATGATCTGACTGGAACACACTGTCACGTGATGTCGCCTGGATCACAACTGTGGGGGCGTAATAAGGTTTAAAAACGGGGGGTGAATCCTGAGCATACTTTCGGTGTATTTCTAGTACACTGATTAAATAGCCGAATGCGGCTAGCAGACATTCATGTCGAGATTGACCAGCTGCGGCAACGTGAGTAAACGGGTTTGGTTGATGAAGGGTTTGTGGCACAAATATCTCAGAATACGAGTCATATAATTGAGGGCTGCTGTGATTCTTTGTATTTATTGAGTTGTTCGTAAAGATTTATTAACATAGTTTTTATGCACGATTTGGGGGTATTGATTGACACGTTTTGGTGATTATCGCATTCCTTTAGACATTGTATTCACAACGGTTTTGCATGAGGGTAGGACATCTAGGTTAAGTTTGCACGTGCACAACAGATGTATATATGATTATTGGCATGTCGTTCGAGATTCTTCTCTTGATGCTGATGGGTGTATTCTTACATTTTAGTTACCCCTGAAGAAGGGCTTTAACAGCCCGAAATGCTTTGGGTGAATTTTCATCTTGTTTCCCAGGATGTATAGTATATTTCCATCGTGCCAACCGATAAAGCTTTGTTGAGCGTGTCCTTTGGCGTTTGAAGCTTGGAAATCTTTGCCTCTGTTGTGAACTTGAAAAATTCTCTAAGAGATATGGAATAAAGTTGGTTTAAATTACGTTTACTTGGATGAGTTTATAAAGTCATTTGCTGATCTGCATTATCTGCAGTGCAACTGGACGGGTGCACAATGGTGCACCGTCGATTTTCTTAATTGGAACTTGTGCTTTTGGGACAGAGCACATCCAGCTTGCACGCGACAACATTGCCTCGAGTGACTGTAATAAAGGAGTAATCTTAGAAAGATTGGAGTGCATTCCTTCATCCATTTTTCAACTTTCTAAAAGTGGCATTTGCCTAACTGTAGTTTAAAATCCAACTTCACCTTAAGTTGTGATTTTAAATTGAGAGTCCAGTGACACCAAACTTGAAATGTCTATCTCTTCACGATTGGGAATTACACACAATAGATGTAATAAGGTAATCTCAATGTTATCCTATGAGAGAGATAAGCATTGCAGTAGTGAAAAACGAATTTGAAAGTTTTTCACTAACAATACATGTAAAACTTAAAAGTACACGTCCTACCTTTTAAATACATTGCACCCTGCTCTGTGGATTAGATAGGGCCTACCTTAGGGTGACTTATATGTAATAAAAAGGAGGGTTTAAGCTTGGCAAGAGGTTTATCTTGCAAGGTCGTAGTGGCAGTGTAAACTGCGCATACAGGCCCTGCAATGGTAGGCCAGATCCATGGTTAGAGGGACACTTAAGTGGGTGGCACAATGAGTGCTGCAGGCCCACTAGTGCATTTAATTTACAGGCCCTGGGCACATGTGGTGCACTTTACTAGGGACTTATAAGTAAATTAAATAGGCCAATTGGGTATGAGCCAATGTTACCATGTTTAGAGGAGAGAGCACATGCACTTTAGCACTGATTGGCAGTGGTACAGTGCTCTGAGCCCTAAAGCCAATAAAAACGAGGTCAGAAAAAGAGGCGGAAGGCAAAAGGTTTGGAGTGGCCCTTCAGAGGGGGCCATTTTCCAAGACAACCCCCCCTCCAGTCTAAAGCCAAGAAAGACTAACCAATACCTTGATGGACTTCCCTGCTTAGGGTGATAGAACATGGACAATGACCCACTACTGCAGGGGCACCTGCCAGTTCTATACCTCTCTAAACCCAGTTGGGTCCCTCTGTCTATAATCTCTGGGGGCACTGCCCTGACCCATGGGGAACCCTTCTCCACACCTGTGGACCCCATCTGTGCAGCACCTAACTTTAACCTGCTCACAGATGCATCCCAGTAGGCAGACATTACCACCATGGCCAACAAACTAATGCGGCCCATTCCACTCCTTGGCTCAGAATTCTGTCCCCAACCCAAGGAGAACTCTGCTCATAAGGACAGTAACCAACAGAGGCCACTGACAGCTGTCAATGTCAGGAGCCAGGCCCCAGACCATCCACTGCTAGGTGAAGGCTCTAAGTGGGGAAATTGGGTAGGCCTCTCTTCCAGCCGTGGGGCTGGCAAGGAGTTCCCTATGGGCTCCTGAGATTTCTCTGACCTCTGACGTGTCTCAGAGTGGGAGGGGGGCAGTAGCCCCTGGTGCCTGGCACCCTATGTCCACTCTGCCTCCCACCAGTTCTTGGGTGATATCCTGACACTGGCTAATCAACCCAGGGTCTGTACCCCGAGACTGAACAGGAGACACAGATGAGTCCTCCCTCGCCCTGCCCCTGCATTTGGGATCCTGTACCCTCCGTTTGGGAGTGGTACCCCCAAAAAACAGAAATGTCAGGGCGTCCTTGACGGACGTACCTGTCAGTTCTTCTGACACTGGGGGCAACTCATTCCCCAGAATGCAGTCTTTGGGCATCTGGGTACTAACCATGACCCTCCTCTGGGGTTTGTATGGCGGAACCCGGCATGCATTTACCAGACATGCCTTTACAACGCAGTCTCTACCCCGACTGAGACGTTACCATGCTTTCCTTTACCATGCATGTCTTTACAACAACCTGCCTTAGGGGGGGCGCTGGACTTTGGAATAGTATAATTTACTATTACTACTCCACTCTATGCAACAGTAGGGAAGGAGTTGGACTTAAAATCCAACACCAGTCAAACAACGCGCCCCCTAAAGCAAGTCATTGTAACAACTTGCATGGTAAAGGAATGCATGGTAACATCGCAATCAGGGTAGTGACTACATTGCAAAGGCAGATCGTGGTAGTGATTGTGTGGTAAAGGATTTTTCCCTCCTCTGGGTTAACTCCCCCACCCCATTCCAGGGATACCAGGGTAATAGGGTAGAAGAAGTCCTGCCCATGGGCCTGAGTAACCCTACACCCCTGGCCGGTGTACTGCTTTAGGGAAACTAGATTTTCCACAACCATAGTCTGGCTAGCCCTGGTATCCCTCAGAGCAGTGACTGGGACCCCATTCACTTTCACCCGGTGGAAGTGATGACTCCCATCCCCAGGGATAACCAGCTAACCCTCTGAGTCTATCTCCCAAAGAAGGGAGATCATGGCATGGTCTATGATCTGTCCCGGGGGACTACTTACCCCTAAGTCCATATTGGCCACCCCTGTAGAGGGTGGTTTCTTTGGACAGACAGTGTCTCCCTGCTTGTGTCCTAACTGGGAACATTCAAAGCAGTGGGGTTGGAAATGGGGTGCCCTGGGCCACCACCCACTAGATCCACCCCCCGTTTCTCAGATGGGGCGTGGGAACCCCTTCCCCCTCCCTTACTCTGGGACTTGTCTGGGTCATTTTTAACCTCCCCCTCACTGTGCTGGGGGGAACCTGAACCACCCTTCTTGGGGTCGCTCCCAGGTACCTTCTTGGACACGCTGGTGCTAGCCAGAGGTCCTGCACCTCAGAAAGCTTCCTGGGGTCAGTCAGCTTACAGTCAACTCAGGAAAACGGATACTGATTATGTGCTCTCTCATGACCAAATGGTACAACCCATTAAAATCACTAGCTTTGCCGCCCCTCACCCAGCCATTCAAAGTAATCAACAAAACCTACACAGGATTGATTGGAGAGCTTCTGGCTGTCCCTAAATCTTTGGCGATACTTTTCGGGAGTCAGCATAAATTTGGCAATCAAAATGGTCTTCATGGGGGTATACTTGTTTGGTCTCCAACCTCTAATGTTAGACGTGTGTCCCTTCCAAGTGTTGGCAGGTGTTTCCTCAGACCATCCCCCCAGTGCTCTTCAGAAACCCTTTGAACCTTCAGTGCAACCTCATTAGCAGAAAACCACTTATCAGTTTCATCTCCCACCACACATCTGGGCACCAAATTCTTGGGTATACAAACCCTCTTGTCTTCATCAGGAATTGCATGCATGTTGCCACCATCACTGCTGGACTCAGACTGCCTGGCCTTGATGTCCAGCTCTTTTAGACTCAGTTCATGAGACAGAAGTAGTTTCTTCTCTGCTAAGGCTCTGTCAGCCCTTTTCTCCTCAGCCTCATCCTTAACCTTGCCATCTGTCGCTTGAATTTGCTCTCCTCCCTCGTCTCTCTCTCAGCTCCTCTGCGGATAAGCCATGGGAGGACACACTGCTTCCTGCTCTGACAGGGACCTCAACTTCAGGAGTGCCGCCCTCAACTGCTGCTGGTGCTTCATCAAAAGAGCCATTCTCAGGCTCCCCAATTCAATCACTCTCCTTGGAGTGGGCTTCTGCCCAGGCCCTCAGCGCCCTTTGAAATTCCACCTTCTTGTGGGCAATCTTGACAGGAACTCCCATCTCCTTACAAAAGTTCAAATTCCATGGCTCCAGTTGTGGAACCAGCAGACACAGACATGATGTAGAGGAAAAATTACAAATGCAAAACAGGAAAAATTTTAATAATCCATAATGGTCTTGGATGGGTAGTGTACACCTAGTTGCCATACGGCAATGCACAAACACAAGTCCTATCCTCACCGCTGATCACAAATGTTAGAAATTGGGTTTCTGGTTCGCAGAGATATGCACCCTGTCCAAGCAGGAACCACAATCCTCATCAGGGTAAGTCACAACATACCCTAAATTATCCTGTGCCCCTCTCTGGAAGCTTGGCACAGAGTAGTCAGGCTTAACTTAAGTGGCAATGTGTAAAGTATTTGTGTAACACTTCAAACAAAAACACAGTGAAAACACCACAAAATAACAACACACTAGGTTAGAAAAATGGAGAATAATTTTGTAAATAAAACAATCCCAAAATGACAAAAATCTAACACTTAGAAGTCGAGATATGAATTTTCAAAGAATAAATGTAAAATAGCGCCTAGAAGCAATATGCGCTTACATGGGATATCTGGTCGCACTGGACCAGGGCATAGTCAAAACTTCAGGCTGACCGCGATGGAGCGCATGTCATTACAGGGACCCACTTGGGCCCTCTGAACCAAAGTACCGTGATCAGGTATTCGTAATCGTAGACGAAGATGCGAGCAGCAGCTGAAGCACTGCATCTGTGTCGAGCCACGCAGTGGACAAGATGCAGTGATTTTGTCCACACAACTGCAGCGATTGCTTTGATTCTGAGTGCAAGGCGCTGGTTCCGAATGTGATGTGTGGCTGCTGCTTCCACAGTAGATGATGCGTTGAATCTGAATGCGATGCACCGGGTCCACTCCACACAACGATGAGGATGCGCTATTTCTGACTCACACAAAGGCGAAGGTGTGCTGGTTCCGATGAGGATGCGTGGGTTCTGGTTGTAGCATCACTGTATGTCCACTTCCAAGGACCCAGGACTGGGTTGGCACCACTTGGCAGGGCAAGACTTGCAGCAAGCAAAGTCCAGGTGCTGTAGCAGGATAAGTTGAAGTCTTTAATGTTCCTGAAACATGGAACAGGATGCAAGCAAGCCCTTAGAATCACTCTGGGTTCAGGTGATGCAGGTCCAATCTTTCTCACCCAGACAGGAAAACAGCAGGCAGCATGGCAGCTGAGCCAGGCAAGAGCACAGCAAGGTAAGAGTCCAGCAAAGCAGCAGTCCAGCAGAGTGACAGTCTTTTAAGCAGCAAAGCAGTTCTTCTTCCTGGCAGAGTGGTCACAGGTCCAGAAGTGTACTAAAGTCATGGTGTCAGGTGTCCAGTACTTTCCCCCACTTCAAAGGCACAACTGGGTATGACTTTAAAGAAAGCATTGAAGTCCACAGAGGTCCTCCCTTCCTGCCCTGGCTCCACACTCACTACAGGGGTGTATTCAGCCCTTTGTGTGTGGACAGAGCACAGCCTATTTAGGTGTAAATGTGAGGCTGTGCCCGGCTCCTCCCTCCCATCTCCTAGGAGGGCCCATCAAGACACACTTAATCTCCCTTTGTGTGTGGCTGTCTAGAGGGAATACACAAAGCCCAGCTGTCGCCCAACCAAGACAGAACAGAGACAGGCAGCAGGCACCGAATGACTAAAGTAAGTAAATAGCAATTTGCCAAACTGTAATTTAAAAATGGAACGTCACTATAAGCTGCAATTTTAAACGGTGAATCCAGTGACACCAAATTTTAAAAGTCTCTCTCTTCCCTATTGGGAATTACACACAAAAGATGTAATAGGGTAATCCCAATGTTATCATATGGGTGAGATCAGCCTTACAGTAGCAAAAAACTAGTTTGGGGGTTTTTCACTACCAAGACACTGAAAAGTACATGTCCTGCCTTTTAAATACATTGCGCCCTGACCTGTGGGTTGGACAGGGCCTACCTTAGGGGTGACATATGTATAAAAAGGGATGGTTTAGGCCTGGCAAGCGGTTTAGCTTGCCATGTCAAAGTGGCAGTGTAAACTGCACATACAGGCTCTGCAATAGCAGGCCTGAGCCATGGTTAGAGAACTACTTAAGTGGATGGCACAATGAATGTAGCAGGCACATTAGTAGCATTTAATTTACAGGCCCTGGCCACAGGTAGTGCACTTTACTAGGGACTTATAAGTATATTAAATAGGCCAACTGGGTATGAGCCAATGTTACCATGTTTGGAGTAGAGAGCACATACACTTTAGAACTGGTTAGCAGTGGTACAGTGCTCTGAGCCCTAAAGACAACACAAACAAGGTCAAAAAAAGAGGAGGAAGGCAAAATGTTTGGGGTGACCATTCAGAGAGGGCCATTTTCCAACAATGAACATATACAGCACACATGAGGAGAGCCTGTTTGAAGCCTAAGGGTGGGTTCCTAACACCATCCCTTACTGCTCCCATCAAAACAGAATTGGATTGTAGGAATTTCGGTGCACAAGCAAGGCTTATACATCTGGAACGTTCTCCTTCCACACATAGGCATCAATTCAGCAAAATGCCAGGTGTAGCAGAAGTGACATCACATAACTTCCCTTTGACCCAAAGACATCACAGGAAGTGACAACATATGATTTGACACTGAATTCTCTCAAGAAGTGATTTTGCATTACTTTAATCCTGATGACATCACAACAACTGATAATGCTGATATTAAAGGACTCTTACGTGCACAATTATATAATGACACAAGTTACTAACATAGAGAAATGTCCATTTATATACCACCTACATGGGAAGTAGGGTACTAACATGATATGAACATTACAGATTTCTATTTTTGAAAAATTATGTGTTTGTTGAAATAGGAAAATATAATGCCACTAAAACACAAAATAACACTGGGAGGGCAAATTATTTATACCTCAAACTCATGATTGAATAGCTTCCCTAGTTTATATCTTAAGCACTAAATGTATTGGAAAATTGCAAAAAGACACAAATAGATTTAAAAAACGTTATTGGTTTTGTCCACCTGAGTTTCTTTATGTAGACCAATGTGAACAAAGGTATTGAGACAAATTGTTCCTTAGCATTGTTAATGCATTTTGATTACCATCACTTGTTTATCAAACACATCATTTTCTATACGTTTACAATAATACAAATCTGTGACATCTTATTTAAATATGTGCATTTTTTGTTTCATTTTACAATTTCATTCAGCAGAGTATACATTGAACTGCTATAACTTATTTGTGTTTCACAGCCGGAGCTGCAAACAGTAAACCATGCCCTTCACATCACTGTTTACCTTCTCCTTTGTTCTTGGCCAGGGGTCGCAAAAGCAGTGCTAGGGGTTGCAAGGAACAAGCCAAGTTTCGCAGCTGCGACCCCTGGTGACCCCTAAATGATGTCTAAGCTTCCACATCTTGGCATTCAATCTGACCCCAGTTCAACCCGGAAACCAAGAGTTCGCTTCTGGCTGTCTTTTCTCCCTGTGCTGTCTTCCCCCACGATGTGTGTGACATTCTGCAGCTCCCTTCACTCGCTTCAGTACATTATAAAACTACATAAATAATATAAAAAATATAAAATAAAGTCATGTAGTTGGTGAAATTCTGCTATTCCAGAGGAAAAGGAGAGTTGGGTTGTGGACAGGCTATTAATTCCACACATTGGTCAAACATCTTTGGGGGTTAAGTAAAACTGCTGTAAGTGACCAACCTTCTCTAAGCCACATGTTGAGTAAAGACGACTGACAAGTTTCCACCTGTCGGTCTCAACAAAGGGAAGGTGGTCTCTTTTGGAAGGACTCAGTTCATTCATGCCAACCTTGTTTGTCATTTGAGATATAAAAAGATTTCTCTGGACTGGCATTTACTACACAATTAGCAACAGCTGTGAGCACTTTAATCACACCAGCGGTAGATTTCTTCAGAAAGGTCTTTCTACCTCAAGCAAAAAGGTAAGTGAACTGGGATTCAGACTTTTCTTTGCTTACGATTGGGTATAGTCATCATGGTAATGAACTTACTTATGGAAAAGAAACAGCATGCTACTCTTATCTTCAGGACAGTTCTAGTGAGTACATCTTGCAATAAAAGTGTGCTCTTTTATTCTGGGCACCCAAACTATCTTATAAAACCTAACTGAATCGCACTTTTAATGTTTTTCTAAGCTGATATTTTGGGACCGCTGGGAGCACCACTTTTCAAACATAAAACAAGCTCGCCACACATTATTGTTCATTACACACTGAGTACGTATGCTTCTCACGGGTAGGCGTTTTAAGTTTCAACACAGCAGGCCTTATAAAGAGAGGCAGAATGTTTGGAATTTTTCTAAACCCAATCTTCTAGAAGTAACTGCTTCATGAATAGTAAAGCAAAACAAATTAATTACAAATAATGGTTCGTTATCCCCACCTCCTTTTCAATTACAGTAAACATGTAAAATGTGTGTTCTTCTGCTATAGAGGCCAGCATTTTCTTAGTCCATCAATTACAGATATTAACACTATCTGTCCAAAATGATCTCAATGCCTGAATACAGTGATAACAGGGAAAAAGTACCAGTTAACTTTTGAAAAGCGTTGGAAAGCGTGCTGGATTTTATGTGCACATCTTCAGTAGTAACTTTGTAAACGGGTTTACTATAATCTTTTTTTGCTTCTTATCTGCAAGCTATGCAGCAGAAGGTGTATAATGTGGGGAGATGGTTCGTCATGTGTTACACCATCGGGTACAGATGTGTATCTATGTGAATACGGTTTAATCGGGAGCACTGTTGTGAGGGTTTACGGGGATGGTCAAGTTATCACTGCATACACAAAGGTATAGTTCTTGCCCTCACTTTCCCCAGAACTCCACTCACTGCAAAGCTAACAGGGACACAGAGGGAGGCCTCCATTACTGTACTCCTGATGCAAGATCTGCTATTCTCCTGCCTAAGGCCCCTTTCTCAAGTGACTTTTGCTTTTTTGTTTGTAGCTGTTCGGCCTCTAAGCTAAAAGGGTTTATCTTCACCATATTCCCAATCCTCACCTGGCTGCCAAAATACAAGATCAAGGAAAATGCCCTCCCTGACGTGCTTGGCGGACTCAGCGCGGGCACCATCCAGGTGCCACAAGGTGAGACTCCTGTGGGCGTGAGGGCATTTCATGAGAGGGCTGGAGGGGGGGGAGCCTGAGGTACTGTGTTCTGCGAGAGCAGACACGTGTTCTCTTTTTAAGGATCTTATGTCATTGCTGTTTGCAGATGTTGGGGCACCCTTGAAGTATTAGCGGTCATAAAATTAATGTTGCTCCTTGAGTTATTCCTGAAGTCTAAGTGAGATCAGTGGATGGAGACGGCACACTGACCATGCTTCTCTTTTACAGGGATGGCCTTTGCTTTACTCGCCAACCTCCCCCCGGTGAACGGGCTCTATTCCTCCTTCTTCCCCCTCGTCGTATACTTCTTCATGGGGGGCATTCCCCAGATGGTGCCAGGTGAGATCCTCGGATTCAAAACCTACACTTGGTCCGAGGTTTTCTTCCTCGTTCCGCATGCCAGTTTTACTGCCGAAACTCCTTTGCTAAGGTTATCAGCCAAACACGCTGTTTGAGATGCATATTTCCTTGTACCAAAAACGAACATGGAAAAAAAAAGATTTTCACTAAAAATTAAATAAAGATACATTTGCAGGTAAACCGATGGGCGTTTAAGTAAAAAATAAAATAAAATAATGTAATGCATAAATAATACATTCAGTAACATTAAATTTGATGTAATATGTAGAAAGTAAAAAAGCATACGGAGGGTACAATGGATTGAAAGCATTAAAAAATGTGAGCACTATTTCACTTCATTAGTTGGGAATGAAATTCACACTTCCCTGGAGAGATATTTGGGCTTCCATGCAGGGGTACTTGCAAAAGATAATTTACTTTCCCGCCCACCATTATCTAAGGATCCCAGGGGATCACTATAGCCAGTATGGATTACTATGGATCTGTATGTTATTTCTGAGGAAGCTTCTAACCCACCAACTTTCTGTTCCAAGGTACATTTGCGGTGATCAGTATTATTGTCGGCACTGTGTGCCTCGACTTAGCGCCGGAATCTGATTTTCAAACATTCAACTCAACAATGAATGCAACAATTACAGACACAGCGGCCATGAACACAGCAAGGCTCAAGATCTCCGCCACACTGGCCTGCTTGACGGCCATCATACAGGTAAGGTCCTCACCCATGTTCTGCATTCCCAAGAGAACTGTGAATTCAAGGTGCAATGGCAGAGGAGGTCATCCTGTCTAGCTCAGTGTCCCGCTGGACCCTTCGTGGAGGGAACTGTATCAAATGCTTAGCTTCAAGAAGATGTCCTAGAGTATCTGGAGGGTGTCAACAGTGCAAGAAATGAGGCGTTTCCACTCATTGCCAGCCTAAACCTTCTATGTGCCTCTTCCTGTTTTCAGTCCATATTCCTGTGATTTCATCCAGAGCGCCCTGCTTACTTTGCTTATAAATGTCTCGAAATTCTTGCAAGGGCCCTTAGAGTCTCAGGTCTCCATCGCTTTAAACTCCGGAGTATTTTATTGCCTGCATAATATTTATGCAGAAGACTATGTTATAAAAGGGATATGTTGGAGTCCTGCCTCAGTTTGTTCTTGCATGATATCAATGCTTTTACCTGTTTCTAATTTAAAGGTCATGTAATATCACGTCATATTTTACTGTTATGTCATGTCATATTATGTCATGTAACATTGTGTTGTGATGTGTTACATTACATTATGACATGCCATCTTGTGTTATATTAAATTATGTTACAATAACTCATTCAACACCTGCTGCCTCTGTCTCCGCTGATGACTTTCGTCTGTGATGGGCTCCAAGTGCTGCTGGAAGAATCCAGTCCTCCTGTCCCCATATCCGCTTGGTAAAGACAGAGAGACTGACCATACTGCACTGTCTGTGCCACCCACTGATATGAAGTAGTATCTCATTATTCAAAACCGAAAACGAATTTCTGCAGGGACTGGGTTAGCTTCAAGTTCAGGAAGGAGACAATTAATTAATTAAAATAAGTGAAATTAAAATAACAAAATTTAGGGTTAGGTTTAGTGTTAGGTAAAACATTTAAATAATATTTTATTTAAAGAATACAGTTGCAATTACAGTTAGTACAAATCATTAGTTAATTATGATTAAATCAAATATAACTACATTAAAAAAAGACAAAATTACAGAGAACAAAATGAGGAAAATGGGAGGTATTCAAGGGTCAGCGGACTCGGCTTGGGGTAGTGGTAAATCACATTATAAACTTACCCTGTAGATATAGTAATCATTGAATTCATCACCCATCGATGGAGTGACATACGATCCTTGACATTAGGGTGCTTACTACTGGGTGATAGTGGCACTTACAAAATGGACCCGAGGGAAATGTTTTATGGCCGTCCAATGGTAACCCTTGCTAAAAACCTTTGAAGTTAATGATAAAGAACGTGGCCATGCTGCATTTTGTCTTGCAGTGTGAGAGGTCTTAACTTGAAGGACGTTGGGTTGGGTAGCCCTTTTGGGATCTGTCACACAACTTCAACAGATCTCAGGGGGCCGAGGGATTCTTGTGGCAAGTTTCGCCTGTTATTGCTAGACCATAGGAGGATGAGCAGAACTGCACAGCTCACAACATGCCAAGAGCCGTCTACTTGGACTTCAGTTCTCAAAGTAGTGACGTCAAGCAATCAAGGCTTACTGTTTGAAGGAGATGGAGCTTTAGAAGATCATCTTCAGGAAGCACATGATTAACATACATTGAATTAGAAGACTAGGGGGGGGGGCGAGGCCAACTGCTGATGGAAGCAGTTGTGTAGGAGCGCGACTTCGCAGCCCAAGCCCATTCTCCTGAATAATCCGGCATGAATCCGTGAACAACTTTAGGAGCATAGCAGCTAACTGTGCCCCTGGCAGCGTGGGCACACTGGTCGGGGTGTCACAAACGATAATTTGCCTGGAATCAGCAAGTAATCCGGAGGAGAAAGACCAGTGACGGAACCCAAAATGGCGGCGGTGTCGAGCAAGGCGGCCTGAGTGAAGTGACGGGGCCGCTCGGCTGGGGAAGGATCCCCTGGCTTTCCTGCGGGGAGTGCGCCTGGCCCTGGGGGGTGCCGGCGCTGGAGGAGTGCTAGCTGCAGATTAAAATGGGGCAGATGGAGCGACCCTGACCGGGGCCCGGGAGGGGAGGAGATCGCTGGCACCTGCACGCCCGGAGGACTGAGAAGGGCAGAGACGCAAGGGAATATAACAGGCGAGTGCGAGCGGCGCACAGGGACAGCCGGGTGAGATTGGGACTCTCTCCTAGTCCCTGTTGTGCATCCCCCACCCCGGTCACCACGGGGGGGGGTGCAGAGATTGGGAGCTGAGTAGAGCGGCAGGAAGCGGTGCTCCGAGAGGCCCTGGTGGGAGAGAGGCCCGGAGCGTGTGCAGGCCCATCTGAACTCGGAAGGCCATCACTGGGGGCAGGTGAAAGGAGACCCAGATCTCAAGAAGAGGGGGTGCCAGGAAATAGCACCACCTGGGGCAACCGAATAGGGATCGCCAGAGACAACGAGGCGACGGGAGAGTGCAGCGTGCTTTATGAAATTGGAAGGAGAAGGCCCACAGAGAAATTACATATTAGGTCTGGCGCTGCAGGGCCTATGACAGTGGTTACCTGCGTTACCTACAACTGCCAACATATAGAAACCTTGCTTAATTGGGGACTGCACTGCGAGGAGCGGGCTGTGTGTGAGTCTGCGGACTGCTCCTGTGCCATAGGTGGGGGGTCTTTGTTTAAAGTGGTGATACTATGTTAACGCAAAACATTGGCACGAGAGTTACAATATACTGGAAGATACCATCTCGGGTGAGTGGGAGGGGGGTGGTGACAGTGGATAGGGTGCAATGCCTTTGCACAGGATATGGCGATTCAGAATAAGTCGAGCCTGAGGGCCTTGGCATGGAATGTGAACGGACTGAATACAAACTTAAGAGGACAATGGTGCTAAAATACTTACGCAGACACTTGCCAGACCTTGTTCTGTTACAAGAGACGCACTTAAAGGGCAATTCTTACCTGGCTCTCAATAGATTTGGATATAAGCTCCTAGCACATGCGGGGTTTACCTCAGGCTCGAGGGGAGTGGCAATACTAGTGAAGAAGTCAGTACCCTACATACCGGGCCGTATATGGCAAGATACTCAGGGTAGATATGTTGCACTGACCGGTAGCTGGGAGGGGCGTGTGTTGAACGTCTGTTCTGTGTATGTGCCATCCAGGTTGCATGCCGAAACTTTACTGCTGTTGGGTAAATTGATATTGGACCTTCCACCTGAGATCCTAATGTTAGGGGGTGATATGAATGATGTGATGTGTCAAGAGTTGGATAGGACCAGATTGCCTGCGCAGACCGGTAGCCTTGAACCGCTGCGGGTATTTGTAGAGGCTATGGGTCTGGTGGATATTTAGAGGGAGCGAAATCCGGAGGCTAGGCAGTACACGCATATATCGGCTGCACACGAAAGTGGATCCAGAATAGATTACCTTTTTACACAGTGCGTGCATGTGGGGCAATTCTGGGGCGCGCAGCATAGGGCCAGGGGTATATCCGATCATGCCCCGGTGGAGGTCACCCTGGGGGGCCCACGGAGTGAGCAGGTCTTGCTGTCGCGAGTGGACCCATGGTTATTTAGAGATCAGGACTTTCAGGACAAGTTCCGAGAGCGATCAGAGCTGTATTTTTCGTAAAATACGGGGAAGGAGAACTCACAGTGTGCTGTGGGAAGCGTATAAAGTGGTCGCAAGAGATTATGCACAGGCGGAAATGGGGGGAAGAAAGAAAGAACGAAGAGCACAATGTGTCACATTGGAGCGGGATATTCTAGCACTCGAGAAGCGGGTGATACAGCTCGGGGGGGTCGGAACCGGTGCTTTGGCATAAACTGGGGCTCAAGCAAAAGGAACTGAGAGACTTAGAGGAGGGGGCCGCCAGATCCCATGCACTGGCAATACAGAAGAAATTGTATTATGTTGGTGATAAGGCGAATAAGCTAATTGCCTGGTTGGAAAAAAAGGACCAAGGATCGAATTGGGTAACTGAAATCAGGAAGATAGATGGCACATGTCATAAATAAAGTAGCGACATAGCGGAGGTGTTTGCACAATACTATGAAGGGGTGTACCAATCGGTGTCGACTGAATCTGAGGAGGAATGTACAGCCTTCCTCCAAGACATAGACATGCTGACACTAACTGCGGAGGACAGCGAGGCAATGGATCAGGAATTGTCAGTGGAGGAGGTGGCCAGTGCTATAAGAGAATTACAATCGGGGAAGGCAGCGGGCCCGAATGGTTAGCCAGCTGAAATGTTTAAGTGCGTCACAGACATTGTGGCACAGCCTATGTTAGATATGTTTTGCGAAGCACGAGAGGGGCGATGCCTACCGGAGGATCTTAGACTAGCCAACATAGTTGTGATCCCTAAACCGGGTAAAGCATTGGAAAAATGCGAGTCTTATCGACTTATTTCGCTGCTAAATTTTGAAGCTAAAGTGTTGGCAAAAGTGCTGGCAAACAGGCTTCGGCCTATAATATCTACGATAGTCCACCCGGACCAATCTGGGTTTATGCCTCTGCGTAGTACACAGTTGAATCTCCGGCGTCTCTATGGAGTCATGCAGGAGATGCTGGCGCGTCCGACTGAAGAAGCAGCGGTGGTATCACTGGATGCCCGTATGGCATTCGATAGTATGGAGTGGAGATACCTCTTTATGGTCCTGTCCAAGATGGGGTTCGTACCGACATTTTGTGCAGAGTCTGGCTGCTATACTCGGACCCGAGGGGTAGAGTTCAAGTAAATGGAGCAATATCTAGGCCATTCGCGCTGCACTGGGGCATGCGTCAGGGATGCCCACTTTCTCTGATGCTATTTGCTATGGCCCTGGAGCCTCTGGCGGCTTGGGTGCGCAGGGATCCCCTGGTTCAAGGTATCATGGCTGGGGGGGGGATGGGAGGAACGTATCTCCCTGTATGCAGACGATGTCCTGCTGTATGCATATAGACCACACCAGACTATCCACAGATTGATCCATATTTTCAGAACATTTGGACGATATTCTGGATACCAAATAAACTGGGATAAGTCGTTGGTCTTTTCCTTAACTGGGCAGAGTATACAGCTCACGTCGGTATGTGCGGCACTGCAGCAGCAGGAAGAGTTCAGGTACCTGGGAATATGGGTCACTAAGTCGGCAGAGAGGTTTTATGATCTAAATTTGAAACCGCAGATAGAAAGATTACGCAGAGACGTGACGCATTGGCGAGGGCTGCCAGTTTCGATAGTGGGACGGGCAGTCTTGTTTAAAATGATGGCCCTCCCGCGGTTATTACACATACTCCAGAATACTCCCTACCAAATATCAGGTGCTACTACTTGGCAGCAAAACTAGTGAACGTGAATGGTTGGGTTTTTGCACCAAGTGATGAGCCGGCGTATAGGATGGACCGGCATGCATTTGGATCTCGGGGATATCCGGCGGCACTGTATGGAGGGGGCGTCTTTTACATTTGCCGGTGCACACTAGGACGGTTGTCCAGGCATGGCGGGCAGCTACGAAATTATTGGGGTGGGAGGCACGGTTGACCGGACAGTCCCCGCTGTGGGACTGAGGTCAACTGAAGGAGGTCGGACGACTCGAGGGTTTTCGTAGATGGAACCTCATTGGGATCGACAAGCTTGGTGATGTCTGGTGCAATGGTGAGATGTGTACGTTTGAAAACCTTCAATCAGAGTATAAATTAGCGGAAGGGGAGAGGCTCAGATACCTACAGTTGGGGCACGTGCTAAAATGCCATGTAAAAGGAGATGTACAGGTGCCGGACTACTCGCCGTTGGAGGATAGGGTGTTGATGGATCCGATGGTGGGTAAGGCAGTATCGCTCATATATCGTAAGATCATGAATAATTTGCCAGACCCGCTGGGCCCCTTAGGGGAAGCGTGGGAGAAAGATGTGGGTCTCCTGGAAGATGATGACTGGGCGGTAGCCCTACAAAGTCCTAGAGAACTGGCTATTCGTGCCAGGTTCCGGCGAGTGCAATTTAGGATTTTGCACAGATCTTATATGGTGTGCACGCTGCAACAGAAGCTGGGCAGATGTGACTCTGGTCAATGTGTCAAGGGATGCGGAGAGGTGGGCACCTGCTTTCATATTCTGTGGTCTTGCCCCGTGATCCAGAGATACTGGGGGGAGTATCCTGAGTGATGGCGACAGTGGTTGATTCACGGGTTCCGGTCGAGGCGCAATGGCATTTGCTGAGTGTGACGGGGGAGATAGTATGGCCTAAATATGTGCAAATATGGCTGGCGTTGGCCTCTAGTGTGACAAAAAGGATCATAGCGAGAGCGTGGGGGGCGGCGGAACCGCCAACAGTGAGTGCATGGAAGCGGGACCTGGATTGGTGTCAGCAGGCAGAAAAAGTTGTCTATGAGAGTAGGGGATGCCCCAAAAAATTTGAAAAGATCTGGAACATGTGGGAAAAATATAGAAATGGCTGAACTCGGGGGGACAGAATTAGCCAACATGGAAGGGAATGCTAGGAAGGTAGAGGGGGCGGGAAATAGACATGTAGGGTATTGATATACAGCGTACTGCTTAGCATTGTCAAGATGCCATGTGGAAATTTGGATTGTAACTAAAGTGCAGTGTGTATTAAGTATGTGTTTAATAAAAAGAAAAAAAAAAATAGAAGACTAAGGGCATGATTTAGAGTTTGATGGACGGAAACTCTGCCACAAACTTGACAGACATCCTGTCCACCTCATTGCAAGTGCATTAGTATATAACGCACTTGTAATAAGGCGAATGGGATATCCATCACATTTGGAGTACCTGTCTGCCAAACTGTAAATCAAGCCTTTAGTCACTGCTGTATCTTTTTTTGAAAAAACATGAATTTATTGACAAATAAGGAAAACAGAAGAGTAAAATGTTGTTGAGGCAATATAAATGAAATTCTAAAAAGTTTGGGTTTGTCTGAGCATTTAGCTTGCTAATCCCATCAATGTATGCAGCTCTAGCGGGAGCACTTACAGATTGGTATCTCATTAAAGAATGGAACCTCTTGAAGTGTATCATCTGAGGACTGTTTTCCAGTTCCATGATGATGAGGGATCCTTCAGTCTAGGCAGCGTGTCCAGTGTCAACATTCACCAGCCAATTACAGCTGATGCTGGATTTCTTTTATGAGATATGGGCACATGAAATGGGGGCTGGGTACAGATCACATGCTTTGTATGGGTGTAAGCAAGTCATTTCATCAATGTGGGATGGGCAGCTGGAGTTCTCAGTGTCATTTTCTTCAAGGCTACAGGCTGACAAGCTGGAATTTTTCCTACCTGGTGTAACGTTTGTGAATCTAACCTAGATGCTCATAACACTAAGCTATAGAGATGAGGTTGGAGCTGGGTAGCATTTGGCATGCTGTGGGAATGAACAGCTGCTTGGGAAGATTAACAACTGCTCTTTGTGGGGAAAAAACCCACCATGGCTCTACAATCACAAGGTGCACAGAAAATGTACCCCATTGCCTAGGGTACAAAATAAAGCACCCAACATTCAGTTAGCATTTGGGAGCAGGGTGGGATGTCACGAGTTCTAGTTATCACAGATAGAACGGCTCTCTATAGGCTCACCAGAGGGATGCTAGTCTCACCTCCTAATGGTGGGGTGCATTTTGATTGCACCCCATTTGCAGCAGACCGTGATGCTCAGCTGGGGAGCAATAGATCTCGTGACATGTGGAGCACCAGTAATTGGACTTGCAATACAGGTTTTTCTGAACCGAAAACGCATGAGGTTGGGATGGGAAGAAAGATGAAATCAGGAAGACAGTGACAAGAAGATAGTTGACAAGGGACTTCCAACATTAGAGGGACCACCAAACTTCTCAGTGATTTGTGGACAGTGAGATGGCCTTGTATTTTCTATGAAAATCAAAAAGCAAGACAGGTTGTACTTACATGGGTAAACACAGAGTCCCAGCCAACTTCCCAACCAGTAGGAAGCGCAATAATCCGGAAACACGGGGTGCCTGAGGAAGCTAGCAGTAATA
Source organism: Calotriton arnoldi (assembly GCA_963921515.1). NCBI lineage: Eukaryota > Metazoa > Chordata > Amphibia > Caudata > Salamandridae > Calotriton > Calotriton arnoldi. Next base: position 389,366 of record CAWUFW010009183.1, read on the forward strand.
CAATGTTGTTATGGTTTCATCTCTAGTTTCTTTCTCTGCTTGCCCTTTCCCCCAGTTATTTTTGCGCCCTCCATTTCAGATCTCCCTGGCGTTTGTGCAGTTTGGCTTTGTTGCCATTTACTTGTCCGAGTCCTTTATCCGTGGCTTTATGACAGCAGCGGGGTTGCAGATTCTCATCTCCGTGCTGAAGTACATCTTTGGCGTGACCATCCCGCCATACAGCGGCCCCTTGGCCATCGTTTATGTGAGTATAATGCAATAAGACTAATGTCATCTCATAGAAATCATGGAAATCTGTGTCAGCACTGCTAGAACCTCCTGACTGTTGACTTTATGGGCTCAAGTGTAGTAAGAATTGTCTTTGACCAGCAAGGATTTGTTTTACTAATTAGAAAGAACGCAGGAAATTACTCTGCTTGATTCCATGATTGAGCGAGGTCCTGGAATACTTTTTAAAGCATTATAATAATAAATTAAAACAAAAATCAAAACAGAATTCTTTTTTACAAATAGTTTTTAAACGCACAGGCAGAGTTTACATTGGGAAATAGATGCTCTGTCTCCCCATGAGGCTAGCAGCCAAGGAGCACCCACAATGCCCTGCACCCGTCCAGCTCTCCACCTCTGTGATGTTGGGGTGTGATATACAATTTGATATCATTGTTGTTGGCAGCGATTTACCTTGAGTTCAAAATACCACAACAGTGTCAACAGATAGCAAATAGTCATTGAAAGGAAAGGTGCTGAGTTGCAGCTGTGACTGCAGAGAGATGGACCTGGGTACAAAATAAATGCACCCCAGCCGGTTTGAATCGTGAGTGTGGACAGCAGGGACAGGTATGCTTCTAATGTGTCTTTTATTTCCCCGTCAACTATCATGCAGTATACATGGTACTTAGATTTACGGATTCACAGGTTGATTTTCACATGTTGTATGTTGGTGTAAAATCAATCCAGTTCTCAGAAAATAATTAGGTGCGAAATAACATAAGGACCAGTTGGTCTTCCACTGTGGTCACCTAGAAATACCACTGAGCTGCAGGGGCTTAATGAAAGAAGCAAACAGTTCTTCATAAGAAAATGATAGAGTCTTAAGTCAAAAGTATTTTACTGTCATGTCAGGAGGCAGCAATATTGTCTTATTTGGTCCACCTACCTTGAGCATTCCTCTTTGAGTGTCTCAATGTTAGTTTTCTGGGCCTACAGAAAATACCTTCTTCAAAATACCCTTTCACCATTCCAGTATTCTTCTTGGAAATGCTCCATCCAGTGAGAAGGCCTCTGCCTCTTCGAAGGTTGACTTGGCAAAACTGCAGTGCCCTCTGCCTGACCCCACGTCGAAGTCACAGCTGAAATACATTGTCTGTGTCTAGACTGTTTATTGCCCCCAGCTAAAAGATTTAGCAAAATCCAGACTTACTGCATACATTATTCATGAGCTTTTATGAAGATAAAGGAGCTTTTCATGCACATCAGCTATTTTAACTAAAAGGTGTTTATGACGCCCATATTAAACAGCTAGATCATTTGTCAGTATATTTTGCTGCTTCATCTGCTCAAGCAAGGAATCTTTGCACAAGTGGGATACTCCAGAAAGTTGTTTCATACTGAGCACAAGAAGGGCTCCTCTATCAAAAGAGCCCATCGTGGAGCGACTGTGTCATGCCATGGCAAAACCTGACATGCGTCTCCTCCTGGCTGAACGGAAGGCCAATCAAGAAAAGTTAAAGCTGCAACCCTAGTCGGCAACATGAGCATTCCAATGTAAACAAGCATTTGCAATGCAATAGGTCTCGCATTTACGCGAGTTTGAGCTATTGGCATTGTAAATGCGAGACCTATTGCTTTGCAAATGCTTGTTTTATTTGTTATTTTACCGCAGATCCACAGTACCATTTTTAAAAAACACATAATTTTTGGGCCCCAGAGAAATGAAGTTTTAAAATGTATGTATATATATCACGCCGTGGAGGATCCGCGGACCCGACAGATTGAATGCATAACATCAACAAAGATGTTGCTTTGGATAGCCTGGCGGGTGGACCTTTGTCTGCTATAAAATATTGCACCGAGCTTCCTTTCCAATATATTTGTGTTTTATGTAGCATCAACATGCAGCTTTTAGGCTGTTTCTGACCCCTTGTGGCCTTGTCAGCATAAAGGAACACGAAAAAACGCAGTATAGAAAGCAGTGTGGGTGCAGTTGAGTCGCAGCGTCACTGTCGCTTTACCTCCCAAACATTTTTGCGCCTAGCCTGTAATTAATAAATCTATCCCATAAAGGGTGACAGAACATTGTAAAATGTACACGCTTTTATCTACCGACCCTTTCCAGCCCCTCGCCTAGTGTCGGATTCTTGGTTTTAAAAAAATAGAAGACTAAGGGCATGATTTAGAGTTTGATGGACGGGAACTCTGCCACAAACTTGACAGGACTAGATGGAGCCTTTGAAGTAGAGATAGCAGATAATTTGAATGAATAAACAGATAAACAATGTTCTCCTCATGCTGTACATTCTTGGCTCGGGTGCAGAAAAGCCCCTCGTGCTGCTGTGAGGGGATGCCGGGACATATATTTAGGTGCGAGAGGCTTCCGCTAATGGCGGTACTGTCTTACGAGAGGAGGTATGTGGCTCAGCAGCCCGGTGCCTCGCCTCGGAGCTGCTTGAAATTCACCGCAGGCAAACGGATTTCTTGTTTGCCCCTCTCCATTTCATAGAGTCTAAATCTGGCACTGTGGAGTAAAAATAGAAGTGAGAAGCAGCCTGTGAATTTCTGGCACACTTGGTGCTGGTGGAAGAGGCCAAGCATTCACAGGTGAAAGCCTGTTTGTTCCCTCTGTGCGTGTCACCGCCTCGTGATGCTGCAGAAGCAGCAATCCCTGCCCAGCCTGTAAACACATGGGGCAGTGCTGGGCTGGGCTGTGCGAACAGAAGGGAAAACCAGCTGAAGCAGCGCATGTTGTGCCTGCCGCGAGAAACTCATTAAACAAAATAGTGCTTCCAGACTAAAATAACACGTACCGTGTAACAAGCGAAGTAAAGGCGCCAGTCGCCATGGGAGGTAACAAATGAAGACAAGGTGGTACTAAGGCAGCACTAACAAGCCAATTACTGGACCAGAAGCATGCATTTACGAAGGACAAATACAGAAGCCAATGACAAATATGGGTGGGGAGTGGGCGGGGCTTCTCCTCCGTACTTTACTACAGCATATCGCCAGAGCAGCGCATGCGCGCTGACTCTTGCTCGACCTAAAAATGTGTCCTGCTGCAATATGGTCATCAGTACATGCCTCCTGTAGTCCTCATTGCATTGTGTTGATGGAACATCAGATACTAAAGTAGGGTAAGCTTCCCACAAAGCTGCTGATCAAAAGACTCGGTTCTTTTTTCTGGCTGTAATAAGTGCTATTCTAGCTGATCGGTTATGAATGATGATGACGATCCCATGAAGATGAAGGAAATACTACTAAACTGTAGCACTACGTTATTCCATCATACCCGTACTCGACCTGTTGTTGAATAATGGCTGGTATCCTTCACTGGGCTCTGAATAGAATAATCGTTATTTGCCAATGCACCCTATAGCAGCTAATTAATTAACTAAACATTTTATTGTTCAGTCACTTAAAATTATTACAATAATAAATGCACATTACATCTAAAACGCCAAACATTTAAACAGTTGCATAACTGAATCTCGATTTGTACTGTGATTGCCTCATAATCTAAAACATTCTCTTTGTATCAGTTGTATCAAACTTCTTTTAGCAAAACCAGACTGTATGCAAGAATAGAGTGAGTCAATGTTCACCTTACATTAGCACGATGAACACTAATCCTAGACTGGAGTGCGTGATATAAAAGATGCATTAATATTCACCCTCTATCTGTAGTTCCGGATTACCAAGTAGGCACCAGCCTATGGACCCCACTCCTTTTAGGGGCCCCGCAACAACGGATCAAAATACAATTTAAAGTACATAAACCAGAGACATCAGATTCACATAACAGTTTGTCTCATCTTCCGGCAGCTTTCAATTTGTAATCAAATCTGGTGCATTGGGTATTAGGAGATAATTTGCAAGGGGGGCCCCGAAATTTCGACTGCCTAGTGGCCTCCACAGAGTTTATTCTGGCACTGTCTATCTGTGGTCTTTCCTAAATACAATTACATAACTCTTCATAATTTTATAGGGAACGATGAACCAACGTTGAGCCCAACATTGCAGCCGAAGTATGGAATGGGCACTTTCGGTCATTATTTCATGGGCTGGCGAGCCAGGACAATATGCAGGACTTTCCCCCATCACTGCCATAGAAGTACGCAGTGCTGTATCCCAAAAAGTTCCTCACAAGGCACATGGCATCAACAAAATACTGAGTGACTTGTATCTTACAGAACCAGAAGTCTGGGGCCCATATCTGCGGGTTATTTTTAATGCTATATTGGGGGGAATGCAAATCCCTAAATCATGGGCTGGTGCAGAAATAATGCCTGTGTACAAGAAAGGTTCCCCCGTGCTACCTGAGAACTACAGACCCATCAGTCTAATAGATGTAATGCAGAAGGTTTTCACCAGGATAATACTGGAGCGGTTACGAGAGTGGATGGAGGGCCATAGTACCCTAAATATATTACAAGCAGGCTTTAGGAAATGAAACTCTACCATCGGTCAGGTGTTCTGCCTCCAACTCCTTTATTGGAAAGCAGCTGTGTTGGAGGGTGATAGTTCATACCTAACTTTTGTGGACCTAAAGTCTGCTTTTTCTTTAGTCCCCAGAGGCAAACTCTGGTCTGTATTAAGCGATATGGGGGTCCCTACCTACCTTTGCCATTTCATTAGGAGGTTGCACGAGGAAACCTTTGCACAAGTCCGATGTGGGAATTTGGGCGAGCTTTCAGAACCTTTTCCTGTGACTAGGGGAGTGCATCAGGGCTGTGTATTGTCCCCCACTCTATTCTGTCTGTATATTGATGGATTGGTGGACTTTTTGAATAGGGTAAGAGATAATGATGCTACTAAGATCTGCTCCTTCAATACCTCAGCCATGATGTTTGCAGACAACACCTTACTTTTGTCAAAATCTCCCATGGGCATGCAAAAGATCCTAGTACTTTGCGGGATCTTGAGGTTAATGTTGCCAAGACTAAATTTATGGTCCTTAATCCGGTGCCCTTCACACGAGCTAACCCTTTATTGAATGGAATCCCTTTGGAGAGGGTCTCTACGTTTGACTAACTGGGACTAACCCTTAACGAGTATATGGAAACAAAGGCTGAAACTTGCACAGAGCACCAGTGGTCTTGTCAAAGTACAAGGGTCCTCCTTTTTTAAGCCTATTAGCCCCGTGGTAAAGATTTTAAAAACCCATGCCCTGGGAGCTATCACCTATAGGGCGGAGTTATGGGGGCATAAGCCTGTGAAAGAGATCTTGCTGGTGAAAAACAACCATATTAGGCAGCTAGCGAATCTTCCCCTCAGCACTCCCCTAATTCCGCTTTTCCTAGATTTAGGATTGAGGCCTATTTTGGAGGGAATTGGCTTAAGACCTCTCCTCTTTTAGAGGCGAATCTGGGCTACTCCAGAGCGGATAGCATATAGACTTGCCCTGGAGGAACTATTGGACACACCTGGGGCAAAAAGCTTACCCTGGCTCTCCTATATCAGGGATACCCTGTTTAGTATTGGAGCAGCATCTTTATGGTGTGATCTTGTAGCAGCAGTATTGGCAATATCTAGTAGAAACTCGTGGACAGCTTCAGGGGGTTCAAGCATTCTTCTCTAGTGACAGGTGTAACCTTGGGCTCTCTCACTGAGAGATTCTTTGAGATCAAAGATGCTTATTGTGCAGAGTCATTCCTGGATGAGATACAGCCAGTTTTAGCCAGGAAACACTACTTACAATTTAGGCACTGTACCCTCCCGCTTTGTGTTTTTACTGGCGCCGGGAGTCAGGAGCAAGATCGGAAATGCCCTTTATGTGGAGTTTTAGATGAAACCGAGGCTCATGTTCTTTTCTTCTGCCCAGTCTACAAAAAGCATAGGTACAAGTGGATAGTCCAGATTTGTAGGAATATAGGGATCTCTAGTTGCCAAACGGCCCTTAGATTACTGAAATATGACACTTTTCATCCCATAGTCTTTGCTGTCTCAAGGTACCTGTTTTCTATATGGTGTGTAAGAAAATGGTTTATATGAAATTTGGCAGATAGATGGTATGGTCTTAAACTCTGGATTTTAAATTGGCTAAAATAAGGCAATTTTAGCTCTAATATTTAGGCCAGTCAATATGAGAAGCGGAATTTGAGATGACATTTTTTTAATTGATGAATGGGTTTTATGTGGGCATATATTTTACCAGTCCCTGCCGAGATAATCTATGATCAAATTTTATTGTGTCTTTAAGGGTTTTTTTTTAATTGTATATATTCAGTTAGTACATAGTGAACAAAATGATATCTGCATTTTTGTACTAATATGGTGTTATAAGTCGAAATACAGAACGATGATGGTGACAAAGAGCTGGGTAGGCAATCCCACCTAAAAGCATATCAGCATTTGCAAATTCTTCCACTGACCTGAACTAGCACAAACCTAACATCAAATAGCATGATTCAAGCTTTTTTAGGCCAAGAGCATTTGGCAGAAATGTATTAGTCTAATGACATCGATTTAGGTTGTATTGTACTAAAATGTTATCCCCTTAACCACTGTAGCGCGCAATTTTTATGCAACTTATTTCTGTGAATATTTTCGAGCTGCTCACACTAGAAAATAATACAGACAATCCGGGTGACATAGCAAACCCTTAATGAGCCCACCTTTAAGGACCTTTTGAGGATTTTGTTTCTTTGGTTTTTGTCTCAGTATTGTGGCAGCACTTTGACAATCAAAGCATTATGATTGTAATTTTTTTATATACGTATATTGTAATGAGCTGTGATTTATATTTATTATGTTTTTAAATATTTATAATGATTTTGCAATGTGCATTTTATGGATTATTGAACCGAAATAAAGTTGATTGAAATGAGATGAAATTGGATGCCAAAAATTAAGTTGGTATCCTTATCTTGATTCATCAAAGCAGCACGAGAAGAGCAAACGGAAACTAGTATGGAAAGTTGGTGGCCACAACTGAAACACTGGTTTGGGCCAACAAAAAGTGAACATGTGTTAGAAGCAAAAAAGACAAAGTGATTGGATAGAGTCTACCATATTGCTTTGTCGTTAAGAAATATAACGATTTTTTGACATGCTCCAACCTTTCCAACTTAAGTAAAAAAAATTGATTTTTGCATTTTTCAGTTTGGGAATTAAATATTTTATAATGTGTGCATTTGTTTGATGTAGACTTGCTTCTATATGCTTGTGTACTTGCAGTTCAAGTCATATAAATTGCTTAGGCAGGGATCCCCGGCTTCCAACAATGAGTGGAAGTCCACAGAGGCCAAAAGGTCAAGAACCTCTGTCGTACTGTTCATAAAAAACAAGCAGGTAAAGCCTGATCACTGCCTCAGTAAGCCTAGTTTATTGTATTATGTGATAATTAACAGACATTTATCATCATCCTCAGAGAAGTGTTGTACATTGCTCTCTCTGAGATCACATAAAAGAGCACCAGTAAAGCAGAGAGTCAGATTCAGAACCCTGTGAGCCCTGGGTTAGATCTTTAAGCACAGATCAGTCAAACCATCTGACTGGCACACAAGATATCCCTGCTTGAATATTGATTTGTACAATTATGGTAAAGTGTCAGAATAATTGTATTCAGAGCATCATATTGTTTATTTTATTGTGTAATGCCTCCTTTTTCACCATGCTTTACAGATGCTATTAAGAGGAGCAAAATAAATATCTTTTTTTTTTGTATCTAGACATTTATAGATATCTGTAAGAATCTCCCCCATACCAATGTGGCATCTCTCATCTTTGCCATAGTCAGTATGGTCCTTCTGATTGTCGTCAAAGAGCTAAATTTGAGATACATACACAAGATACGCTTCCCCATCCCAATGGAGATCATTGTGGTAAGTCAGGAATCAGCAAACTGGTGTAGCATCTACTACTGTCTTCTTCTACCCTATTTTATTCTGTCCTTATTATTGCTGCCTGTCAGCGCCATTCAATTAGTCGTATCACTAGCTATGGGCATATTAGCTTGGATGTCAGCCACAAATTCTAAATTGGTTAATGTTATTGGATACATTCAAATATTTTGCTTTTCCAAAGAGAAGGATATATTTTAGTCTGTCATGTTGCCCAAATGTTTATCTGTCTAGTAGTTGTAGGATATTTCCTCAGACAGCTCAGCCAGCATCCACAAACAGGAGGACAAAGCAACAAAACATGATTTTCTTCTGAATCAATCTCTTTTACATTTTATGGCTTTTAGCATTTTTGAACCACAGTCTCAGAATAAGATACTAGTGTAGAACCCTGTCTATCATATGTTTAAGGGCCTTTGAGGCTGGTTCCTTGTGTGTAGGTGTTGAATTTTAGACTTGACTTTCTCTCCTGTCAGCCAATCAGTGGCGGTGGCGCAATGGTGATGAAACATCTTCTCCCCTGAAGGTGCTGTATATAATCCTTGCTGGATTATCTGCAAACAGCATGATCATGTAATAAGGATGCTTGGTAAAAAGTGATTTCCAATTATCAACATTTGATGCAATAAATAACGTGGTTTTTGTGAAATTAATATCGAGAGAATTTTAGAAGATACTTAGAAGATCAGGTTCCTTTGCAGATCTGTTACTAATGTGAAATCCAAACTAGATGTTTGCAAGGGTGGGTACGACAAACCAGATGTGGTCAGAGAGACTTACAAGAGTGTTCTTAGTGGTACTGGTGTGAAAACCATTCTACACACTTTGAAACGAAAGTAACCCCCTAAAAATGAACATGGCAAGGGGTGGTTGATTTCTTTCCAGACCTTTTAACATCATACATGATTAAACCACACGCCTTTGTATCAGGGAGCAAAAGGCAGGAATGGGTAACTCAGGAGGTAATACTTGGCACAATAAAAGAACAAGAAAAATACCCAGCTTCTCATAAGAATTTTTTTTTCTCATAGACCTGCAGAAGAAAGGAGATGGTTGTAAGCAGAGACAAGGATAAGGACAGGAAAGAAGCAAAAGTGCCATGTAACAAGTTCTGATCAGATTAAGCACTTTATCTATATATGACATGGGGTGTCCAGGTAGCTTAGGGACAGGTTGTCGGAATGATGCCAGCATATTGCTCATAACAACAATCAAACAGCAAATTCATAGTTTGAACCTGCTGTTATAGAGGATGTTGTACTCAGTGTGAATATGGCCCGAGACTGACAACAATACTGAGTCAAGAAGACTTCAAAGGACTGGGGTGCAGCAGCTGAAGTCTTTCCCTAACTTGATCATAACAGAGACCAAGCCAGAGGTCACACAAAACTGAAACAGACAGTTGACCAACTTCAGAATGGAACAGAAAATCAGAGTGGAAATAATAATCACAGTATAGGATGAACAAAGATCAAGAGCAGTATCCAAACAATAGAAAATAATAAGCGACAGAGCAATAGAGATGGCAAGGAGTTGGGGAGAAAATCAAGACAGGAAATCAAGAATTGGGCTACAGAAATTAGGAAACGGGGTTTAGAAATCAAGAACAGGCACTTGGGGAAGTAATGCCCTGTCGGTGGAACGAAACATGAGCTCGGATTCAGTAAAGGGAACTTAAGGATGTACCCAATAAGCAGTAGGACAAGTCATGCTTGACTGATACATGGAATTATCACAGGAGCTATGATCAAGGTTACAGACAAGGCTAACCAACTCAAGGAAGACAACCCAACAGGAAAAAGACATATATGCAAAAAAACAAGGTAAAAAGATAATGCTGAAAGAGGGTGAGACTGTGAGGCAAGGAATACACAAATTAAAACAGAATGGTGCACTAAGCATCCACCGGACGTGAGGCAGGAACACTGCAAAACCAGTGGTAGGAATCAAGATTCTTCTCAATGTCTCAAAGACATGATCACTAATGCAGGCAACTGGAGTAGAAAGCAGGAGCGCCCGCTAAAGGCAGTTGACAGCACCAATTTTAAAGAAAGAAGGAAACAAATCTTACAGGACAAGTTATTTCCCTTCAATATTTCTCTTTATGGTGAATACTCTATCTAACTGCATATTCCTTGCCTTGTGAATATCCACAGGTGCAAGACTGAATCTGTAAAACTCAAAAGCAGTGCTCCCGAGTGCTGTGTGACTGGCGTCGACACCTTTCCTCTACAGAAGTGACAAATGAAGCCGCATATAAGCGCCACCTCTGCGCTGATGTCCGTTTCTTTCATGACTCGTTTGCACCTTCTGACGAGGAACCCATCAGCAAATTGGAAGGACCAGTGTGCAGATTCCTAAACTGGGACCTTTTTAGTAGACCATTCCCCAGAATGGGGCGGTGGGAGGGTGATGAGGAGTCTGTGGTTAGATAGAGTATCCACCAGGAAGAACGTTACTAAAGGTAAGTAACGTGTTCTTCTGATTGATAATTCTAACCACAGATTCCTCACCTTGTGAATGATACCAAAGCAGTACACCCCAAGGTGGTGGGTCTTTAAAATGGCTCAGACTAAAAAGGCCTGCAGGACGAACGAGCAAAATGTCCATTGCAACAGACCTGACTGTCGAGGTAATTGTGCTTCTAGAACATGTGCCCTGATGCCCACATAGCTGCCTGACAGATTTTCAGGACAGACACTCCGCGTGCAAAGCAGCTGTAGCAGCCTTGGCCCTGGCGGAATGGGCCCTCAGGCCTTCTGGAGGCTGCTTCTTAGCTAATGTGTAGCAGATCTTAATGCAGAGGGCTCTCTATTGAGAGATGATCTGTTTCTGCACAGCCTTGTGCTTCTTTGCCCCAGAGAATCCCATAAAGAGCTGATTATCCACCCGATGTTCCTTAGTACAATTGATGTAAGAGCTGAGCGCTCTCTCGGGATCCAAATGATGGAGTCTCCATTCCTGTTTTGAGGGACGAGCTTGGAAGAGTGTGACATGAAAAGGCATTACCACAGGCTCAAGTTCCTAACACCAGTTTGTATGGAAAAAGTTGTATAGGGAGGCTGGACTGAGAGGGCCTGAAGCCCACTCCCCAACGTGTGGATGTTATCACAACCAGAAACACTGTTTTTAAAGTGAGAAAGTGCAATGAACAAGTGTGCATTGGTTCAAGAGGGGTACACATGCGAAAAGTGAGAACCATATTTTAGTCCCAGTGGCATCACTAAGGACTTTGTTGAAAAATATCCTGCAAATTTTTAACTAAGCGCATCACAACAACTGATTTGAACAAGTGTGCTGGTTCGGCAAACGTAAAAAGGCTGAAAGGGCCAAAAAATAACCTTTAACAGTGCTCACAGCAGTCTGGCACCTGGTGATATTCACAAGGCCAGGTATTTGTGGTTAGAAGTATCCATCAGAATTCCTCCTTCCAGTTCACACCAACACAGAACAGAAGTGAGCTAGCTGCAGCACAGTGCAAGTGAGAGTTGCTAATCTCCCTCCTCCAGCTATCTGCCTGATAGAGTACATGGAGGGGCTTATTTACAAGCCCCTTGCGCCACTTTTGCATCATTTTTAACAATGGGAAAAGTGACGCAGAAGTGGCGTAAGGGGCTTGTAAATCTTCCCCGGAGAATCCAGGAAGTGACAAGTGGACAGTAGTAAACTCTGATGTGGAACATGGAATGGGTCTTGTTTCAGAACAGGATGGGAAATAATGAAAAGGCACAGGGGCATGCTTGAGGTGATAACACAGAAACATCTAGTTGCTGGTAGAAGATAGAGGATGATGTTAAAGAAGGATTTTTTTCAGATATGTTGCTTATTTATCATTTGTTCACTAGATGACATGCCTGCTTCATCCTGGGTAGGTGGGGTTTAGGTGATTGATAAGTAAGTAAGAAGGCAAAACAGGTACCCACACAACCGGATACAGTATTTGAAGCCATTGTTCAATAAGAGCAGGCATGACAAGATGAGGGCAAGATGGAAGCAGATGGTCAGTCTGAAGAGTCATTCATTAGTTTATAAGTAAGGACTACAGTGTTATTGTAGGGGTTTAGATGCTCCAAAAGCTCCTTCTCCTACCTTGGCCTTCTCAGGAACAGTGTCCTACAACCAACGTTATATGCATTGCGAGCACAAAGCGCCCATTTTAAGTCACACACATAGTCCAATTCTTTTTCTTCAAAACACACTTCAACCTCTAACAATAAATTTAGATTTTCACTCCTCTCTTTTCTACTTTCCTTCATTCCATTTTTCATGCCAAAAGGTATTGGAGCTCTGTACAGGATCTATTACAACCATTCAGTCAACGAGTGATGGGAGAGGTAGCAGGTTTGTGGATTGTTATCTAATTGCGATGTAGTGTTCTTTAGAGAGATGCTCCTTCAACTCCGCCCTAAATTGGTACTGCGTACAGGAGGTCTGATGGATAGGAGGATGTTGTTCCAGATCCTGGGTGCATAAATGGAAATGGCCTGCTGCCTTGTGTTTTGTCCTTTGTACACTTCTTAGACTCCAACCTGATGTGTCCTGGCTACAAGTGTGACAAGATCCAACAGAGATGGTGAGCTTGCCTGCAAGATAATGAAGGCTGCTGGTTATAATTGCTTCGAAAATGATGCATCCGGTTTTGAAGATGGGGCAGGCCGGCCAGAGGAGGCAATAGCACTCCATCATGATAGTGGTGATAATATCTCTTCAGGCCCTGGATGTGATGTGTTGCGGAGTGAAGGGTGCCCTTACAAGAGTTAGTGGTTGTCAGTGTGGAGTCTGAAACGCCATTGGAGAGAACAAGAGTTTGAACAGCAGTTCGGAAGTCACTTTCTGGAAGAAACGGTTTCTTTAGAAGAAATAGCTGGTACCAGACTGACATTTGTTTTTGCAATGTATTCCTTGAGGTTGAGACTGATATCGAGAGTGTATCCAAGAGACTTGGCATTCAGTGAAAGTTGGTGTTCGATGCAGTCAAGGTTCATATCAATGAGGGAGGTTGGTGGTATTTCTTGCTTGTTGTTTTTGGCAAATAAGAGGGATTCTCTCTTGGTTGTGTTGATCTTCCGGTAGGTGCTGGACATCCATGGTTTGGAGAATACACTAGTAATGTTTACGGTGCTGGGTGTCTGAAGCAGAGGAGACTTTGAAGTTGTGTATCATCAGCATATTGCTGAATCTTGATGCTATTATCGGTGAGTAGAGCCCCAAGAGACTCTATGTAGAGATTATGGATGACAAAAGCCTGGGGGCCTTCTCCGGCAATAAGGATCTTTTGGGAGCTGAAGGTGTCCATATGAACAAACTGTTATCAGTCATGTATTTAGTGGCATGCTAATTCACACGGTATCATTCTATACTTCTTTTTATTGTTCCCACCAATGTTAATGTCACCTCACACACATTTACTTTTTCCATTTTCATTTTTTATGTCTAAAATGCTCGCATTTTCTTTGTTTTTTCAGGTTATTGTTTCCACTGCAATTTCCGGAAGTCTAGGCCTGCCTAAAAAATATGATATTAATATTGTTGGTGACATTCCCCTTGGGTAAGTAGTCAATCAGTAAGGGTTTAGCAAGTTACTGATCAAACCCACATATAACACCTGTAGCTGATTTCAAGGGCTAAGACATGTAAATATAAGTTGTATATGGCTTCTTTAAGTGTTGAAGTCACGCAGACCATTAAGAGACAGTGTCATCCGGCTCAAAACATTTTGAAACCCAACAAAATGGTTTTCAAACCTTCTCATACTATGATTTTATTTGTTGCAGCTGGTGCAGTGACATTTGAAACTGTAGCCCTGGAAACACGTTTTGGTCATAGATCCATACTGCAACTGAGGGCGCCGTAGCGCATCAATAGCTTGTGAATTCTTGTGCATTGGAAAGACAGATCACATCTCCTCATTGCACCCAATGCATTTCATGAGGAAGGTGCAAGCAGTCTCAGAAAGGATATCAGTAGAATGCTTGAGATACGGCTGGGGCTACGGATAGCTATTACTCCCCAGCTAATTATGTTAGGGGTGGGCGAGGAAGTGGCTCCAAGCCACGTCCAGGCCTTTATGTTCATAGCCATGACAGTTTTAAGGCTCTGTCTGGCCACTGGATGGCTAGATTCGGTTCCGCCTACTAGTCAACAGTGGATGGCTAGACTATTGGCCATCTATCGGTTGGAATCAGCGGTTTATGCTCGGAAGTGTAGGGTGGCATAGAATAAAGGGTTGGAAATATGGGCACCTCTGAGGGCATGGATTAGTGACTTGGACGGAGAGGCCATGCTCGGAGAACAGGACACTGGGGGTTGAAGGGGGACTGCTGGGGGTGGGGCAGCCTGGGCTTATACCAATATTTGTATAGATGGATCCCACTGTGGATTTACTGTTCTGTTTTACTCTATTACTATTCTTCATGCCTATCGGTGCTATATGAATTAAGCTACAGTGATTGGCTTTATTTGATATATGTAATCTCCCTACGGATGAAATTGCTTGTTTTTGGCTTGGAATGGGGGTGGGGAGGTGGGTAGATGGTTGGGGCTGTATGATAAAAAAGAATTGCAATAAAGAAGTTTAAAAACAAAAAGGAAGGTGCGAGCAACTGCCCAGCTGTAGGTCATATGAGCAACTTTTATTTGTTTGATTGCAAAGTTGGAAGAGATATTTCATTGTTCACAAGGCCTTTCAATAGAAAGTTATATAAAAGATCCCTTCAATGATCCTATTTCATCATTCATAGCAAAAGATGCATTTCAAATTACATTTTTAGATGGACCCTCATTGACCCAATCTGAGGAAGAAGAAGCAGGTATTGAGACTGATGTGTTGCTATTGGTAGTAAAAACAGGTCTGGCTTCAGTGCATAATTTATGCTGGTGGTGTAGTTGGTGAGCACTTGTGCTCGTTTTTGCCAACCAGCACTTATTTTTCACCATCAGACTTTGACCAAGAGATAGAAAGGCAGAAAAGGGAGAAATAATGAGAACAATGGTAAAACAGTGACAAATGGAGAAAACAAGGCTGAAAAATGTGCTAGTGAGCTCCAAACAGGAAATGCAGGGCAGTAGAAGAAAGAGGCAGGAGGTTGAGCCAAGACCAAAGCTTAGGCACCTGCCCTTTTTATTTATTTATTTCAAATTCTACATGTTATAAGCAGGGCCAGACTGGGAACACAAATCAGCTGTGGCAGTTTTAATGGATCGCCCCACAGGGGACAGATGAGGTGATAGGGGGTGGCTGAGGGTGCAAGTGTGAAGCATTGCTGCTAAACTAAAGAGGCCCCCAGCACTGCTGGTCTTATTACTTGGGGCCGATATTGCAGCACTGCTGCAAAACAGGCCCCCATCACTCCAAAACTGGCCCCCATCCTTCCAGCCTCCCAGGGCAACGCCTGATGCCCGCTACAGCCAGTCTGGCCCTGGTTTTAAGCTCACCATGCACCTAATCTAGTATGTTGAAGATGGGCAATGTTGGTTGCCATGTTAATATCCTACAAAGATGCAAACTACTGGTGTCTTTTGAGGCTATGAAAAACCATGCTTCTGCTGCCGACGATACCGCTTGTAACTTTCTGATTCTTTGTTGCAGCTTCCCAACGCCTGTGATTCCAGAGGTTAGCAAGTGGGGACACATGGTTGGCACAGCATTCTCTCTCGCTGTTGTTGGCTACGTGATCAACTTAGCCATGGGCCGAACCCTAGGAGCTAAACATGGCTATGACGTGGATCCAAATCAGGTAAAAAAAGCATATCAATGGCCGCTCTTTTAAACCATTCATACCACCAGTACTTGGACGTACATTGCTGCTGATTTATGATTGAAATTCTGTAACTCACACACAGTGAGACACCACTGCATCAATGAGAGTCTGGTTCACCAAATTATTGGTGGAGCCCAGCTGTAGGTCATATGAGCAGCTCCATTTAGGCCAGAGGTGGGAAGCAGACATTTTAAGGGATGGGCGAAGTGGGCAATTGCCCAGGGCCGCCACCTTCCTAGGGTCCCCCTGGGAAAGTAAACTTTATCTCTAGCTCACTTTCGTGGATTTTTGCGTCTTAACTTTTAACTTAAAATTCAATATTGTTATCCAACACAGGGCTAGAATTTTGGAAAACATACTACATTTAAAAGCTGTTCCAAACAGGAGCCCCCAAAATATTTCTTGCTGGGGCCACAAAAATCCTCAAGATGACACTGGGGGGAAGCCACTTAAGCCAAACTCCATAACAAGTCATTCATTTTACATTGTGCCAACCATCCAGTGCTGGACATACAAACTGCCTGCCATCTTTTAAACCTAGAAAGCAAGGAACAAGTCCTTAAAAGGTGAAAGCCCAATTAGCATAAGCAACTTAGTCACCCCATAATAGAAAAGGGCTATACCGCTGAGAAGTGTGAAATGAACATTTATAAGTGAGTGTACCTATTAATAGCCCCAAAGCATCTTTTCCATATGCTAATGGAACTAAAGCCTACAAATTATTCTAAGTGGTAATATTTCCAAACAAAGTAGGGCTTGGTTAGTACATTTTTGAAGGGACCTTCAATAATGCTCTTATAGTGAAAGATGGTTTGCAGTTGGAGCCATGTGTGCCTTCTGTTCTCCCAACAGCCTTAAAACATGTTAATCACAATAATAAACACCTTTGAAGAGTCTTTGATAAGCCCTATAAGCCCATACAAAATAAACCCATACAACCTCGCTCCTCTGTCTACATGTATGGATGAAGCTCCTATCCATAAAGGGTGCTTGAGCTCGGTGAACCGTGGGCTAACATAGCAGCAGTAACATTGACACGCTGGTTCCTAAAAAGCAACGTAAGCAGAGAAGTCAGAATTTGTAGGTGCTCCTGCGTTCCATTACCTTCAATCCTTTGCTCAACCATCAAACAACACTGGAGCAGGAGTACAGATGAGTGCATCCTTTCAATTTATATAATCACAGAGTGCAGTATAACAAGGTTCTGGTGGCATTTGAATTGCTGAATCAGATGTCAGCTGGGATGGATGGAATTGTGCAGGGAGTATAGAGAAAAAAAGAAAATAGCAGCAGGAGGTGTTAGCATCCATTAAGCACCTTGGGATTGTGTATCTAACATGATGCGATCTGAGGCATCCCTGAGTTATATCTGACACCAAAACACCTTGTTATCTGCAAAATGTGGATTAAGAGTTTCATTGGATGATCTCCTTCTGATCATGGCCAATATCATTCTTACTGACCAAAAAGACATGAAAGACGTATCGACAAAACTCATCAACGTGTGTGCCATTGGCTCTGAGTTCAGGACACGATTCTGATTCAATGTTTGGAGAGTGACAGAATGAGCATGATATTCTGATCATTTGGCTTGCTGCTTACCTTGCCTCAGATATTTAATTCTGTCCTACTATTATAGGAATGTTGTCTCCAAGACATGTTAGCTATCTCTGGCCATACCTCACACGATGAGGCACTACTAGATTCAGTTAAGTCTTTTCTTATTAAATGTGTAAAACATAAGTTATAAACTTTTAGCAAAATACAAATATTAGGAGGAATGTGAATTTCAAAAGACACTCTTTGACCAGCGTCAAATTAAGCAGACTACGACTGCTTTATGTAAACTACTAGGAATATGTATACAAATTTTCAAGTCCAAAAAAAGGAATTGAATTTAGTGACTGGCTCTACTCAACGGACATAGAAACAAATGATAATCCCTCTTTCATCTCACATCATTCAAGAGCAAATGTGCTCCAACCTGATGTCGCAGGTACCACCCTTCTTCCTTAATGCATTGTCATCCTAGGACACCGCCATTCCATGATCAGCTTGCTTAAGGGTACTGCAGAACCATCTAAAACCTGAGAGATCACAAACAAATTGGGAGTCCCCTTTGAGCCGTTCACATTGCACGTAGCCTGTCTGGCACTCCACTGTCCAAAGTTGAGCAAAGACCCAGGAATAGATAAAATCTCAATTCACATTTACAAAACTAGCTTTTACTAATAAACAATGTAATGAAAAGCAGCCAAGTCCTGCGACCACCCCTCCACATAAGAAGGTTTCGCTCACTTGAAAATTACAGGTGAATTTGAAGTTAAAGCAGGGGTACAGCAAAGGTGTGTCTTGGTCCTGACACAGATTCTCCGATGCCTCACATTTAGACGGCAAAAAATCATCACCCTTTTGTTTGCTGACAATACAGCTTTATTTTTAGAAACCTTCTTGAGGGATTCTGAGATTTGTGTAAAGGCTATTATTGATTAGTTTATACTAGTAAAACCAACTATGTTACGTTTTGTCCACATAAAACCATCATGGGAGTCATCTACCTCGCAGGGGTAGCTGTTTGAAATAGCAACTAATTTTAATTATTTATTAGTTGGCCTCAGTGACCATGCCATGCGAGACACACAATGTTTTTATTTTTAAAATAATAACTTTATTCAGTCTAAATAAGACCATAAAAGTACATAAAACATGAATACATACATCAATCAATTAAAAAAAATACACCTTACATCCCCGTCTATAAAATAGAAGGAAATTGTCTTAACAAATCATTTTACATCACTAAAAAATCTAAAAAGGAATATAAAAAAGATAAATTAGTTGTTAAAATCTGTATTACCTAAGACAGTTCCACCATTGGCAGCCTCGCAGTAAAGCTATACAAACAATATGTTTAAACCACCGTATTTAAGCCAGACTGTTAGTGCCTCAGATAAGCATATTACACATAATTTTGAACAAATAAATAATCATATAAAACGTTTGAGTAACATGCTTATAATCAGGACAGGGAAGCATGATAAAATGCATTGTATGTGAGATCAACTTCTCCCAAGGGTGCATAAAACGCTCAAATAGAATCATAACCACTCGTCAAAAAACTTTCCAGCCTCAAGGATGAGGCGAGAAAGCAAGCAACAGCATAAATTGAATGTACATCTGGAAGTAACTGTAAATACATTAAAGCAGACTTAACCTGAACAAAGTGCAAAGGTTTCAACTGGGGCAATGGAAACATTTTTCGAGGGATCTCATAAAATCCACAGAAAAAAATCGAAATGCAGGAGATCCTGAAGAGAACAATTATCACAGGTACAGGGACTTAGCTTTGTACCCCACACACCGGGTTTAGGAAATGCCAACATCATGTGGAACTGGTTAAACCTAAATCTAGTAAGAAGGAATCGATGATGGACATTAAAAGTACTGAGCAGGTAAGGTTCAGTGGAGGGACTTGGTACAATCAGTGTCAAAAATTGTCCAGAGTCCAGGCAAAATCAGCTTTTGAGATAGAAGAAGGCAGCTCAAACAGGGCGGGCCTACCTAATTTGTCAAAAATATCTTGTATATACGTCAGCCATTTATCTGACCTCCACCCATCAAGATCCAGGCAGTCCTTGATTATCTCTCTGCCTAGGTGGTTTTCTAGTTGCACCCAGATATTGATCCACGTAATCAAAGGGGGGAGGACAATGAGGTCTGACAAATAGGGCAGCCCTAACTCCACGTGTCCCATAAAAGCAGAGGTAGAAGCGGGAACCGCTAGTAAATGCCTAGAAAACCCATGTTCATCCACTTGAAGAACCCTTGAATTCATATAGCCCCATTCAACACTACCATAGGTGGTTACTGGAACAGATTTGGCCTGATATATCTTAATCAAGGCACTCAGTGGTTTGCTGCCACGTCTGGTAGAAGAAGAGAAGAGTGCTCCAATAGTTCTTGACAGAGATAATCTCTTGGATTTTATCAAGGGAGCCCACATAGACTGATATTCAAATACCACCTCTAGATAGCTATAAGTCTGAACCTGAGGCAGCCTATTGCCCAGAATATGAAAAGATCTCAGGTTGGTCCTTTTGGGTCCCAGCACCATTACCTGTGATTTGCTATAGTTAGTTGAGAGATCTAAATTATTCATATATAACACGAAACCGTCAAGCAATAGCTGGAGTCCCAGGGCAGTTCTTGCCAGCAAAACGGTATCATCTGCATATAGCAATGCAGGGATCGGACGAGAACCTATTCAAGGGCAATCTACCTGCTTATGGAGTAACCTGACCCCCAAGTCGATCACACACAAAGTGAACAGAAAAGGGGCCATTATGCACCCCTGTCTAACCCCACTCCTCAAGCGAAAATAGATTGTACAAGACCCATCCATATTGTATCGGATCACCGCTGTCATGTCCTTGTGTAACTCACTAAGAAAATGAACAATGGCTGTGTCGAAGCCCATATCCAACAAAATCTGCCAAAGTTTAGATCTATTCACCTTATCAAAGGCGGAAGATAGGTCCATGTATGCAATAAACAATTATGTAGTTTTGCCACAGAGTACTTGTTGATCACCATGTAGAAATGTAAACATTGATCACAAGTACCCAGGCCCGGTCGGAAACCATTCTCCAAATCCGATAGAACAGGCCTATCCTTGGTCTACGACATGGCTTTTCTAAAATCATCCGGCCCATTACTTTGATGACAGAGTCTATCAAAGAAATGGTCCTATAACAGCAGGGAAGGTCTCTAGAACCCTTTTTATATACAGGGACAATAATAGACTGGGAACATGAACGCGGTAAACCAGTACATACAACCATATTAAATAGTCGAGTTAAAACTGGGGCCCACAAACTAGACAACATCTCAAACAGATCGGTGGGGATCACATCGAGGCCGTGGGCCTTATGGACTGTCATGCATTCTATTGCTAACACCACCTCCTCCACATCAAATGTTAGGTTACCCTGTTGTGCTACTAAAACTGGGGGCACAGGGCACATATGAGGAAGCGCAATACTCAGAACCATAAATGCCTTCAAAGTGCTCAATCCATTTCTCAGGGGAGATATGGGACGAAATGGCATGAGCTCCATTCCTGGTGAATAGAGGCGATTAACTATCTCCCAAAATTGACTACTGTCAGCCTTAGTTGAGGCCTCCATCAAATCAGACCAAGCGTCCTCTCTGAGCTCCCTTTTCCTCCTCTCTTTCGCTTTTTTGTATAAAACACGTCTAGAAGATATTAGACTCTGGTCTTTAGGCTGGACTTTGAGCGTGGACAATACTAATATATGAGCACCTGAAAAATCTTTGTTGAACCACCTAGGTTTGTTGCTAAGCACATTTTTGGGAAGAAGAAACAATCTAGCTTTAGCATAAACCACGATCTCATGATAAGCTCTCAAGAAACCATCATCAAACGAGTCACCCAAGCACAGATCAAATTCCTTGCCCTTAGCAACCACAAGACTATTCAGGAAGTCCTCAGGGAGATTTTTGGACCACTTTATTCTCCTACCCTCGTCGATCACTTTGCCGTCAAGCTACACTATGGTGCTTTGTAAAGAGGCTTGAACAAACGGATTATTAATGCAGATGAAAATGTAATAGTGGTCACTAAAACCGGAAACACATATCAAAGGGGCCTAACAGATTCCACAGAGATGCAGATACAAAAATTTGTGGAATTTACACCACGCCCAACAAAAGTAGGGGAGAAACTACAATCTGGGTTTCAAAATGCATTGGACATGACACATTCCAAATTGTACTCCGCCAGAGTATTGTTCAAACATGCTCCCGCCTGACTATGCTCAAGGTGTAAAAAATCTTCAGTGTACATTTGGTCACTAAGAGTAAAGCAATGTACACATGGATGTATGTTAAAATCTCCCACTAAAATAAAACCAGCTCTTGCAACACCCAGGAAATCAATGTCCGATAATTGAGCCCAAAGGGCAAAAAGAGTGTCGCAGTAATTGGGACCATTGGTTGCATTATAAAAATTCAACACATTTAAACCACCAACCACTGTTGAGGAAAACAAAATGGCTTGCACATTACAGTAAGTTGTGGCCAAATTCTCAGACCTGCAATCAAGGGAGAGAGAGACCAGGGTTAACAAACCGCCTTTAGGAAAGCCCTTTAAAGGGGGCACGGCGGGATTAAAGAAAGACTTATCACCATCTAAAAAGAAAGATTCCTCTGTCTCCCATGTCTCCTGGAGACAAATGATGGCAAATGGTTTGAGATATACCAACCAATCCAGGTGAAATATTTTGCTGTTTACTCCTGCCACATTTCAAGAGGTCAATCTGGGGACACTAGCAGTAGTACTATGATTCAATAATGTTAGGTACCATGCAATGCCAGCAGGACTAAATCCTCGTTCACACCAGAGGCAGCCTACCCAGAGGAATTTACATTTGAAATAATATTGATAGTATTCCACCCTGTTGTGCTCATAAGACTATGATCCTCATGTGTGATTGTACCGGGAAAACCATCATTAATTAGCCCCCCATCAAAAGGGGGCAGTTTGTTTCGCCCAAGGTAAATATGTCACACCGATCCACATCCCCAAATGTCCTAACTGGCATATCGCTCAAACTTCCCCTCATATTAAAACAACCCCCATTAGCATCATACATCAAAGAATATGTAGGTCCAAATTCAGAAACACCATGAATCCCAGACAACAAAGCCCCAGAATATGAGGGCTCGGTTAACGTTCTGCAGGACCTGGTCACTGAAACGGGCCTTATTTTGGGAGGAAGAGAGTGAATCCAGTGCATCAGCACTCAGAGCCTCTAACCAATTTGATGTTTTTAAAACATATTTGTTAACCTCAAGCTGTCTCATATTCCTATTATAATAACGTTTGATACTCCCACTGGGCCTAGATGGAGCTGGGGCAAAGGTCGACTGATAACAATAGCCCAAGGGCAGGGCCTGGATGGCAGATGAACAAGCCATCAAACTGTCAAGATTCAGAACTGTGGGGACAACACCCAATCAAAATTGATGACAACACAATCCCCATCATGTGTTTTGGGAGAGGGCCCCACCCAGTCAACCCTTCTAACCATAATTAACACAGCGCCTGGATACCTCCTGGGCTGATAAGCCGCGCTTTACAAATATTGATTGATTGATTGAATTAACCTATTTGCCAGTTTGCGGACTTCACTTCACAGGAGGGACAGCAAATGCTCCTTACAGTGTGATAATCTTCCCTAGCTCCCTGTTTTAAAGCAGGAACACAGGTAAGTACCACAACATAAGGGCCCAAGGCAGGTGGGAGGTTTAAAGGAACATACGGAGGAAGTGGGCCATCTTTGCTTTTTAGAGCACCCACCCACCCCTCCCGACCGGGACCAAACAACATTGGCGAGGGATGTACTGGCTTCCTCGGTCTCTCTTGATTGGGACAACCATGACATTTCTGCACTGATGGGGTGGCAGTGGGGGCGTGCACAGTCAAATCATTGTGTTTTTTTCCTTTGCACGACTATCAC
Organism: Calotriton arnoldi; assembly: GCA_963921515.1. NCBI lineage: Eukaryota > Metazoa > Chordata > Amphibia > Caudata > Salamandridae > Calotriton > Calotriton arnoldi. The sequence continues at coordinate 412,721 of CAWUFW010009183.1, forward strand.
TAGGGTTGGCATCACTTGGAGCTCCAGACAAGATTACATGGGTTGTTGGTTTTGTGCTTACGTTGAGCCCATCCTTGGGCATGACAGTTAAACATCCCACCCCACCCTTACTTTTACCCAAAACATGCTCAATCTCAGTAAGATGATCATACAGTGCACGGAGTTTGAGATCAAGTAGCTCACTAATTGGCCCACTAATGTTGCTCCAAATAGAGCTACCAGGGCTCAAGGGGCTAACAGCCCCAGGCTGCTGGTTAGCATGTGTGGCATATGATTTATTAGTTCCCGCCTTTAATTTAGGAGCCCCCTTTCTACGCTTGGCCGCGGGACCAGATTCAGGTGAGAGTATGCGTTGTATGACACTATTTTGTACACTCTTTCCACTTGGACTATCATCCTTACTCACAACGGCCTCATTCCCCACAATAGGAACACAAGCCCTAGTCTGAACAGGGCAAACATCTGCAAGACTGCCACTGTGATGACACACTGAGGTAGGGGACAGAGATGAAAGTGGGAGAGCGGGTGGTGGTACTAGGGGAGTCACATCTTCAGCTGTGAGAGAAACTCCTCTTTCCTCCAATCGAATCTCCTTGGCGATGACATCAACCGCCCATACCAGGAAACTATCAATGGTAGTGTGAGTATGAACTTGAAGGGGCCCCGAGACACTGGTGAAGCTTTCCTCTTACCCATTGTCTTGATAAAGTCTAGGTACAACTCCTACTGGGAAGAATATTCGTAATAGCCACAAACACAGTACCTTTATGCAGCATGATTACACCAGGGTTGAACAGCGTCATTGAGGGCAACAGGAACCAAAAGGGGTGGCCCAGCCTAGACTCTTCCAGACGATGACGGGCGAAGACAGGCCCGATCTTGGCCCGGGTACTTCCTGCGTGCGTCCGGCGCTGCTGGAGGCCGGAGCGTGCTAAGAGTTCGAAGATGTTCAGGCCCTGCCCCCTCCTCTGCACACGTTGCAGCTCCTCCGGGCGCTATGAATTATGGAGACTGTTGGCCTGCGGCGAGGGTTTGAGGAATAGAAAACGGGGTCTCAGCCCCCCATACTGCTACCACAATATCAACAGGAGTTCCGCGCTGCGGGAGGCCGGGGCACCCTAAGAGCGCAAAGGTGTGCAGGCCACGTCCCTTCCTCTACACATGTTGCAGCTCTTCCGGGCGCTATGAATTATGAAGACTGTAGGCCTGCGGCAGGGGTTTGAGGAATGCCAAATGAGGTCTCAACCCAGGGGCGTAACACAGGCCCCCGCAGCCCCCACGGTGCGGGGGGCCCCCAAGCTCCAGGTGGCCCCCTCAGCACAATACTCCGACCGGAGAGCTCCTGATTGAGCCTGTAGGCGGCCCCTCCACATACCTTACAGGGAGGCCCCCTCCAGTTTCGTTACGCCACTGTCTCAGCCCCCCGTATTGCTGCCACAATATTAACAGGAGTTGATATTTAAAAAAAGGATTGGTGGTAGCACACTGTCCCAACAGGGTGGCGAGGTTACATCATCCGCCCCCTTGGCAGATGACTTCCTCCCTATTTAGAGAATTCACCTGCCTGGTGGAGACCTCTGCACCTTCAAATGAACCGCCACCATGGCAGCTCCATTGAAAGAACTGTAAGTTTTCTGAGGGGTCATGATGTTCCATGCAGCTGCTCAGCAAGTTTCTTGGTTTTTCAAAAACAAAATCCCAAAGCACGTCTGGTAAATGCTGAATAACCCACTCTATCTCATTTATGGTGGCAGAACAGTCTTACAAACTCTCAGTAGAGTCTTACAGCCAAGGTGTATCCCTCAGCCCTTTATTGTTCAGAATTGTGGAACTATGTTGACAATGCCATATTTGGAAACTTGGTCTTGAGATGGCAGAGGATGTCACTCTGATTCATCCCTGGCTGTGTAGCCAAAGCCCACAAAGGGTGATTTTCCAAAGAAGGGAGACCTGAAAAACATACCTAAGTTTAAATGGCCGGCAGCGCATTATCACACTGATTTTCTCTACTTTAAACATTCAAGGAACTTCAAAATGAATTTAGGTCACACTGAACACTTATAAACCAAGAACTTGTTTCTGAACTTCTGATTAAGTACCTAGCAAATGCTTTAACAGTTAATTGGGCAAACGGAAATCATCATCAATAAGTGTATATTTTGCAATAGTATTGAGGAAGCAGAAGTGCATTTTGTTTTCTTTTGTGCTGCTTAAACTTCTTTTTGAAAACTCTGGGTTTTATTTTTCCTACAGGGGTTAAAAAATTAAACGACTGAAAGCTGTAATATTAGCTTGCAAACTTTTACCTACGCTCCCTTAACTGTTGGTATATTTGGGAAACAGCCTTTACAACGAGGTTTTTACCTCGTTGTGCCTTTACCACGCATTTTTTAGCACGCATATTTTTACCGCGAATATACATTTACAACGCATGCCAATACCACGCATTTAAGGTAAGTTGGGAGGGGTGGGGGATTTCCCTTGCAATGCTGAGTCTTGTGATTACTATTTTGTCAATGCATGTTAGACCACTAACCTCCAATCTTTTGTCTTGGGCTACAACCTCTCCTTGGGCCTGCTCAGTTACTGATCATCAACCTCCCTCTTCCCTGTAGGAGATGCTGGCCCTCGGCTGTGGCAACTTCTTTGGATCCTTCTTTTTGATCCATGTGATCTCTTGTGCCTTATCTGTCACGCTAGCCGTGGATGGTGCAGGAGGGAAATCTCAGGTAAGCAATGGCAGGGCATTTGTATTGCTTCCAACTTGGCTAAATCCGAGTCCTCAATATCAATTTCATCCCAACAGCTTTTCTAGGGTAGAGGTAGAGACATGCTCCATTGAAAATTTCAAGGCCACTAAAGTGGACTCAGCCTAACTCAAATGAAGCAGAAGAGGCCAGGGTGTAGGATTGAAAGAGGATTAATTGCTATTTCGAAGGACTCTACTTTGGGACTACATGAGACACAATCATGTGTGAGTTCTTTGTTGTGGGGATTTATGAAACTAAAATGAAGTGTAAAGGCCGGCGTTGGAGTAGATGAATCACCATTAACGTTTAAGATGCCAGTGGATGTGAGTGAGCGTGCCACAGCTAAAATGGATGAGATCTGTAGAGTGAGAATGATAAAGTCTCTACTGAAGTGGATATCATCTGTGGTGAAGGAGTGAGTATAATTCCACAGAAGTACAGGAAGCTTGAGAAGGTCAAAAGGAGCAAGACTAAGGACATCATGTGTCAATTGCTAGGAGATTGGGGAGCTTCCTTTCTTGTACAAGAGGGCCTTAGGGGTGGAACAAGTGTCATTCAATTTATTCCATTCAATGATCTTTGTGATGTACATCATAGAAGCATAACTAGTCATCATACTTATTGAATGGGTCTGATAGTGTAGAGAAAAACACTTTTCTTTACCCAGTCATGCATCACTAACACTCACCAAAATTCAGCACTCCAGAATGTTTCTTTATTTGATGACATCTGCTTGGGTTTTACGATCTATTGTGATATTATTCACTGGATGGCCCCTCTAAGGTATGTGTCTTTTTTGTCTGTGAGGAATGAATCTCTGCTCTGAATCTGCTTTATTAATAAAGCTGTGCTAGCTTTTTTGGGGACCTAGATCTTCATCAAAGGACCAACACACTTAGGCAGCTGTGGGCTGTATTCTAATAAAGCCATTGTTTGAGAGCTTCAAAATGGATATATGTTTGGATGAAAAAGTCCCCTGAATGGCATATGGTCGTATCCCTGCCCTGAGTGCCCAGCGGCATGTGAATCTAGTATCCTGACGTTTATTTTGATCTTGGTAGCATGGTAACCTAGCATGTGCACAGAAGCCTAGGCCTGTCCCTGAAAATGTGAAGTCCAGGACCTGCCCTGTGACCTGGTGGGCAGCACCAAACGTGCCCTCCTATTAAGCAGAGGACTACTGTCCCTGTCCTGGGTGTTGCACATCAAGTGGTGGTGGTCGTCGCATGCCATGTGTTTTATTTATAGTGGAAGAGACATTTTATCTGTGTTAGTGGGATTGTGGCCTACTGGCCCCCCTGGTGTAAAGTTCCACTACTATGTGAAAAGCAGAACTTTGTGCTGCCATCCTGTGTGTGTACAATGAGCCTTTGATACATGTGTGTGAGTAAGTCTGAATACTGAAGCCAGTGGGATCTATTTTGGATGCCTCGCAGAAGATGGAGAATGAGGACAGCTTTCCCCAGACATTCCTGTGGCTGGAGGCTGAAGAGCTAGACAGTGAAGTGAATGAGGATGAAGACAGGGCTACATTTAAAGATTCACTGAGGACCTTGTTAAGAAAGGGCTGTTGATTAGTTCTTCAGGAGCACTGCCATTTGTTAAATGGTAAGAGTGAAGGGTTCGACTGTTGTTTCTGTTATTCAAGGTGAGGAAGTTTCTAGGCCAGGCCTGTTCTTTTGTCTGTCCCTGATTACTGCCTCAAAAATGCTGATGACAACTAGGTGCAGAAACCTCCATGTTCATTGGGCCCATGTAATGGGTGCTGCTGCTTGGAGACATTCCCAGTGCTACCTTCTTTGAAAAGCATCAATGTATACAAAGGCTGTGTGTGGAGATCAGCCTTTAAAGAAGAATTAATCCAAACCGGTTCTGAAATTTGAGAAGGTGGATCCACATCCCCTCCCTGGGAAATGTGTATAAAATGGTATCTAAACCCTCCCACAGGGTTCTAGTCCCAAGTTCTTCTTGACCAAGGATGGCAATGCTCTGCCGAGTACTCAAAAGGCTTTTGTGTAACCATGGCTATTGTCTGCCTGATACCCAGCCTCCCAAAGATGAGAGGACATCACCTGAAGTCTAAACTTTCTGCTGAAGTAGCTGAGGGTCTGCCTAGTGCCAAGAAGCCTAGCTCCCTGTTGAGAGATAGAGGGAGTGTGCCTGGCACTGCAGGAAAACAGACTTCCCAGGAGGAAAAGCCCACCATGTTCCCAGCATGAGTAACAGTCAGAGAAAGCGCACTGCAATTGAAAGCAAAACCAGGTGCAACACTTAATGAGAATGGGTCTTCTGGTCTCTTTTCATAGTTCTTGCTAAGATCTGCTCCTGAGATATCACCAAATTGAGTGTCGCCCTGTCCGCTAAGAGCAGTTGTAGGATGTGAGCTGCAAGATGCAAACTGGGGCTGCTGCTGGCATCGTCAGATGGAAAACACGTCACAGCTGAGTGGAGCCTAGCCAGTTTTGGAGGCCACTGCTATGTGTCGCCTGAGAGGCCACAACTGCTGGAAAAAGCCATTTCTTGACACCGGACCTTCTGTACTGTAATTGTCCAACAATGCTGATGTGTCACCACTCAGTGGAGTCAGATGGCCGATGAGGCCACAACTACTAGAGAAGGTGACCGCTGGATCTGCTGTGTCGCAATCATCCATTAACATGACCTGCATATCAAACGACCTGCAGGATTACCATGCGGATACAGCGAGGAATCAACCACAACCAGAGCAAAGGCCTGAGATGTGTTCTAAAGAAATCAAAGGCGAGGTTGAGACTTTCTGCCTAACATAACCCTGGGCTAAGAACTATTGAGTGAGTTGAGCATCTAATTTCTGCCTAATTTCTGCTTCTGACACAGAATATGGGGGAACTGTAATTACTACGGTCACCCAGGTGGGGAGAGAGTATTGGAGCAGGAAGGTGTAGCACATGGAGAAGGCCACCAGTGATACAGACCTGTACTGGCTACAGTAATTGTAATGTGTAATATTTCGTTTTGTAGTCATTAAACTACTTGCATTTACAAAAAGACAAGCACTGGCCTGGACATTACACTATTGTGTCTGCTGGTTGTTTGTGGAATTCTGATCTCTTGGCCCCCACACTAGCTCTAGGAGAAGCGTTGGACTGTTCACCCTCGTTGCCCTGAGAGTCAAGAGTGGAAAGGGTTGTAATTGGATCAGTGTGCAGAGTCATAGTAAGATGGACCCCAGGATACCAGTAGCAACTTACCTCAACCGCCAAAGTTGAGGCCCAGTAGTCCCTGTCTGCTCTGTGGACCCCCGAAGGGATCTGACACTACACCTGGCTTCACCTGACAACCATTTTATGAATAATCCATAGTGCACACTTTGATTAGGAGTAATTTTCATATTTTACATGTGTCCTTCATTTTTATGATACAGAACATGACCATATCCCAGTTGAGATGGGCTGTAATGTCAGTAATGTTTGTCTAGTTGTGATCTAATGCTTGTCTGTACACAGTATCTCAATCTGTCTCTGAACCATCAGTGTCTGTGTGTTTCAGATCTCTAGTTTCTTGGTAATGATGGTCGTGATGATCACGATGCTGACGTTAGGAACCTACCTGAACCCTTTGCCCAAGGTAAGGAGCTAACATGATAGAACTGTTGGAAAGAAGGGGATGGGCTTTTATTTACATACTATACAGAATTGTCAGAAGTTTCATATTTACAGAATATAGCTCCTGGCTACACATCAAGCTACTTTTCATTGTGTGTGTTTTTAACAGTCGGTGTTGGGAGCCCTGATTGCTGTGAACTTGAAAAACTCCCTCAAGCAGCTGGCAGACCCATTCTATCTGTGGAAGAAAAGCCGCATGGACTGCGTGAGTATCTGCTTGTGTCATCCGGGGATGGCTCAGGTTGAAGAGAGTGGAGAACATCATTGAAAGGGTGAGGGGTGTTGGAGAGTAAGGGGCAGACATTCATCTAACTCGATGGAAGGGCATAGGACATCTGGAGCCAGCCCTGCATTAACATCCATCATTCCCAAGGGGGCATGATTCAGATGAGCCTAAAATGCAGTTATAAGCATTATCAGTTACAGGTCACCTGGACAAACTGGTACCTGCACTTACCTGCTCACACTGGCCCCTGCACTTACCTGCTCACACTGGCACCTGCACTTACCTGCTCCCACTGGCACCTGCACTTACCTGCTCCCACTGGCACCTGCACTTACACCTGCACTTACCTGCTCACACTGGCACCTGCACTTACCTGCTCCCACTGGCACCTGCACTTACCTGCTCCCACTGGCACCTGCACTTACACCTGCACTTACCTGCTCACACTGGCACCTGCACTTACCTGCTCCCACTGGCACCTGCACTTACCTGCTCCCACTGGCACCTGCACTTACACCTGCACTTACCTGCTCACACTGGCACCTGCACTTACCTGCTCACACTGGCACCTGCACTTACCTGCTCCCACTGGCACCTGCACTTACCTGCTCCCACTGGCACCTGCACTTACCTGCTCACACTGGTACCTGCACTTACCTGCTCCCACTGGCTCCTGCACTTACCTGCTCCCACTGGCACCTGCACTTACCTGCTCCCACTGGCACCTGCACTTACCTGCTCCCACTGGCTCCTGCACTTACCTGCTCACACTGGCCCCTGCACTTACCTGCTCACACTGGCACCTGCACTTACCTGCTCCCACTGGCACCTGCACTTACCTGCTCCCACTGGCACCTGCACTTACACCTGCACTTACCTGCTCACACTGGCATCTGCACTTACCTGCTCCCACTGGCACCTGCACTTACCTGCTCCCACTGGCACCTGCACTTACACCTGCACTTACCTGCTCACACTGGCACCTGCACTTACCTGCTCCCACTGGCACCTGCACTTACCTGCTCCCACTGGCACCTGCACTTACCTGCTCACACTGGCACCTGCACTTACCTGCTCACACTGGCACCTGCACTTACCTGCTCCCACTGGCACCTGCACTTACCTGCTCCCACTGGCACCTGCACTTACCTGCTCACACTGGTACCTGCACTTACCTGCTCCCACTGGCTCCTGCACTTACCTGCTCCCACTGGCACCTGCACTTACCTGCTCACACTGGCACCTGCACTTACCTGCTCCCACTGCCACCTCACTGAATGCTGCCCATGGGACTGGAAGAGAAGCACAAATGAAATTAAAAGTTGGATCCACTACCAAGATTGTTATAATAACCGATAGAAGGGAATCCGATACCCTTTCATTTAGTGAGGCTCTTGGGAAAAGTGTTGTCTTTCATTCTAAAGAAAGAATTGCACATGGCAAAATGATGTCCATTTGCAACAAAAACAAGGAAGCGTAATTGCGGGTCAGCAAGAAATAACATCCCTTTTACCAATGCTTTGAGAAGTAATGGGGCCAGTTCACAAACGCAATTAGGGTTTCGTAGAGGCAGGGAGACACCGCCAAGAACACTGGGACAGGGAGACAGACACGAGAGAAGGGCAATGTGGCAGGGAGAGGGCTAGATGGGCACTGTGGCAAGGGGCAGGCAGACACTGACACAGGCCAGAGGTGCACCAACATGGGAAAATGGGAGACCAGACATGTCAACAGGAAGACCCACTGTCTGGAAAGGGAGGCATAGGGACAGGAAGTCACAGGGAGAGAAACAGGAAGACACATATACTGGGACAGTGAGACACTACATCAGAGAACACAGGAACAGAGGACACTGGAACAAGAAAATACTAGAATATGGAGTCTGTGGGACAATGAGACACAGACATGCTAAGACACAGAGGCATGCAAACATAAGGACCAGGGAGCGCAAACGCGGTGACATGGAGATGGAAACAGGGAGACACAGGTACAGGGGGACATGGAGACAATCAAAGGAACTCGAAAACAGAGACAGTGGAACTGTGAAAGGGAGACAAAGAAACAGAGGCACTCGAGGCTGGGATACACAGAGACACCGGCTGTGATACATAGACCGGAACCAGGGAGATAGAGACACAGTGACAGAGTACACAGACACTGGGACAGGGTACACAGACACTGGGGCAGGGTACACAGACACTGGGACAGGGTACACAGACACTGGGACAGGGTACACAGACACTGGGGCAGGGTACACAGAGACTGGGACAAGGCTACACAGACAGTGGGACAGGGTACACAGACACTGGGGCAGGGTACACAGACACTGGGACAGGGTACACAGACACTGGGACAGGGTACACAGACACTGGGACAGGGTACACAGACACTGGGACAGGGTACACAGAGACTGGGACAGGGCTACCTACACAGACAAGGGGACACACTGTAAAAGGAGGGACTCCGAGTCAGGGAGAACATGACAGGGAAGCACCAGATCTGGGAGAAACAGGCAATAGGACAGAGATATAGAAACCGTGCAATAGGGAAAGACGCCCCATCAGCCAGGGCAACATAAAGTTTGGAACAAGAAAAGATGGATATTGGGGATGGTGATGCAAAGACAGGGGACATAGAAGCACAGACGTGGAAAATGGGAAGTAAAGAAGATATTGGGATAGGGAAGCACATACACTGTGACGTGGGCACAAAGAATATGGAACAGAGAGACACCGACAGGAATGAAGGCTTGCGTACACTCGAGAGGGTAACAACATCCCTCAAATTAGAATTTGATCTGAACAGATAGGTGCCCTCCAGACAGTATTACAAGGCTATGCAATGAAGTGTTCTATTCAAATACACAGAAACATAACATAACATGGACCTCAAGCACAAATGACTTTCTATTCACAAAGCCAGTGCAGCTAACTTTGCAAAGACAATTCACAATGCGCAAAAGTGCATTGCGATTCCTATAACCCATTATGAATCACAAGGCATGCTTGCAAACCCTTGCGAGTCACAAGAGAAAGAGGGCAGCCAAGGTGTGTTTCTCATCCCTTGCAGTTCACAATGGTAAGCACAAATACTTGGTAACCATTTTTGAGGTCAAACGGCGAATGGTTAGTGCTTGCCTAACTCCGTTACCAAACCAAAGTGGAAGCTGTCAAAATGTGATAATTTGGGAGGTGCAGAGAATAGTCTGAAGGACCACTGCATGCACTCCCAGATGTATAAATAACAGTGCACCACTTGTTGTGACATCGTGTGATGCCTGTCCCTTCAGGGGGACAGGAACTGTGAATGTGAATGATGCGATGGAGATCGGATATGCCATTCAGGCCTCCATCACAGCCTTTGCTACTTTTCGCAAGTAATAACAATTCAATTTATTACTCATTAATATTTATCGTATCATGCAACTATGTCTCAATGGGAGTTAATAGAATGGCACAATTTAAGAATAAATCAATTTTTCAAGAAACAACACGCAGTCCCAAATTTTTGGTAAATGCGATTATATTTTCAAAAGAGGCACTGAAATATGCTTCAAGGATTACAATGCAGCATCAGCCAGGCAGCTTTTAAAATTGTGTACTAAGTACAAGGTGAACACATTGTGCTCGTGAAAAAATATTTAAACGGCACAAGTGAAACATGTGAGAGTGAACATAAAACAGCGTTTTGGAATTACTTTGAAAGTAATTTTGCATGAATCATTTGAATACAATATTGTTTATATGAGATCATGTCATAATTAGAGATTCAAAATTTGCAGTGTTTCGACCTTCATGACTAGAGGTCATCATCAGGACAAAATTGACACAAAGAATGATTGCTGCCTAAAGGAAAAGAGGATAGAAGGTTTAATCCGGGTACAGAATGAAGTTATATCAATGCGTAATAGCGTATGGGCCATGTTGTAGGTACCTGAGAAGAGTCCATGGCACCTAAAGGGAGGAATAAGAGAAGAGAGGCTAGTGTTAGCCACAACTAGCGTTACTCAGTCAGAGAAGCCCTAGATAATTATTTAAGGAACCGCTAATACACTCACAGAGAGAAAATCCCACTGGTGTGTATACATGCGTTAGACCTGGGACAGCACTGCTGGTCACCAGGAAGGTAAGAATGAATCCACTATAGATGGTCTGGGTAGAAAGAATCACAGCACTCTATGTCAGTGAAGGGATAATTGAAGGAATCACATATGGTATGGTAGCCAAAACTGATTCGTCAGATGGAGAGGACTAGAATTCCTTGTTGTCAGTACACTGTGCACTGTGTGTGTCAATGCAATAGTGCACTGTCAAGCAAACCACTCACCGGCATTGTGAGTATGTCCCCGGGAGTTGAGGAACAATTGGGCCTGTTTATACTTGTAAGCCGCTGTGAGGCATGCAAATTAGCCTTGTAGAAATCGCCAGTTGTACTCACGAATCAACCTAAATGAAAAAATTAGTCATTAATGCTCATAGCGCCAGGCGCTGGCTGCTCACAAATTGGAAAGGTATCAAGGCTGACAAAGACCTGGATTTCAACAAGCAGTGTGCTTGTTTCTGCGCAGGGTCACAAACTAATCAGGTATGGCGTGCCGAGGGGAAAAAGCCAATTTAAAGCAGAGTGTGGTCCGTGGCAGCATAACTTGACCACTGACTCTGAGCGAGACGGTTGTGCGCATGGTGCCCTGGGGGGACTGATTGTGGGCAGGGATGGCTCGGGAGGCTCGGGATACTAGACCCAAACCCACACGCATACCCACTGACTTCATTATGGAACTCTTACAGGTAGCTCTGCTACACAATTACTTCCTATACAAAGATACCTTCTATCTTCAGAAGAAGGGCGTTTGGATGGGTGCTTGCTTTGCCCCCTATTTTGCAATTTTGTGTGTCAAAAATCTGGAGAAAAACACAATACTCTCAAACGACAGCCCATTCCATAACCAGATCACATTCTGGCATCACTATATAGCCGTCATCCTGCTCAATTGGAATGGCAAAGAAGACTCCCTCAGGCTTTTGTCAACTGGCCCAATACCACCCAATCCCATCTCAAACTTGCCTTTGAAGCAAAAAGAAATGACCTCTCCTCCTTGGACCTCTCACTACAAGTCCAGGAAGGTAAAATAGGCGCTTCCCTACTTTGAAAACATACACATTGTTACTGTACACCAGCAACCATCCCAGGGGCCTAAGAGATGGGTTTCCCTATGGTCAATTCCTGTGCATCTGCAGGAATTGCAAATGGAAAAAGGATTACTTCAGGGAGGCAGCAGTACTTAAAGAAAAGTTGGTTTCACAAGGCTATCTGAGATCCGTGGTGTCCAGCTTACTCAAACGTGCATGGTACTGTCCAAGAGAAAACCTCCTTACGCCTAAGACAAGAACTAAGAACAAACGGATACCTTTTGTGTCCACATTTTGCCTGGCAAGCAATAAGACCAGCAAAATAATTGGAGTATTTTACACACCCACCCCATTTTTTCGTGAACCTCCAATATTTTCCTCTAAGAGAAGGAGGAAGCTAGGTGACCCTTTATCCCATGCCATTACGTGGACACCTAAAACCAAAATCCACCAGTCCATCACCACAGCATGAGTCCTATCCCAGATGATTGGCCATTTTAAGTACCAAAATTGCACGGTGTGTGCGCAAACTCTAAACACTAAAAGCTTTGAAAGTGGTACCAACACCTATTCTTTGAGACAATTTAGCGATTGTCGCTCTACCAATGTAATCTATGCCATCCAGTGCCCCTGGAACCTGATATACATAGGGCAGACAACCCAGATGGTCAAAGCCCGCATCATACAGCATAAAAGCAGAATCAAGTGCAAAGTGGAAAACATCCTGTTGGTTTCCCATTTCACGGCCCTTATTCACACTGAGAATGATTTTACATGGCAAGTGATCCACCAACCCTCTCTCCCAGTACGCAGTGGCGATCCTTTGCAACTACTCTTACGGTGTGAGTGTGCTTTTCTCATTGCAATTCCATTCATAATGGTCTAAACACTCTGGACGAATGGAATAGCATGGTCTCCACTTGAACTCCTCTAGTTCCATGATAGATCACGAAGAATACATTAGGTTCCCATTTAGTCAGGACCTACATCCCTGCACAGTCCTAACCACACCTTCTCTGTGCATACTGTCTTCTCCCTTTCTTTAAAAATAAAAAGAATACATTCCATCTGTCAATGAAATGTTTTCATTTCTGTAATTACATTTTGCTTCCTACTCTCTAAATGTTTTCATCTCTGTAATTGCAAATTGCTTTCTGCTTTCTTTCTGTATATACCAAATCATTATTTTAACATGCACATATGTGCTAATTTCACAATGTTATGATAATCATGAATTTTAAATGTACAACAAATCAATCAATCACACATTTATAAAGTGCGGTAAACCACCCATCAGAGTCTCGAGGCGCTGGAGCTGTTTACTGCTGCCTGGAGGTTTGATCATTCAAGCATCCAGGTCTTTAGTTCTCTTCTGAATTGCTGGAGCGACGGTGCAGTCCTGAAGTGCAGGGGGAGGTTGTTCCAAACCTTGGTTGCCAGGTGCGAGAAGGAGCCAAGGAGGCTAACGCCACGCTCCGCCACTTCCTTGTAAATATGCCCCTAAGTGTCTAGGGCGTGTGTGTTCTGCCAAGAATCCCCGTACTGGATGATCCAACCCCCGTTACCTGAAGGGAAAAATGTAGGTCCCCGTCATGTTCACGAGCTAGATACCCCTCATAGAGATATAAGCGGGCTGCTGGGTCGAAGCATCAGCATGTAGAGACCTCGCCAATTACAGCAAATCGCTCCTCTGCCAACACCCGGAAATGGATATTTATTTATAACAAAAGGCATCCTTGCCTTGGGCCAAGATCTTGATCAGGTTGCCATTGTTTGTGTGTCATAGATAGCTATGTTGCCATGTTTACGAAAACAACAAGCACATTTGCACAACGTATGTATAAACCTTGTACATGGTGTTAAGGTAGCATAATAGTGTTCTTGCAAAGTTGATTCTGTAAGCACGTATAGTTTCCAAGAAACTAATCCAGACTGTCAGGGATGCAAATGTGTGTCAGAAGTCATCATGGAAAAGTGAAGGCAACTTTAGGAAAGACCCGTGTATATGTAAAATGGCTGTGCTTCCCTCCCGGCCTAACTAGAACACATGACAGCTTTAAATTGGCTTTTTCCCCATCAGCGCGCCATACCTGATTAGTTTGGGACCCACCGCAGCACCGAGCACGCCACTTGTTTATATCCAGGTCAGTGCCCGCCTTGATACATTCCAAGTTCTTGAGCAGCCAGCGCCTCGCTATGAGCATTATTTATTCTTTTTATAATTTAGATTGATTCGTGATTACAAGCGGCGACTCCCATAAGGCTAATTTGCTTGCCTCACACCAGCTTACAAATAAGCAGGCCCAATTGTTCCTCCACTCTTGGGGACATACTCACAGCACCGGTGAGTGGTTTGCTTGACCGTGCACTATTACAGCGACACACACAGTACACTGTGTACTGACAGGCAGGAATTCTGCTGTTCTCTCTCGGCAGAATCAGTTTTAGCTACCAAACGTGATTCCTTCACTTAATCCTTCGCTGACAGGGAGCGCTGTGATTCTTTCTACCCAGGCCATCTTTAGTGGATTCATTCTTACCTTCCTGGTGACCAGCAAAGCTGTCCTAGGTCGAACGCATCCCACCGGTGGGATTTTCTCTACGTGAGTGTATTAGAGGTTCCTTAAAAAATTATCAAGGGCTTCTCTGTCTGAGTAATGCTAGTTGTGGCTAACACTAGCCCCTCTTCTCTTACTCCTCCCTTTAGGTGCCCTGGACTTCTTTCAGGTACCTACAACACAGCCCTTACGCTATTACGTATGGTGCAGTTTCATTCTGTACAAGGGTGAAACCTTCTCTCCACTTTTCTCTTAGGCAGCAATCATCATTTGTGTCAATTTTGTCCAGATGATGACTAATAGTCATGAAGGTCAAAACGCCATCGACTTGTACCAGCAAATTTTAGATCTCTAATTATGACATGATCTCAGAATGAACAATATTGTATTCAAATGATTCATGCACAATAACTTTCAAAGGATTTCCAATACACTGTTTTACATTTACTCTCACGTGTTTCACTTGCATCATTTGAATATGTTTTCACAAGCACAATGTGTTCACTTTGCACTTAGTACACAATTCTAAAAGCATGTCTGATGCTGCATTATAATTGTTGAAGCAGATTTCAGTGCATCTTTTGAAATATAATCGCTATTACCAAAAAGTTAGGACTACATGTTGTTTCTTGTATAATTGATTTACTCTTAAATTGTGCCCTTCTTTTGACACCCATTAAGACATTGTTGCATGATACTATATTTACTCAGGTCTCCACCATGTCTAGGGGTTTATACTATGGTTTGTAATATGATTACTGTTTATCAGCAGGGGCGTTGTGAACCCTCTTTTTGCAACTGGGCAGAAAAAAGCTCATCGTTAACCCTGGAATACAGTGCAATAGAAGAGCAAGCAGGGGCAAGGAAAAACGACAGCTAGGTATATACTATAGAACAGGGAAAGAAAGCAGGAATATCGGAAGAAAGGGTGAAAAGAAGGCATTATGAATGAATGAGTAGGTGGATGAATGTGTATGTGGATAAACGAGTGGGTGAAAGGATGGCAAAGTAAAGGGATGGGTGGATGGATGGGTGAGCAAATGGATAGGTGGATGGGCAGATGAAAGAATGGCAATGTAAAGGGATGGGTGGATGGATGAGTGAGTGAATGGATAGGTGGATGGACAAGTGAAAGGATGACAGAGCAAAGGGATGAATGGATAGGTGGATGGAGAGGCGAAAGGATGGCAGAGTAATGGGATGGATGGATAGGTGGAGGGACAGATGAAAGGGATGAATGAATGTGTGGATGAAAAGATGAGTGGATGAATGATGGATGGATGGTAGAGTGGATGGATGTATGGATGCATGGATGGATGTATGGATGGCTGGATGGATGGATGGCAAGGTGAATGGATGGATGGCAGAGGGAATGGATGAATGGGGAAGTGAGTGAATGGATGATTGGATAGCAGAGTGGATAGACTGATGAATGGCATGATGGAGAGATTGATGGATGGTTGGTAATGTGGATGGATGATGGTTGGATGGATGGACGAGTGGATGACAGAGTGGATTTATGTATGGCAATGTGGATAGATTCATGGCAGAGTGGATGAATGTACGGTTGGATAGCAGAGTGAATGGATTACTGGATGAATGGCAGAGTGGATACATGGTAGATTGGATGGATGGAAGTGTTGATGAATGGATGGATGACAGAGTGGATGGATGATGGATAGATGGTAGAGTGGATGGTTGGATGGCAGAGTGGATAGATGGATGATGGATGGCTGGCAGGCAGAGTGGATGAATTGATGAATACATGGCAGGATGGATGGATGGCTGGCAGAGTGAATGGATGGATGGATGGAAGAGTGGCTAGATGGATGGCAGAATGGTTGGCAAAGTGAATTGATGTATGGCAGAGTGGATGGATTGCTGGCTGAATGGCAGAGTGAATGGATGGTAGAATGGATGGATGACAGAGTGGCTGGATGATGTATGGATGGCAGAGTGGATGGATGGATGGCAGATGGGTGGGTGGATGGCAGAGTGGATGGATGGAAGGTAGAGTGGATTAATGTATGATGGAGTGGATGAATGGATGGATGGCAGAGTTGATGGATTGATGGGCCCCAGTGGACGGATGGCAGACTGGATGAATGACAGAGCATATGAATGGATGGATGGCAGAGTGGATGGATGGACGGCAGAGTGGATGAATGGATAGGAGTGTGGGGGATGGATGGCAGAGTGGATGGATCGATGGGTGGCAGAGTGGATGGATCGATGGGTGGCAAGAGAAGATGGATGGCCCAGTGTATGAATGAGTGGATGGATGGCAGAATGGATGGATGATGGATGGGTGGCAAATTGGGAAGATAGATGGATGGATGAATGAACGGAATGGGGAAAGATTGAATGATGGATGGAAGAATGAATGGATGCTAGACTGTAAAGGTGAAATAGTGGATATCAGTAGGTGGATGAAAGGATGAAAGGATGAAAGAATGAATTGATAGATGCATGGCTGGAAGAGACAAGGAAGCTGTTCTAGGGAGGGTTCGGCACACTTGCTTTGCTTGCTTGGAGGTATCAGCGCTTTAGTTCAAATTGGGGGCTACTTTAATTTTCTGGCTTGTTCATCAGGTGGGTGGATTAAGACTTCTTATGAAACAATCCTTTGCTGTGTGGGGGTTATGAGCATTCCTTGCACCACAAAGGGAGACCCTGGTGGCAAAACAGTGCAAAAACTGTGCTAAGGCCGGCCCCTTAATGGAGTCACGTGTTGGTAGCAAACTCAGACATAGGGGTTTCCAAAAGAAACCAACCTATGTTGATTTCAGTTTCCTTCGTCTCCCAGTGCCATTAACCGCACTCTTCTTACAACTCAACTGGAGAGTTTTGTGATGTAACAAACATTTGTATATTGCAAAGGGAGAGAGACATGCAGTGGGGGTTACTGGGGCACAGAACACACGTGCAGGACACATTGGGTATCTTCTTGCCTTAAATGGTTCTCCAGGGCTTTAAGTGGGCTGAGTCCTGCTGGGTCTAAGACCAGACAGTAACTAAAACAGTCTTTGAAATGGGTCCCATTCAGGCTGTACATTGAAGTGCTTAATTTTACTGCAGTCTGATTGACTTCTCATTAATAACTGTAAATACCTTAAGTATTGCATCTCCGTGATACAATCCCTGTTTACAGTTCTTTTTTTTTATATTGCATTCTATTTTTTTAAGATGTTATGTTTCTGTAGTTTTTTCTTGTAACAAATAATTCTTGTGTAGTGCATACTTTGAGCCGAGCAGCCTCCAGATGTCGGAGTGAATTCAGATTGTAGGAAGCTATTTATGACGGGGAACGATTGAGAGCTCTGTAGTTGAGGCTGAAGACAGTGCAAGTTCATCACAGTACCTGTCAGTGGGTCATAGAGGAGTGTAAAGTACATGCACATACAATCCTGGGCCTCTCTGTAAAGTGCACAGAGCTATAGCTGTCTATGTGCCAGTGGTAATTGTGGGAAAGAGTGAGATAGACAGATGGAGGATTTAGGAAAGAAGAAGGGTGAAAAAAGGGCATAAGTGTCTAACAGAGAGTCTGTAGAAGAAAGTGGTATAAAATGAGAGCGCGAGTGTCTGCGACACCTGAAGGCCACTATCCCTTTCACAGACCTTGGTAATGTTTAAGTTGTTATTCATTTATCTCATACAGCTAACAAACAGTCACAAAGCCAATAGGGCTGGCTTGTTTTAGGCATATGTGTTTGCTGTGTGACAGGCCTGAGTGCAATAACAAAAATCTTAACAGAGAGGCACCAAAATACTGGTCAGCTTGCTCGCTGTGTGAGGCACAGGATTTGAGTTTGCATGTTGTATGCCATGCCCTTAGTTACAGCATTAGAGATTTCGGTGAGCCCTGTGAATATTATTGAAAGGCTAAATTTCCTGTGTTTAATTAGCTTACTAATGAAGGTATCCCGTTTCCAAAGCCTCCAATTTTAACTGACAAGGGATCTGAAGCAGAGAATTATGAAATTGTTTCCCCAGAACCACATAACTGAAATGAGGAAGATGGGACTAAATCTTAGGATTCCTTGTTTTTTCACAATTAATTACTCAACTACAAATCCATATCTCCTTGCTTTTACACAACTAAATCTTTGGTTTGCCCACAGTAATGTAACGAGGGGTATTCATTAGTCCAGTCATATGGGATCATGTCTGTGACTACAGAAACAGAAAGAGGGGTGTAAGAAATTGGATCATTAATTGAAGTGGGTGACTATCCACCTCAAGGGAGAAGCACAACCCTTGCAAGGGTGAACCCTCAAAGTCACTAAATTAACCTGAGCTCAACCCCCTGGTAGCTATGGCACAGAGCAGACAGTCTTAATTTAGGGCAATGTGTAAATTATTTATAAAGTATCTAAACAGTAATAAAGTTGGAATGCAAAACAATAAAATCTCCAACCAAGTGCGAATGACTCCTGGGTATGCCATAACCAATGGGATAAACATTCCCGGGGCCAGCCTTACCAACTTTGACCATTTTCAAGATGGCAGAAGTCAGCCTATTATTTACAACTGGGAGTAATTTCCCACTCATTCACAAAGGCAAATGAACTTCCAGTGGTTTAGGCAGGGAAAATGTTATAATAGTTATCACAAATCTAACTTCACCACTAAATTGGATTTTTAATAAATTTTTTTAATTGTTGTTTGATTATTTAGCTATTTCCTAACCGAAATTAGCATTATTAAATGTAATAGTGTAACCACCATGTTTTCCTACAGAACAGCCAGCCTTGCTTAAGTGAACATAGCTTTTGGGGGCTTTTTAACTGCAAGGACATTTTTAACATTAAATCCCTGCATGTCCTACTTTTAAATACAGTGCACCCTGCTTTATGGGCAATAAGGCCTACACAGGGGTGAGTAATAAATATTTAAAAGGAAGGTTTTGACCAGTCAAAAGGTGTTATTTTGACAGGTTGAGTTTGCAGTTTAAAACAGTAAGAGACAGGCTACAAATGGTAGGCCTGCAGTCATGTTTGCACTGTCTCTGTAGTTGGTGGCATAATGAATGCTACAGTCCACTAGTGACATTTATCTTACAGGCCCTCCATACCCATTGTGGGCACCTGCATGTACATTAAACATGCCAATCAGGGGTATGCCAATTTCACCATATTATAAGGGGGGGGGGGGGTTCAGACACTTTATCACTGGTTCGCAGGTGCACAGAGTCCTAGAGCCGCCAAACATATAGGGTCCAGCAAAAGATGCACAATATGGGTTGGCCCTCCAGAACGGGCACATTTCCTGCAAAGGGTGTTTGCGACACACAGCAATAAAAGTGTTTGATTCTGTTGGATGAATGAGGTAATATCTTGGCATGTCTTTTGAGCACACAGAAAAGTAAACTGCAGCAGCTTCTTCAATTTGGCAGGCAAACTTTACAAATTCGGTGGCAGCTTGAACTATGTCAATAAAATATTTGAAAGTTAAACAAATATCACACCTATTCTAGTATCATGCAGGTATGATTTTGTTGCTAAATGGTCAAGTGTGAAACCAGAAGACCTGATTTTAAATTACAGATTTTGCGCTTGACACAAATTATGTGATTCTGGGCATATCACTTTGCCTCCATAGAGCTCAGTGCCTATATATGCCAAAATTAGAATAATTTGGAATGCTTAAAAAATACAGAAACGTCCACAATTAAACACTGTACATAAACTAGAGGTTTGTGGGTATGTCTTCCAAATTTAACACTTATACAGTTGTTGTCTTCTCCTTAGTGTGTCTGGGTGGTGAGCTTCCTCTCCACCTTTTTCCTGGGTCTTCCCTATGGAGTGGCTGTTGGTGTTGGATTCTCAATCCTGGTTGTCATCTTCAACACACAGTTGTAAGTATTTAATATCCACCATTCTCCAGTCATCCAACCAGTGTAAATCCATGTGTCATCTGTGACTCTTTGACAGCAGAGGATTCTTGATGAGTACAATATCCTCATAATTGAGCCCAGGACACACATATACACATATACACTTATACACATGCACTTATAAAGACTGAGCTTGGCCACTTAGGCTAGACCTTGGCTCAGTCCATGTCCTCTTAGGCACCTTTACTTCATATAGTAACATCCATTCTACTATGGTTCATTTGGCGACCCTATATAGCATCCTGCCATTGGCAACAAGCAAGAGGAAAATATGTTTGGAGTGTGTGCTTTATACTAGCGGTGCATGAATGTAATTTTCTTTACACTGGCATAATCTCCCAAAATGTTCGGCATTTCGCATTATGCTAGTTACTTCGCACAAAATCCTATTGAGGGATCTCAGGCACAATACGAATGACCAGAAGGAATCTGCTGTTGTTTGCAGCACTTGTGGTTTTTGCCCTTTTACTTTTAGCTCAAAATGCATTATTGCAAGGACGCAGTTTGCACTAAAAAATAGTGCCAAATGCTCAATTTCCATTTTGTGTAATTTGCGTAATATTTCATATAATTATGCAAAGAAAATCAAAGAAATTCCGCTCCCCCCTAGTATAATCCCTCTGGCAAACTTTTGTAAAGGTAGCAAATGTGCAAATTCACAAAATTGAGCTGTTGCTTGTGGGTGCAACAGTTTAAATAGCTTTGATGGATAATTTTCCAGCAAAAACTATTTTGTAGAAGCATTTTCCTGCTAAAGAATTTGTTCTTCCGTGTTTTTTTCTACACAACTTACACTATGTGGGATTTTCAACCCACTCGGCTTTTAACAAATCTTGCTCACTTTGCGAGGTTGGAAACGTTTTTTCTAAAAAGTCCATCTTCACATGCCCCTACTTTAAACTGGATCCTACCCACTTACTTTTCACCTCACTGGTTGAAATGATTTTGGGTGTGCCCGGGTGTTGCAGCTTTCGATGTTGTTGTGCCGTGTTCCTCGAGGTGTGTTACTCGAGCACTGCTTTAGAGAGCTCTCCTACTTCAACGTTTTCGAATATGGGGTTTTATAGCATCCTTTACTGCCACTTTCCATGTCACATACGTCCAAATGCATGAAATGGGAGTGTTTAAGAACTTGTAGACATGGGTTCTCAAAACAGTGACTAAAATTCGGTGACACTCTCTATGACGTATACCAGAAATTAAATTATCTGTTGTCACTGATAATAATGTGATTGCGGTCAGCCTCAGAGGGATGAAATTCTGAGTGAAAATCAGGGTTCTAACGGGGTTATAAGTTAGGCACACATTTGGTGCACAGTGGTTATGTAAAGCATCAGCTTCACTTAGGATATGAGGGAATTTATAAAATCCACAAACTAGATAAGACATGTGTGTTTACATGTCCCAAGAACATACATACATATGCAAATGAATCTAGTTGTAATTACAGATGTGTGAACTTCATTTGGAAAATGTACAAATATTACCACCAGGCAGGGGCTTGATTATCGGATATAACAGCACTAAAAAGTAAGGGGAAGATTTACAAGGAACTGACGCATCTGCATAGATGCGTCAGTTTCATTGCGTCACCTTCAAATGTCCTTGCATCACCATGGATGCACTGTATTTACAATACAGTGCACCATGGAGCAAGGAATTACAGATGCGTCAGAAATTCTGACACATCTGTTGGAGGAAAAGTGACGCATTGTTGGAGTTGGTCACAAAAGTGATGCAACTCCAGCAATGCGCCAGAAAACATAGGTAGGTCCCATGTAAAATGCCCTGCGTCAATCCTTACGCCTGATCTGAGCAGGCGTAGGCATTTTGACGCAGTGAAGGCGTAGAGTGACGCAGTGAAATCTTGTAAATTTCATTGCGCCAGTTCTACGTGGCTATTTGCATGGGAACGCCTACCCTGCATACATTATACCTGGCGCAGGTATAATGTGACGCAGGGCTTTACAACGTGACGCATCTCCCTAGATGCGTCACGTTGTAAATTTGCCGCATTATTTGCGCCGCCGTTGCTTCAAAAAGAGTGACGCAATGGCGGCGCGAGGAGGCGCAGGGGGCTTGTAAATCTGCCCCTAAGAATCCAAAGGCTGGAGATTCTGTTAGCGGACCATTCTTTTAAACCCACATCAGTGTGGTTGTGTTGCTATATTTTCTCTCACACTTACTCTTGAGCAGAATTAAACATTTGTAGCTAATACTGATCTTCATTCAATAGTCCTGATCATTATTTCAGATAAAAAGGTCCCTGAATCCAGGGATGCCCTTCTAATGTTGGCTAGTGTTGATAAAAGTGACCACAAACGTCCACCCGTCAGAATTATGCACTTGTTGCTAGTTGAGTGAAATAACGCTGCTCTAAATTATTTACCACAAGAAAAAAATCATATGCATTGCAAAGAAAGATAAAGAGCTACAATTATTAAAGGAGTTCCCCCCCATTCCATAGGCAAGAACCTCTCATGAGAACTAAGGGTCTGAGTTAAAGTATGGCGGACAGGTTACTCGATCAGAAACTTGACGGATATCCCGTCCGCCGTATTACAAGTGCATTATATCTAGGGCTCCCGGTTTTATGGTATTTATGTTTTTAACATTTCCGTCTGTATTTATCCATATTTCTTTTTTGGCCATCCCATTAGTATTTATCCATATTTATTTTGTGGTTTGAGAATAAATGGAGTAAAAATTGGTACATTTCCACTTTTATTTAACTAATAAACATGCGCTCATACTTTGATGCCTGTCGCGTTTTAGCAAATTCAGCAGCCAAATATAGCAAAACACTACACCCACAGGTAAATATTAGCAATCAATTTACTACACATATATTTTAACATATGCCTGCATTTAAAGATATCTTAACCTGTTTTTTAACTCCCCATGCTATCTATCTGCTCATCTGTTGTCTTGGAATTCACAACAGACAGCACGGAATGTCACTCATTAGAAGCACAATTTTCATTATTTTTCCACTTTTAAAAATAAATGCAGACAGGAAACACTTTGTTTTCTGTCTGTATTTATCTGTAAAAATCAGTAAAAATGGAAAACTGGGAGCCATAATTATATCCAATGGCATATTTAATATGGTGAAAGGGTTATCCATTACGGTTCTCACAGAGTAACTTGTCCTTTGAACTCTAAATTAGGCCCTACCGTCTGTAGGCAACAGCCTCAGCTGATTGGCTACCCTACAATATGTACCATCTTCCACACATGCAGAAGATTTACTGTCATTTATCAATACAGCTATAAAATTGCCATTTGGGGATTGCAGATTGTGGGATATTACTCACGCAAATTAGGGTATGTGAGCAGACAGAAGTAAAGGGGCTAAAGGATTATATCAGAATCTTGATATCATTAATTAATTAGATATGGACATGCTCATTGGATAATGAACAATTCTGCTTGTTCTACCTTTGCCAATGATAGCCATGCAACAGGTGCATTAGACTCATCACCCACAACTGATTACTTTGGTTCAGTGTTAACAGCCCACAGGAACTTTTTCAGGAATACCAGATAAGTCAGAAGTTGCTGGGCTCAAAATGTAACAACAAAAGCCCTTTACCACCAGTTCCTGGTGCTTTATCTTACTGTTGAACCCAAAACTCTGCACCAAGTACCCTTTTTATGACTCGACCCTCATGCTAGCACAGCAGAGCAATCCAAGGCTTGCTCAAAGAGGAAGTGTGGGGTAGAAACTCAGAACTCAATCAGACACTTAATAACTCATTGTCTGCCTAGTGCTTTTACATAAGGGAAAACATTTACTTGGCTTCCACACACAATGCAATATCATGCACAAAAGTCAGAGGACAAAAATGTAGGGCCCAATTCAGAAAAGTAAGCTGAGAGGAAAGTCTAACTTTACGACTTTTGGTATTCGCAAAGAGCATTTACTACTTGTAAATGCCCTTTGTGAATACCAAAAGTTGAACTTTACGACTTTCGGTATTCACAAAGTGCATTTACGAGTAGTAAATGCCCTTTGTGAATATCGAAAGTCGTAAAGTTAGACTTTCGTCTCATTTTACCTTTGTGAATCGGGCCCATAGTATATCGTTAATAAAGTAGCAATCGCTGTGTGGAGGAACCAGCTAATGTTATTGGACACTGTTCCTAGTAATAAGGTGATGTAAAATACTGTAAATGCCAGCAAGAGTTCATTGCCCTTCTTAGGAAAACTGGTGAGTATATATCTTCTGCTTGTCTTGCTGGCCTCAAGATTGTCATGTATGTTAAGGCCTACGAAAATTGAACATCAACAGAAATTTGCTCAAAGGAACTCGAAGTGGAGGCACATGCTCAACAGAACTATGCAAAGTACAATTCTGTGTACCACTATCTCTTCTCTTCTTTCTATGTCACAGCTCTCTTTTTTGACTCATTGCTCACTTTCATGTCCCTTCCTCCCCATTTGTTGTCCATTCCTCTTTCCTTCTCTACCAGATTCCTCCATATTTATTGCATTCTTGTCTCCACACCTTTTCTCCTCCGGGCGTTTCCCCGGTGGGCCGCCAGGGTGGGGGCCGGTCTTAGGCCCCTGGGGGACCGTTTTTGTTTCTGGGGGCCGGCAATATCGGCCCCCTGTAACAAAATCGGCCGAAACCGGCCCTAGCTTGCTTTTGCTTTTGTATTATGTCACTTGCGATTTTCTCCTCAAGTAATGTTACTGTTCCTAATGGGAAGCGCTCTGACACCTTCGGGTAAAGTCGGCGCTATACAAAAACGCATTAAATAAATAAATAAATAAATAAATAGCAAACAGCTCGGCCGCACCCCCTCCTCCCCTCAAGGGGGGCTGACCGAGCAGTTTGCCAGGACCGGTTTCGGTTCCCAGTCCGGCCCTGCTTTTCTCCCCTCTTTTTCTTGGGTCCTATGTCAGTTTCTTGGTTGCAATATCCCTACCTTGTCACATCCACTTTCTTTTTTGTCTGGTCACTCCCCTTCTTGTCTCCTCACTATTTCTGTCATCCATTTGACTTCTCAGCCCTACCTGACTGTGTGTTGTAATGAAGGGCCCCATGTCTACTTCTAGCTCTTCTAATCCCCCAGCAATCATTGTGGAGCTGCAGGACCCGTGTGTGACACTTCGAAACGGCTCTGCACCCCTCACAAAAAGGAAGTGGGAGAAAAGACCATGAAAGGAAGGAAAAGAGAGCACAAGCATTAATGTTAATCCAAACAGACACCCAGATTGGTCAGTCTGTTCTAAAACATCTACTCACGTCAAAGCTCAATACCCAGGAACCTGCTCTATTTGCACAATAGCTGGTTGGCCCTCTAGGCCAAGTCTGTGACTCTATTAAGGCTATTACACGGGTTGGGCCAAAGTTGTGTACCTACAATAATTGTACAGGATGGTGTTTTCCTTTACATTCATGTGCATTAGACACAGCCTCCTGTTTTGAAATTAGAAGGCAACTACCGCCTTTCAGCTATAAAGAGGAAATAAAACTGTTCCAGGTGGCAACATCTATATAGGTCTTTTAGCTTCACTTAGCGTCTAAAGCAGACGATGAAAGAGAAAACGCGTTTCGCCAGGAGTGCTAAGAAAGGCATTATGACGTGATATGGCAGGTGATCCATGGGTTTCTATTGGTGTTTGTACTGTTTGTCTTAAACTGCATTTAATGCACTTCTTGATGCACTGCGTTAAAATGACAGAATGCTGGAAGCGTCAGCGGAAGGTTTATTATTGTTAACCATCGGGACTGTGTGTATCAAGTCTTATAAATCTGTTTTTCCTCTTCTTTCTCTTTCCCAAGTCGGAATGGCTCTGCCCTAGGACAGATAGCTTCAACAGACATCTACAAAAATCCCAAAGTCTATAACAAGGTGAGTCTGTCTCTGAGCACATCCATTAGACCCAACCCTTGTGTATCTGCCCCATGATGGCTGTTCTAGCGCTGCTTTACTTGCCGCAGAACGGACCATCTTTTGTTGTTTTTCTGTGCTTTCCCATGAAATGTGTGCTATTAAACTAGGCCCTGGAGTATGCTTTATCCAGATGAGCATGGGGTCCGTCTATACATATTTTCTCTTGGGTGCATAATTGCACAGTGGATCTTGGGCATGTAATTTCTCGGCGAATCCTGGTTTCAAAAAGATCAGATTTAGTGGTAGGTGGTAACGGGACAGTCAGAAATAGCCTAATGTCCCATCAAGCCAGCTCTCAGGTCCTACCACCTCTTCCAGAGCTGGAGAAAGCAGTGCATTTCAGATGGCGGAATTATTGGCAGGCTTTGATAACGCCGATTCTTATCTAATTATCTATAAGAACCTTCTGGCCGCCAAGATCTTTTTACCTGTTGTATAGTGTAAAGGAGAGAATCTCATCAGGTTAGATATCAGCATTCATTTTGTCTGAAAGGACCACTGACTCCGAATTCAAGTTTGAGAATTTATTATCGCCAAAAATAACTGAACGTGCAGGCACCTCAACACGAGGTTAAAGAAATAGATGGGCACTAATACATATAATAATCTACGCAGGAATCTCATCCGACTCAGGATAAGAAGAATAGAAAGTTCTAGGAGGACCAACCAGACTATGATTGCTCCTATTTCTAAGTTGCTCTTCATTGGCCTAAACAAGCTCAAAATCAATTGCTGTCCCTACACTAACGCTAAGTGACATCCCTGCATAACGATTTTCCCAGGCAAGAAAGAATAAAAGGTGTCAGCTGTGAAGACTTCCTAAGAAGTGCAATCACCATATACCTAAGCTCAGCTCTGTCCTTCTCTCTGGTCTCCCCTACCGCTTCTCTGGCCTCCTCCCTCAGGGTATCCCTAATACAAAACCATACTACAAAGGTACACGCCTTGTTTACGCCTTCTTGGCCAGGTCTTCTTTCTTGTGCTTTTCCATTGAAACGGTGACTTCATCCTGGACGGTTTCGTTGACCTTGAGTCCCAGGCGCCTTCTCCGCTGAAAGTATCATCCCTAAATTCCATTGCACTCCCCGTACCATGCCTCCCATCTTTCTAACTTTTGAAAACAAAGAGTTAGTCTTTACTAACGAGACATGTGTCCTTGCACCTGCAACAAAAGATACGTTCAACAGAAACCTTCTACTGTGCTAATTAAATCTACCGTTTGTGCCCAGAGAGCCTTTCCAAGAGAAACCCTTTTCGGCCTACATTATAAGCTAACATAAGAATATACCAGGCCTTCCTTAAGCATATATGTAGTCAGGCCCTTACATATAACTTTTAAACACACATCTTACTTTTCCCTATAAGCATATTCATTACGATTCATTATGCAAACGATGAATTACATGTGCAACTTTAATATGGTGCACGTTTAAACTACTGCAATTACATTACATACACGAACTAATTCCTCTATGCATTATGTTCACACAATTCAAAAAGCATTACATTACATCATTATCCTAACCCCATTATACTGCTGAGTTCACTTCAATTCAGTGAACTATTCATTCTTTGCTAAACATGCATGAGTATACAATGAGTATAACGAATATATGTCTGAATACATATGGGTGCGGCCTATCAGTGATTATGATGCACCCCTACAATTCACAAGAACATTTCGCTCTATCAGTTCCCCCCTTTGATGACTCCTGTCATCACATCTCATTCTACTCCCTCGGAGAAGGAACCGACCTAAACAGAACTTGTTCCCATCTTCCCTGATCTGAAGTTCTCCATGCTCTTGAGCCTTTGATACTGATTGTCCTGCAATCTTGCCAATCTCATGTCATTTTCCCTCAAAGCTCTCTTGACTCTGCCTGCTCGATACCACTTGTAGGCCTTGATCATAATCCACAAGCCAGCCACACAAACCACCAAGATAATGAGTGGTCTCAGGAAGTACCCAAGGAATCCCTTTCCTAGGTTTGCAAACCAACCTCCCACTTGACCAAAACCCTTTCCTACCTTTTCCCAGGCCCCTTCTTCGGTCAAATCCGCTATCTTTGTGTGGATCATAGTGATGTTACTTATATATTTCTCCAGATCCTTGCTACGGTCTGGTATATAAGTGCAGCACTCTTGAACCTTCAGCATTTTACAGACTCCGCCCTCTTTTGCCAATAGGACATCCAAAGCAAGGCGATTCTGCAAAACCATACCCCTTATCGACAACATCTCTCCTTCCACCAACACCAACGACTTTGCTGTGTTCATCGAAAATTCATCCACCACAGTCGCTAACCTCCGGATCTTCACATCATTCAAGACTACTCCTAGACTAGGTATCATAGCTCCAAAGATATCCCCCACAACGATTCCTGCACTTGCAGCTCTTCTCGTTCTTGAATGCTCTCCACCCTCCAGAAGATTCAAGTCTTCTGTATGGTAAATCTTTGGAAATATTATTGACAAATAACATGTTCCATACCAATTTGCAGGCAACCTCACGTAAGCATTCTTCCCACATACGTAATACACCGTAGGTATCACTTGTACAGGACCTTGGAGGAAATCTTTGCCTCATCTGCCATGGTGAAAACGTGATCACAAGTACTCTGTCCCACTGGAACCTTTTCGTAGTAAGTCTGATAACGCCTTATACACAACTTACCCCTCTGCTCCTTATCCAACGCTATAGGACCATAGCTTCCCTTGGTCTTATGCAACCGTTCCTCCTCTGTCCAATCTGTCCTGTGATGCCCTAAATCTCGGGATTCAGTCAGCTTTCTATACCTATCTTCAACCTGATCTACAAACTTTCTCTCTACATCCGACATCAAACAAGTCAGATTGTGTCTGTGTGCGAATGCTGTATCCAATTCCAAACTCGGTATGAAGTACTTCCTCAGTCTGTCCTCGGTTTTGTAATAATCATACTTATTCAAATGCTTGTAAGCTGGGACTTCAGGAAGCACTGCGTCGAAATTGGAAAAGAAATACTCGAACTGATCTCTCTCATAAAACAGACTAAGCAAAAGACTACATGAAATACCATAAGTCAGTGGAAGATGATGATACCTAATACCCTCATCCACTGAAGTAGGCAACTGCATACACACATAACAATCTTTCGCATCCATCACGTCAACATACTCATACAACAACTTAGCATACGCATTAAGCTTAAAATCACCCTTTGACAAATCTACATGTAATCTACGACTTTCTTCTAAAATCATAGCTCTATCAGCTGCCCTGTCTACCCCCTTCTGACTAGGTATGGTAGGTGTGGGTGTCCCTGTCACTGCCTCTACTTCTGGCTCATGCGAACCAGTATATGAGACTACAACTACTATGATTATAGAAATTATCACACTACTTATAAGAATGCCTATAATCCATTTTGCTCTACGATTGGGATTTCCCGGCTCCATGATTTCGAAAGTTCTCAAAAAGTCTTGGTTATCGCAAAGAACTCAGAAAAGTCTCTGTCCTTTACTTATGACTTGCTCAACCAGCTCAAGCAACCATGAAATCTCCGGGCTTTCCCTTTCCGATCACAATTTATTTACACAGTCCAGAAAAAGACTTCCCTAGTTTTCGTCCCTCTTCTTGTGGAAAGTCCCTAAGTTTATTCTTCTTCCACTCGGACCTAGGTTATCTTCTTCTTTTAGACTTTTATTTACAGTTCATTACTGATCCATAATGAGATCCTCATTAAGCACGACCAGAACGTGATACAAAAGTTCAAGACGCAAAAGCAGCACTTCGTGTGAAAACGGCTCAGCTCCGAAAGGCGGGAACTCGACCCGATGCAAAAGCAATTTTCGGACTTCACTCAGAAGTGGGGGATTCGGAATCGTGAGTGTCAGTGTTCCGTCTATCTCGAACCCTGGCATCCGCAGCACCACCTTCACCACCAGTTTCGGGCTCCGACTGAACACTTCCACTGACTTCAGTCTCCCTGTATTCACCACCCCCTGCATCAAACACAGTGTAAGTCCACTCAGGGGTAGAGTATCTGCGACAAGGCACTCTTGTTCTCTTAGACCTTCGCCGACTGTCTTGTGCTTGGTCTTCGTCGCTTGCTTCGGTTTCAGATACTTCGGACACTGGAGCAAGGTCTCTCTCAGGTGCTAACCTCAGGTTCAGTCGCCTCTGTCTTTCAGGCCAACTTTCAACACTTCTGTTTGTTCGTCTGCCTTCTCCTTCTATGCCCAGTGCACTACTTCCTCTTTCTGTTGCCTTTGACTCTTCTCCGCCCACTGCACCTTCTCTTTCTTCAGTGCCTGAATCAGGGTTCGAACTGTGGAAACCCCCTTCAGCTTGCTCTAGTGCACCACCAGCTGTGTCAGCAACCCTTACAGCTTGACTTGTCCTCTCATGTGGCCCTGCCACATCAGCTGGATTTTCATTTGCGAGAGGAGCTGTTTCTTCCGAGGGTGCTGGAACTCTGCGGGTATGGGAAGCATGCACCCAGTTCGGCAATCCTCCACACTTTACTGCTGTGTTCGTGATAAGTATCACCTGATACGGGCCACGCCAACGGGCATCCAAACAACTCTTCCTCACGTGCTTCCGGACGAGCACCCAGTCACCGGGACACAAGTCGTGGCACAGATCACTCGAGGCTGGAACCACAGCTGCTTGCACCTGCTGCTCATATTTTTTCATGACATCAGGTGATGGACCATTTGTAACCGCCTCTCTTTTCGGTTCCGAAGTCGGCCACTCAATAGCGACTTTACATGCCGTCCACAAATCTCCTGGTACCACTATGTCAAACAAAGTGTTCAAATCAATCCACAATACTTTTGAAATTTTCACAAACCGCTCAACCTGCTTGTACCACTCCACCGGTTTTCCCTCAGCCGAGGAAAATCATTTGTAAATGCAGTCAAATCACCTCTATTCCACGGCACATGCACGTACCCTCCATTCTGTACTTCCCGTAAAGGAAAATTTCCAACTCCCGTCGCCCCCCTCCTGGCGGCGGCGTTTCCCCTTCTGCTCTTTTTACTGGTTTCTTTTTGGACCACCTTTCTTCCCATTTGTCCAACAAAATCCATATTCTCATTCCTATGATCAGGTCTCTGGTGTGCGTCTTCAACCCTGTGATTCTTTTCTCCTCCAACTCCTGATCACTGTAATGCAATCTATGTGGTCCCTGTAACGCTTTAGTTTTATTCAGGTCCACCTCATATCTTTTGGCCAAATCCCTCAATCTATCATGTGCCATTCTAGCTTTTCGAGTCACATCTTTTGCTACAAACAGCAGCTCATCTGATCCATAGATTTCTATCCTTTCTAAAGGCAGACTCCCACTGATCATTTCGTCTACCTCTGCTTTCAGCCTCACTACGTCTAGCAACCTTGCCTGTACTGCACTCCTCAGTACGTCTCGACAACCTGAGCCGTCCCGCTCATCACAATCACTATTCTGTCCTTGTGACCTATTCCCTTCCATATTCCTGGAACCTGGTCTGTCTTCCGAGACATTTTGTGCCCTATCTCTTTGCATCCTATCCTCTTGGTTCGTTACTGTTGGTGTCCACTCCCTCAAAGCTGACTTAGATTCCCGTAAAGACCTTGGTCTTTCCGGTCTCTCCTCTTCTCGCCCACATGAAGAGTCCGCAGTAGCCGGTAACGGCGTACTTGTGTCTATTGGTCTTGGGAAATGAACCACCCTTACTCCAAACCCATTCCCACTCTCACTGTTTCCTTCTTCCCTTCTCATCAGCACGGAGCTCCCTTCTCTCACTCGGTCTGGGTCATATACCGGTACTATAGGGCCAATGGTAACCGGTACTGTCAAGGAGTCCGGTAATCTTGTGTTCCCCGCAGGAGGCTGTGTTATCATAGACGCCGTAGCCCCCTCCGTTCCTGTGGAAATTCTTCCCACTACTCTCATGCTAGTCTGGTTCTGGCTTTCATCAACTATTGCCACTGCTGGGGTTCTCTTTCCCTCTTCTGAATCTGGGTTAAATGGTGGTGGCCTCTCTGCCAACATCCTATCCAACAAACTGTCATCTAAATCACTATCATCCTCATCAATTCTTGTAATCTTTCCATTTTGTATCAGCAGTGGGTATAACTTATCTCCTTCGATCGTGTCTGCTCTCCACCTTTTCTCCAAGGCATCCCATTTTGCATCTTGAAATGCCCTGACCGATTTCTTCACCCTTTCTTGGCATCTGTCCTTCTTCCTATCATACGCTGCTCTTATCCATGCATGTAGTGCCTCAAACTGTGTTGGTCTAGGTAGTGGTCGTAATGAAGCCATTACACTCTTGAGCTGGTACAGCACCTCTAACCTGAAAGTACCATATCGAGGGAACGACAATTCTCCTTCTGCTTCTGTCATTTTATGCCAATTCTCGAGCCAAATTATAGTATGCAATCCTACATTCTTTGCCATATAATGTGCTGGTGTGTCCTCGGGAGGAGCTTCCTCTCCCTCCCGAACAACCACATGTCTATCACCTCTGCAAAGTTCCCTTAAAGCTTTAAAACATTTCATGATGAATCAACTTTGTATTTGCACTCAAAATGTCCGCTTTTACTTCCTGATTCCAATCCACCAATACCAGCGCGGTTCACACCAACCGGCCTATCGCAGCGCGGCACTAGTCTGACGTCACGTTTCCTTCGCTCGCAGCAGTTCCCCTCCTTTCTAATTCACTTGTTCTCACTCGCATCCGTCCCAATTATACTCTGAAATAATGTCCGTCCTACCGAACAATTACCTCTCTGACCGTCAGTCTTACCAATGACCGATCAGTCTCTTGAGCTTGTTGACCTCAATCTGGCAATCGTCTGTCCGCGAAACGACCGGACAATCGCCTTTAATACACTCGATAGGATTCAATCACTCGATGTTCTGCACACAATAACCTACGACCTGCGTTGGTTATTCACACACTCACACATGTGTCCCTATCTTCTGTGGGTCTGTCAATGACGTCTCGTGACCCCCACAACTCTGGTCAACGTTCTCAACTCTGGGTGTATTCTACACCACAATGAATCTCCCGGTCCCGCGCGCGCTCACGGTCCGTTTCTCAATCACACAACTTTCGTTCCAACTCCGCAAGACATCACACAACAATATAACACCGCAATCTATCAACCATCACTCTTTTCATACTCACTCTACTACGAACTGCTACTTCCGCCGCACCGTCACTCTCCGTCAGTTTTCCACGACCTCCGACATCCGTCTCTCGCGGTTCTCTGGATCTGCGTCACTCGGGCTCTATGGGGCAACTTAATCTCCTATCTTGCTCTAGATCTCCCCTTACCATCAAAGGTAACCATCCTACTCTGCTACCAACTGATAACGCCGATTCTTATCTAATTATCTATAAGAACCTTCTGGCCGCCAAGATCTTTTTACCTGTTGTATAGTGTAAAGGAGAGAATCTCATCAGGTTAGATATCAGCATTCATTTTGTCTGAAAGGACCACTGACTCCGAATTCAAGTTTGAGAATTTATTATCGCCAAAAATAACTGAACGTGCAGGCACCTCAACACGAGGTTAAAGAAATAGATGGGCACTAATACATATAATAATCTACGCAGGAATCTCATCCGACTCAGGATAAGAAGAATAGAAAGTTCTAGGAGGACCAACCAGACTATGATTGCTCCTATTTCTAAGTTGCTCTTCATTGGCCTAAACAAGCTCAAAATCAATTGCTGTCCCTACACTAACGCTAAGTGACATCCCTGCATAACGATTTTCCCAGGCAAGAAAGAATAAAAGGTGTCAGCTGTGAAGACTTCCTAAGAAGTGCAATCACCATATACCTAAGCTCAGCTCTGTCCTTCTCTCTGGTCTCCCCTACCGCTTCTCTGGCCTCCTCCCTCAGGGTATCCCTAATACAAAACCAAACTACAAAGGTACACGCCTTGTTTACGCCTTCTTGGCCAGGTCTTCTTTCTTGTGCTTTTCCATTGAAACGGTGACTTCATCCTGGACGGTTTCGTTGACCTTGAGTCCCAGGCGCCTTCTCCGCTGAAAGTATCATCCCTAAATTCCATTGCACTCCCCGTACCATGCCTCCCATCTTTCTAACTTTTGAAAACAAAGAGTTAGTCTTTACTAACGAGACATGTGTCCTTGCACCTGCAACAAAAGATACGTTCAACAGAAACCTTCTACTGTGCTAATTAAATCTACCGTTTGTGCCCAGAGAGCCTTTCCAAGAGAAACCCTTTTCGGCCTACATTATAAGCTAACATAAGAATATACCAGGCCTTCCTTAAGCATATATGTAGTCAGGCCCTTACATATAACTTTTAAACACACATCTTACTTTTCCCTATAAGCATATTCATTACGATTCATTATGCAAACGATGAATTACATGTGCAACTTTAATATGGTGCACGTTTAAACTACTGCAATTACATTACATACACGAACTAATTCCTCTATGCATTATGTTCACACAATTCAAAAAGCATTACATTACATCATTATCCTAACCCCATTATACTGCTGAGTTCACTTCAATTCAGTGAACTATTCATTCTTTGCTAAACATGCATGAGTATACAATGAGTATAACGAATATATGTCTGAATACATATGGGTGCGGCCTATCAGTGATTATGATGCACCCCTACAATTCACAAGAACATTTCGCTCTATCAGCTTAACCAACAAAAGCACCCTCCTGCAGAACATCTCTCTGCTGAGCGGGAACCATGCCATATCAGCTGTGTTGTTTCCTGTCAGCAACCGCCATGCACACAGCAAGGGCATTTTTGTGTTTGTTTTCCAACAATAAAGTCTCACTTTAGAGCTTTATCTTTGGAAGCCAAAAGAAAATGCCAACTGGCCTGCAGTGTCGCCATGGCACAGCGCTGTTTGTTTTCACGGAAGCTGTCAGAGAAAACTTTACATATGGCGGGTTGTCACCGCGGAGCCTTGAGAAGAGGTGGCTTCTCCAACTCTAGGTGAGGCCCTAATGCCTCTCGCCCCTACTTCCGCTCTCTTTGAGTGGAAGTTGAGCTCTGCGATGTAGAGCTCCCTTAGTGAAAGGGGTCCTGTTTGTTGCACCTCCTCATATGTCAGACTGCATTACTTTTTGCAGACCTGGGTTTGGGCACTCTCTACTAAAATGGTAAATTTTCACCAACCATGCCCCGTTACCACCTACTTCTCTTTTTTATAGTTCTTTCAGCTGCTCCCACACAAGATAAAAGTGCTCTGGGGTCTTTCTGTGTTTGTGGGGCTACAACATCTCAGCGTGCACCTTCCCCCCGACTCCCACCGTGCCCCACCCGGCCCCGGCATCGTACCTGCTTGTTTGATAATCCTCTGTGCATGATGATGACCTCTGACCTCTCTTACAGGTGAAGCCGGTGGAGGGGATTACGATTGTGACGTACTGCTCCCCGCTCTACTTTGCCAATTCGGAGATTTTCCGTCAGAAAGTCATTAAAAAGGTAAAAGGCTGCAGTTCGTCTCCTGTCTGAGCGGCGCGGCAGTAACCCCTCAATCGTTCCCCATGAAAGGACGGCTTTATAGCCCAGGGAGAATCGCATTACAATAAAAAGAGGATTTGACGGAAGGCATATTAAAAACGTTCATCTGAAACCTGGCCATTTTTGTGAACTAGATAACTTAATAACAATCCGAACATGTTGCCGCCTAAGTTTCAGGCTAGAACTGAAATATAGAGTAACAGTGGAACATGATGTCGGTGCCAAGTTTTTGGACTTTAAGAATCCAGTCTAAACCAGGGAAAGGCCCCAATGTCTCAACATCAAAGTCTCAATGACAGACGTGCAAGCAGAAGCCAGGTCTTCCTATGCGCAGGCTAGAAGACACCCCTGAACCCACAGCAGAAATAATGGCCTTTCCAACGAAAAACGCCATTTTTTGTGCACATTCCGCTATAATATGCCCGAAATTGCAGTACACAGCAATTAGTATTGCGAAATTCCATATTTTCTAGTATAACACACCACTTACAAATGGCCTTCCTTTTCACGAGTGCATACATTACCTGTGCAAGCCTTTTATTCTAACCTGAGATGCAGTGCATCCTACCAAAACAGGCGT
Organism: Calotriton arnoldi; assembly: GCA_963921515.1. Taxonomy (NCBI): domain Eukaryota; kingdom Metazoa; phylum Chordata; class Amphibia; order Caudata; family Salamandridae; genus Calotriton; species Calotriton arnoldi. The sequence goes on from CAWUFW010009183.1 coordinate 448,911, forward strand.
CCACACATAATAAATATTGGGAAGAAAGCCCTTCTCTTCTAGCATTGTGGCTCTCACTTGAGCATGCTCAGGTATTACCACAGTGTGTGATAATGTATATGGTCTACCAATGTATGCATCTCTTTTGCATATAATCTGTACTCTGATTATAACAAGATGCCCTCTCTTTTCCCCGCATAGACATCATGTGAGCATCACCATAAAACCTCAGACTCTATGAGATGGTTTCAGGGGCGTATGAGATTCGGGGTGGGGGGGGTTAGGGGGGGTGAATCTCAAATTTCCCAACTAAAAAAGCAGTGGGCTGCAGGGTGAAGGGTGAGATGGCCAAGGTCCGGGATAGACTGCTTTGATAAGGAGAAAGGTCAATACTGATTTGCATTAGGTGGGCCTCTGTCTAGAGTGGCAGAGTGGGTGAAAAACTGTGGATTGGACTGCTATCCCAAGCAATTGCCACTGGGTAGACTATTTACAAGCATTCACTCCATCAACTTTTGAGTGCTTGATTGCCAGTAGGAAGCCTGGAAACCTGAGACTGGTGCAGTTTTCACAGCCTACTACTGCCAAGGCTTGTAATTTCCAAAAAGTAGTGAATTTGCACGAATTCAAGGAGTACTTCTATGGGTGTAGATTTACTACTTTCTGGTAAACTATGTTAATGTTTACACTCCAAAAAAATGAACAAGCTCTTAGTAAAATGAGAATCAGAAGACAAAATGAAGTGGAAAAGCAGATCTGACTCAGGGCTCCCAGATCTCAAGACTGAGCCAAGAATGCACTTGGGGAGTGTCACGCTCCAAACACCTCCTTGAAGCTACACCTCAGTCCTTCCCACCGGGGCCTGATAGTTCCCCGGCTAATTCATTACTATGGTCAAGTACAACACAACAGCCTGGAGTCCCTGCCCTGGGATCACTTTTTTAAAATGTATTTTCACTGCACACACTCTTCTATGTCTCTGCTACGAGAAGCTTTGATGGTTGAGTTGTCAAATTAGTACATGTAGGCAGGGATCCATGTTTCCAGTCCTCGCCTTTTACAAATCATTTTATCAAGTGACTGACGGTCCCATGTACTAAGCCCGAGTCGCAAATAGAGTTGGGCCTGCCAGCAAATGAATAGGGCAAGCTGAGGCATAACTGAGCCAAGAGTTTGTTTTGGCTCTAAGAGTCCGTGTACGAGCCAAGCCATCAAAACATTTGGCATGGATATTGTGCAACAAAAATAATGTAAAAACATGACACAGTCGCTTCGAAATTTAGTATAGGGAAGCATTTCACAGAACATCGGAATATATCTCTGCGTAGACAGACATTTATTAAAAGTGATAGTTTTTAAACATGAACTTAGAAACATTAATGGCTCGGCCCCCAAAGAAACCCCATTAGTGAACTGAGAGGTGAGTTAGTAGTCATGTAAACCTTAAACATGGGCTAGATTCTTATTATAGATGGGGCAACATTATAGTCCATTAAATCAAACATAAGAGATGCTTGCACAGCGCACATCCTGAACTCAAGTATTTAAAAGTGCTGTTGTATGTGATAATAAAGAAAGGAGACTGTGAAATATGTTTGCCTAGGATGACACAGTTTGGACAAGCAGGGAAGCCGCTATTGATTCCAGGTTATCTGGCTTCATATTTTAAAATTCAGCCACCAGATGTATATCTCTGTCTCTCTTCTCTCCTGTTTTACATCAAAGGTCACTGTTTTGTCTTTTATTTTTGGCTCACGACGAGAAAACTGGTACAGACAGAGCAGACCTGACTCAGGGCTCCCAGACCCAACTGCAAAGCCAATAATGCACTTATGTTTTTGGGGGGTGTAACACCCCTACAATACCACCACAAAGCTATGTCCCTGACTGGTTTATATTTTTGCAGTACTGACTTCACATGGGCCTGCTTGTCTGGCACCAGGGCAGGACAAGCCACTGACTTAAAATTCTAAAGGCAGCTGACAGATTGCAGCGGTTGGTTGCTGAAGGGCATTTTCCTTGCTAGAAACCCGGTCTGTCTTCTCTTCCCAGACAGGAGTGGATCCTGGAAAAGCGTATTTAGCCAAGAAGAAGTATCTGAAGAGCCAGGAAAACGACATTCCTCCACCATCAAAGCAGCGAGGATCACTCTTCATGATGGCTAAGGTGAGATATGGGACCTAATTTCACCATCTGGTACTGGCACTGAGTTACTAGTGCTTATATTCTGTCTGTCAGTACACCAGCTGCTCCTGACAATAGGTAAACTCTGCTTAGGCACCACCTAGCACAAAGTAACACTGCACATTTATCCATCTGGCACAGAGTACACATTGCACTTGAAATTTGCCCTGCCATAGAGTAACAGTAACATTGACACATTTTTTATCTCAAATCCAACACCAGGTAATATTGGGCTTATTACAGGATGTCACCCTCAGAAGTTGAGGGCCCTGGACTGTCCATAGGAGTTGCCGTCAGGCCAAAAAGAATTGTTATCTGTCAGGAATTTGGTAAATATTAACTAGAAGGTGTGCTGTACAGTAGCCTTGTTTGGATGCATCAAAATGTGTGCATGGTTTTTGCATAGGACAGCGGAGATTACTAAGGCATTGGTTAGCACGCACTGACCACATTTTGATGAATCCCAACATCAGAGTATCAGAGTGTTTCATAGTAAGGAATAGCTGCAGTGTTAGGACGTGTGTGGGATCCCTCAGCAGAACTCGTGTGAAGTATATGGCTTTGGAGAGGCGTTTACTGTGTATGGAAATGGAGTGCAGGTTGTGGGCGGTACTTCAAGTGCCTTCTAGGAAATTATACATATATTCTATACCTTGCCCTTTCATGAAAGTCGTCACTACTCTCCCTCCTGGCAGACTATCTCCCTACAGGAGCTGCAGCAGGACTTTGAGATGCCACCACCGACTGACTCAAACAACAATGCAACGGCAGCCAATGGACCTAATGTGTGTTACGTCAACTTCAACCAGGCAGAAGGGGCGCAAGCACCAGGCAGCAGCCTGTATGATTCTTCTGCTGGCACCAGAGCAGACCCCATCGTCGATGCCCCACCCCACATCAATTTCCACACTGTCATTGTTGACATGAGTGGTGTGTGCTTTGCTGATCTGATGGGCGTCAAAGTCCTAGGAAAGGTAATAATTGTTTTATCGCATTGCTATAATGCAAACCTCTGATAAGGTATAATAACTTGTTTTGATAAAGAGCTTGCTACTGCAGATCTACTGTTTCACAGCGTAATAGGTGGTTGGTCCTATCTTTAAGAGCTAAGGTGTGAACTTGTGATTCTAGCTCACCATCCTCTGTGGGTGTGGCTGCACTAGTAAGGGGTTGGTGCCCAAAGACAGCCAAGAATGAAAGGTGTTGAGTGCAAGTGACTCCGGGGTAATTTGTACAGTGCAATTGAAGTGGGAATTATTTAATTCGATAATTAATGTCAATAAAACCCAACTTGTGGTTAAGAGGTACTAGAGTGGGAAATCAAGCTTAGAGGGATCGGGAAGAGCGTCTTCAGTAAAACAAGCTCAAACAAAATCTGTCATTTGCACTATACTATCTGCATGAACACATGCTATGTGCCAAAAACAATATAATAACTCAAAGAAGTAGGTTAAGCAATAAGCACCTGTACATAGTGCAACTAGAGGTCCCAAACGTAAAGCCAGTGGTCTCTTGCTCATCTTTACCCCAAGAGTGCGCATCTATCCTCAGAACAAGGACTGTGGGTGGGAAACAGTGCTGTTCATGGAGGGTGAGTTTGAGTATGATAAAGGAAGTAGGCTGGGCTGTGGAGTATGGGTATGGGCCTCTGAATCGAGCAGAATGCTCATTGGAAGGCACTGTGGTTGCTGAGAGGTAAGGCAGCCACGTCTCAACTCTTGACGAACTTACGGCATTGGGCTGGGAGTTGATGGTGTTGTGGGTGTACTGCGATGGCTGGGCTCTGGATGGTGACATGGAGCCACACTGTAAGGAGGGACAATGCAACCATGACAAACTGGGATGGTAGCGTCTCAAAGGATTACAGCTCTAAGCAACTGTTGTGCAAAGTTTTTATGATCTTAGGTCCTTCTCTCTGCCAGGTCCAACATAAACAAGAGGAGGGGAGTAACTCACAGTCTGAGTGGCATGTTCCCATCATGTGTTTCGCTCAAGAAACTGCAATGCACAGATGGGGAAAATCTTCTTTAAATCCTTCATAGACAGGAGTGTAGAGGAGGCTGGACGAGGGGGGGAGCATGCTTTGGTGTACCAGGCTGGGTGTGGAGACAGGTCCAGAGTCAACTTTAATCTTCAGTCAGTATTTTGCTTTAGAGAAAAATAGGATCTTATTGCAGGCAGGTAAAATATTCTACATTAAATATTAGAATACACATTAAAAATCAGAATGTCTAGCTACATATTTGACCAGGAACTAACCCCAGAAGCGTGTATAGCTCATACACGCTAAAAATCTCTTGAACATTATGCTGATTAACTGCAGAAGGACTCAGGTTGGTTTGGAAGCGTCCACGTTGAAATGTGAGTTAAATGTCCAGAGGCCCATAAACCAGCCCAAGAAGTGTTTATAGCTCATACTCGTTAAGCCCTAGGATTCCCACTGACACTGAACTGGGAAACTTCAGAGGGACTCAGGTAAGATGGAAACGTTCAGGTTGAAATGTGAGTGGACTGACCAAAGTTGCCAGAAAGAAGGGTACCCTGTTACAAACTTTGCAACTGATATTTCTGGTTCTCTGAGTTAGCGGCAGAGATAGCGGATAAAATATCATTGAGGTTATGAAGAGTGCACACTCCTTTCTAGCCCACAACTCACCACACAGAAAACAGACAAGATCCCACTCTTGTAGATATGGTTTTCTTAAGATGCTTCCAGGGGATGCTTCGGGTGATGCATGGAGTAAGTTGGTGTCTGTCACTGGTGCCTGAATGGGGGAACAGTTGAGTCTAAGCTACTTTAGTCCAGTTGTAAAACGTAAAGTGTGAACAGAGGCTTACTAGTGTGCCAATCCATATGAGATGTTTCCTAGGTGGTACTTTAGGGGCAAGGGACTGTATCTTGTAAATCACCGATAGTGATCAAGATTTTCCAAAGGTGGAGGTACCAAAGGTTAGGAGGGAGTTACACACAGCGGACACTCTAGAGCCCAATGACTAAAGTCCTGGACGAAGGAGATGTTGACCAGAGCATCAATGGGTTATATCTCAGGAACCAGAACAGGTGGGAAGTTGATTCTGGAGAGGTTCCGGAATCTGGGCAACCTCCTCCAGCCAAAGTGATGGGGGGAGGGGGTCAAAGGCTAAGCCCAGCTTTCAGCAGTACTCCATGTTTGGCAGATGCAGTAAGTGTAGGCATCCCACTGTTTTGGTGAGGGTCAGGGACAAAGCTCGCTTCACCTTCTCAATGCTTGAAGAGGAGGGAGCAGCTCCTCAAACCAGGTGTCATCTTGTTAGTTGCTGAGCTGCTAGGTGGCGCAAATGTGTTGCTCCTGGGTAGTCTCTGTCCCTTTAGATCTCCTCCATGCTGGTCCTGCCAGTCACCTTTTCTGCGGATCAAGTAATTCTTCCTGGCAGGTGCAGTCCTGCTTCATGTTATTGGCAGGCACAGCAGCAAGCAGCAATGGACTTTCACAGGCCTCTAATATTTAGACCCAAGTTTGGAGGGGGAAAGGAATCAAACAGCGGTTCCATTCCTGGCTCTTTAAGGTATTGCAGTGATGCTGGTACACAGGACCTCATCAGTGCCAAATCAAATCTTTGAACATGCTACTGGCTTGAGTGCAGCATTAAATATTCTCTCCAGGTGAACAAATCAGGCCAATCAGGGAGGTTGCACATTTTGGAAGTCATGGAGTTACGCACAGTGAAAGAGATACAGGGGGAAGCATGCATCAGTACATGGGACTATTGTCTGCTCTCCCAATGTCCACAGCTCTCATCCACAAAGGGAAAGTTGTCACATGTGGAGAGGTTCCACAGTGTTAATGGTTGCCAACTGATCAGGGTCAATACTTTGTGTGTCAATACTTTGTGACCACCTGAACTAATAGCTAAGCATTGACACACTTCCTTGTGAAGCCAAAGAAAAGTGGTACACTTCTTGGCCCCTTTTCCTTGCCCTTCTCAAAGAATCGCCATTTTGAAATTGTCTATTGCAAAGATATCCAAAAATCCGAAATGAAAAACAGGTACGTTGAGAAGCAGGGAATGTGCAAGGTAGACCGTAAAAAAGACACTGATAAGATATGGGAATTTGTCAGAAAGTTAGGAAACCAAAGTAGAGATGAAGAAAAAGCAACACTACTAGGAAGCCAAAGTGGTATAATCATAAGGCAAGTGGTGTAGAAACACCCCGGAAATAAGCAAGCCGCAGAAGCCCCGTCCCTCGATGGCATGTATCCAGCCCCAACTGCTATTAGAAAGAAAAGCGAGGCATAGCAGCAAGCTGGACTGCAAGCACATTAGACATACTGATCTGCAGTTATTTTCTGCAATGCTATCTCTGAGAGGAAGTGAAGAGTAACAGGGAACAGCACCATCGCTCCAGTAAGGAAGGAAATGTTCAGGGAGCATGGCGTGCACCCGAAGAGTGATAGTTGCATTTACTTCCTCAGGGGGAATAGCCAATGGTCATATGGGTTCTGAATTTTCTACCTTGTTGTCTAATACATACTTCATTTGAACTGATAGCTTCCTGTGACATGAAACTGTTTCTGTGGAAACAGCTTCTTGATATCATAGACAGCTTTCAGATCTATAAGGTGCAAAAGCTCAGCCCTCATGAGCCTCAGAACCTCTTCCATAGACCCAAGTTGATGATTTGAACCAATCCTCTCTTTCTAACCTAATTTCTTTGAAATGAGAAGTTTATGCCATCAAACCTCCAAGGCTTAAAAGGTGCTTCATAACACATATTAGACCCACTAGTCAGTGCTGTCTGGACAGAAGCACCTGCTCATCACATACATTGGCATGATGCAAGCAATGCCCACTTCAAAACCACATTACCAGATGAATCACCTCCTAAAACTTTCATTGCTACCCGTTTCAGATAATATCTTTCCACCGTATGTCCGTCCGTATTCTACAAGATGGAATGAGATGTTTTTCGTTGCTTTATCCAGGCATGATCCTATCAGAGAGATATGCAGAGCAGCCATGTGGCCCACTTTGCATGCATTTTGGAAGATCTATGCCCTTGTTGCTTCCTCACTATTGATGAGCAATTTAGGGAAATTGACATAAGAAATACTTTGCTTCAGCAATTGCCATCTAAATTTACCTTTCACCACCCCCCTGGTTTCGCTATCTTTCTGGAGTCGGAGAATGTATCCAAAGTATATGAATAACAGAGAGTGACAGAGGAAGGCATAGGAATAGGAGCAAACAAACCCCTGCGTCACCTCCATTAGTCTGCCATCAGTCCAACCAATCACAACCATTTTATTACACTGGAACTGGTGAGGGTGTGCACCAGCCAAATGAAGGGGAGGCAGAGGAGCACATTACATACTACAGTCCCTACGAATCTTTGGTTGTGCCTCTTTTGAGCCACAGTTCCTGGTCCCACCACTACTTAGCAGGATGGCAACAACCAGGTTGAAACTAGTTTGGAAATAGTAGAGAACTGACAGACTTAGGAATATTATAGACAACACAAAGATAACTTGGTATGATTCTTCTAAGATCCTCTATTGACAGTGGAGAACATTTAAGCATGTGAATGTGTAGAAGATAACTGAGGCTAGAGGGCTATTGTTACTAGTAATCGAATCACTTTCTTACAGAACATCTGTACATACATAAATAACTATATAATGCGAACAGTGTGTGGAAGATGTGGAGTCAAGCCTAAAATATCCACAAGTCAAAACGTCTATGCAGTAATGTTTTCTCATGCACTTATGTGATTTCTGTCTTTCTTGATAGCTCGGTTCCAGTTATCAAAAGATTGGTGTTAATTTCTTCCTCGCTAATGTGCAAGGTAAGCGGTAACCAGTGCTTCATTATTTGCGAAATATACATAATGAATGACAGGGCTCTTTTGACATTTAAGGACCTGGCTTGGCTGACCAGATTGACACTTGCATTCTCTCACTGGCCACTGAGTACTTCTTTATTGGCAAAGAGCCTGTTGCCTCCATCAGACGACGTATGGTTGGTTGGAATTTTAATAGGATCCTCGTTAGACTACAGCATCAAACCTTCTGAAGCCAGGTGTCTGGTTACATGTCTCCGCTCTCTTGGAGGATTTATTTTTAGTTGCTAAAACGTCTGCCAACTGCATTGGAAAACTATTCCCTATGCATCTCTGAATTGTTCCACGTGATTTATTTGGACAGTTTAGACATAAGGATTCATCCTACCTTTGTGTCCAGGTTCTGGACTAAATTCCACCTGTAAAAGGTTTATCTCCCTGCCTTTTTCTGCACCCACATGGGTTTACCTTGAGCGAAGCTCGGTTCTGCATAAAGAAGACCAACAGTTTGTGACTTTTGGAAGCAAGCCGAGCTGTGGCTCTGGCCACTATTGATACATACATTTCATACACTGCTATACTCTGCATTTGACACACTGTGTTTATTGTCCAAGCACTCTCCACCAGAGTCAGAAACATATTTATTGTATCTTTGTGAAATTCATCACATGTATTCTATGGACATTGCGCTTTAGAAGCTTCATTCAAAACAATGTGCAATTTTGGGTCAGCAGGTTCTGCTGAACCTTTTCCCCTGGGCCTAAACTCTTCGATGCTGCCCTCTCCTCCTTCCTTGATCCTCTTTGTTGTGCAGCCTCCCCACAGTTTTACAATGATGGTGAGACATGACATAGAAGTAAGGTAAAATAACCTTCAAGGTGAGGTCCTTACTCCTTGTCTTTCAGTCTCCTTGACTACCAGACCACTTATCAACTCATCAGCCATTGGACAAAACAAAACACTAATTGTCTCCTTTTCTAAGAAAGAAACTGACCCATGCACGCACCTGTATGTGGACAGGGAGTGTATGCATATGATATAGGCAGTGCTCTGAGTGGACATTAAACCAGGGTTCTACATGGCCCTGTATTTCAGTCATTCAATGAATGAATAAACAAAATCCCTACCTAGCAGCCTGCCCCATGCTAGCGCTGCAATGCAATTTCATCAGACGTGTCTTTTGTGACACAGGGGCCAAGTGGAAGGTGGCTACTGTTGTTTACTATTGATGTGCCAGAGCCTAAAGCATTATTTCATTTCACACACCCACCCAGGATATTGCGATTTTGCATTTTGCAACAAAAATTGCAAAATCGGTACCATGATATTTTTAACAAAAGTGCCCCTCAAATTGTTTTTTTTTTTAAACTGACGCTCTATTTAATTGATCTGTGCTGCTGCTGAACCAGTAAAAGGAGGGTGAGCAACAGGCTAGCAAGCTGCAGAGGTGTTAACTTCATCTGTCGCCTGTCGCCCTTCTGTGCAATTAGCCTGCACAACTCTGCAGGCGTTTGAACCTCACTCCTGCCCCCAAGCCCTCCACTACACTCTGTCACTCCTTTCTCTTGACCCCCTCTCTCCTCTGCCCTCTGTCTCCTGTTCACCCCTCCCCTTCCCCCATGTTTCCTTTTTTGTTGTTGCTTTTTTTGTATAACACAGCCTTAGCCGAAGGACAGTACGCCACCCCACCTCTCCTCCCGGTAACCCCCCACTCCCCTTCTGGACTGTGACTCCTCTCTTGCCACCCTCCTCCCATGGGTCATCTGGCCCCCACAACCCACTCCCCAGAGTCCTATGTCCCCCACACTGCAAATAACACAGGTTGTCTGATGCCAGAAACAGCAGTTTTCATATTACAATATGCACTCTGTGGCACCAGACATTCTCCGATTCAAGGCGCTGTGCTGCTGGAGACTCTGAGAGGTTCCAGGTTGGACATAGCACAGTCTCCAGCAGTGACAGAGCACAGGCCATGCAGTAGTTTTTGTGACAGGCACATTTTCTGAATACCGTGATGTTGAGCTTTCGGCTGTAAAGTTTGCTTTTTTGGACTGCAAAATTTGCCACCAAAGCTGCAAAGTCCTAGGGGGCCTCATGTCAGCTAAATAACTAAGGTATTGTCACTTACAGTTAAACTTACCTTGATGCATTTTTTTATCGTTCTTGGCCCTGGATAAAGAGCTTTATAACCTTTAAAATAAAATGTGCTGCTGATTTTGATTATGGTATTAATATTATTTGATTTTGCTATGTTCAATGAGAACCCATTTATGAATTTCACAACCACAGGATGCTATTTCACATCTATTAATTACATAGGGCATGACTTGAGCGAAGATGTCGCAAACAACACCCGTTTAGTGCTCAGCCACCTTTTCCATCCCACTTAAAGCTCTAGATATATATCTGCATATCAACATATGGGCAAATGTCCATAATATAGCTATTGCAGCAATTTCTGGTCCAGCCACTAGGTGACATGTTTCTCACAGGTCTGACAGCGCTTAATTTGTAAAAATAAAAATACCAGGGCCCTCCTCAGGAGACCAATGCAGCTTGCACCAAACATTGCCCCTGCCAGCGCTGCCAATAATAGTACAAACACAACTACTAACCATCACAGTCCTACAAGTGTGACAATTCAGACTATTCCAGGCCCCAGGGCTTTAAGTGGGGGGGGGGGTCTGTGGGGGTCTGAGCACCCCCAGTTTTTTTTGGGGGGCCTCGAAAGGGGTCTCTTGGGGTCTCTATTTTCGGGCCTCAAAGGTCAAAGGTAGGGTGACCAGCCGTCCCGGTTTTTGTTTGGTGTTTCGGGTGAGCATGCGCGCGCACTGCTTAAGGCGTGACGTCATTGTAGCAGGAAGGGAAATCCCTTGAAGAGAGACACTTTCTCTCGGGATTTCCCTTCTCTTTGAACACGCAGCGCCACCTACGTCATCGTGCCAGCCATCGGCACAACAACAGCTGGTTAGAACCGGCCCGACCCTGCTTTTACGGCCTGCAGCAAAATACCAATAACCCCACCACAATTGTTAATGCCCACAGACTTTTGGTTAGTCAAGTACGTATATTTAGAGCAATGAAGGACTCACCAGGGGAGTTTGCTTCTGCGGCTCAGAGAGCAGTTGACGAGGGCAAATTCAAGAATGTTCCTCTTTTCCATGGTAGAAGTAACTCTGTTGCCCTTAATCAAAATCAGTTTTACCAAAGTCTGTCTGTAAATATCAATAAACGATGTGCCCCGGATTCTGAGAAAGAACTTATAGCCAGCTTCAGTGTGCTAGATGCAGGCAACTTGCCTTCTGGTGATGAATGCATTCTTTATGGTGAAACAGATATCCAGAAACTGTGTTCAGAGTTTCAGCTGCCAGCAAGAGATACTATCCAAGCTTTTAGACTTTTCAAAGATTTTGGTGGAAAGAAAACCCCTGAAGCATTAAAAAAGTTAGTAGTTTGCATGGAAACCCTGCCAGCAAGTAATGCGGATTGTGAGAGAGGTCTCAGCGCAATGAACTTAATTGCTAGTCCAACAAGGGCCTCTCTTCTTGTAGAGACCATTTCTTCATGCTTATGGGTAAAACTCAATGGTCCTCCATTTGAAACATTTGACGCAGAGTTGGCTGGCAAAAGGTAGAAGGTCTGCTGAAGAAAATTGTTGTGAGAAACCCCAGCAAAATAGACACAGTGAATATCTTCAAGGGTTTTGGGAAATCCTGCAATAGATTTCTAAGTAATGTAAATAATTTTTACATGTTTTTTAAAGTGTTTGGTATTTTATGCGACTTCATGATTTTCTTAAGCACACAATGCTAGTTATCTTGATTTAGACCACGCCCCTACTCGGATAGGCCACACCCCTTTAAGAAATTTGCCACGCCCCTTTTAGAGCACCCCCAGGGTTTTTTTCCCACTTAAAGCCCTGCCAGGCCCCAAAGCTATAAGAATGGCTTAGGCGGCAGGTAATAGTCATTTTCAATCTATATTGAAATAATAATCTAAATTAGAGAGACATCGCCACCACGCGGCAGACTGTCACAAGCACCAGTGTTGACAATTAAGTGTGGTGCGGAGCATCGGAAACCACCAGCTTAAATTAAGCATTGGAAAGGAACAGACCCTATGACTAATAATGACTGTGACATCACAAAAGTAGCATTATCCTTCTCCCTCACGTGCCCTCTCCGTTCTTTGCCTTTTCTAGCTCAGGTCTACCATGATATCGAGACCGGGGGAGTTTTCGCTGAGGGCGGACTGGACCGGAAGCATTTGTTCATCACCGTCCACGACGCAGTTCTGTATGCAATGGAAACCGTCAGAAGCGTGTCCCAAGGCCCGAGGTCGGAAAAGGTAACTTACCGAGGGGGGAGGGGGGGCAGGGAGCTGAGCTTCTATTCACCTTTTTGTTTTTATATATATTTATTCATATAATATAATAAATGATAGAATAGTCGACATCGAACGCTACATTTACATGTTCAAACTGTTTAGACATGTATCTTTACGTTCTGTGGAGGGATTCCAAGATAGTTTTTGAATAGTATAGTCATTATACATTCCTATAATATTCGGGTGAACAAACCACCATCTGAGCAATAATAATCAGACAATAAGACAACAGAATGCGAAACAACTTGAACTACAATTGACCTCGACGGCTTGAGTCAGAGAGAACCCGTGTGGAGGTTGCCTCCAATTTATTGTGGACATGAAGACTGAATGAAGCCTGTCCCGAACTCCACCGCCGTCACCAGGACACCACTCCTGCCGTGGGGGCCTGTGACTCCCCTCCCTCCCTCCCCATCCCAAAGCCCTGTCCCCCTACAAGGGTCTCAGGTCCATCCACTCCCCCACATGGATCCAGAGGATCCCCTTTCACACAGACAGACCTCCCACGTATGTCTTATTGGATGCAGCACTTATGTGCAGGTACACAGACCAAGGCAGACGTTCTATAAAATACACATGTAAGAGTTCACTTCGAATGAAAAACCCCAAAATGCGTGGCACCACAAGCTGAATCAACTCTAGGTACTTTCTGCCTGAGGGCCCTTGTGTAACCCTCTTACTCTTGTCAGGATTTCTGCTCATTACAAATGAGCTGCTTCAAGCCGTGGAAGAAACAATCAAAACGCTACAAGCGCGAGGCACTCAGCCTTTCAATCCTGTGGCTTTAAAATCTCACACCTGGCTTCACAGTTCCCTTGACACCGCTTTAAAAATACCCAAAAATGAGCGTTAATGTGGCAGCTTTGCACCGCTCATTAACTTGATGTATGTAGAGTGGGTCGTGTTTGTGGATCGAGTCAGGTGGACTTTTCAATGGAGGAATGGTGGGCAAGTAATCTCGGTGGCCATCCCAACCCTTCCTCGTGGTAGGATGCCCGTCAAAAAGCCCAGTCAGGAGAAACATCACGCAAAATTGTATTCCATTCAAATGTAGGTGATCCTGACGCCCATCAGCCTATGGAAATAAAGCAATGAATGCGGAGACTTGTAGAGCCTGGCACCACAAACGGAATCGCTTCTAGGCACTTCCGGGCCAGGACTGTCTTCTAAACCTCTTCTAATAAGGTTTAGGACAGGAGCAGGTTCTTTCTGAGAAGTAAGTGGTGCGCCTCGTGCCGTAGAGGGGGGCAGTGTCTGGCTCCATGAACTGCAGAGCTGGTCTCCGTTTGGGGCATGTGGCTTCCATTTTAGCGGGTGTCGTGGAGGGCACACACAGAGGATTTAGTTCTTCTTTTACTGCCCATTTACGAATTTTAAGCCGCTGCATTAGTTGGCGTGGTAGTGAGTCTTTCAGGTGAGCAAAACGAAGAGCCACAGGTGCAAGTGATTGGTTCCCAGCTTACTATAAGTCCAGCGTTGTAGGTAAATAGGTCGCAGGACACAGGCCGAGGTGAAGCAACTTAGTGTCTTCTCTTGGTGGTTTAATACAGATGGTAGAGTATGCAATCGACTTGGAAGCAGAAGGCATTCTGCGCTTGCGCCAACCCGCTAAATCAATGTTGGCAAGGCTCCACCACAAACCACAAGGTTAATTCAACAGGAAACTACAAGCATCACTGGAGGAAGGACTCTAGGAAAAAAAGGGGAAAATGTGTCACTCAGCACCAGAGTCAATAGGAAATGTGTCAGAAAACACAAATGTTTGATCCCCATCTCAACATTTCAAAGCTCAGGTAACCTTGTCGACATCTCGGACATCTGGCTTTGTCCGGGTATCTCTGCTGATAGTGTCTCATCTGTTACTTCTTACAAATCTGTCCACAGTCTGGCTGCTGATAACCCGCCTCTGAATTTGTCGCTAATATCTCCCTTATCTGTAAAGGTAAAGCGGCTGCTTTGCTTGTGCGTGGAGGCTCCGCTGCACTGTTCTTAAAGTTTGTGTTCACCTGCAGAGCAGATGTGGCCAGCAAGTCAGCTGAGCTGCTGCTTCCTTGTTGAGCAGGGACAAGACCTTCTCGCATAGGATTGCTCCCTTTTATAAAGCAGTAAATGAGCTACAAATCAATGTAATGGAGTGTATCCAGGAGGAACTCACAGTGCTTAAAAAACATAGGCTCAAACATTTGCATCCTGCACGTTTTTGTTGTCTAGAAAGGTAAAGCTTCCAGGACTTCAAAAGCTGCTATTGAACTGAATATGCTGTGTGGGTGAGTGTCATACTTCTTTGAAGCCAGGAGACCCCTTTAAAGACATTGTGTAATCTTGCAGCAGGTTTAAAAGCTGCTATTGAACTGAATATGCTGTGTGGGTGAATGTCATACTTCTTTGAAGCCAGGAGACCCCTTTAAAGACATTGTGTTATCATGCAGCAGGTTTAAAAGCTGCTATTGAACTGAATATGCTGTGTGGGTGAGTGTCATACTTCTTTGAAGCCAGGAGACCCCTTTAAAGACATTGTGTAATCTTGCAGAAGGTTTAAAAGCTGCTATTGAACTGAATATGATGTGTGGGTGAATGTCATACTTCTTTGAAGCCAGGAGACCCCTTTAAAGACATTGTGTTATCGTGCAGCAGGTTTAAAAGCTGCTATTGAACTGAATATGCTGTGTGGGTGAGTGTCATACTTCTTTGAAGCCAGGAGACCCCTTTAAAGACATTGTGTAATCTTGCAGCAGGTTTAAAAGCTGCTATTGAACTGAATATGCTGTGTGGGTGAGTGTCATACTTCTTTGAAGCCAGGAGACCCCTTTAAAGACATTGTGTAATCTTGCAGCAGGTTTAAAAGCTGCTATTGAACTGAATATGCTGTGTGGGTGAGTGTCATACTTCTTTGAAGCCAGGAGACCCCTTTAAAGACATTGTGTTATCGTGCAGCAGGTTTAAAAGCTGCTATTGAACTGAATATGCTGTGTGGGTGAATGTCATACTTCTTTGAAGCCAGGAGACCCCTTTAAAGACATTGTGTTATCGTGCAGCAGGTTTAAAAGCTGCCATTGAACTGAATATGCTGTGTGGGTGAGTGTCATACTTCTTTGAAGCCAGGAGACCCCTTTAAAGACATTGTGTAATCTTGCAGCAGGTTTAAAAGCTGCTATTGAACTGAATATGCTGTGTGGGTGAGTGTCATACTTCTTTGAAGCCAGGAGACCCCTTTAAAGACATTGTGTAATCTTGCAGCAGGTTTAAAAGCTGCTATTGAACTGAATATGCTGTGTGGGTGAGTGTCATACTTCTTTGAAGCCAGGAGACCCCTTTAAAGACATTGTGTAATCTTGCAGAATGTTTAAAAGCTGCTATTGAACTGAATATGCTGTGTGGGTGAGTGTCATACTTCTTTGAAGCCAGGAGACCCCTTTAAAGACATTGTGTTATCTTGCAGCAGGTTTAAAAGCTGCTTACCTTCCACCGTGGCCATGGTCCTACACCACAGGAGGACGTCTAATCAATAGTCCAGCTCATGGAGTGCGGTCCTCTCCACTAACCGGAGCCACAAATCACCCCAACATGCACCCCTATTTTTATGTGCCTCAAACTTGCCATTCAGCAGTGTGGTGATGCTAGTGCTATTGTCTTTGCGAGGTACCTCAGATCTTCTCTGTGGAAGGCTCTATTATCCCGTCCTAGTATGCCCTGGTGCCCCACAGGCACCCCAGTCCTTAAAGAAAGCATTCCCCAAAGCATTATGGCTCCGGGATGTCATGACCTATAAATACATCTAACAAAAATATAGTGCCATAAATACTGTTGACAAAAAATGTAGCTTATTTGGAGTTAATAGACCACACTCAATGGAGTGATATTTTTTTTAATGATAGGCTGCGATATTTATGCAAGAAGATATTGTGTTATCCATATTCTGACATACAACCCCCGAAAGCATTCTGTAATATTTCATGCCTTTCACGCTCTGCTTCTGCCGCATGATACCCCATCATAGCGCTATTAATTCTCCTCAGTCCTCATTGAAGGACCATATACCAACACCTGTCTTCCACTGTCTTCAGTCCCGGTCTGTATGAGCCATCATTCGATCCGCTGACGTGTGCAATGGGAAGGAGGCCCAAAATGAGCTTCAAGTCCTGCCAATGACTACAACTGGAGTCATTAAACTGGAGCAAGCCTGGGGCTGATCCTTGACTGACACCACAGTCATCACACTGGACACTGACACTCCTGGTCCTCTGACTGAGGATGTCATCGCGAAGGGCACCTCACGATTCAAAACCTCAAACCCTCCGATGAGTGAGAGTATGATCATGGAAGGGGAACTACAAACAAACAACCTCAAATCTCCCCTGCGGCACACACTACCGGGTCTTCTTCGCAGAGGACTAGGATAGATTGCAAATGCTAATTCACCCAATTGAAATGTTCTTGTAGTAGGCTACAAACTCTTCAGAAAGGAGGGAAACAGGTTGTATGACAGAGGTAAATTCATCACCAGTCCATATAAAAAAATAAAGAGTGAGCATGACCATGTCGTGTAGCCATCACTGCCATGAAGCAAGCCTTTCCATGGTCAGGTGTTAGCGCAGGGCTCCCTCAGTCAGTACACCGCTCGCCTTAGACTCGTAACATCTAGTCCCAGGGGTGAGTTCACTTCTGTCACACATCCTTCTAAAAATTTCTCTCTCCTCCTCTGTGTTTAGAAGCCAGTTGATGCAGAATTCTACATAAGTGACTCGCTGGAGGGGAGCAGCGGCGACTACCAGAATTTGGAAGAGGTTAGTAATATTTTGGTGCTTCCAGTGAACATTCTGTCAACAGCATTTTTCCATACTCCTTGTTAACAGAGGCCAGTGCTTAATTTAGGCCGGTGGTTACAGGTGGGGCTACCAATATTAGTTTTAGGGACCTTCACTTATTTTTCCTCAGCAGATTTCAGTGGCGTCACCCCACTGCCTGGCTCAGAGCCAGCAAATGTAAACTAAAACGATGTTCTTGCATCGTTTTAATTTACATTTGCCGGATCTTAGCCAGCGGTGTTGGGAGAGGCAGGGCTGAGGCATTGGAGCGAGGAGGAGGAGTGCTAGTGCACTCCACTCCCTAAGTGCTTGTGTGTGATTGGCCGGCTGTCTCAGGCCGACCAAAAGCAGGGCGTCTTTCCTGCCTTCTCAGACCAATCCCAGCGCTGCCCTGCAGTGCGGGGATTGGACAGGGAGTCTGTCCGAGGGGCTGCTGGGACCAGCAGGCAGGAAGAGGAGAGGCGGTGCGACGAGACTCGACACTGGATCGGCCGGCAGCAAAAGCCTCCCATGCGACCCCACCCTCCCCACCACCCTTCGTTTATGGCTGCCGCCGTTGGCAGATTTTGATCCAGAGCAACAAAGAGAAAAACACAAAAGAGGGAAAGTAGGTGGAACAGAAAGACAGGGAAACAGTGATGATGCAGCGCGTACAATAAAAACTATCCTCCTCCCAGGTTACTTATAGGTCATCCAGGGGCAAACTATATTTCTCATATCCACATGACGATGGGGCCCATAAACATCGCCTAAACACACACACACACACTCCTGGATTTCCTTTTACACCTTTATGAAATTCTGTACTCCTAGGAGAAGCATGAGAACTAAATGGAGAACACCATTTTGTGTACCGCTGGAAGAGCAAGGATATCTATTTACCTTAATTTGTCACTTTCTTTTAGTTATTTCTTAAGATATTCCTGCTCATTGTTTTGTCGATGAATCATTCATTTAAGAAATTAGTTCATAGTGATTAAGACCAGCTGAATCACAATCAACCAATTACTCATGTCACAATCATTTAGGAAAATAACCACTGAGTCATTTTGGTTTTTTAAAGAATCTTAAATTTTATATAATTTTAAAAGCATGAAAAGATTTAATACTTTATTCAATTATTCATTTTAAATTCACCATTTTATTAAGCATAATCAATTTATTGCAGAAAGGAAATTTTGTCATGAAGCCAAAAACCTTAGTTACCTGCCTAGCTTCCTAATTTAGCCTAATGATTTCTAACCTAACTTTGGGATTAGAAATAGCCTGATTCTCATACTCAACTGTAAAGTTAAGACAGCAACAGCAACTTCAGCTCGTCAGCATCAGCTACCTGCAACCCGTCTCCTCTACTGCAACCACGACTCTCGAACTGCAACTGACTGTGACTGCAACCGCGACTGACATCAACTGCAACTCTCTGGAACTTCCCTGGAACTGCTCTGGAACTGACCCCCTCCCACTAAGAGTAGGCCCTCTTATACCCCAATTCTAACTTTGCTAACTAACTGTTGCAACCTTAATATCACGCTTTTCTCTCATTGGTCCATACATGTCAGCTTATTCATTCTTTAATCAAGTTCTCTTGGATTCAAGGGTCCTTGGATCATTTCCTTTCCCATACGCTTAAACATTTTCATCCGATTCGATCAGTCCATTTGTATCTTCTTTTGACACATTCAAGAACTCCGCAGTCATTGTCCTTTCTCTTGGGTTCCTTTCCCACGGACTCTCTCCTGATCATCACGGCACACTATCAGTTCAATTAGGTCACACCAGCCTTGACCATTTCTTGCATCCTAGCCTCTCAGAGACATCACGAGGCTCCAGATTTCTTCAATCTCATCCCGTACCACGTGTCCCCTTGCGCCTGCGCACATCTTCCCACTGGCGGCCATTTTATCTCGCCACTCGGTTCTACTTTAGAAGCACTAATTTGAGGCAAATAAAACATAATTAAAATAGAGAAAAATATCCCTTTCGTTTCCCTCCCGTCTACGTACCCCAATTAGTTGTTACCTAGCAAAAGCGACATTTAAGCTGCTCCTTACTTACCATCACTATTGTTTTTTCCACGACACATTTTATTTCTATGAAGCACAAACATGCATTTATTTTATTTAGTGCGCTTTTTATTCTTACGTTATGATTAGACACATGGACATTCATTAGTAGATTATTTAGCACGTACATTAGCATATTACCATTCCCACATATACAATGTTGATTAATACATTTAAACGAACATTTTTAATTAATTAATTATATAATTTGTTAGGGGTTAAAATTTTTTATTTTTACTGCTCCATCAATCCCCCCTTTGGTGATTTTTAAATCACCACATAAAACCCAAGTCATACTTCTTTTCAGGCAGCATGTCTTTCATCCTTTACTTTCTGTTATTCATATCTCTGTCTCTTCTTCATCTTGCCTTTTTGTCTCTTTATACATGCTTTCTTTCATTTTCTCCAACTCAATTTCACCCATTTCTCTCTCTCTTTCTCTCATTATTCTGTTATTTCTTCTTATCTTATTCTGTCTTACTTTTCTCTTTATACATGTTATTACTATTTTCAATGTCATTGCTAACAATATCACTATAGTTGCTACTATTATAACTTTCCCTATTACTAGTTTACTCATCCTAGTTAACCAATTTGCTACTGAGGAAAACCCTCTACCAAGTTTTCCCAAAACACTTTCAACCTCCAGTGGGACTAATTCTTTGTGCAGACTTGTAATATTTGTAATATACTTCTGTATATTTTCACTGTTATCCGGAATGTAAGTACAACAATGTTGGACTTTCAACATTCCACAGACTCCACCCTCTTTTGCCAAAAGAATATCAAGGGCAAGCCGATTTTGCATCACCATAGCTCTCATGGCAACCATTTCGGTATTTACCATTAAGAACCCTCCCGCAGTATCTGTAGACAAACGATCTACTACTGTCGATAACTTCCGAATTTTAAATGCATTCAAAGATATTCCCACTGCTGGTATCAATGCTCCAAAAATATCTCCTACAACTTCTGAAAAACTTTCCCTCTTTCTACGTTTAAATCCATTAATCATCTTGTATGTTCCCTTTTCTTCTCTGTCCATGTGAAAGATTTTTGGAAAGACCAGGCCTACATAGCAAGTTCCATACCAATGGTCCGGTAACCTGTAATAAGCTCTATTCCCACAAATATAATAGATACCTGGAAATATTGGATCTTTTCCACCTTTGAATCCCCAACCTCCCAGAATTTGATAATTGTCATGGCAGACACTGGAACCTACAAAGTAATTGTCATAGACTGTCTTATTTCTCCTAATGCACAACTTTCCTGTTTGCGGCCAGTCTAATGTCATTGCTGCATTTATCTTTTTCCCTTCATGATTTCCTTCCTCAAACGTCCATAAACGTTTTCCTTCCTCTTTTATTGCTTCTTTTTGAAATTTCATTCTTCTTTCCTCAACCATGTCTAGAAATACTTTTTCTTCTTTTCTTTAACTCACAGGTAAGGTTGTCACTAACTATTTCTTCTAACGTTAATTTTCTATGTTCTAAAAAGAATTCTCCTAAAACCTTTGCTGGTTTTACTTTGTTAAGTTCTGGCACTACAGGAATGTTTGCAAATATCTTATCTATATCAGTATAATAAGATTCTAATCTACCTGTTTTATAAAATAAACTTGCTATTACACTACATGTTATTCCATAAGTCAAAGGTAAGTGATGATAAGTCACACCTTCAGATACTGATGCAGGCAATTGCATACAAACATAACAATCTCTCACTTCCATTGTTTTTACGTACTCATACAACAATTTTGTAAAAACATTCTTTGAGAAATCTGTTACTGACCTATCCTTATGCAACTCTGCACTACTTCTTAAAACAACTTGTTCTTTAATATTAGTTTCTTTTTCTTGTTTAGTATCATTCTTTGCTTCTATCACAGCCACGCTAATTGGAATTGTGATTGCTAAAACTATCCATATGGTCATTAATAACCCTGTACAAAAGCAGCACATTTTGCACCATCTCTTTACAAATTCACATTTATTTCTTCTATTCTCATTATTCTCCATTTTTCTTTTTCTATTTGTTAAATTTTCAGAAAATTGTGTCACTACACCTCAAAATGACTTAGACGCCACTCTGCTTTCAAAAAGTCTTTGCTTGGTACTTTCTTTAATTCTCTCCAGAATTCTTTCGTTGTCACATCCGGTGATTTGTCACATCCAGTAAAATTTGTCACGTCCGGCAGAAGCACTTTAAGTCTTCACTTCAGTCCTTTTGTTGCATCTCACCTTTTCCCATCCGACTTCTCAGTCTCTGGTTTCCGTGAGTGTTTTCTTCTTCTCCTTTGTAATCTGTTAGTGCAATATACAGCCACTCAGGTGACTTAAATTTTGAATTTATTTTCCTTGTCCTTTTGGACTTTTGTAATCTTTTTCCACTGGGTTTTTCTTGTCCCTTTTGACTTGTTACTTCATTTACTTGTTCAGTATCTTCATCTTCTGCTCTTATTATTCTATATCTCAATTTTCTTACATAGCTGTTGGGCCAATTATCTCCTTTTCTTGGCCTTTTGACCTCACCCTCTCTTTCTTCTCTTTCCGACCTCCAATTTCTTTTTCTTGATTCAGTCTTTGCTTTTTCCTCTCCTCCACTTTCTTCTGTTTCTGTTTCAACTGTCTCACTATTGTCTCTTATTTTGAAACTTATAATCTCGTCATCTCCTACTGGTGGATCTATCTTCTCCTTTTCGTTTTCCCTTATCACTGTCCCTCCTCGGGGTTCTTCCGATTTGGTGTTTTCCTCCTTACCTGTTTCTAAATTTCCCTGTTCTCCTGTTTTTCTATCTATCCCTATTGCTCCTCGGGGTTCTTCTCGATTTTCTAACTTTTTGTGTACTTCTTTCCCTACTTCATCTATTAATATTGTTTCTAAAGGATTTCCACCATAACTTGTACTTGGTTGTTCATCTAACTCAATTTCTTGCTCAGTTTCTTCTCTAATTGGTTTATAACCCCAAGTTCTCTTTCGGAATTCTTCCCAGTTTGCAGCTGAACCATCAGATCCTGAAGTTGTGTCAGATATTTCCAGATGTCGACTTACAGGTCGATCTTCAAGTTCTGGAACTTCTGAATTTCTTTCTTCTTCTTCTTCTTGTTCCTCTTCTTCTCTAGAGGTGTTTTCCGTTGGGGTCTCCAGATGTCGACTTTCAGGTCGATCTTCAAGTTCTGGCACCCTTTCTTTTATCTTGGTTGTTCCAGCCGTTAAACTTTTATCCCACACTTCCAGACGCCGACTCACATGTCGATCTGTAGGTTCTGGAATTCTGATTGTGTGGCTGGCATGAACCCAGTTCTTTACTCCTGCACACTTGACAGCAGTCGTTGTTACTAGGATTACCTGTCTTGGCTCATCCCAACGCGGAATTAGACAGTTTCTTCTCCTGTGGACTTTAATACGGACCCAGTCTCCTGGATTCAAGTCGTGGGCTGGTTTTCTTTCAAGAGTGAGTCGCATCCGGTCCAACCTGATGAAACACAGAACGCACCACATCAGCCAGTCCTTTGCAATAATCCAGTATTAGATCATCAGTTATTGTTAATAACTTGTTGACTGGTACGTGGGCTTGTCTCATTGCTCGTCCCATGATCATTTCATGAGGACTGAGTCCCGTTTTCTTTTCAGGGATGCTTCTGATGGTCATCAGAACAAGAGGCAGTGCATCTGGCCATTTGAGTCCTGTAGCTTGACACATTTTTCCTAATCTGTTTTTAATCGTTCCATTTATCTGCTCTACTACCCCAGAAGCTTCGGGTCTGTAAGCACAATGTAGTTTTTGTTTAATACTCAATGCTTCACAAATCAATTGGATCAACTCATTTTGAAAATGTGTTCCTCTATCTGTCTCAACTGTGACTGGAAAACCATACCTCGGAATGAACTCTCGTAGCATAAGTTTTGCCACTGTTGTTCCATCATTCCTTCTTGTGGGGTATGCCTCCACCCAACGAGAGAACAAACAGACGACCACCAGAACATATCTTAATCTGTTACTAGGGGGCATCTCAATAAAATCCATCTGTATCCTTGTGAATGGACCTCCTTCTCGTCCTATTGTTCCTAGACTCACTACTGTTTTTCTTCCTGGGTTAAATTGTTGACAAATAAGACATCTTTGACAAAGACTTTCAGCAATGGCTCTGAATTTTGGATTATACCAAGTTTGTCTAAAAAGTCTGATCATTGCATCTCTCCCAATATGAGCTTGTCCATGGTACATCCGTGCCATGTCTGCAATCATGCTATCAGGCATAACTGGTCTTTCATCTCTGTATACCCACACTCCATTATCTTCCTGTCTTCTACATCCTGCTTTAATCCAGTAATCCTTTTCCTCATCTCTTGCTGTTTCTTGTAACTGCCTTACTTCATCCCATGTTTCGACTGCATTAGTGAAAAGCAAAGGACAAGAGACATGCTCCCTTTCTCTATTTCTGTTCAGGGACGCCATGTTTTCCGCACAATATCTAGCGATCTCGTCAGCATAATTATTGCCAACCGCTATGTAATCTTCGTTTTTCTTATGCGCCTTGCACTTCACTACAGCTATTTGTTTAGGCAGCTGTATCGCCTCAAGCAGTTTTTTAACATAATCTCCATTTCTGATAGGTGTTCCTGCAGATGTCAAAAATCCTCTTTGTGACCAAATCTGGCCAAAATCATGTACGATGCCGAAACCATATTGGCTATCGGTCACAATCGTGATTCGTACATTTTTCCCCAATTTACATGCTTGAATCAAAGCAATTAGTTCCGCAACTTGGGCAGACCTAACTCCTTTCAGACAAGACGCTTCCATTACAGTTGCCACTGTGCATACTGCATAAGCTGCGCTTAACACTCCTTCCTTTGTGCGTAAACATGAACCATCTACAAACATGACATAATCGGATTCCTTTAACGGTTCATCTTTTATGTCAGCTCTTGGTTTTGTGCAATATTCCAGCACATTCAGACAATCATGATCTACTTCATCTTGTTCAATTATACTCTCTTCATCTGGCAATGAAGTCGAAGGATTTACATTTATGCATCTATCTATGGTCACATTTTCTGCACTCAAGATGACTTTTTCGTACTTAGTCAGCCGACTATGTGTCATGTACTGTGTTTTTGTTCTTGTCAAAAGAATTTCTACTGAATGGGGAACATATACTCTCAGTGGATACCCCATCACTATACCTTCACTTTGTTCCAGACTTACACAAGTAGCAGCAACTGCTTTCAGACACCCAGGCAATGCTTTTGCTATAGGATCTAAAACAGCTGAGAAGTAAGCTATAGGCCTCTTCATGGTGCCGTGTTTTTGTACCAGTACTGAAAATGCACATCCATCTCTTTCACTGCAGTATAACTCAAAATCCTTTTCATAATCAGGCATGCCTAATGCAGGGGCCTCACACAGTTTCTTTTTCAATTCTTTGAAAGATTTCATTTCTTCTTTGTTTAACTCAAAAGGGTCTTTTACATCTTTCTTTGTTAGTTTTTGTAATGGTTTTGCAATCAAAGAAAATCCACTTATCCATTGTCGACAATATCCAACCATTCCCAAAAACATTCTTACCTCTCTTTGAGTCATTGGTGCTCTCATTCCTTGAATCATTCTTACTCTTTCTGTCGCTATTTTCCGCACTCCTTTCTCAATTTTATGTCTTAAATACTGGACTTCTTTCTGACAAAACTGTAATTTTGAAGGAGACACTTTATGTCCTCTTTTCTCTAAGTGGTTCAGCAAAGCAATTGTATCACTTACACATGCTTCTTTGGTTTTCGATGCCACCAATAGGTCATCGATATACTGCACCATTACTGATTTTTCTGGCATTTTTAAATCTTCCAGAGATTTCTTTAGAATCTGATTAAAAATTGAGGGGCTTTCTGTATACCCCTGAGGAATTCGGCACCATGCCAAAATACGCTCTCCATACCGGAACGCAAATAATGGCTGGCTATCCGGATGCAAAGGAATAGAGAAAAATACGTGACATAAATCTATCACCGTATACCACTCAGCTTCATGCGGGATTTGATATAGAATCACTGCAGGGTTTGGCACTATTGGACAGCATGGTACCACTATTTTGTTGATCTTTCTCAAATCCTGTACTATTCTGTATGTTCCATTTGGCTTTTTCAGTCCCATAATAGGTGAATTACATGGACTGCTCATGATTTCTTTCAGAATTCCCTGTTCAATCATCTTATTTATCACAGGAGTTATTCCTTCAATTATTTCTGGAGTTAATTTGTACTGTGGCGTGTTTGGATAACTTATCCCTTCTTTCACTGTCACTTTTACGGGATCAACTTCTCTCATTAATCCAATGTCCTCTCCTGTAAAATCCCACACGCTTTCTTTCACTGCACTTTTTAACTCTTCTGGAAGTTTTTCTGCATCAAATGCAGGAAACAAACCATTCATTTCAGGTTCCTGATTCATCAAAGTTACTTTATACAAAGCATCTTCATCTGAGGTTTGAAAACCTATTCCTTCTGGTGTACAATAAATTGTGCAATTCATTTTACACAAAAGGTCACGACCTAGAAGATTTACAGGACTACAATCGCACACTACAAATTTATGCATTTTACTAAAAGAACCAATTTTTACTTCTACCAATTCAGTAAGTGGGGTTTTAATCTGCTGATTGGCTACTCCTACCACTTGGATGCATTCACCTGAGAGAGGAAGGTTCGGAATTTCCACTGACCTAACAGTAGAACGGGTAGCTCCAGTATCGACAAGGAATGTTACGTTTGCTCCATTCACTTCTCCATCCACAAAGGGACCAGACTGATCTACCTCCAGAGTTGCGCCAAGCACGCACTCTTTCCCCTCTCTTGCGCACCGTCAGAAACTTTCATCCGGGTCATCCTCACTCTGATGCAACCAATACTGGGAAATGTTAGCTGCTCTCGGCAACTGTGTTACCTGCTCTCCTCCGTAGAATCCTGTTTCTGTACTGTATCTTTGCTGGTTAACAGTGTTGGGAAGTGGTGGTTGTGGCACCTGACTTTGTTGAACAACTACCTCATTCTGCACCTGTGGAGTTAATGATTGATGTTCCGGATTAGATTTAGGTGGGAACTTACACTCATTTCTCCAATGCCCCAATTTTCCGCAATTATGACATGGCCATTTCTTCTTTGCCTCTTCTAGACTCACTTGTCCTTTTCCTTTACCTATATTTGGTCGCATCTTATTCTGTCCTGATTCGTTTCCATTATTATTATCCAATTGAGCTTCTTGTTTTTCTGCCACTTTCACTTGTGCCCACATTGCTTTTTCTTTCAACTTACGCTGTTTACTCTCTATTTCATCACTACAATACTTAGCATACCTCAGCACCTCATCTACACTTGCATTCTGCCAGTTTATCATATGTTGCTTAATCATATCACTTATTTCTTGTTTCAAGCCAAATACAAATCGGTATACAAAATGACTCATATCCTTCTCACTTAATTCCTCATAACCACTATACTGTTTGAAAACTAACAACAATCGCTCATAATATGCATGTACACTCTCCTTACTTTCCTGTGTAGTTCTATCAATCTTAACCCAATCTGTCTCTTTTGGAGGAATCTTATTTTTCAAAAAGGTAATCACTTTGTCGTACTTCTTCATCACATCTGGTCCTGGAGCTCCTGTCTTAGGATCTCTTGGATATTCTGTAGTTGGCCAGTCAACTGTAATCTTACATTCTGACCACAGATCCGTTGGTACCACTATGTCAAACAATCCATCCAAATCTATCCACAACACTTTTGAGACCTTTACAAACCTTTCTACCTGTCGGTACCACTCAACTGGCTTTTCTCTTAACTTTGGAAAGTCATTTGTAAATGACAGGATGTCCTGCCTAGTCCAGGGAACATGCACATAACTACCACCTGGAGTTTCTCTCATAGGGTACTCTTTAACAACATGTTCCTTTTCTGTTATCATAAAAGCCAATGAACCTTTGTCTACACTTTTCTCATTCTTCTTTGTCCATCTAACCTTCCATCTGTCCACATCACCCCATTTTCTCAACAAAACAATCAACTCTTTTATCTGTGTCAGCCTTCCTGCTGTATTCAAATTTTCAATATCTTTTTCACAAAAATCTACTCTGTATGGTTTCTGCAACGTTTTTACTTTTGCAAAATCTATTCCAATCTCACCGGCCACTTCTTCTAGTTTGTCATGTAAATTCTTTGCCCTCCATGTTATACTTTTGCACAGAAACATTATTTCATCATCCTGATAATTCTTTATCTTTTCTGTACCAATCGTTCCTAGAATTAATTCTTCCATATCAATTTTCAATCTGATCACATCTAATGGTTTTTCTTCTGTTTCTTTTATTTTAAAAGCTTTTATCCACTCATTTAACTCATCAGGAGTCGGACCTATAGGAGTACTATTTATTTCTATCCAATTTCCACTCTTTTCAGGTGTCACTGTTGCAGATTCAGTTACCATAGGCATTTTCCTACTGCTACACTCATTTACTGTCAAATTTTCAGGTGGACTTGGTCTGTAAGCACTAGTCAAATTGCTCGTACCTGGACTTGTTTCCATTCTTTCCTTTTCTCTTTGGAATTGCGAACTCAAGGGAATCACCAAAGATCGTTCATCAATTTTCTGATTCTCGAAAACTGGTATTACTGGACCTATTGTTACGGGTACGGTAACTGCTTCCATATTCTTGGTTAATTCTCTAATTTTCTCAGTTAATTCTTTTGTTGTCCTTGCCAATTCTCTTGCACTATCATTTTCTATTCCCTCATTTTGGGAAATTCTTATTTGTTCTTGTGACCTATTTATTTCTTGTCTTTTTTCTGGACTTTTATTTCGCATAGTTTCTATTGGTGGCGCATTTGGTGTCACCACTGTAGAAATCTGCTGATACGGAGGTGGATTTTTATTTAATATATCTTCCAGCAACTCGTCATCCGTTTCGCTCTCATGCATATACTTTTCTCTCTCTAAATGTTTCTTTTTCTCAGTCCGTTTTTTCTTAGTCCCTTCCTCAACTGTAAAAGCTGGAAACAAACCTCCTGTCATGTTAGCACATCTCCATCGTTTTATTCTGTCCTCATGATTCATTCCCCACATTCTTCCGGGCACGAACTCATAACCTTTCATACCTCTGAATCTTTCTTTTTCGTACATCTCATCTTCCCATTCTGTTAAAGCTTCAAACTGTGTCGGTCTAGGTCTAGGTTCCAATTTAAGCATTTTTTCTTTTAAATTTCGTAAAATCGCTACATTAAAAGAACCATTTTCAGGAAAAGCCAATGCTCCATCATTCTTAGTATATTTTACCCAATTATCCAACCATATGCACGTATGATATCCATATTTCAGCATCATATGTGAAGCTGCTGATTTCGGCGGAGGAATTACTTGTCCCTCTCTAGTCACAACCTTTTTGTCTTTCTTAAAGAAATTCTTTAATTTCGTCGTCCATGACGTTCTCTCCCTTTCATACTCGTAATACGGCATGTCTTCTATTTTGTTTTCTCTTTACTCTAACACTGTTTCTGTGTACGGAACTTCGTCCAATTACAGCGCGATTCACACTAACGTACCAATCAGAACAATTTCCACCAACCGCGAACCAACCAATCCTAGCGCGGCACTTTTCTACGTCACTCCTGCTCTGTGTTCACGTGGCTGGCGCACTATCCAATCCTAGCGCGGCACTTTTCCACGTCACTTCTACTCTTTACCCCTCCTTTACAAAATTTATCGGCAAGTTTCTTTTCGCTGTTTTCTCCGTTAGTTACAACAAATAAACAATTCCATAGTCTGATTCGCTAAACTAAAGGACAGCTTTTTTTCTTTTACACAAGAATCCTGTTTTTCCAGTAGGCAGCGCTTACCTCTACCCTACCACAGAATTATTTGCTTTCGCCGATAAAGTAGCACTTCCCTCTACCTTACCCTTCTTTCGAACAAACAATTTACTCGTTTCTCTGGGGATAAGACACATGTGGAGACTAGGCTCCTGAGAATTAAGGCCAAAGTTTCACAAGTAAACGTGATTTGCTATTTCATTTACACACTTTTCACACCGAAATCCCTAACATAACACAACCTGCGTTATAACCAAAATGAATTCAGACCATGTACCAAATTCCATGTGACTTCTCTTGCCACACGTGTTCCACTTCCTACATCCCAGAAGCGTGAAAACTTACATATAACATAACGTGACTCAACATATAGTGTTAGTCATCAAAAATAATCAATAATCAATAAACAATAATCACTAAACTAATCTATAGAAAACCATAACTCTGCTACCAAGAAATCTGATGCAGCGCGTACAATAAAAACTATCCTCCTCCCAGGTTACTTATAGGTCATCCAGGGGCAAACTATATTTCTCATATCCACATGACGATGGGGCCCATAAACATCGCCTAAACACACACACACACACTCCTGGATTTCCTTTTACACCTTTATGAAATTCTGTACTCCTAGGAGAAGCATGAGAACTAAATGGAGAACACCATTTTGTGTACCGCTGGAAGAGCAAGGATATCTATTTACCTTAATTTGTCACTTTCTTTTAGTTATTTCTTAAGATATTCCTGCTCATTGTTTTGTCGATGAATCATTCATTTAAGAAATTAGTTCATAGTGATTAAGACCAGCTGAATCACAATCAACCAATTACTCATGTCACAATCATTTAGGAAAATAACCACTGAGTCATTTTGGTTTTTTAAAGAATCTTAAATTTTATATAATTTTAAAAGCATGAAAAGATTTAATACTTTATTCAATTATTCATTTTAAATTCACCATTTTATTAAGCATAATCAA
Organism: Calotriton arnoldi; assembly: GCA_963921515.1. Lineage (NCBI taxonomy): Eukaryota > Metazoa > Chordata > Amphibia > Caudata > Salamandridae > Calotriton > Calotriton arnoldi. Next base: position 478,986 of record CAWUFW010009183.1, read on the forward strand.
TTTATTGCAAAAGGAAATTTTGTCATGAAGCCAAAAACCTTAGTTACCTGCCTAGCTTCCTAATTTAGCCTAATGATTTCTAACCTAACTTTGGGATTAGAAATAGCCTGATTCTCATACTCAACTGTAAAGTTAAGACAGCAACAGCAACTTCAGCTCGTCAGCATCAGCTACCTGCAACCCGTCTCCTCTACTGCAACCACGACTCTCGAACTGCAACTGACTGTGACTGCAACCGCGACTGACATCAACTGCAACTCTCTGGAACTTCCCTGGAACTGCTCTGGAACTGACCCCTCCCACTAAGAGTAGGCCCTCTTATACCCCAATTCTAACTTTGCTAACTAACTGTTGCAACCTTAATATCACGCTTTTCTCTCATTGGTCCATACATGTCAGCTTATTCATTCTTTAATCAAGTTCTCTTGGATTCAAGGGTCCTTGGATCATTTCCTTTCCCATACGCTTAAACATTTTCATCCGATTCGATCAGTCCATTTGTATCTTCTTTTGACACATTCAAGAACTCCGCAGTCATTGTCCTTTCTCTTGGGTTCCTTTCCCACGGACTCTCTCCTGATCATCACGGCACATTATCAGTTCAATTAGGTCACACCAGCCTTGACCATTTCTTGCATCCTAGCCTCTCAGAGACATCACGAGGCTCCAGATTTCTTCAATCTCATCCCGTACCACGTGTCCCCTTGCGCCTGCGCACATCTTCCCACTGGCGGCCATTTTATCTCGCCACTCGGTTCTACTTTAGAAGCACTAATTTGAGGCAAATAAAACATAATTAAAATAGAGAAAAATATCCCTTTCGTTTCCCTCCCGTCTACGTACCCCAATTAGTTGTTACCTAGCAAAAAAGCGACATTTAAGCTGCTCCTTACTTACCATCACTATTGTTTTTTCCACGACACATTTTATTTCTATGAAGCACAAACATGCATTTATTTTATTTAGTGCGCTTTTTATTCTTACGTTATGATTAGACACATGGACATTCATTAGTAGATTATTTAGCACGTACATTAGCATATTACCATTCCCACATATACAATGTTGATTAATACATTTAAACGAACATTTTTAATTAATTAATTATATAATTTGTTAGGGGTTAAAAATTTTTATTTTTACTGCTCCATCAGTGACAAAGGCCGAAAGATGGGATGAAAAAGAACCTGCAAGAGTTGGATGAAGGGGCAGAGAGTGTCTGTGGTGGATTAGAGGCATGAGGTGGAATCAAGACTTTGCAGCCTTGGTATACAGCACCCGACCTTCAATAGTGCTGGCCACAGGCTTTTGAGAAAAACCTTGAGCCATGGCACTTATTTACAAACAGAGACAGCCTAGAGAAAGGGGGATGAGAGACAGATGTAGAGACCAGCAACAGCAATGTAATTTATAAGCAGGGCCACTAGAATGACACAACTCAACAGCTACTCTGTTTTACAAATAAATGCTGATCTTTTGCATTTTCAACATATTCAGCTATTTACTGCATAATTTGCATATTATAACAAAAAAGTTTCTTGCTCAAACGAATAATAAGTTATTAAGGACTCTGTGCATAGAATTAAACATAGCTGCCAACACTTTGCAACAGATAACTCAGCACCTTTCAGCTGTTGAGCGCTGCATTGAGGCACTACACAGATAAGAATTTTGCCCAGGTTGTGTTAATATTCCCAAATTGGTGGCCTAGCGGGAGAGCACCAATGCCCTATGTATATACACTAAAGTAATTTAGAGAGAGTAAAAATAAGTCGTTTTGTCATGAAAATGAATGTCTACACCTAGTTTCAAAAGGCATCTGCTATTTAAAGAAAGCAGTCCTACAGAATGTTTCTGTGTATTTTATTTTTAAATGGAAGATTCTTCAAAACCCTGCATTAACCAGACCCCCCAGGATATTGTGGCATGGATTAGCAAATTTAGCGGCACAAATATGGAAATTTAGCGGCATTTTTGCGGCACTTTATTTTACTCATAATTATTCATTTTCAGCCTGAAATCAATGGAAACTGTTTTAGCGGAGTATTCCACTTTGAAATAAAGTGTCTGCAGCTCTAGGGAAGCACAGCTGCAGTCCTAACCTCGTGGGAGGGAGCTGTATTTCTCCCTGGAATGTTCTAAATGCAAATAGAAGAGGTACTGTATGAGCATCAGAAGTGCACGCTTCCTGCACACACAAGAATTAGTACCACACAGACATCAGCAGTGCAAGTACCTGTTATTAAGGACAGCCAGTGATTTCTAAACAGCCCTACTGGGCCCTCAGAAGTGCATGCACGCCACTCTACCCCTGTCATGCCTATCCGTCAAGGGGAGTCTGACATGTGCCTGAGTCTGTGTGAGCTCTGTCTGCCTACCAATAGTGTTCCTGAGACGGTACTGACATTCCCCAAGTTCTTCTGGATTATCGTATGTACCCACAGCTTGCATGTTTACCAAGCAATATTACAATGTTTCTCGATCTTACATTCAATAATAGTACCTACAAGCTTTTTTGGAAATAAATAATATCACAGGCAGTTCCTTCAGCAAATGCAGCTGTAGTTTAGAGTGACAGGAGAGGCATGTCTTAAATGAATTCTGTAGGCAGAGAAGACTCCTGTGCTGTGAAGCCATGTGCACAAATGGATACAAGTGGTAAAAGCAACGGTGCCAAGTACACAAAGACAGAGTTAGGCAAAGCAATCCTGCCCTCTAAGGAATGGGGACAAAAAGATCACCTCCAAATCAGGCCAGAAAGAGCAAACACAGAACTCCCCAACCTCAGTGTGCAGCGAGCAAACAGCAAACCCATCTCTGGCAGGCAGCAGCAGCTATCCCTGTTCCAGTGTCGAGAAGACATCAACAGCCACTAAGCCTCAAGATTGTTCCCATGTGTGCTTTTAGGTAAGAGACAGCCAATTTGCTCATAAACAGCAATGTGTTCAACCAGCATCAATTAATCCCACAACAAAACCAATAAACCCATTTTCAGTCATCAAAATGTACATTTTCTTTCAATATTCTTAACAGCAGTGTAACGTTTGACTTATTTCAATCTTTAAGGCAAACCACTACCTTCAACAATTATAAATGTATTCTCTTTAAACAGTCTTCATTTGCCACAACCAATCACAGGACAGTTTGCGACTAAACCCTCCCTTAAGCCCCCGCCCCATACACACTCCATCAATTCACGTCATGATGGAAGAAACAGCCAAATCCAATCACCACCCAGCTGCACCTCCCCCACCTCTTTGAATAGGCTTGTCACCTACTCTCCTCCTCCCTAAGCCCCACCCCCCCTTACTGGGGTGACGTTTTACATACATGCATGCATCCACAGACACACTTCCTAGTGCAATTGAGATTGTGTGATAACTACCTCGGGTGACAGTGACTCGGGCATTGGCGCAGGGGAACTCTCAGGGGAGGATATGCTCTAAACGAGGGAAAAGCATCTCGTTTTTCATCTACTCAAAGTCAAGAAGCAAAATAAAACAAAAAAGAAACAAAACTGAAAGCAACAACAAGCAGAGAAGTTAACCACAGCTATTCTAGAAGGCAGAATTATTTGGTTGTGCAACACAATTAGAACAGGCCTTGAATGGTTAAAATGGCTCATGAAGCGTTTTTAAACACACATGTACAAGTTTAGTTGCTGCAGTTTGCTATTAGTGTTACTGAAACTCATGCCACCAGGGAGAATCCAAAGAGAGGGGAATGCAGGGATGACTGGACGGAGCTTCTCAATATTCCAAATGCAGATGGCACCGCCAGCATGAGCCTATCAAAAACTCTGGGAACTTCAATGAGTCACTGGACTGGTAACACAGTGGTAATATGACATGAGATAACATGCTGTAGGAAGCCTAGCTTCACCCGAATAGCTGTGGTTAATGCAAGGCTCCAGTTACAACAAACATTCAAATGAAAACAATGACAAGATAAGCCTGCTGGTTGGACTTAGCTTCCTATCCCCAGCACTTCTGAAACATGGAAGGAGGGCCATTCCAAGAATACAGATTGACCTGCTCGAACCATGGGCAGAGGGCTGATGTTTAGGCTGCAATCACTTGGTAGTAAAGGCCGACCTGAAAAGATCCATGGGCTGTCCAACAATACCCTACACAAGGGAACCTAAATTCAGTCCCAACAGTGAATAAGAGTTCCAAACACAGTCCCTCTTCTTAAATCCCAGTGAGACGTGGGGAGCAGAGAGGACTGGCACCTGTAAGATCATCCTTCTTTCAGCCCTAAGGAGGAGCTCAGACCCAACGCCACAGAAAAAAAAGCTAACATTCAGCGGAAGCCTTCACTTAATTCTCTCTTTGACGCCTTAAAGAAGCTCTTGCTGCGGCCTCTATGAACATGTGAACAGCCTCTAAAGTAGCCTTTGTCCATAGGAACCATATGCACCATTAGCTTCGTAAAAACGACTTTTCTGAATTCCCCTAGCACCCGCTCATCCTAACCAGTTAATATCATAAATCCTGTGACCGTCTAAGTCTCTAAGAGGGGCTTCATAGACACTAGGTAGCCTGCAACAGAGATCTGGGCTCTGGTGTGAGCTCTGCATAAGGGAAGGTGGTTTACTGCAGTAAAAAGTCTCTGCGCAGATCTCGGTGTCACACCACCACCAGTCACCAAGGTGGAAACGGCATGGTTTTTCATTCCTACGTATTGTGCAGTATTTGGCCCACCATTACCTTGCTCATCATTTCAACAGTTATAGTCCCAAAAAAAATAATGATCATATTTTCCAAATTTCGCGGGCAGTTTTGTAAAAATCGCGGCATTTTTACAAAACTGTCCATTTCGCAATTTGTTTGCAAATCGCGAAATCCTGGAGGGTGTGATTAACTCAGTCCTCCCCCCTTGCATCTTCATATCCCCCAAACACATAATCCTGGATCAAGGCTAGCTGTCACCTTAGGCAGCAGGACTAGGGAACGGTAGCTCAAATTCACCCTCGCTATTAATACAGGGAAACTCAGCTTACAAAAATACAGGGGAAATGATACAGGGGAACTGAGCTTTTAAGTAGGCAGCCGTCTCCCCCTAAGTAGATCTTCACAGCAAGGATGGTGGGGTTCCTCTAGTTTGCACTGTATGCGTCCAGTAGAAGGTCCAGTGTTTAAACCGATATGCTCACAAGGAGGATTTTGACAATCAACAGCATTTCACAAGTACACCATCTGATATGTCAAAGTTACAAAATCTGTGTTTTTTTACTATCAGCTTTACTGCTGCTGGGCTACTTTGAGCAGCTGTGGGGTCAATAGCAGCCGCCACGTTCCTGCTTGATGCTTGTAAGACCTGAGGCCATGCTGAAGTGACTGTGTATACCCCAGTCACTATTCTGTGCACCAGCATAGTTTTGTGGATCATAGATTGCCCCTCCTCATCTTGCTAGTACAGGTAATAGTACAGCAATATTCAGAATCGGTGGTCTTCAAGTTAAAAAAAGGACAGATCACAGAACATTGTCAGTAAATACACAAAAAAATGTAGCTACTGTTTTGCTTTCATTTCCTGACCAGACCTTTGTCTTTCTCCAGGCCATGTTTGGGAGCATGTTCCAGTCCGAAATGCAGACAGCGCTATGATGCCCAAGCTTGACAATACTAGGGGGTGACAGTCTCCAGGAGCGACAGGTGATTGACTTCTCCTGCAGAGTGGTGCCCTGGGCAGATGGACAGAGCAAGAGTATCCTGGATTACCCGGATTTCCGCAATTACTGGAGAATAGCACCGCCATGTTGCGCTCAGCCTTCTGCAAAAGGCTGGTTATAATTGGAGGAGACTACCTGCTCATACCTCCTAGTCCTAACACTTCGCCTCAGCCCCTCGGCTGCCATGGATGCTTAAAGACTTGTTATTGTATACAATGCATTATCTATTTCAATAGCCATGTTTTGTACACATTAACCTTCTCAACAATGCGGATTCTCTCGCCTGGCACACTTCAGTGGCGTTTCAGTTATCCCCATCACTGGCCTCATACAGATCATTGGGGCCTCAATCATCCCACATCACCAGCCTCATACACTTCAATGGGGTCTCATTCATCTGTCATTACAGGGTTCATATGTGACAATGGATTTTTGTAAATTATTCATAACACTGGTCCCTGGCATTTAAGTAGAATCTCACTCGCCCCCGTCAGTGCCTTAATGCATGTTGTCAAATCTCGCTAATTCCGCATCAGTTAACTAATAGACCTCAGTGGAGGGTCACTCTAGAAGAATGCCACTAGACGCACTTTCAAAGATTTTAGTAGGTAGGTTTATTCAACATAGTACCAGCCTGCTGCTAACCAGACAACTAATTTACAACAGAACCCAACTCACTTACAACAGATACACTAAGCACCTATTTCATTGGCCCAGCCCGATATCAAACATTCAATGTGCACACTATACATCCCCCATTTCTCACAAACATGCATGCACAGCTACACTTTTCACCACACTGTTCTCACACTAACTGAACTAAACACACAACACAAATTTAATTTTTAATATTTTAATATTTCAATGTGGAATTTTTTCCATATTGGTTCCACTTGACAGACTACATTACCCATCACATGCATGATTCCCTCTTAGCAGGCCCACATGGGACCACTTCCTCATGCTACTCCCACATAGCACTGAACCTCTTGTAAGTAAACATTCAGATCATCCTTCTGAAAACCACCAGCAACTTCATTGCCTGAGTTCTTACTAGCAACTTTATCCTTCTCCTAGCACAATTCAGCCGAAGAATCGTTTCCTCCTGGCTCGCCAATGCTTCCTGACCAGACACTAGTAAGAAGTCAACCAACCTGCTGTGCCAAAACTTGCACCTGGTTGAAAGGCAAGTCACAGATCTGGTCTCACTTATAGAAATAAGAGAATTACTACTTAACTCTTGCCCACTAACCTATAAATTAATCCTTACCTATGTAGTCATAATGGGTATTATACTTTTCTTGCACAAATCTAACTTAGACCTCACTACCTTCATATTCCATGCTACTTGTGTCGACCGTCAAATGAGGCTTGGCAAAATACTTGGGTTGGATACACTTTTTCTTTGTGAGATCAAAAGAGGAATTCTTTATCACAATGCTAAGTGTGCTGTAAAACATCCATAACGTCCACATTTCAAGTATTTTGGAAGTTTCAATTACCTCTTTGACCACTTAATTAAAGTACCCAAGAAGCCTGTGAGTACTTTTATGATAAAGGCAGGGCTTTATGTGGGCCGGGTCTCACCGGTGCGGAGCACCGGCAGTTTTTTTGAAGAGGCTTCGAAACGGGTCTCTATCAGGCTTTGTTTTGTGCCCTGGCACAGGCGGTCCGGTTTTTTTCCAGACTGTAGTGACAGCAGGCACATCTATGTGCACGTGCTCACACTGCTCACTTCTCATTAGTGGAGAAGTTAGGGCATGACCTAATGCCAGGTGAGTGTTGTAAAGGAAGGGAAATCCTTTGAAGAGAGTCATTTTCTCTCTGGATTTCCCTTCTCTTTTTGAAACCATGGAGCAGCAACATTGTTGTGGTGTCACCAGGGCTTTAAGTGGATGCTTTTTCAATATTAATTACAAGCCATAGTTGCTGCTTATTTATCTTATGCAACTAACAACCATTTACAAAGCCAATAGTCCTGACTTGTTGTAGGTATGTTGTTACTTTTGTATCATATATCTGAATGCAATGACAGAAACAGCAAAATACAAGTCGGGCGGTACACTATGCTAAGCATAGATTTTTAGCTTACGTGTTTTTAAGCCACGCCCTTAATTGCATTGGCCACGCCCCTTTGAGAGACACACACACACCCAGTTTTTTCATTCATCTTAAAGCCCTGGATAAAGGGATGTGCACTTGTGCTTAGATCCCATCTCTCTCAGAAATGTCTTCATCTTGTCAGACCTGAATTGCATTTCTTTATCGCTGAACAGCACTTAAGGTGCTTTGTCTCTACCGACCATCTCCAGAAATGCAACCACAACCTTGGTGTTTACACCATCTAGGGCATCTGGTTCTTGGCACCCGCTAAAATATTCCAGTTAAACTACCAAAAATATAGGAACAGGACCCAGGATGTAAATTGTTATTTCACCTAAGGCATTTGTGGACAGCGCAAAGGTTTAATTTAGGGTTATGATTGTTCAGTGATTTATCCACTTCACCCCACAACGTGCATTCTCTAACTCTCCTTTCCATCATTATGTTCAGCATAGGCTCCAAAAACTGATCTGTTACCCACTTTGTGTTGTTTGTACTTCCCATATGTTCCACATGACATAGACCACCCACCTTCAGATGCAGCCCTCATTGGGAATACTTGTGCTCCCACACAAGACATACACTTCAAACAAGGACAACACAATCAATTTTCTTGATATGTCTTCTCTTCCTCTACCAATGTAGCTTTAGGTGAACAATCCTTTGTGACTTAACCAACAATTTACTTTAACATGGTACAGAAATGATACTACTCACTCACTGATCTCTAGGCATGGTACACCTACTCTCATGAGACTCCAGAGTGATTGTGCTGCCCACATACTCTTACTGAGACTTCCTAAGACACCGCAAACAATCCACGACTCCATCCTCGTACCCCAACAAATACTCATCCCCGTAAGTCCTACAATTAATTTATGAATGGATAATCCTAGATGGCTCCCTCAAAATGTCCTTTGTTGTTAGCAAAGCCAATAAAGGACGATGGTCACTCCTTAACATGAATTCAGTGCCACACGCAAACTACCAAAGGGACACCCCCGACCACAGCGCAGAATCTCACCCTCAATCACAGATTATCTTTCTTCTGCCTCCTCTAACATTCTGGAAGCAAATGTGACCGCTCCCTTTCTTCGTTCTGTGGGATAGTAACACCCAAATCAGTGGCAGTAGCAGGAGGGGTTTTTACACACTCTGATTTTGAATCAAGCCCCTTTAATGGCTTAACCATGTTCTCATGCTCCACTAACATCATATGTTTTTCTTGTGTCTACAATTCAGGGGAATCCAAAAGCGATCTTAGAGCCCCCTTCTCAGTCTGAGCTGATGCTTTGCCATTGTTACAAGTTTCTGTTTTGTTTAAACTCAATCCCCAGACACTGCCAGGGCCAAATACTTTGCTAACAGTTGTGGTAATGTGCATTTAGGCAAGTCTATCACTAGACCCGCATCTTCAAAAACGGAAGTACTTGCCGCAGTGTTTTTGTGACTTCTGCCTCATACTTGCCCATAACTAAAATGGTGCCCTGAATGTACAGGTTTCCCTTGACCTCAGCATGCTGTGCTTGAGCCACTGGAAAACTGCTGCCCTGAAGCCAAAGAATACACACTCCTTTCAGACTGATGGCCTCCACAGGGGCACTGAAAACTGTGTCTGGTCTAGACTGAACACCTTTGAACCATAGTTCTAGACTGAACACCTTTGAACCACTGAACACCTTTGAACCATAGTTCTAGACTGAACACCTTTGAACCAAAGTTCAAGAAAAGTCTTTTGTTAACCCATATGTTGTGGTTTAGATCTCTCAAGTCCACACAGAGGCCCTTTTTCCCACTTGCCTGTCAGGAAGTGACCTGTGGCACTTCAAATAGAGACAAATTAATATGTCATCTCGCCCCTAGCCTCTCTGCTCATTCTAATTCTTTTAAACGTCTGTTCTGACAGTGAATGGAATGTTCCTCACTGTGCACACAAGGTGAGGTCCTTTTTTAAAGCGATCTTTTGTAAGGAAACCTTTTAGCTTGCCTGGCATATCAGTAAAACATTCATGGAACCTTTTTTGGCAAATTAACTCCACCTCATATTACTTCCCAATAACAGATTGACAGCATGTTCTTTGCTACATGGATTAGGCTTCATCTCAATGCTCTTCAGCGTCCTCAATTCAATCACCGATTGCCCTTTCCTTGCTGCATACAATAGCCAGCTTGCCTAAAGTGTAAAGTGAAACTCCAAATTTTGAAATCTTCTATACCAAGACTTTTCAAATTAATGAAGATTTAAACTTGTATTTACTTGTGCAATTTGCAAAACCCTTCATGAATAGAACAGTCATTAAGACCTTCAACCCTCAAGTTTTGCTGTGCGATTGGCCACTCCTAATTTGGGTGCATAGTGCAAATCAAAGGCCTTACATTTTAAGAGTTGTAGTAGTAAACTTTTTCTTTACGGCAAAGTCCTTTCTTCAACATAAGGCAGGTTCCAATGCTCAGCTACAGCTAGGTGAGTTAAGGTACACTTTAGGGTTGTGTTTTTTGTTTTTATACATGAAGTTTCTGATTCTCCTCCATTTGTAAAGGTTGCAATTTTGTTTCTGTTTTACATTCAGGTGTATAACAGCAACGTTTTTTTCTGCATAATAAGATAATTCCATCTTCATGGCGAGATAATTTTGACTTAAAACAAACCCAGCCAAGCTGGAAAAGGTGCAAAGTTTTACTGGGCTCTTTACCTTTTTCAAATGATTTTTTTCTCTGCATGCAGAGCTTTTCAGTGCCGGATAGCATCAAGCAGGGAAAAGCACACTGCGAAGTGTATCCATTGCAGAGCCATTTTGTTAAAGTTAAATTAGGCTAGCCATGATGTAAATTGCTGCAAAAGTCACAGTTGTCACACAGAAGCCGTAAAGTGAAAAGTGTCACAATCTTTCGATAGCTGCAAAGTTTTCCACTGACTTTTGTGATGAGCGCTAATAGACAGGTTGCAGTTAAGCACACCAGTAGTACTCTGATAACACTATTTCGGAATTTAATAACCAACTACATGCAAAAATACAACTTTGAAGAAGCAAGCAGTAATGCTCTGACAAAAAACAGCTGTGCAAGCAATGGAGCTTGCTCTGGGGCGGAGGTAGCCTTTGCTCCTGAGTGGGTGGGCTACTGTCCTGGCTTATTTGACCTCCTCCGCGTGAGAGGACAACCAGGACGCTGAACTCTCAGAACGCCTTGCACAAAGAGCTGTATGCTTATCTTCAGCGAATGTAGTGTCTTCTCTCAGTCCCACAGCCACTGACACAAGTGCCACTGCTATGTCCTGAAGAGACAGGATCCTTAGCAGGAACCGGTTGTAAAATCCAAGAGAGTAACTGATTTAAAAAATAGCCGATTAAATGGCGTTCTGCTTGAAGAATGCTATTGGACACTGTGATAATGATGTAATGAATATGTATATACAGCAGGACCCTAGTTTCTGCTCACCAGACTTTAAACTGAACATAAAAATTGAATGCACTTTGATAAACTGAGAACCTACTCCAGTGTCTCGCCCTATGACCTTACACACTCAACATACACACGACTCTTGTCTACTCATACATTCCAACGTAAACTTAAAGTAGTTGCTGCCCATCACTGGAGTATGGTCTCTATATCATCTAACCTTATGGCTTCCTGCTGTGTCTCTCACACAAGTTTACTTCACAGTTGTGATCTGAGTACATCAGACTTGGCCATAACATCTGGGACTTCATCAACAAAACCATGCGCGACAGACTAGTCTAGCCCTCATCGGATCTGGTGCATTTCAGCAGTAACTTTGCAATTGACCATCCCTGTTCATGTCGGTAGTCTAGGCCTGCGTCACCGATTGGCCAGCTGCAGCCATGATACTCGCAGCAACGAGTGATGTGTGCATTCAGTGGAAAGGGTTTCTGACACAATACTTTTACTATAAATATGATTTATCATCTTATAAGAATGGGTTTTAATTTGATAAATGCCAGATGTCGCCCCAAAAGTTCTGAATTCAGAAGACACCAATTTGTAATCGATCAGATCATTTGATGAGAATGCCAAAGAACCATTGAGATTTGAAACCTGTGTGCCTTCCTAACGTATGCCTACAAAATTCTCATAGAACCCCACAGACACTGTGGTTGCTTCCACTGTAGCAGAGTTAACGACGCACAACATAATACAGGATTCCTATGTACACTCTTGAAAGACTGTCCAGTCGATTATGTCTACTCCAAATGTGTTACTGAACTAGAAAGTGGATTGATCTATAAGAAAATCTGAAGATTCATTGAAGGACCAGTGACCCTGAAAGGCTATTTGAGCTGAGGACGAGTAAATCACATGGAAGGTGAGAAGCTGGCATCAGTGACAGGCTCTCCCACAGACCTACTGGCCTTTCACGGTCATTGTCTTATTGAGAATCCCCTAATTTATCTGCGGGCCAGTTTGCCAGGTTGGTACTTGCCATGTGAAACTTTACCCCAAAATGTCAGGAGAGGCTGCTGTCAGCAACTCCTCACATTCACTGCTGGCAGCCATCTTGTTTACAGTTCACCACAAGACATTCGTCATGAACAAGAAGTGACTGCTTATTCTGATGTACTTCCCCCTTCCCAAAATACTTTTCCTGTAACCTTGCAATTCTGTTCTGGCTTTCCTTAAGATGTACGTGATTATAATGGCATACGGTATGTTTTCCCTATTGTGTAGGGCTTTATCAATTTAAGATTAATTCTATTGTACAGGGTTTTTCAAGTCCTCTTAATTGAGGGGGAAAAGTACTTTACGTGTTATAAATAAATAAATACATTATGTACTTGAACCTCAACAGATCAATGTCATTCATTTTTCACATAATCACAAGTCTCATGATCTCCCTATCCCACTTCATTGGTGTCTCGCTCAATACCAGATTGGGCCTCCTATGTTTCAACAAAGCCTCACTAGTTCCTAACTTTTAGATCTTTTTAGATTTTAGTCTCATTTTTGGAGGGTTTTTTAGTAAAGTGTTTACCACAGGGCCATCAAGCTGTGCAAACATGTCCTAAACAAGTAAGCATAGCAATATATAAGTAAGTAAGTAAGTAAAATGTATTAGCCGTACGATTACTTAAAATCTTTACAATATAAAACACTTGAGCAACACCCCTCCACCCATCCGCCCTCCCCATGAAGCTTCCCAGAGCTCAAGGTAAAAATGCACCATGCCTGCGTGTGCCCTGATTACTACTTTGTGTCCTTCTAAGACTACAAACTGATTAAAAAAAGAATAAAAAATGAGCGATCAGCTCCTTTATAATGATAGTTCACTCCAATTTTGCATAGTCCTATTATAATTTCAATAGTTTTATGGGATCCGTCGGGGTCGTTGCCTGAATTGAGTCGGTTAACTTTGTTGGGAGCTCTTGGTGTGCTCCATGCTGGGCCCCACGACTGCCTCTCTGCTCCGATTGTGCATGTGAGGAAGCCCCTGGATTAAGTGACATCCATCGGAGCTAGGGGGCCGGATGATTCAGTTGCTGAATGTTGTCGACCCTAGTTTCTGCTACCTGTTGCTGGATGTCAAGTGCGATTTTAATTTGATGGATACACTTGCCTGCTCTGGCAAGTAAGCAGGTAGTAGTTTCTGAAAAGCACCAATCCGAAGCATCCCTGCAGGATCTAAAGCCCTTGTCCCTTAGGATGGGGCGTAGCAAGCGATGGCGATCACTGGCCAGAGTGGGGCAACAGCATAAGAGATGTAGCTAGGATTCTCTATGTTAGTTGCATAGCCATCAAGAGACAGTGTTGTCTTTTCGAGCCCATGTTGGGTTGAAGTCCAGGATCTTAAGGGCAAGGAGGCGTAGAAAGAGGATTTTCCTTCTGGCTTGGGCTGAGAGTGGGTCTCGCAGGTAAGGTTGAGCTTGCCCAGAGCTGTATGAACTGTCAAGTGCCATTGTATGGGAGTTGTACCGGAGTGAAGCGCGATCCAGTTCGAACGAGATGGACTGGACCTGGCGCTTCACTACATTAGCCCAAGCGATGTGTGAGATTTCATATAGAGGCATGCTTTCTGCCTCTATTTTCAATGATCCTACAGCTTGGTCCAGCTTAAAGTGCCATTGAGATCCCGCCGCCCTGAAAATCGTTTTCAGGAAATGTTTGAGGGTGGTGTTGGGGGCTTTAAGCACTCTGATATAATATTTTTTTAGGTCCCCCTGTAATGCCAGATCCAGTCTGTTTAGTCCTAATTCCAGCCTTAGCCTGGTATTCCTTGCTTGTCTAGGCGCCTGCAGCACGATCTTATAGCCTTTTGTCTGGGCTGCGGTGATGGATTTCTCTAATGCGCCTGGGAAGGCTAGGTGGCGATAATTGATTGCTGGGATTAGTTTTTCCCTGAGTACTGTCAACATGGGCTCTACGGATAGGCTTGCTAGGCGATGGCTTAGGCGTCTAAGTGAGAGAATTATTCTGTTGATTTTCGGGATTAGCTCCTTTATATATTTGGCTGCTGTAGCCCTCTCTTTTTTAGCCATACCCCCAAGTAATTATAGGATGTAACTGTCCTAATTCGGTGGTCGCCCAAAGTCCAGGACTCTTGCTTTTTGTGAGTGTATTTGCCAAAGATTATTATCTTTGTCTTGTTCTCATTTACTTGCAGGCTGTTTTCCTTGTTATACTCTGCTAGACTCTTTAGAGCTCCTTGGAGCCCCACCCTGGTGTGGTCCATGACCACTGTGTTGTCCGCATACTGGAGGGTAACAAGGGTCATCTTGCCCAATCTCGGAGGTATTAGGGTGGCGTCTTTCAGAGCTTGTCTCAGGTGTGCCGTATAGAAGTTAAATAATAGTCGAGCTAGAACACAGCCCTATTTTAGTCCAGTGATAGTTTCAACTCTCGAGGTTGCGGTTGTGGGGCTTAGTTTGACCCGGACCCATGTCCCCTCATAGAGGGCTTTTATCGCTTTTAAAAGAATCGCTGAGATCCCCAAGGATTCGAGTTTTGCCCATAGTCTTCCTCGATTGACTCTATCGAAGGCAGTTGTGAGGTCTATGAAACAGCAAAACAGGGGAAGATTGTTTCTCTTTACCGCTTGCTTAGAAAGATAGGACAATGCCAAGATGTTATCCGTTGTTGAACTGTTTGCCCTGAAGCCTGTCTGATATGGCGGGAGTATACCATTATTGTCCACCCAGTCCTCTAGGTCCCTTAGTAATAGACGGGCATAGACCTTTGCTTCGATGTCGAGCAGGGCTATTAGCGTATAGTTGGTGGGGTTTGAGTGGTCTCCTTTCTTGTGTATTAGGAACAGGGTTGAGCCTTTCCAGGATTGTGGTAATATCGCTGTGGCGTATGAGTGATTGTATAGTGGAGTGAAAATAGGTACTAAAAATGCTAGGGCGGACTTAAATACTTGGGCAGGAATGCCGTTTGGCCCTGGGGCCCCATCGTTCTTATTGCCCTGATGTACCTGGCGATATCCTCCTTCGTGTAGTGATCAGATTGACAGGACACTGTGGCTTCTTCCTGCAAGCTCTTGAGTTGAGGTTTGGTGACTTCGGCTGCAGCCCGAGACCACTCAATAGTGGAATGGCCCACCTTGTGTCATTTGCTCGTGTACAGGCCTTTCACTTACTGTTCCCACACATTGCCAGTGACGCTGTTCTCTTTGGGCGGGCTTCGGGAGCTCAGGCAATTAATGTATCTCCATAACTTGGAGTTGTCCTTTTCTTTAATTAAGGAGAGCACCTTAAAGCCAGTTCTTTTCCGTGCACTGTCTTTTCAACTCCCATAGTTTCTTCCTGTATAAGCTTCGCAGGGCCGAGATGGAGGTCACCTGTGATGGGTGGGCTCCTTTCTTTTTTGCCTTAATTACCTTCTTGAGAGCACGTTTACATTGTTTCAGGCACTTCGGTGCTCTTGGCTCCTGAGAAGGTTGTTTTATATTGGGGCTACTTCTTGTTTGGTGGGCATTTCCCAGGTTCTTATGTAAGTCCGCTGTCAGCGTTTCCCAATGACTTGTGATGTTCAATGTCTGCCGTGTCTGAGGTACCTCCTCCTTTGCAGCTACATACTCCAGCAGTCTGTTACTAAGTTTGGCGGTCCATTTTTAGTCTTTTAAGGGCTATGTATAGTTTATTGCCCGAGGTTGCGCCAATTGTTTCCTGGGATTCCGCTAGTTCCAGGGCCAGATTAAAGGTGGCACAGAGTGGCCTATGATCGCGTTCCTTTCTGTCATCCACTGCAAAATCACTCAGCTTATGTGCCTGCACTTCATTGATTAAAATGTAGTCTATGGTGGATATTTGCCTAAAGTCAGCTTGGGAGTCCATGAGGGGCAGCTGATTTTTTTTATTCCATGGGTGGATAGTAACTTAAAATTTTTGTGAAGGGCGATCAGCGGCCCCGACTTTTTCCCTGGACTGGGTGCAGCTGGGACATGGTCCAGAGCACTCGTGTTGAAGTCTCCAGCAATAATCATGTTATGGTGTTCAAATTTAATGAGAACATCTTCCAGAATTCTGATAAAGGTTTCCATAGCGAGTAGCATTTGACACTTCGTTGGATTGATATAACAGTTTATTTGCAACAGGTGATGGGGCTGTTGCCCCTTGCCTAGCCCCTTGATTGTTATGGCTTGGAGGTCAGGAGTTTCCACTTTTATGGCTGTGGTTTTAAGTTTGCAGGCATGGCTTAGGAAAATGGATAAACCTCCTGACGGGCGTCCAAATATGGTCTTTTTCGTCGCGGGTATGTGATGTTCCTTGGGGTTGTTGACTTGGTCCAGGTCTCCTGGAAACACAATATATCCCCCTTTGCGAGGTAATCTTGCGTGGCCTTGTCCCTAAAGATGTTGCTTAGCCCTGCGATGTTCCATGAAATGAGGGTTAATTAATTAATATATAAGTATATATAAGTGTTGAAGAGGATGACTGGTGACAGCTGAGACTGCAGGGATCTCGCAGCAAACCTTGGTAACTCGAGACCATTAAGGCAGGCTTCACTTGCTGCATGCAGCTCAAAAGGAATGGAAAGAAAGGTGAACCACTATACGGTCATTCAGAGCTGTGTTGGAAAGTAGGTTATCGCACAGGATTCCCTTTCTGATTGCTAATTCCGGGGCTGCATCAGGGATCAGGCCAACCAAGGGAAATATGTTGAATTTGTCCCGGTGTTATTTTCCGACACAAGGACACAATGCAGCAGCACCCACAAGTTGTTTGCATTCCATTCAGTGCAGCAAACTGCAGACAGCGAAGCAGCTTTCTTATTTTCACTTCCAGCCAGGTACAAAGGAAGGCTTGATTTAAAGGGCTGAGAGCCATCTGAAGCCTAACACCTAAATACAAATGCAATGGAAGGAAACAAAGGTAAATAGCTTATCACTTCACAAGTACTTTACAGAAACTAGGACTGGGAAGCAGGTTTTCCCCCCGCCCCGTCCCCGATAAAAGGCGTACATGCACTGTAAGAATGCAAAATGTATCTGTGTGTATGAGTAATCAAGCTAATAATGATTTAAATGGCACCTACTCATTTATTTTTAATTTAGTTAATTTATAGCGATACTCATCCCATTGTAGGGTGCCAGAGAGCTTTTGAGATAAAATAAATTATACAAGTGTGTAAATCAACGTACAGAAAATGTTAGTTAAGACAATGAGGGTTATAAGGTGTAGGCATCACATATTGTCCATAGTTGTAGACATTGTATGTTAAGAGTGAATGGTCGGGAGAAACACAAAGTCAGGATATAAAATGTAATGCAGTGAATGGGGCTGTCTGTACTAACAAGAGTTCATTAATTCTAAGAGGAACCCTTCTTGGCAATCTTAGAATAACAACAGATTGAGGTAAAAAACCAATAAGGATCTAAACCCATGACTTACAGTTTGCATGCACTCCTTGATGCCGGTTAAGAGGTCACTATGTAATATTAAAAGAATTGCAATTTATGAACTGGAAGTAACAAATGGATCTCACTGTCAAAAAGAGCAGCCTACTTACCAATCTACATAAAATACAAATCTGCATGTTAACAATGTTCTTTGCAGCAGGCACATTAACTCTCTTTGCTACTTTATGAGTCAAAACTGCGACTGGACAAAGCACAGCAGTTTCCCAGCACTGCATCATCCACCAGAGGTATCTAATATCTCACTCATAATTGCTGAGCACACATAAATCTCTGCAGCAGCTGTCTTGACCCTCTAAGATATTTTAAAATGCAGCCACTTTGTGACCAATCAGGTA
Source organism: Calotriton arnoldi (assembly GCA_963921515.1). Classification (NCBI taxonomy): domain Eukaryota; kingdom Metazoa; phylum Chordata; class Amphibia; order Caudata; family Salamandridae; genus Calotriton; species Calotriton arnoldi. The sequence goes on from CAWUFW010009183.1 coordinate 496,972, forward strand.
ACCTATACCAGATTTACTGCCACATTTGTCCTTGTTGCCAATTTCTTTGCATCAGATTTTTTAAAAATAAATGTGTATGTTGACTTACAGGCTCTGCTTTTCAAGCTTCACCGATCGAAACTCCACTCCCTTTCCCCTGCCACACCTTGACACCCAATTTAAGGGTTCCCGGAGTATTTTTCCAATTCCAACACTGGTTCAGAGCACACAAAATGTTGTGGGCATGGCAAAGTTTGTGGTCTTCGAAGTAAAAGGTAGCATAGAGGTGCAGAAGGAAGTCTGACCCTTGCACCAAGACTCTGAGAATCTAAAGTGGCAAACATACCACTGTCCTCAACACAATAATGCTCTTCTGCCCACAGGTTCATGTGCTTCTTCTGTTTTCTGGTCACGCATTTATGATAAAAAGAAGCGTAGGGTCAGGTATTCTTTTATTGTGTTCTTTTCAGTAAGCAGTTTAACCTCCTGACAGAAGATGGCAGCACCTCCCAATAGTTGGTTACTGGAGCCAGCGCGAACAAATAATGTAATTGGTGGAACAATAACTATTTCTTCAAATATCCTTAGGCGATTCCTAAAGTTATTTCCTTTTAACTTTACTTAAAGGCAAATCAAACACACGTTTTTACTTTAGCGTGATGTAGAATTATTGCTGAACCATCTGTATAAGAAATGTACAGAAAACATACCTTTGTTACATGAGAATAAACAGGAATTTGCATATACATCAGATTAAGTTGTTTGGCTGCTTGTAAACTCCTTTTTCCAGAGCACATTGACCTGGCAACTGGCAGGCCAGGCGTGGGTACCAGCGCCACTAATCTTTGCGATAAAACCCGGCCACGCGAGAAAGTGACCGTCAAGCGGCGGTGTGTCCGCACAGGTCAGCGACGACCAAGGTAATTTGTGGGAACGGATAGTAAGAAGCAGACATTGTGGATAAGGTTGCCACGAGCTGATGACAATGGTGCTGACGTACGCCTTCTAATGCAGCAGTGGCGGAGGAGGTTGGGCACTTTTTACACCGGAACTCGCACATATGGGGCCTTTGGGGTGGGGGTCGAGGGCAGAAAAGGGTGAAGTCATGGGGTGGAAGCATCGAAAGGGCCAGAGCATGATGGTGTCCTTAGCAGGAATAGAGTGAACGACAGGCAGGAACAGAGTCAACGACAGCGCAGTGGCGGTGCGTCCATTGGGGCGCTGGGGTGTTGCCTCACTAGCCACATGATTCACGCAAGCGGCAAGCAACTTAGTCGCTCGTCGCTGGCTCCGCTCGCAGTCGGCATGCCAGTCTCAGGCAATCGGCCGCTGAAGGGGGTTGGGGCGGGGCTGGCTGCGGCAGCAACTAAGGGTTACTAAGGGTTGAGTGACATGACAGCAGAACAGCGCTTGCAATAGTGTGCGCATGCTCGATTTTGGGCTGGTCATTTTTATGACCAGCCCGAACATGCGCACTACAGGCCAGCCACCTACTATCATGGGAGAGCGAGGGGGGACCCAAGAGGCCGAGGGTTGCTTCATGCAGCAGCCCCCGGTCTCCTAATGGGCGGGCCGTCTCCATGCCCTAGCCCAGTGGTTCCCAAACTGTGCGCCGCGGCACCCCGGTGCGCCGTAATGAGGTGCCAGGGGCGCCGCGCGCATGATGTGGGAAATTGCAGCCGCAGCGTAGGGGGCAGTTAGTAATGCCACCTTCATCATCCTGCAACATGGTTTGGCCCAAGAGCGACGTGGGTACGTACACGCGTACGTGCTTTCAGAGGCGTAGTCTCCGCCATTGCTGCCATACGCAGTTCTGAGTGTTGAGGCGCGTGTTTGCTGCCCGCCGTGCCTCGTGGGACCCTCTGCACAAAAGGAAATAGGTAAGTGAAGTCCGCCTGTAGACATTCTCCAGACTCGGGTGTTAAAGGAAGTCGCATGTCTTCAAGACCCGCCGTGAGCGACTTGTAGCTTCAGACGAGTATTCCCGCCCTTACTTCTTCCTGCGAAAACGAGTTTCTTTTATAGTTTATGTATCAAGTGACCCTCAAAGCGTTGCTGGCAGGTTTGGAATGGACATGGGCTTCATTCATTCATTGTCTGCTACCAACGGCCCTCAGCCGTCCGTCATTCGGGCGGGGCTTGGACGCAGTTTAATGGTTAATGCTGTGTAACTTGTGGTCGGAGCATGAGTGAAGCAGCGGATAAAGGCCCAGCCGTCATTTGCTTTAATGAAGGGATTTGTGGTTTTCCGGTACTGTTTCGAACTGTGCGTGCAGAAACTTCGCTCGAGGTGAAGTCAAATGTATCAGTGGCAGCCCGGGGGTGGTTTACGATATTTGTGTGCCTGAGTGAGGTAAAGTTTAAGTAGTAAGTAGCCAGCGGAACGCTCAGTATTCTAGTTAGCGCTGCAAGGTCTGAGTGTGATTGGTAAAGGAACTGCCCACACGGGATAGCTTGCGATATTTCCACGTCTGGGTGATATAGAATAACTCCGGAGTACGCTATGTTTTTGGAATTACCCTCTGGGTCTGAACGTGATTTATTCCGAACCATGTTATTCTGGGTGTAGGAAGAAGACTTTAATTTGGATTGATCTGATCAGGACCTATTAACCTTTACATGGGGCCTGTCACTGCACATCACCATTAAAGTAGCGGCTTGAAACACAACTAAAGTTGCCGCCACGAATGCCAGGGTCAGCACCAGACTCGCAAGCTCTACAGCACACTTACAAACACGCTCTGACTCATGCTCATTTTAAACTCACTCACTCACACTCTTTCTCACTTCCATACTCACACTGATTCAGTGCAATGCACTATCACTTTCAGTCACTTGCCCTCATTCTCAGTCTCACTCGTTCTAAGTCACAATAGCAGTCACTCATTCCTGTCTCTCGCTCACTTTCACACACATGCTCACACACAAACACACACTCATCTGCATGCACACAACGTTTGACAGATTATTTTTGCACTTCCATGTAGCTGCCTGCCCTGGTTCACTCCAGCTCCTCTCTTGCTAGCGGTGAATGAGTTCTGAAGCCAGGCACATAGCTTTCTCCGCATAGGCCTGCAGCGGCGCAGCGGCGAGAAGCCTTTGCGCAGGTACTGAGACGCATAGTCCTGCACCTACATGCGTCACTCTGGGTCGGTGTTGGTGAAGCCACTCATAAGGAGCCCACCTTTTTAGTATAAAAATAATGCTGGTGATACTGATTACGACAGACCAAACTCAATGTTCCATTTTCTCAGAGCGGGTCTCTGTACCAAAAGCTACTGAAAGCAGCAGCTGGCATAAATAAGGGTTTGGGACCAGGCACTCTGTTGGGGGAAAAAACGATGGATTGGGATGCAGCCACAGTGATTGCCAGTGGATGAGATTAATAATTCAAGCATTCCAACCATTATAATACCTTCATTGCGTCCCAATTACTTTAAGGAAGACAACAGGAAGTACTCCTGAGGTCGGGCTTACATCCCCCCCACCCGCCCACCGGTAAAAAAAATGGTGGGGTGCCACGGCCAACTGCCGATTAGGTCAAGGGAGCCACAGGTCAAAAAAGTTTGGGAACCACTGCCCTAGCCAATCCTGGTGCTGCTAATGCAGCGTCTGGATTAGCTGCCTGAGACACCGCGCAGCCTGAGGGCTGTTGTGCAGAAGGCGCGGGACCGGCCCAGGACAGAGCAGAACAGAAGGCACCAAAATTTGAACAGGCACAATGGATCCCACATATGGGCCATACCCGACTCCGTGCCCACCAAGCAAGTACCAGTCACGACATACGTCGTCTGGTTGTAAATATACCTTTTACGCTGTGTTGGCGGAGGCCTTTGAAGTGCTGGCAATGAATTGCTCCAGGCTTGGGTCGCCGGGCCGCACGGCCTCTTGTGTACAGCGGCCATTGGCCCCGGATTAGTCGGCCTGGCGGGCCCCCAAGTGCTCGAGTCGACATTCATGGCCTCTTTAGCCGGCGCAGGCCCCCTCCCCGGCCCTCTTTGTGCTCAGCTGGGCCCCGGGCTGACTGACAGCAGACTCGTGGCAAGGCCTTTTCACAGAGCCTCGTTCGCGTCTTTTCAGCTGTGGATTACACTAGCAGCCCCCAACGCGGGACCCCGGCCCAGGAACAGAGGCGGCGCGGACCAGGTAAGTTTTGTTTTCTATTGCAGTGTCTCTGACTATAGTTTGGGGCACATGTAAGGTATACAGAAAATGCAGCTGATCTTGCCGATGTGAATGCAGCTGATACTGCCGGTGTGACAACGATATATGTCAATGCTTCATTACGATGAATGATAAATATAACTGCATAGATAGTGAATTGCGACTGTAAACGATTTAATATCTATAAAACCAAATAAATTAAGATGTTTATAAAAAGAAATACATAAATTAACGCCGCTGTAGCAAAGAGGGACAAGGTTTATTTTTTATAATGGAAACAGCTGGTTCATAGACAAACAGGTTCACGCGGTTTATGTATTATATATTAATATTAATATAATATTATATATTTTTATCGCTTGCTTTTGTTTACTTGTGTTTGGGTTTTTTGTCGAGCGCTGCCAGCTCCCTCCCGGCATCATCTCATCATTTATTTATCTAAACAGCCGGGGACTTGGGCTCCAGGGACATCTACATGGGAGAGACAGTGTCTACAAAATATACAGTCCGTGTATCCTTATTATAATGGAAATTGGTGCGAGAGACTAATTTCATATGCGCATATTGTATGCACTTCCTGTTTTCGGATATTTCATACGTGAAATCGACATTTCTGGATGCGTGATGTAATTCAACTATTGGACGCCTACGGAGCTGCAGCAGTCGTTCGTTTACCCAACAGACTGCCTTTATTGCCTTTGATGTCTACAGAGCAGGGAGTTCGAGATCAACAGTGTAGGGAGTTCTCAGGTCAATTGCGGTTGTTGTGTTGTGTTGGTCTGTCTTCTGTTGGGAAACTCCGGAGAGTTAGCCGATAATTATGAAGGTGCTCACGTCGGATCCGAGTGCTATGCAAAAAATGTCGAGCATGTTCCTTAACAAAGTGTAAAGAGCTATTGTGATGGCAGGAGGTCCAATTGTCATGCCAACAAATTTTGTTTTGTTGCTAGAAAGTCCGAGTATGGTGGCAGACGGTCCTTCTCTGGTGTCACGATCCCCATGTCAAGTCAGAAATCCTTGTGTTGTTGTCCTGATGCTCCCGTTGTCATGTCAAGAAGACCCACTGTGATTGCAGTAAGGCTTTTTGTGCAGGCACAAATTCATATTGTTACGTCATCAAACCATATTGTTATGTCAGTTCTTTTTTTGATGTCATGCAGCGTTTTGTATTGTCATGATGCTCTATTAGTAAGTTAGAAGACTTATTTTGATGGAATAAAACTGCCTTGTGCTGTTATAGACTATTGTTGTATTAGAAAGACCTGTTGTGATGTCAGAGAGCTGCATTTGATAGCAGGAAGATTTATTGTGATGTCAGGAAGACCCTTTGGGTGCTGAATCTGATTACATTATTACAAAACCATTTTGCATAACTAGAAAACCCTTTTATGATGTCAGAAACTCCATTTTTAATACCAAAAACCTGTGTCAATTACAAGAGGCTGATCCTTGATGGGTGCTCGATAATTAGTAAGTCATTTACCCAGGCCTTTAAGTGACATTGTATTTCTCCTCTCTAGTGTATTTTTGATAGGAATTATAAAAATATTTATAGAATGAAAGCATGTTACAGCATTTGATGATTTAAATGTTCATAAGTCATTCGCAGTAATGTTTTATGCATCCCAGTTATATTCTGTGCATTCAAACCACGTACGAGCTTTCTTTGCCCTTAAAGTATTCTGCAACCCTGTCATATGCGATGCATCCAAGTCATTTATAGCTCTTTTATTCTGCACCCCTGTCATAAGTTATGTATCCAAGCCGTTTGCAGCAGTGATGGCGCGTGAACAATCCAATGTGTTTATGTTACCCAACACGAGCAGTTCAGACTTTATTAATCCCAGAAGGATGGTAAACCTGTAACATTTACACAGATTTTTGCAGAAGGCATTCATTCGAGCTGTATGGGGAATTTTCATGTGTAATCTTGGGGAGCAATTTACATATTACAGTAACTTGAACAAATTAATGCAAGAAGATACGGGGCAGTTTTTAATGTGTTTAATATTTCAAGACTATACGTCCCCACTGCTTAATCAAGCCTTGCTTTATCGCTGCATTCACTTGCTTTAAAATGCACCATTTGCCAATCTTTTTAAATTTCTTTCTCAGGAGAGGGACTCTCCCTAGACCCCAGATTTGTCCATTGAACTTGTTCACATCGCTAACTAGTGTTTTCTATTGGAAAGGGTAGAGCCAAAGCAGTCTTGCTTAGTACCCTAGCCCTCTTCAGAAGTCAGACTTGCTTGGCAACCCAGAAATTCTCTGAAATAATGTATGAGTTTTCTTTTATGAATGCCTAGAAGAACTGAATTGTTAGTCCATTTATCACAGAAATAGTGCTAAAAATCGCACCAAAAAGATGCCAATTTGTAAAAAATTTCTTCACGGGGGAGAACCCCCCCGAACCCCACCTTATTGCCGTCGGGCTCGCTCGCTGCGCTCGCTTGCATACGTTGATTTGGTCTGCATAAGCCCCGCCAGTTCCAAATTCCACCAGCCGCCACTGACGACAGGCAGGGACAGAGTCAACAACGGTCAGCCTACTGTCTTCTAGTACCCATGCATTTCTCCTAGAAAATCTGCCCTCAAAGAAGTCATCAGGGTTGCTGTAGTACACCTTTCCAACGCGCTGAAGGATTTCAAATAAATGCGATTTATTCCTCCAAGCAGGGGAGCCATACAGGGCGAGACCATCCACTCTGGAGCCCCTGGGGGTCACCCAGAATCACAGACCTAACATTCCATACATCCAAGCCGCCACAAGGTAAAGCACGCTTGTAAAGATGTTCTGATTGGGTTTACTTAAATAGTCACAGCACAGAAGGGCTTTTAAATTAGCCAAGGGGCTTAATACAGCTGCTGCTGCGATCTATTTGTATGCACACGAAAACACAGTACAAGTAATGGACTGCCTGGAGAGATCTGTGTGTATGCTCTGGTTACATGAGCCAACATGATATAGAGTGCAGGGTTAATGTGCTTGCTGTAGAGCACGGGTACTCATAGTACGGCCCGCGGGCCGCCAGCGGCCCGGCAAGCCTTCCTTGGCAGCCCGCGGACCTTGCAGACATCGTACCTGTGTTTTAAAAAATTTTTTACAGTGTGTCAGCAAACACAGACTCTGCTCTATGGGGGCCGGGTGATTCCGATAGTCCGAGTGGAGCTGCAGGGGCGCTAAGAGGTGAAATACAACAAAGCCTCGTTATCATGCAAATGGTCTTTTAAAGACCTGTGAAGTACTCGGGTGCGGCTGTGTGCGCGCCCGGGAAGCTGTCTCAGCCCGGGCTGCCACACACGCTGGGTGAGGTGACAGAGAATGATAGAGGACAGCAGGGTGTGAGAGCCGGGTGAGGTGACGGAGGGCAGCAGGGAGTGAGAGCCGGGTGAGGTGACAGAGGGCAGCAGGGAGTGAGAGCCGGGTGAGATGGCAGAGGGTGACAGAGGGCAGTAGGGAGTGAGAGCCGGGTGAGGTGACAGAGGGCAGTAGGGAGTGAGAGCCGGGTGAGGTGACGGAGGGCAGCAGGGAGTGAGAGCCGGGTAAGGTGACGGAGGGTGACAGAGGGAAGGGAGTGAGAGCCGGGTGAGATGGCAGAGGGTGACAGAGGGCAGCAGGGAGTGAGAGCCGGGTGAGGTGTGCGTTAAGAGCCTGTGATGTGATGCTTCCCGCCAGCCTGTAGTCAGAGAGTTGAGCCAAGGCCAGGGAGCTCAGGCCTGGGAGGGAGACAGAGAGAGAGGGAGACAGAGACAGAGGGAGACAGAGAGAGAGGGAGAGGGAGACAGAGAGCGAGGGAGACAGAGAGCGAGGGAGACAGAGAGAGAGGGAGACAGAGAGAGAGGGAGACAGAGAGAGAGGGAGACAGAGAGCGAGGGAGACAGAGAGCGAGGGAGACAGAGCGAGGGAGACAGAGCGAGGGAGACAGAGAGAGAGGGAGACAGAGAGAGAGGGAGACAGAGAGCGAGGGAGACAGAGAGCGAGGGAGACAGAGAGCGAGGGAGACAGAGTGAGGGAGACACAGAGCGAGGGAGACACAGAGCGAGGGAGACAGAGTGGGAGGGAGGGAGACAGAGTGGGAGGGAGGGAGACAGAGTGGGAGGGAGGGAGACAGAGTGGGAGGGAGACAGGGAGGGAGGGAGACAGGGAGGGAGGGAGACAGGGAGGGAGGGAGACAGAGAGGGAGGGAGAGACAGAGGGAGAGACAGAGGGAGAGACAGAGGGACGGAGAGAGAGAGGGCGACAGAGGGAGGGAGACAGACAGAGAGAGACAGACAGAGGGAGGAGGGCGACAGATAGAGGGCGACAGAGGGAGGGCGACAGAGGGAGGGAGACGAGGGAGGGAGACAGAGGGAGGGAGACAGAGGGAGGGAGACAGAGGGAGGGAGACAGGGAGGGAGACAGGGAGAGAGAGAGAGAGAGGGAGGGAGACAGAGAGAGAGGGAGGGAGACAGAGAGAGAGGGAGGGAGACAGAGAGGGAGGGAGACAGAGAGAGAGAGGGAGACAGAGAGAGAGAGAGGGAGACAGAGAGAGAGAGGGAGGGAGGGAGATAGAGAGGGAGACAGACAGAGGGAGACAGACAGAGGGAGACAGACAGAGAGGGAGACAGACAGAGAGGGAGACAGAGAGAGAGGGAGACAGAGAGGGAGGGAGACAGGGAGGGAGACAGAGAGGGAGGGAGACAGAGAGGGGGATACAGAGGGAGAGACAGAGGGAGAGAGAGGGAGGGAGGGAGACAGAGAGAGAGACAGAGAGAGAGAGAGAGACAGAGAGAGAGAGAGACAGAGAGAGAGGGAGACAGAGGGAGACAGAGAGGGAGACAGAGAGGGAGACAGAGAGGGAGACAGAGGGAGAGACAGAGGGAGGGAGACAGACAGAGAGAGAGGGAGGGAGACAGACAGAGGGAGGAGGGCGACAGGCAGAGGGAGACAGAGGGAGGGAGACAGGGAGGGAGACAGAGGGAGACAGGGGGAGACAGAGGGAGACACAGAGGGAGGGAGACATAGAGACAGAGAGAGGGAGGGAGACAGAGGGAGACAGACAGAGGGAGACAGACAGACAGAGGGAGACAGACAGAGGGAGGGAGACAGAGGGAGGGAGACAGAGGGAGGGAGACAGAGGGAGACAGACAGAGGGAGGAGGGAGACAGACGGAGGGAGACAGACGGAGGGAGACAGAGGGAGGGAGACAGAGGGAGGGAGGGAGACAGAGGGAGAGAGAGAGAGAGGGAGAGGGAGGGAGACAGAGAGAGAGAGAGAGAGGGAGAGAGAGATAGAGGGAGGGAGGGAGGGAGACAGAGACAGAGAGAGAGAGAGGGAGACAGAGGGAGGGAGACAGAGAGAGGGAGGGAGGGAGACAGTCAGAGAGAGAGAGAGAGAGAGAGAGAGAGAGAGAGATGTGTATGCCGGGTCCGGTGGCTCAGTGGACGAAGGCGTCCGCTGCAGGGGCCTGTGTTCCACCTCATGGTCACAGTTTTGTTTTGCTCTAGCCCCGCCCCCTCCCCCAATGACCCCGCCCCCACAGGTGCGGCCCTCGGCCACAAACCACACTGTAAATTTGGCCCCCAAGAGAAAGTTTGTGAGTACCCATGCTGTAGAGATATTACTTGTAACATCTAAGTCACACATTTTTGTTATGTCACAAAGATCCTTGTGTAACCCGCCTGTTAGAAATGATAGTAAAACTGTTTATTGTGCTGTGTGGCAGTGCCAAGTAGCTGCATGTAATCTGCCAGGCCTCCCTGCCAACCCTAGCAGGGTTGAACTCAAGGTTTAGGTATTTCAAGGTTGGTGAATCTGGATCCATTTGGAAGTAAAAAAGAATTCTTAAAAACAATTCAGCTCGAAATTATATGAATAATACATGGTTATAATTAGTGTAATCCCACACACAAGAAATTCTAACAGAACATAAATGGACCTATGTATTTTACTTCGATTCAGAGCTTGAGAAAATCAAAAAAAACTTCCAAACTGCAGTTTATCTCTTGCCCCCTGGCAGAGTGCCATTGCTTAGTGTCACTTTGCTCCCTCTGATTAGTACGAAGTCTGGTGGCGAGGTGTACTCTTATTTGATCTGCAACATATGCTCAATCAAGAGAAATGGAATTACTGACTGCCCATGAGCTGAAGTATTGATAGCAAGACCGTAAGCAAAAGGAAAATGGTTCCCCCGGGGCACATGTCCACTGCAAGCTGGTGCTCTAATGTACACACTGATTGTGGGCTGCCACCATAGTATGTGCCCTAGTTTTACACATTGTACCCGGACACAGTTGAGAGGATCTGCTGGATCCAGCCTGGAACCCAACTTAGGCTCAAGAAGAGCTGCCAGAATGAGTGACAGGTGCTTGTCTGGAAGAAGCGTGCTGTATCAGTTCAGAAGTGCTCCATGCAGAAGAACTAAAACAGGGTCAAGGACGTAACACTGCGGCATTACGCCCCGGAAAAAATGATCCTGTGTTGCATTGCCCACTCCCAGGTGGGACGCGTTAAGTGCAATGAGTCTGCAAATAGGGGAACAAGGCGGATTGGCTACTATCGCCAGCCCGGGTCCTTTAAAAAACAAAAAAGCAGAGATACCTACCCCCCGTGTTACCAGGCGGCTGTTCTTTTGGGCACGGTAGGATCTTTGTGGAGCACTACCTTGATGAAGTAAGTGGCATAAAATTAATGCAATGTTGAAAAGATGCAGCACCCACGATGGGTAGAAGACGCTGCTACTATCTGTGAGAAACTGAGGAGGTCCTAAAAGTGTATTGAGCACGCACTTTGGGACCTCATACTTATTTGCTTACTTTCTCCTTAATTTTCTCTTTCCCCTTCTTCCTGTGTTAAAATTAACTTAACACACCTATCAGAGTGTGACTATAGCAGGCGCCCACCCAGAACAGACCATGAGACAAAATGTCCCGTGACACTAGGTAAACATGTGGATATTTATCATCACAGGCACTTCATATGGTATTCCTTCCCCCACGTGTGTCTTTATCACCTGTGCATGGGTGCTGTGAGTGAATGTGTTTTATGTCACGTGTGCCACAGTTGTTTTTAATGTTGTTTTAAATGTGCAAAAGAATGTCAATATGCATGTTACTGTGATATAAGTAGATACGGTTGTGTGTACCAAAATATTAGGTATACCTTTCGTTCCTACCACTACTGCTATGTGCATTTCTTTCTTCCCTTGGTCAGTTACTAAGTCCTGGTGATTGACTGAAGAGAGATAGGTCCTCTCAATATTTACCACTGTACCCCTCATTCTAAATAATAAAGTCTAGGGATACATACCTTTAGAGCTGATGAATGTCCGAGACCTCTTTTAGGCTCTTTTTAGAAGGGCAGAAACATGTTGGCATGGTAACTCAGAGGTACGCAAGGGTTATAGTAACCAAGTACGTCCTATGGGACTACCTTATGGTATTTTTATTTAAGCCTAGGGAACCACTGGAATAAAGGATCCTTTGTGGTATACCCTAAGGTTTTTTTAGACACTAACTGGATCCAAGTATTTTATCCAGAGAAAAAAATTATTTTCTAAGAACTCCCTCAGGCCAGCCCCACCTGAGGTTGAGTCTGCCCTGGTAGAACTATCTCACCAGGGTGGGACGAGGTGGCCTATGATGAAGCATGTCACATTACGTGAGTGAGCCCACCTCGTCCAATTCTTGGAATTGCCTCTTTTTTCCTGTAGGGATACTAGCAGTAGGTGGGTAGGAGAACATAACCAGTGCTGGGAGGCAGGTCCCTATGCACTTCAAGAGGGCATCACACCATTTTTAGGTCGAGCCTCGAGTAGCGCGCAAGCGCTGCTAGGCGAAGACTTTATGTAAGGGGGTTTCAGAAGCTGACCAGACGCTCGTGCGTCGTGGCCTTTTTCGGGCGGTTACCCGCGCGGCTAACATCTGTTTCCCATTATCGTGCCCAGACGTGGGCGCGATAATTGGAAACACATGCCGGCCGTGCGGGGAAAAGGCCATGACGCACGAGCGTCTGGTCAGCTTTGGAAAGCCCAGGCTGCTGCGCTCGCTCGCCCCCGCTGCCGACGTCTCTGCTGTCCAGCGGTTCACTTGTTCTTTCATGCCGGGATACTGTGGGTCAGCCTCCGGCCAGCAGGTGGCAGTAAAAAGAACAACAGGAGCTTATGCCTGGGGTTTTCTGGCTCTTCTTGGCAGCCGTAGCTGATCGCCTCATCAGCTGTCGCACAGGAAGCAGCCTGTGACTGCGGAGCCAGAGTAACAGCGTGAGTCTTCTCGCCAACCCCGGTATCCCAGCGCCGCGTCCGTGGCTGAGCCCCCCGCATCCCTAGGACATGGCCCCCGGGCCCCTCACTGCAGCCGGAAAGATGCAGCGGATCATGATTAAGGGTGGCGTCTGGAGGAACACAGAGGTGCGTGAGATGTTGCGAGCGAGGGGGTGGAGAGTGATGGGGGAAGAGAACTGAGCATTGGGGGCTCATTCTATGAATGATGCAGTGTATCTCTCCCGGCCTAGGGCTGCTGCCCTTTGCTGTCAGCTGCTGATGTCTTAGATTCACATGGCCGCAGCGGCAAAGGTTGCATTGCAGGGTAAGGGAAGACCCCATCTCCTACAACTGGGGCTGTGGGCTGATGACGTCTAAAGTTATTGTCGCTTCAACTTCAATGGGATTAGTATTCTCTGTGAATGAGGCTACTGTAACTGGATATGGACTTTGTAACGAGAACTGGCTGTAAAACGTGATGCTATAACAAACACACCGTGTGAAGCACGCTACTACTGACCATGGAATCTGCAACCGGCACCATGTGAAGCGTGTTGGTGGAAGAGAGCTAGTCTAACATATTGCAGTGTCACATGATATGGGGGTCTAACACCACGACAAGTGTAAAAGGCTACAAGGGTCTGAAACAACTGGCAAAACAAGATATGTGATCTGACATAGAAATGGGATCTGAAAGGTAGACATTGATGAAGGCTGGTATAACGGTATATGATATCCAAAACTGACAGCTCTAAAACGACATGTACTTTGTAGAAAAGACGGCTGTGAAAGGATACCTGGTCAAAATAAACGGAACCGACTGCTATAATTGCATGGTGTATGCATGCATGTAGTATTTGAATAGCGCAAACCTAGATGAATGGCAGCAAAGGACTGTTCATGGTTAAAGGCAGAAATACAGAGAGTAAATCTACGCAGAGGTGCTTGGTTCTGAGACGGAAGTTGCACTATTTAATGCGTCGTGATGTAGTATTCTTTGAAGAGGTGCGTTTTCAGTTTTTCCCTAAACTGAAAAAGGGTAGCAAGTTGAATGTTGTCACAGCTCATAGATTTGTAGATGGAGAAGGCCTGTTGCCTAATTTTTTCTTCTTCTTTGTCTCCAGTATAACAGTGCCTCGTTGTGAGGTGGTGATCTTGTCAGCCAAATAGGCAGGGCGCTGGTCTTGATTGGTTTGTAGATTATGCAGCTGGTATTGAGGGTGGTGAGAGCTGGCAGCATATCTAAACAAACTAATAAATATGTTTTGAGGTAGAGTGATACGAGCTAGTACATAACCTATGTATTAGTTTGTTTTACAAAAAAAATGGAGTTAAACGGATTCCCCCCTTCCTGATAGGTCCAGATCAGTGTCATCAGACGTGCCATGCTGCTAAAAGGTCTTCTAATGTCTTCTACTGGAACAATGTTCATGACGGGGCATGAGTGAGAGCTCTGGAGCGGTGTCTGTAGGGGAGTATGAGTTTCTCACGGTTCCTGTCAGAGGTCCGTAAAGGTGCTCAGACAACATGCCCCTCTGGTTTTTGGGCTATCTGCAGAGTGCCCCGAGTGATGTTCACTAATGTGCCAATTGTGAATGAGACCCACAGCTGGTATAGTATGGACAGCATCAAACGAAAACATGTGTTCACAGGCGAGGAAAGACTGTGTTTCTGTGAGACGGAGAAAAGGTATTTTGAAAGGGAGGTGCTGCAAGGTGTACATGTAGAAGGTGAGAGTGAAAAAACAGTGTAGAAGGCTATGACGTGAGCTATGCAGATGGTATATTTCAGAAAGATGTCAGGAGAAAACGGGTGCAGTGTTTATCAGAATGAGAAACTGCAGAGGTAAATGGTGTGAAGGCGAGGACACAAGTGATGGAGACTCTCCGAAGAATACTACTACTTCCACAGACTTTAGTGATGTTTGATTCACAGTTTAATGTTTTCAGAACTGAAACATTTTCAATTCTAGTTATTCACAGCAAAATCTCATACTCATTTATCTGATACTGCTAACGCCTTTTGGCAAAGTCAATGTGTCTAGATTGTTTGTAGGTGTATGTACTTAATAAAAAACAGGTGTGTGGAATCACAGGGCTGGTCCCTAAAAGTGTGATGAGTTCAGTGTTTGTTGACAAAGCTAAGCGGTATGGCTTTAATGTACTAACAGGTGCAAACAGTATTCGTGCACCACCATCAGAAACTTGTTTTCTGCAACCCCCAGTGGATCGATACGTCTGTGCCCCCATTGCTTTGCCCCATACACAGCAGCCGCCACTGCTTGAGCTCTCCAAACGTCTAAGAGAAGTAAACAGGATAGATGGTGGTGTTCCTAGTTAATCTCAGAGTAGCAGATGCCCTATGACTTAATATAGGCGTGCTCTTTAATATAGGCGTGCTCTTTAATATAGGCGTGCTCTTTAATATAGGCGTGCTCTTTAATATAGGCGTGCTCTTTAATATAGGCGTGCTCTTTAATATAGGCGTGCTCTTTAATATAGGCGTGCTCTTTACGATCTGACTAGCACAAGCATTACTGCTAGATTGGCGGGTTTCCAGGTAGTCAAAATCTGAAACTCTCAAGGTCCTCACCTTCCAATCTTATGCCCCTCTAAAGTGCTTGTGCAGACGAATAGCCATAAACTTTGTTTTGCTGGTATTAATATCTAAGCCATTGTTATAGCAAAACAAAACAATTTAAACCTGGCTAGTAGGATTTCTGTTCCATTTGGTGCTTTCGACACTAGCAAGGTGTCATCTGTAAACAATGCTTGCGTTTTCATGCCACCTAAGACTGGGGAGTCATTTTCACAGTTCAGGAGAAAGTCTACACAACCATTTATAACAAGCATTGGCATAGCCAATAGGTCTCGCCTTTGGGACCTTATAAGTGTTTAGCCATGCAGCACATTATCACCCACCGGGCAGATTTCTGTAATGGAACTAGTACTTATGTAAAGTGCTTTGATACCTTCATTCGCGCTACATACAAGCATTGGCATAGCCAATAGGTCTCGCCTTTGGGACCTTCTAAGTATTTAGTTATGCAGCACAATATCCTTGGTGCAACATCAACTGTTGCATGGCTAAACACTTATAAGGTCCCAAAGGCGAGACATATTGGCTATGCCAATGCTTGTTATGTTTGGAGTGTTTACCAAGAGGCAGACGACGGCCTACTTCAAAGCCTTGTTTTCTCCCTTTTGTGTCTGTAGTAGTTTGCAGGGAGTTGGACGCAGGGTCTTGCTGTAAACTAGGCCCTGTTCCAAACCGGCTTCACACGCGACGAAAGCCGTGCACTGCATGGGACTGGCTGCCAGAGGGGGGGTGTTGCCTGCCTCCGGGTGGGTTAGCCACAGGGCCAGGCCACGGGCCAAGCCCAGTTGCCAACACCCCACCAAGCGAGCTAATATAACAGAAATTTGAACTCCATTGAACAAGAAAATAGTGATTAAAAAAAAGTCTAAACTGTAAAACTGTTGTGTATATGTTGACTTGCCGTGCCCTAAAATGTATATTGTACAATCTTGAAAGTACACAAACAGCAACATCTTAGAGCCATAAGGAATAGTGACCCCAGTTACCCAGTGGCCCAACATTTTGAAAGATATCATGAAAGTATTGAGAATTTGATAACCTACAGTGTGATAGATCATGTCACAAAGTCAAGCATAGGAGGTGACAGAGAAAAAGAGGTATGCAAACTTGAATCCCGTTACATCTTGGAGATGGATTTAAAGAGCTCTATGGTCTAAATATTGATGAAGAAATGCACTTTTATTTATAATTATTTAGCCATAATGAATTAACGGAGGAGTGGAACTTGTTTTAGATGTTTTTAAATGACTTCCAGGGCGACTTCCCAGGAAATTATTATATCAACATCTTGACCCCGTCATGGGCTAGAGGACAAGATGAATTTGCCAATTAGAAAAGTTGTGAGAGGCCCTATTAAAATGTTGATTAATATCCTTGCGTAATTTAAGCCCACTGGGGCTAGATTGAGTCGAGATGTGACATTATTATTTCAATGCTTTTAGCCAGGATACTT
This sequence comes from Calotriton arnoldi, assembly GCA_963921515.1. Taxonomy (NCBI): domain Eukaryota; kingdom Metazoa; phylum Chordata; class Amphibia; order Caudata; family Salamandridae; genus Calotriton; species Calotriton arnoldi. The sequence continues at coordinate 513,406 of CAWUFW010009183.1, forward strand.
ATTATGGATATTAATGATAGCACAGTTGGTTAATTAACTGTGGTAACATTGTGTTTGATAATAATGAATGATGGTACCAAGCCTAATGACAGTCCAGCAAGGAGAGGAAGAGAACAACTTCAGCACAGTATGAATAGGCCAGGACAGACAGTGTAAGATTTCCCAGTGAAGGCTTCATAACATATATACTCAGAGATATGCATGGAAGTGAGATGACGGTAGAGTAAGCATAAAACAAGATGTCTGACCGGAACTTGTAGTGAGGAAATTATCACCTTTATCACGAAACTAAAGTAAGATATACACATATAGCGTTACCATTAGCAACATGACTACTTGAGGGTCAGTAGAACGAGAAAATAACCTTAGCTTGTATGAATACGCCAGGACAGGTAGTGCACCATCTTAAGCCAAGCTAAGAAGTAGTTCCTTTGACTTAAATTTGTTTATTTTCCTATTTGCATTAGTAATGCACTGTAGAACTTTCTTAAAATGAGTGCCCTCTTTGTACAGTTGCACGACTGACCGTGTGTTGTTTCTCGATTGTCCGGTGATGAAACCTGTAGTTGTCAGATGAATAAAATACTGTCTGTTACAGGGATCCGCTATCGAGGATAATCTTTGGGGAAAAACTGGTGGACAGAACCTGTCCATCTTGTAGTATCTGCACACAGAATAAAGTCACATGCCTTTCCATGAGCGAAGCACTTACCTGTGGCGCCCACAAGATGAACACAGGGCCAGACTGGGAACCAAAAACAGCCCTGGCAAATTTTGACAGATCAGCTCTCATAATGCTTCTAGCGAGGGATCCTCACCACTGTAAGGTGGGGTGGGGTGTGGTTATCCCTTGTGGAAGAATAAATGAAAAACCTAAGAGTAGCCATGAAAAAAACATGTGTGTGTGTAAATCTAAACGTATGTCCTATGACCTTTTGACCATTGCGTTTCTCATCCACATCAAGAATATCTGTTCATCTCACTCTTCATTTTGTATTGCTCCTGGAATAATCCAAACTAGCAGTTTCTGCTTTGAGGACATTTGCTGCCCCTCACATTGCTTACCATATATCACTGTACAAAACTGAACTATTAAGCATTTTACCTACTTTAGTGTTTTGGGATGCAGGAACTCTTTTTATTGCAGGAAGGCTTGCTTAAACTATGTTGCACACCTGATAAGCCGTAAAACAGTATGCTTGTACAGGCCTCATCTTACGGGGAACAAGATGATCTCTGACTATGGAGATTTGTATATATACTGGCTGAGTTTTCAGACTGGGTAGAAGTCTGGTGACTGATTTTCTCATACGGTCAACACACTTCCTCAGTGTGTCTAATAACTTCAACACACCTCACAAGAAAGTTTTGGGAAAAAATTGCAAATATGGTGCGTTTTACAACACACTTTTTTATTATAGAACCCTGTCCAATGATTGAATGGCTGAATGGAGTTTGGAGGCAGGGCTGCTTGGCTCAATGAATGAATAGTTTGATTGTGAGGAGTGCATGGAGGAATTAATTCAAGAATGAATGATAATAAACAAAGATTTTTAGCTACGTGGAGCAATTGGTCTCAATGCACTGACTATGGGTGGGTGCTCTGGTTTTCATTTTAGCTTCTGCATTAAAACATCAACCCTCCTGAAATACTTCTATCACCAATCCTTATGAAACACTTATTGCCTGGACGCATTTAACACAGCCTACTGATTCAACCCCTCAAAGAATGAAAAACAAAGCATTAAGATTTGATCTAAAATAGGAGAGAGAATAAGATAACTATGGAGTGGCTGAAATGCACAAAGTGTAACCAGGAAAATTTGCATCAGTCCCGGCTTCCACTTGACGACATTGTGTGATCGTAGGCAATTACTTTTCTCACACTGCTCCCTTATCTTTCATCATCATGAGAGCACCTTGAAATACATCAGTTTGGGGTGTGCGCTGCACAAAAGCAAAAGACTTTATGTTACTCCATCTGTCATAACATCAACAGTTTACTTGCTCTTGGTGCATTAATAGCTTGGTTGTCAGGGCAGTAGTGGTGGAGGCATGAATGTTTCTGAGTTCATGATTAGAATCTGTCACTTCAAACAATTGCCACGCAATGCGATGTTATACTTTAAGATAGTAGACAGAAATGCAGTGCAAAGATAACATTATAAAGAAACACATAGGGGCATATTAACTAGGGCCAGCGATAATTATCGCTGGCCCCACATAGCGATAGAAATATTATCGCCGGCTATCGCTGAAAATTATCGCCATGATAACGCTATATTTACAATGCATAGCGCTATGGCGATAATATTTCAGCGATAGCGGTGTTTGCCATGGAACATCGCTGGTTTTCCAGCGATGTTCCATGGAAAACAGCGATAACATTGCTGATACGACCCTGTGGTCGTATCAGCATAATCCACCTACCATTATTAGTATGCCTTAGTCTGAAATTTAACAGACGTTAAATTCCAGCGTTAAGGCCGAGGTAGCGCGATTTTTTTTATCGCTGCACCTCCTTGTTAATATCGCGAAGCTGCCTTCGCGATATTTTCATGTGCTGTTTTCACAGCCACGCCTTCTTTGCATCTCATTAGCGATGCGAGGCTGTGAAAAAACGGGCTCTACATCAAGGAAACACACGCTAGCGTGTCCTTGATGATATTGCGATATAATTATCGCCGCTTATCGCCCGAAAACAGACGCTAAACCGGCGATAATTATATCGCCAGCCCTTGCTAATATGCCCCATAGTTTTGAATTTTGAAGAGTATTTATGTCCTGGACTCTTTGAATCAAAGAGTAGCAGACCCTTCACCCACCCACCCTTTCCTTAAAGCCCTGAAAGTCAGGGCTGCTTGTGTCGACCCTGCAGAAGACCAGAACTACCCAAATGCAAAAACAAATAGTTTGAAGCACACTTTAAAATCATTTTTGTTGCATTGTTTATTTTTTAACAGCGAAAGCCCCGCAGGCAGGAAACACAGGCTTCCAGTCCCCAACAACAAACTCGGCCCCCACCAGCAGTGATACTGGCTCCCACCAGCAGTGATACTGGCCCCATCATGCCAGCCCACTAGGAGAATGGCCGGTGGCTGGTAGCGTCAGTCTGGGACTGGCTGAGGAAGGTTAGTTTTGGAGCTGGGACTGATGGGTGAACTCCCCTTCAAGTCCCTAAGTGCTGTGTGCTAGGCTCAGGGGCACATATTCTAAAGTTGGAACGATAAAGGGAAGATTACCATAATCCTTTCTGAAGGGTGACACAAATTTTTGAAGCGTTCCATACTTCTTTATAATCTTGGTGTGTTGTGTGTTCTGATTCCCCCTTTTAGCACAAGGAGACCTTGGAGTAAAAAAATGCTTAATAAATCATAACTGACACAGAACTCATATAACTCTGAATGTTGGGAGGACATAGAGGTCACGGTCCAAGGAGAGCCCCTCAGGATTCCGAAAATCCTGCAATGGTAGTCACCTGATATAGGGTGGCGAGGGACAGGCTTATATAATGTAGCAATTCATGCTAAGTTGAAGCATAGAGTATAGTAATAGAGGGGCCTACATAGAATAGGGCTTAACCCTATGTTTCCTGGAAGTCTACTGTTGAGGAACGCCATTGCTCTTACCTCAACGATAGCAAGGGCTGGGGTTTGCGCACATTTGAAAGACAGGGCACAGACTGCTATTGTAAAAGGACCAGAATGACTGCATCATGTGCTTTTGAAACAGAATGTACTGTATGCCTCGCCCTAAATTCATCTGTCCTTTGATGGCTACGGTTCCTTCCAGGCTGGCACTGTACGATATACAGGTGTTTGATATTTCTGCACGGAGGCCATGGATGGGCTTTCTTCTTGTCATCTCCTTAACACGTCTGGAATAACTAACTTTCTTCTACCAAAATAAGGTGCATGCAGGCTTGGGCCACTGGTTCATATACAGTTCCTCGAAGAACACCAGTCCTTTCTCCCTAGTAATACACACGTTGGTCATGCAGGGAAGTCAGGACTGATCCCAGTTTTTCTGGTTTCACATTGTGCAATTCACTAATTTCATGGGTATCTCTTTCTCTTTCCATGTTATGTCAAAGGTTCATGCTATGTCTTTAATCTCCAACACATGAGGTTAGAGCGTGCATGGTAGGCAGAATCCATATGGAACTTTGGGGCTCAATGGTCCAAGAGCACCCGAGTCTGAGCCAGAGCAAGCTTTTGGCTTGGGCCTGGCTCAGGCCTTCAGTGGCTCGCACATCTCTAATTGATTATTCAGAAGGCTGTACTGCGCACCAGCCCAGAGAGAAGTGTACCAGGAACAGGATTCTGTCTGATGAAGTAAATCATCCAGGTCAGAATCAGACATAGGAACTGTAGAATCCATGGTGATGTGACCTGTCCTTGTAGATGAGTCAGCTATGTTTTCTGGTGTGTGCTGAAGACCAGGTTCCTGTCCACAATACTAAGAGCAAGACTGAAGCCTAAACGTGGGCCGTCTCCAGGAAGCAAGCTATACAGGAGCCACAAGGACCTTTCCACTGGAGTGGCTATATCCACGAAGGGAGAAGCCATTTTGAGGAAGAAATTTTAATTGCAAGATGACCTAATGGGCCTTAATGCGGGTGGATATTATAAAAAGTACCTATGAGCAAAGAGAATGTCCCTAAGTTGAGTGATAAAATATCAGTGCCCACTTAATAACCCCTCTTTCCTTAATTTCCATGGCAGCTTGGCATAGCGTTAACTCTTCTACACATTCATCTGAGTTTTGACAGCTGTTCCACCACCCCTTCTGGTACAGCCAATGTTGGACCTAGGCAAAAGGGTCTCTCCTGGCAGCATGGGCTGTTGTGTTTTAAAAGATATAGCTCTGAAAAGGCACCGAGTTTGTCATGTAAAACTACTTGTGTCACACAGTATGTTTGGTCCAAACTTTCCACCACCAATAGCTTTTCTGAATTCTTCTAGGACATGGCCCAGAGTTTGGTCTTCTAGACCCCCTGGCATCAAAGAATTAACACGTGCCAACCCAAGACAGAAAACAAGTCGGACTCCAACCAACCCACAATCCACTAAGCAATATTTCAGTGAGATGAGTTTCAGGTAATGATCAAACCTAAGAGAAATCGTAGGGAAAGTTAGTGGAATTGCAAATCCTCTTTCAATAGGAAAGAGCACACTCAAGATTAATATGAAACCATGCATACATTTTAAAGATTTATTTTTAAAATCAAAATCCTATCCTAGTGCACACAATATAAATTGTAATTACCATATAGACATAACATGGTAACTGCAAATTTTACTAAAAGCATGAATAGCAAGAAATATTGTAGCATATTGACAGTGCATTTTATAACATTCGACCTTCATTTGTTTACTGACTAACGCTTATCTTAGAAAAGAAGGCCTAATTCAAGTTCAGATGGCTCACACCCTAACACCTAATTGAACAATAAGGCTTCATGTTCAGCATAACAGTAAGGTCTGCTATTCTTATCTGCACTCACAGCTGGGCTGATAAGCTCAGCAAGTGAAGGTTGAATGCCTCCCGTAATATTTCAGGAGGAGCAGGTGATGCAATTCAGCATGGCCTGTCTCGTCTGTGTTGCCAGGTATAAAGTTCTTCACATCCTGAGCCTATATAACATTATTTAGTCGTTGTGAACCTTTCAAGATAAACAATTAGCAGAAAAGCTGGTGCCCTTTTACTTATTTTCCTTCTGTGAAATTGTGTTCTTTGAACAATTTATTTATGTATTAGTTTGAGGAGTTTTATATAGCACTGGCAAGACCGGGGGGTATCAGAGTGCTTTATAGAAAAGGACAACAGACAAGGCCGTGATGGAGAGCATAGATTATAAAATACGGACTTGTTGACTGGTAGGTTTACAGTAGCTTGTGGAGGGGAAACAAGTGAAATGAGGAAAAGAGTCCAGTGGTGGGCTAAGTGTTGGAGTCCGAAGGGTTGAAGTGTCGACTGAACAGCAGATCTTTTAGTTGTCTTTTTAAGCTCATCCTGATTTGCACTGAGAGGGAATTCCAGAATTTGGGTGCATTGCCCAAAAAGGAGTGCGTGAGGGCTTTCCTGTTCTGTTTTTTTGGTGGGATGAGAAGCAGAGTGTTGGTGCTTCTTAGATTTCTTGTCTGCCTGCTTTTGAGAGTTTTGATGCAAGATAAGATGGTTTACCGATGTGGAGGACTTTGTGGGTGAGGCAGGCCATTTTGAAGCAGCAACTGGCTTCAATTGGAATCCATTTGAGGTTTTTTAGGGCGGGGTAGTTGTGATCATGTTTTTTAGCTCCGGTGACCCTCCTTCCTGCTGTATTTAGTGTGGCTCTTAAGGGGACTCGGTGCGATTTTGTGGAGCCAGTGAGGGTGGCATTCCTGTAGTCCTATCTAGACAGTACCAACGCTTGTGTGGTGGTTTTTAGATCATTCGGGGGAGGAAGGATTGGATATTTGTAGGAGTTTTAGGTTGTAGAATGAACTCTTAGCTGTATTCTTTATGTGTTGGCTTATGCTCAGGCTTGGGTCAAGGGAGTTCTCCAAAGAGTTGATGGTTGTCGGAAAGCGTCCGTTTGCAGTTCAGAGTGTCAGTGGAGCTTATCCGCTCTTGGACCTGGGGGTCAGTTCACTGTTGGATAGGAGTAGGATTTCCATCTTATCTTGGTTGAGTTTCAGGTGGTTGTGTGAGAGCCAGTTTTGGACTTTTATGAGAGTGGAGTTAAGTCGTCGTACGTCTTCTAGTGAGAATATTTCTAGGCAGATCTGGGTGTCACGCACTGAAAGGTGGTAGAGGATGTTTGCTTGTTTGACTATGGTGTTGAGGGGTTCCACGTATATATTGAAGAGTGTAGGTGAGAGGACTGAGTTTTGGGGGACACCCTTGGTTATGAAGGATGTGCCTGAGATCGAGTTGTTGATTTTAATGAGTTGGGAGCGGTTATTGAGATAGGATGTGAACCATTTCTGAACCAGCAGTCAACTCTCATCCGTTTGTGGAGGGATTATAGAAGCAGCTTGTGATGGACAGTGTCAAAGGCCACTAATAGGTCTAGGAGGATGAGCAGGCAGCATCTATCAGTGTACAGTGACTTGTGTATGTCATCAGCTATGTTCAGTAGGGCTGTTTCCTTGCTACATCCTTTTCTAAAGCCTGACTGTAGTGAGTCGAGAATACTGTTGGAGTCCATGGGTTGGGCGAGTTGGGAGAGAACGCATTTCTCAAATATTTTGGCCAGGAATGGAAGGTTGGAGATGGGTCTGAAGCTGTTGAGGTCATCTGGGTCTACACCTGGTTTCTATAGCAAGGCAGTGACTTGTCATAGTTTGAGGCAGTCAAGCACCGACACATTACTCAAGGAGCTATTTATTATTTTGGTCCAAAGGGGTGCTAGGGCGTGTTTGAGAGTTTTTGCCAGGGAGGCTGGAAGGGGATCTGCAAAGGTGAGAGAATGGCTTGGAATTCACAATCATCTTTGCGATGTCGTCCTCCGTAAACAAGTTAAACATCCTCCATCTCTTGTGAGTTGGGGGGTATCCTGAGCCTATGCTGTATCCGTAGCACTTAGGGTGCGTGCGCTCAGGCCCTTTGTGAGTGCAACGAGGGTGAAGGTGCGTTGGTTTCCTCCATTCTGAGGGGAGGGATTCCGGAGAATGGCAGAATGTGGTGATCTAAGGAGAGTTCGATCTTCGTGATTTTATCATTGAAGAATTTTGCAAAATTGTCACAGTGTTCTTTGGAGACATGGGGGTTTAGTTTTTCTTGTTTCAAAGTTTGTTGTTTAATGATGTTGAACAGTTCTTTTGCACAGTTATTTTCTTTATCTAGGGCTTTGAAGAAGAATGTGGCTTTTTCTTTTACAATGTGGTTTTTATATTTTCTGCATTACATTCTGAGCTGTTGAAAGTGGGAGGAGGGGGGTTTTGTTCTCCAGAGTCTTTCTGCTGCTCTCAGGTGTCTTCTTTCTGCATTGAGGTCTTTGTTCAACCAGGATCTCCAGGGAGTATCTCTGATTTTGTAAAGTTTTCATGGGGCTAGTGGGTCTAGGATGGATGACATAGTTGAGTTATAGTGGAAGTAAAGTCGTCTGTTGAGAGTTTGTCTGATGGGGGAGGGGGTGTGGACAAATTTTTATCTTCCAGATCCTCCAGGGGAATCTGACTTATGTTGCGGGACCGTGGTATGGTTTTCTGAGTGCGAATAAGAGGTACTTACGTTAGGTTGATGTGAAACAAAATGATGTTGTGGTCCGACCAGTCGACTGGAAGGGCGTTTCAATACTTAACACTTTGTTGTGCACTATAATGGCGTCCAGGGTTGTGGCTCTGGTATGTGTTTGCCCTCTGCACTGTTGGATAAGATTTATGCTGAGAAGGAGATCATTTAAGGATTGTATGAGTGTGTCTTTCTCATCATTCCAGTGTAGGTTGAAGTCGCCAAGGAATAAGTTATTGTCGTCTGAAAGTGAGCAGTGCATTATCAGTTTCGATAGGTGTGATGGGTGATTTGGAAGTGGCATTTCGTTGTTTTGTTGTTCTTCGTCATTAAGTTTGTGCTGATATATTCAAAAGTGGGGTAGGTATAGGTGTCTGTTTCTGCCATGAGAATGTTGGTCTTGTGGATGATAGCTATGCCACCCCGGTGCGATTTTCCCTGTCTTTCTTGATGATGGAGAAGCCAGGAGAGACTAGTAGGTCTAGGATAGGATAAGCAGTGTCATTTAGCCATGTTTCAGCGATAAATGCAATGTCAATGTCATGGTTCAGGATGGATTCAGCTAGATCTGCAGTTTATGAGCATGCCGTGGTTGTTACTGGGGCTGTTAGGCTTCTGTGGAGGGTGGTGGAGCCAGTAACAACAACAATAACAGCAACAAACGAGAAACATAGTTATTAGCTCACCATGAAATTTGTTCACAACTTAATAATAATAATTTAGAACAAAATAGCAACTTCAGAATAAACACTGTGAATAAATTTGAGCAGGCTTGTTTATCACATTGCAAAAGAAAAGAGACATAAAACAAATGTGCAGTTCATATTAATCACAGCCCTTCACCTTTGAATGATTAACATGTTTAAGCTAAAAGGGAGTACCTAGAACAGAAAAAGTATAATAATCCTAACACCACCCCTTGGAAAGAGCCCTGACTGCTCATCTCTCAACCTTGGAGGGTCAAGATTACAAATAGAGTAGTAACTTCGATATCTAGTTGGAATGCAATAATACCAAAGGCCAGGAACATCAATGTAAGTGGCAATAACCACAACAGATACTGTCCATTAACCATTGACTGCCGTAGTACACAGAGAATGATCTTCAGAGCTCCTCTACTAGGCATTATTTCGTGATTAGGGTTGGCTGAGCTATTTCAGTAGTTCCCAGTTGCCATTTGTTTGAGCCTAACTGATGGGTATGTGTGCCACTCCATAACTGTCTTCTGCATTGCCAGTGTGCCCTCCAGTGCACTGTAGATGCTTGCACCCACATCGTTACTGAAGGTCCACGAATGTAGGGACTGTGCAGCTGTTCTGCTTTTATCCCCTTTTGAGCACCTAGGACAGCAACAACTGCAGAAGGAATTAAAAAATAAACATAAATTGAAAAAATAATATATATGTTAGTACTTGCATAGAGTGGCCATTGCTAGGATGCAAGAGTGATGTACAAAAGCCTGAGGTCAAGGCGATAGTCATTTACAGGGGACAGGTAACAGACAAATTCTAGTGCACAGATGGGTAATCCTCCTTGAAAGACATGTCTTCCGTTTCTTCCTGAATTGCAGGAGGGTAAAAGTAGTTTAGAAGTCAATGAGGTGAAGCCCTGTCTTGTTTTTATTTCTTTTTCCATCATTTTGGTCCTCAGTCTATTGGTATCCTGGCTGCTAATGTGTTGGAGTTAGTCGTTGGTGATGGAGGTGATCTGGAAGAGGATTCATATCTGGACTGGGAGCCAGTATAGTTTCTTCAACCATGTGAGGATAGGGACACTTTGGATGATTTTAGCAGATTGAAGCCCTGATTACAAGTGATGCGGAACGATCCATGCTTTTTTGCATTAACTTTATTCCCCAAATGAGATGTTTTGATTTCCCTTACCTGCTTTTACTGGGAGTGGTCGAATCAAACACAATTTTTACAGCTGGAAAAAATGCATGAGGCTTTGCCTGCTCTACCAGACAAGACTCATTCCACCGTTTTCATCTAAAAGAAGGAGCAATACAATGCTCCCCCACTGTAAAAAAGAAACTTGCCCTTAAAGGCCCTCCTGGCTCAGACCACTTTGCCTCCATGTACCTGTGTTCCCTCTACAGTCACTGCCAGGGCCGGACTGGGATCACAAAGCAGCCCTGGTAATTCGGTCCAACCGGCCCAGGGGTGGGGGAGGGTGGAGGGTGCTGGCCGGAACACTGCTGCTGCTTGTGTTTGTTAAAAGGGGTCGATTTTGCAACACTGCTGCAAAACCGGCCCCCAATAACAAAAACGGCCCCCACCGGTCAAAAACCAGTCCCCACCCTTCCGGCCCACCGGGGAAACACCCGGTGCCCGCTACGGCCAGTCCAGCCCTGGTCACTGCAGTTGCACGTGTGTTTTTATGCACATTTTTATTACCATAAATCACACTGTTTAGTGGCAACGGTAATGTGCCTCCTGCACATAATTTCCTGCACAGTGCATCTTGCAGGTTCATATCCTAGTGGGATAGCCCTGTTGGTTGAAAAAATACAAATGTTTATTCACAGTTAATTAAAACCATTCAATTTTAGCATTTGCGACCATATACAAAATTAACATTTAAAAGAAAATCAAAAACAGTTCATTATGTGACAAAAGAAAGGACTGGAGAGTTCACTGGGTCTTCTAACTGGGTTGGTTTCACTACCACTAGAAACGACTCGTTAAGATCATTAGGTATAAAATACCCTTCCCTAAATTCACTTTAAAACCATATTCATACATTTTTCTGATTTCATTGCTCCTGAAGCACATTAAGATGGCTGATCGGCAGATCCTTTTCTTTGTTTCTTGGAATTTAGAGCACAGAAGTTATTTCCACTCTATTGGGAAGGCTGGGTAAACACAAAGAACATGAGTGGCTGGTTCTTTATGAAGGGGTAAAAGTAACATGCTCTGTTGGTTCTCTCGAATTTTCAGCTTTGTGTTACCTCTCCCACATCTACGACTCTGAAGTGTAGCCTTAAACACTGGGGGCCATATTATCAAGAACGGCGATAACATTATCGCCGCTTTAGCGTCAGGAAACTGCCGCTAAAGCGGCGATAAGGGGCTTGATAATATGCCCTATAGAATTCCAATCGAAGCCCAGGTTTGATGTCCTTCACACCAGAACCTGGGCTTCCATTGGAATTCTTTAGGGCACATTATCAAGCCCCTTATCGCCGCTTTAGCGGCAGTTTCCTGACGCTAAAGCTGCGATAATGTTATCGCCGTTCTTGATAATATGGCCCTGGATGTTTGTTTCCACGATAGTGCAAGATCCAGATGTGCTGGTGGTGCAAGTCAGTGTCTCTAGATTTTGAAATGACCTCTCTCTCTCAAGTATATGCTTGAAAGTTCCCTAGGATACATTGGAACCCAAGGTGGAGACATTTGTAGATCCTAGGGTGGACTGCATGGATACTGATCACAGTGATGTTGGCAGAGGGGATGTTTCAGGGAGCCCTTTCCCACTTTCTTTAACTAAAACCTCTGTTGGTTCATTCATCTATTGTATAGATCTTTATTTAACTTGCATATCCGTCCATCATTTGTTTCAGCAGCATTTTACGCCCTCTGTGGGATGGGTATGCCCAGATGTGGGTCCCTTTGCATATGGCTGGGTCTGAACTGGGGTGGCAAAGTGAGCTAATGAACTATGATGGATTCAACCCCCTTCTGTGACTGGGGGTGAGTGTTTGAAAAGTTTCAGCACTCCGTCCATCATCTCCTTGTGTTTGCTTTGTTCGCCCTAAGTTGGCAGGGTAAGCCCAGATGTGGGTGCCATGTTCGCTGTGCCACTGGATTCAAGCCAGCCTGGCTGATGAGGGGTGTTATCCCGAACCCGGTCCCAGGATGCTTGTTTCCGGTCCAGGGAAGACCTGGCTTGGCAGTTCGGGCTGGACTGTTCCCACAAGGAACAGGGTCAAGACTGATTTGCATGTGGCTGGGTCTGAACTGGGGTGGCGAAGTGAGCTAAAGAATGATGATGGATTCAACCCAGATCTGTGACTGGGGGTGAGTGTCTGAAAAGTTTCAGCGCTCCGTCCATCATCTCCTTGTGTTTGCTTTGTTCGCCCTACGTTGGCAGGGTGTGCCCAGACGTGGGTCCCCTGCTCACTTTGCCACTGGATTCAAGCTAGCCTGGCTGATGAGGGATGTTACCCCGAAACCAGCCCCAGGATGCTTTTTTTCGGTCCAGGGAAGACCTGGCTTGGCAGTTCTGGATGGACTGTTCCCACAAGGAACAGGGTCTAGACTGATTTGCATATGGCTGGGTCTGAACTGGGGTGGCGAAGTGAGCAAAAGAACCGTGATGGATTCAACCCAGATCTGTGACTGGGGGTGAGTGTCTGAAAAGTTTCAGCGCTCAGTCCATCATCTCCATGTGTTTAACTTGCATATCAGACATTCCGAACCGGGGCAATAGTACAGTGGTTATGACAGGCAGCATATGTTTGAAGCAGGCAGAGAAGTTTGAATCCTTGCATAATTTCATTCTTCAGATGTTGATAACAATGAGTGCCATTATGTTGGGTAGCGTTATTAGAAAAATGGCAAAAGCAGAACATCCAGAATCAGACAAACGTTGCTGTAGGGCATTCCTTCCAAATCCCCTGTTTTTTGCATAATGAAGTTCACTTTTGTAAACTTGTAGTGGCTGACCTTCTCCATAAGCAGGTGCGCCAAGTCCAAACAGGAAACGTGCATCTATCATATAGAATGTGCTACCCTCTGGGCAGCCACAAACTGGCGCTGTGCCCAGTGCACCGCGTTCAAGAGAATTACAGAGCACCTTTTTAAAAGCTGCTCTGTGTTTCTCTGTGCAGGTGGCAACCTGCCAGCACTTTAAAGAGGATTTGAGATCCCTTGCAGGCGGGTGCAGTGGGTCACTGCACCCGCCTGCAAGGGGATGTCTGAGGGTCCATAGGACCCCCTTTCCCCCTCCAGAGGGCTGCCATAAGGGGGCGCACTGACAGTGCGCTACCTTGTAGGTGGCACACTGTCAGTGCCTCCTGATAGCTTCTTTGCCTCTGCGCCAGCATCTATAATACGGCCCGGGCGCAGAGGCAAAGGGATTCCCTCATTTGCATGGGGTCACACCCCCATGCAAATGCGCGAATGTCTTCTTGAGAAAGTTCTGGCGCTATATGTGCGCCAGCATTTTCAGTATTACAGAAAGGGTCGAACAAGCCTCTCCGGCCCCTTCTGTAATACCAATGTGCCCGAAGGCGCGCAAAGAGGGCGCACATGCACGAGGCACCCCTGGGGCAAGTTCTCTAATACGGCCCCTGGTGAATTTTGGGTGGTAGGCATTACGTGGATCCCACTACGTTTTCTTTCCCAGAATGCCATTAAAATGTCAAACTTCTGTTGATATGACTGCATTTTCTCAAATTTCTGTGTGGGTAATTTCTGGATTCTGCAGCGATCCAAAACTATCATCCCATCCAGTGTTCCCACATGTCTCCAGATCAAAAAAAGTACCCCACATACATGGATCTGCCCATCGCGCACGACAGGAAAAGTCCCAAAATGCAACATGGAACCATCAAGATTTTTCATTCAAATTTCATTCATTCTTTGGATGTGGGTTAACTGTACTTGAGCATGAGGTTGACAGGAAACGTGGGTAGTCTACAAGCCACAGGCAATTTTAAAACTAGAAAATTTAAAAGCTAGAAACTAAATAATAATACTGTGTGATGTGGTTTGCAGGGAACCCAATCCTTTTGATTACCCAGAATGCCCTACAAACATCAAACTTCGGCTAAAATCACTGAAGTTCTGCACATTTCTGTGTGGTAATGTATAGAATCTGCTGGGATCCAAAAAAGCCCTACCAACCAACGTTCCCAAATGTCTCCCTACCAAAATAGTACCCCACTTGGGTGTGGTAGGTTTGCTGAGGGGCTATCACCCAGGAAAGGAAATGCCACAAAACACAATTTGGAAACATCAAGATTTTTCCTTCAAATTTCAATCATTCAATGGATGTGGAGAGCTGCAGTATTTGGACCTGGGGTAGGCACGTACCCAGGGTAAGCTACCAACCCCAGACATTTTGAAAATTAAATGTTCAAGGGAGTGTCAAGTGGTGTGGTTTGCATGGGTTTCATTATTTTTTAACCAGAATTCCCTGCAAATGTCATAATCATGTCTAAAAAAAGGAATCTCTCTCACTGGCCATCGGGGATGGCTGAAGTATTTGGTTGCAGGTACGTCTGTCACTCACTAAACCCATCGAACTCTGGGCTCTTCTGACAACTATAGACCCAGGAGAGTCCAAGGTGGTACGGCTCCTGCAGATTCCAGTACATTTTAGTACCAAGAATACTCTGCAAATGTCCTAATTATGTCTAAAAAATTCAAATTTCCTTGCATTTTCGATGAATGGTGGCTGCGGTTTTGGGCCCAAAGTCAGCCGGCACCCAATGAAATATACCAGCCACAGCCATCTTTGAAAACTAGACACTTGTTGCAGTCCAAGATGGTGTGGCACATGCATGGGTCCCACCAACTTTTATTACACAGAATGCCCTATAAATGTCAAAGTATGAGTGAAAACAATTAACTTTCTAATATTTATGTGACAGAAAAAGTTGTAACTTTCAGCCACAACCAAATGGCCCATTTTCCTACATTTCCAAACTTCTGCAGATGAAAACGGAACCTTACATTTGTGAGTGGGCCTATTGTACCACACAGGATTCAGTCAAAACCAGGACTGTGTCAAAGAAGTGACAATTTGATCATCACATGTTTATAGTTTTGCCTGCTCCTATCACATGCATTAGGGCCACCCACACGTAGGAGGTACTGTTTTCTCTTGTGAAACATGTGGGAATGCAGGAGAGAAAGGTTTGTGACATTGGATGAAAGTGCATGTGATTTCTGAGACATCAATGTGGGACATAAGTGCATTTTTCTGACCCATGCATTGACATTTGGAGATCATTCTACATAAGAAAACATGCGGGAATCCAGGCAAGCCACACCACCTTGTTTATCCCAAACCTTAAGTTTAGAGACATGTCCAGGCTTGACAGGGTTTTCTGGTTGCCAGTTGACCCTTTGCACAAAGCATGCAACCATCTGCCATGGCAAGAGGGAGGACATTTTGTGTTTTAACCACAGGACATTCTGCGTAAAACAGCATAAAGGGATCCATGCAAGCCCCACCACCCTGGATTCTCCTGGGACTCCAGGTTCAGAAATGCCCAAGGTTGGTGGGACTCCCTGCATGCGAGTCAACCCAAGGCCCAAATACTGCAGCGATCCACTATCGCAAACAAGATGAAACTGATTTCTTTGGAAGTAGTTTTGACATGTGGGCCAGTAGAGGGAGGGTAATCCCCCAACGTTGTCTCACCCTGGGGCAGAAAGACTATCTAGGACACTGGTGTGTGGAAGCATCCCAATGCCAGTAAGTGCCCATCCTCCACCCCATACCTTCTTTTTATCCTTCTTATCTAATGGGCTTCGTGTCCCCGCCCACCTCTTCCGGAACATATTGGAAGTAAACCTCCAACCTGCCCCTAGTGTTGGCAGAAAGACCATCTTGAGTCCGAGGTGTAAGGCTAGCCCAATTTTAGGACCAGTCAGCCCCAACAACTCCATACATAACAAAGCAACTGCTGGTGGTCTAGTGAACTTTATAACCCCTATGGGCAGACTGGGGGTAAAGCTCCAATCTGCTCCCCCACAGGCAGAAAGACAGCCTTGGGCTGGGGGTAGGGAGGTGGCCAAATGACAGGACGGGTCAGCTCCCGCAGCATACATTTAAAATAAAAGTAATTGCTTATGGTCTAGTGAGCATTATGCTTCTCTGGAATCAGAATAGGGGTAAACCTCCAAAGACTGTCTTGGATCTGGGAGGGGGGCAGCCAAATGCCAGAATGGGTCAGCCACTCACCTATACATAAAAAGTCATCATGTAATCTCTAGTGTCTAAGAGTGCTTTCTGCTCCCCTAGGTTGGCAGATTAGACATACTCCTCAATCAGCCCTGGAGGTGGGCAGATAGAAAGTGTCAGGCGCCTGGGATTGAGGTGTGAAGCCCAATGCAAATACAGACTCCCCTCTTCCCATATATAATTTTTTTTAAAGCACCTAGTGTTTAGTGGTATGTTCTAATCCTCTGGGTGGGCAGGTTAGGAGTAAACTCCCTAATTTGCCTCCCAGAGAGGCAGAAAGACTGACTGAAACCCTGGGGTTAGACCAATGCCAGAAAGGCTGCCCCCTCCCCATTCCTTTTTTTAAAATTATTATTTTCACTGTTGTCTTGTGAGATTTCTGCCCCCATGAGCTGGCAGATTGGGAGAAAATCCATCAATCTGCCCATCGGGGGGGGGCAGAAAGACTTGACAGGGATTGGGAGGAGATGGAGCATAAGCCCATGCCTGGAGGAGCCACTATCTCCTTGAATATGAGCCTTTCAGGATGGATTCCTGGTCAGGATCGCCCTGCTGCAGCCATTCCCAAGCAGGAATTCACTATGGAGAGGTAAGTTGAAAAGGAGAGGCCCATGGACGTCGATTCACCAAAATGCCAGGGGTAGCTGAAACGATATCACACACCCTTTGATCTTAATGCATCACCGGAGGTGACATTATATGACCTTTGACCCTGAACATTTCCAAGAGTTGATGTCATGTGACCATAATCCTGAGCACATCACAATAATTGACATCACTGACTTTCTATAATAACTGCATCAGTTATATGAAAATATAACACAAACAAATGTCTGTTTTAGATACCACCTATATTATGGGGCAGACATGGTCTTCGAAAGTGGTGGGAAATAAAACTCTCTCTCTTGTAGCAAGTGAAGCAAATGAGCCAGACCTCCTCTACCGAGTGTACAAAGGGATTCCGAAATTGAGAAAATGCAGGGTCAAATAGTGCATTGTAAAGCACATTTTTCACATAGATTAGCTAAAAAGTCATAGGCTCTGAATGGGTTCTCATTAAATATTCATTTCTTTTCATGGTGTGCCAAGCCAATAGACCCCATTGTTTCAAAATGTGCTCTGGGGCTCCCATATGTTAAAAATTATCTCTAGCATGTCAGTACCAGCATTTTATCATGGTTGCTCCCTCCCATATGCCAAGAATTACCTAGCGCCCGCATTTTGCCATGGCTTCCCCTTATGCCAATACTATGCCAGCACCAGGATTTTTCTCAGGGTGTCCCATATGTCAAGAATTACTAGTAGTATGCCAACAACAGTATTTCACCAGGGACCAATTATGCCAAGGTTTACCTCTAATATGCAAGTACAAGTATATTATCAAAGGTGCCTGTAGTGATCAGAATTGCTTTCAGTACACTGGCACAAGTATTTTGCCAGGGGCACCTCTCTAAGCCAAGAATTTCTTGCGTATGCCTGGGCAAAACCAAGACTCCCAAGCATAACACTATATTCCAAGTCTCCCTCATTTATATTCACTCACTCACACTCATTCTCACTTGTTCTCACTCATTTGCACCAATTCATTCTCACTTTCTTGCACTCACTTTCTGGCCCAATGGTTAGAGCGGCAGACCCTGATGCAGAGATCTGGCCCGGGACCAGGGTTCAATTCCCGCCTCGGCGGGTCTTGGGCTCAACTTCCTCGGACCTGATAATTCTCGCCTCGGTGCCTATTCTAATCATGGGTCCCACTCTGCAACTCTGGGCAATAGCTTGCTTAATCTCCACAACGGCCCCACCAGCGCTGGGATGCCTGGCTTCACCTTGGGGGTGCCCAGGAGTGGACATTTCACAGGGAAAAGCCAGGAAGGGTTCCACAGCGGTATGCGTTCAGCGCCAGGATGCCTCAGGGTGGCAGTGCGCTTTACAAGTACAAATTCATTTCATTTCACTCAGTTCCACTCACTCTCACCAATTCTTACTCTGATTCATTCATCCTCACACTCTCTTTTACTCTCAATACCTTATTCTAAATCACTATCACTTATTCTCGCTCACTCATTCACTCATTCTCACTTGTGGTTACACTCACTCACTGTCCCTCACTAATTCTCAATCACAGTCTCTAACACTCCCTCATATGCATACTTGCCAATACATTCTCACTCGCTTCCCTAACCATAACACCTCTATACCGTCTTCTCTCAGCCTTTCTTTCTTCTTCTCTCTCCTTCTTACTATCACTCTCTTGTTTTTACCTCCATGTTCTTCATTCTCTCTTTCGGTGTCCGTGCCATTGCTCCATCACTTCCTCTCCTCATTCCCTATGATTTTTAATCTTTTTCACCATCATTCCTTTTCTCTCTTGCGCATAGTTGCTCTTCCGCCATCCTTTCTCTCTTTCTCTAGATACCTTCCCCCTGTCTTCCTCCCTTTGCGTCCCTCCTCATCTCTCTTTCTGATCTTACCTCCAGTTTGCTTTTACTTGCTGTTCCTGTCTCCCATTACTTCTTTCTCCTTTCTTAACCATTAAAGGGTCTGGCAATTAGCAACACAGGTAGGGCTTGTCAGACCTGCTCTCTGGTAAGGAAGGGTGTATTTTAAGAACATGTAGAGTTTGACAATATGAAAAGGCCAGACACTGGATGGTCATAATTCACACTGGGAGGAATTGCATTGGAAAAAGGCATGTGTATATCTTGAGACAACATAAAATTGGTGAGTAAATATTCGCAATGGATACAGAGATGAGCCATAATACCTGTTGCAAATTTTTAACGGCAGGCAGGAAAATATAAGACAAGTCTGCTTTCTAATGAAAACAGCAACTTTAAACCAATAAGCGCCAGCAGACACCAACAAAAACAAGCTGCATTAGGAACAAGTTTTGAAGTGTGACTGGAATCAAATAGATATTGCTCAGCAGATGACTAGCTATCAAAATCCATGAATCAGCAACTCTACATTGAACATCAGTGTGGGTAAAATCAAGAAAATGTTGAGCCAAGGGATATAAAAGTAGACTGCAGCAACTGTTGTTTATATAGGTTTAGCAGACACCATTCTTTTTGTCTCTATGTGCCTTACTTTCTTGAGGGCTTACAATTGTGTATGCTTCCTAAACCTGTGCTTTCAATAAACCGGTGGTATCCAAGCTTCTCTGGAATGGCCTTTGCCTGCACCTGTCAACATTGTTGAAATCTAATGGGGTCGTATTTGTATTTGCCTGCACTGTTGCTACATTTTCCACAGACATACCTCAGACTTGTCTTACAATGCTCCTGCAACTTTAATTAATTGGCCAGTATCTAAAATTGTCATCTTTGGTATTACTTAAAGGGGCAGCAACAGTAGCTGTTATCAGTGTTTATATATTCAGCAGGACTCTGTCTGCACTTGCTAGCAATTATGCTATATTATAATGAAGGCTTCCAGTTTTCCATTACTACTGATTTTTACAGATACATACAGACAGAAAAAAATTGGTTTCCTATCTGTATTTATTTTTAAAAACGGAAAAATCCTGAAAATGGTGCTTCTTGTGAGAAACTTTCCATGCTGTCTTTCATGAATTCCAGGCAACAGCTCAGCAGGCAGACAGTATGGAGGGTTAAAAAACAGAAAGAGATGTCCTTAAATACAGGCATATGTTAACATATATTGTACTATAACGCTAATATGTACCTGTGAGTGTAGTCTTTTGTTATACGTGGCTGCTTAGTTTGCTAAAACGTGAGAGGCCCCCATGTTTGAGTGCACGTCCAAGAGTAAAATAAACACGGAAATATACCATTTTATAGCTCCATTTATTCTCAAAACACAAAATAAATGTGGATAAATTCCAATAAGATGGCCCAAAAATAAATATGGATAAGTACAGACGGAAATGTAAAAAAATAAATACCATAAAACCGGGAGCCCTAATTATAATTAAGGGTGGGTGGCGAACTCCGCTACGCCAGCGGAGATTGCAGAGATTTGGCAACTCTGCGCTCCGCTGGGAATGCGGAGTTCAGCAAAAACTCTGATTCCGCGGCATGGCGGAGGTGCGTTCTCGCCGTGCCCAAGCTGTCCTCCTCCTCCTAGCTATCTCCTCTCTTCCTCTCCAGGTTTGTCCATGCAAAACGAAACCCCTATGCTGTACGTCTTGGGAGGACTGCACATGCGCGCGCATGCGCAGTCCTCCTAAGACATACAGGGTAGGTGTTTAGTTTTGCATGGACGAACCTGGAGAGGAGACAGCCACGAGGAGGAGGACAGCCCGGGCACGGCGAGAACGCACCGGGTAAGCCAAGCAGGTAGCAGTCTGGGAGTAAGGAACCCTCCAGGTCTGCTGCCTGTATCATGCTGCATGCAGGGGGCGGAGCGGGATTCCATGGAGTTTTTAGGCAACTCCATGGAATTCTGCATAGTGGCACTCCCCCAACTCCGCCCACCCCTGATTATAATGGGACTGTGCCTTTAATTTTGTGCTTCATTTCTGCTGCAAAGTGTATGAAAATCTTAGCAGAATTGTTGTAATTTTAATTGGTTATTGCATGCATTGTCAGCAATGCGTTAAGATCAGTACATATCCTATAATAGGTAACTAACAACACTGTAAGCATTGATTTTAGGTAGCATACACAATTGCACATTCCAAAATTCAGAACACGCCAAAGAGTGGACGAGCAAGCCAGCAGAGTCACATGTGGAACCCACATCCAGCAAGAGGGGGCATACTTTCCAACATTCTGTGTTGGCAAAAAAAGAGGTACCATATTCAATGTTTACAACTGGCAGGGTCAGTAGTAATAAACCAGGTGTGGGCACCATCTTTCCCTGGCATGGCAGGAATCATAATCCTTATTTGCCAGTGCCAGAAGTGTTTCCTTGGTGTACAATAACACTGTATCAATGCATGCTAATGATGAGTAAATAAAATAGATAAATCACTAATGTTTACATTTTAAAAATTGGCACAAAAGGTATTTCTCTTCAGCAGGTGCACTGCTCAACTGAGCTGGCTTAAGACAGTGAGCCAAACTCTTCTAGCAGTTTTTTATGTAGTTGAGGTTTCACAGTATAATGTAGCCTTTCTTTCCGTGTCAGCTAAGGTCACCCAGAGCCCCGCTTGCCCTTTTACCCGAGTTGTCCTTGTGTTCTGGTCTGCCAGGATCATTTGTGCGCCCCTTGTCTTTAGTAGCTGTTTTGGCTGCATTCTATTGGGGCTCTGACAGGAGTTTAAAAAGGGACAACAGGGGGCATAGGACTGAAAGGAAAGCGAAGCAGGGTCCTACTTTGGACTGAGGGAGCAGGAGCTTAGTCTGTGAGGATCTCTTGCATCGCTGCCAGGTTTTCAGGCAACTTATGAGTGACATTTCCATGGTTTCATTGGGCCTATGAGTGACATTCTATTTCCAAATGCGTGATAATTTGGGTGACACACTGACGTGAAGAAAACCAAGTAATGGAGTTTGTATAAGGAGACAAAAAGAAGAAATTGCCTCAACTTTTGCGCCTTGAACAGCTCTAGAAAAGGCACTGAAACAGAACCAAAAGCCCTGACACGGAAAGTCACTAACCCTACTGGCACTACTGCCACCTGACCCTTGTTGTACTCAGCCTAAGGGTTGTGACGGGTAAACTCCTGCCGTTGACCTGCACCTTCCATCATTATACATTTTTAATTCATAAAATGCTTTCTCTGGGCGAGCTTTCCTCATGATTCTCATCAATGGCCACGAAGACGGACGAAGCCAAGGGGTGAAAAAGAATGGGGGGAATGGGCTGGAAAACTGACCAGGCAGCTGAGGGAAGGCCAGTGAATATGCTGCATATTCTACAATGTCTGATGCTCAGTGTAACACAAAAACATACTTGTTTGTTCAGCCATGGGTGCTATCTCTGAGGTTGGCAGGCCAAGTATGTGGCTCTCTCCTGGTGGCTGACACTGTTCCTTCCATGCTTCATATCATGGGTGGTTGGCCACTGATGCCCAGTTTAAACCACCAGCTCGGATAGCATCTCTGCAGCCTACAGTAGGGATTGCTTGTGCTGGCTATCCCACTGCCACTTGCATAGCGCCTCGAATTCTCCGGGCACCCTGAGCTGGAAACATCGTGTGCCCCCTTCGCTGAGCCCACAGCGCTCTAGTAACATCTCTGACCTGTATGTGACGCCACCCTATCTACAGCACATGTAAAATACACATCAATTGACAGCTAATTGGAACTGCACTGAACGAAAGAGGTCAGAAGGCAGATACTCGAATGGTGGGCTGGGCCCCAAAACCAATGTTTTTGTTTTGTGTGGTGTAAATCAGGGCTGGGACAGGAGGTAGCTTAAATACAAAGTTTATGTTAGGTTTTATGTTAGGTAAACAACTTGCTTGGCTCGGGCCGTCAATCACCTCTCCGAGACCGCCTGAATCTGCAACAGTTTTTTGTTCTGAAATATAAATTAAAGAAAACGTGCTTTTGGGTTTCAGTATAACTAAAAGGTAGGGTGGCCAAGTGCGGTTAATGCTGATAAGGCCGGATTCCTCAGTACAAATTACCAGGAACCCTCGGTCGACTGGATCTTTATTACCTGCTGAGAAGTGTAAAGGGGAGAAACAATACATTCGTTCCAGACTGGCATGAATCAATTTAAGAAAATCTCGAAAAAAGATCACTGACTCCGAATTCCAAGTTTAGGGGTTTATTACAAAACCAAAAATAACTGAACGTACAGGCACCTCAGAACGAGGTTGCAAAAATACAAAGGCACTAATACAAAGTCCATCCTACGAACCAATCTAATCCGATAAAGCATAAAGAGAATAAGTAATTCCAGAAATACTAAACAAGCAATAACTGTCCAACATCTATATTAGTCTTCATTAGTATCTGTGGAGGAAATCCATAAATCTATCCCTACACTATTCTAAAGTGGCATCCCTACTTGACATTACCCAAGCAAGATCAAGAAAAAGGTGTCAGTTCATGAAGACTTCCTAAGAAGTACACTCACGTTGTGTAGGTCAGAAGCCCAAATCACTAAATCTTTCTAAGTCTTCATCCTAAGTATCGATCCCTTCCTTCTACCCTCTAACAGCTCTCTCCTTCTCTCTCTGCTCTCTCATCCCTCGGGGCACTGTCCTTAATACAAAATGGACACTTAATGACCACACCTCCTGCAACACCTCCTCTGCCCCAGGCACCTCTCGTAGGTAACTTTCCACAAAACTTGTACTTGTTCCAGCAACGGTTGGTGTGTCCTTGGGTCTCAGGCTTCTTCAGCACATCTTCTAATTATCGGCATTCCTGAAGACTTTGTAACCGATTTCTTCTATACCTAACTCCTAAAACAAAAGCGTTATTCTAACTAACGAGCACGGTGTCCTTGCACCTGCAACAGAAGCATGAGAACGAAACAACCTTGCACGCACATGAATTTCGCTAACTGTCTCCAAATGAGAGCCTCACCAGGGGAAAATACATTTCAGGCCTACATAAACCAGCTAACATAAGGAAACGAATAGGCATCTCTTAACGCGAAGGAGCAAATACTCCATCTAGGCCTTTAACATCAACTTAAACACATTTAAAATGTTACATCTGTAAGCACTATAATTCATCACATTTAAACACAATTAGTCACCTATGCGTGTGCAACTTCAACATGATGCACGTTTAAATCTACTGCATTACATTACATATAACTACTTCATTATACATTTGCAATGAACATCGAAAGTTACATAATTCCCTCTAAACGCCACTTTACGGTTCTTGAATGGCACAACTCATCTTAACATTTCATTTACCACTGATTATTACAACACGAGTTCTAACTAAGGTTAACGCACAAATAAGAATATATGCAGGTACGGACTATTCATGAATATAATGTACCCCTACAAAATTTCAGAATATCACTGCGCTCTATCAGTTCCCCCCTCTGATGACTAGTGTCATCAACAAAATCACAATTCCCTGGAGAAAGAACCGACCTAAACAGAGCTTGTAGCCAATCTTCCCTGTCGGAACCTTTCCAGATTCTTGATATTCTCATAATGACTGTCCTGCAGTCTAGACATCCTTACCTCTCTCTCCCTAAGGGATCTTTCAACTTGATTCGCCCTGTACCACTGATAAGCCCTCACAAAACCCCACAGGCAAATCACACAGACCAGGATTATAAGGATAGGTCTCAGAATGTAACCAAGAATACCTTTTCCCAGGCTTGCAAACCAACTCCCCACTCTACCAAACCCTTTTCCAACTTTCTCCCAAACACCCTCTTCAGTCAGATCCTGGATCTCATGATGAATCTCAGTGATGTTACTTATATACTTCTTCAGATCTTTACTATTATCTGGTATATAAGTACAGCACTCTTGCACCTTCAGCATTTTACAGACTCCGCCCTCTTTTGACAATAAGACATCCAAAGCAAGACGGTTCTGCATCACCATTGTCCTTATCGACAACATCTCTCCATCCACAAGCAATAATGATTTAGCTGTATTCGTCGACAATTTGTCCACAACAGTCGCCAGCTTTCTAATCTTCACATCATTCAAAACCACTCCTAAACCTGGTATCACAGCTCCAAAAATATCTCCAATCACTCCTCCTGCACTTGCATCTCTCCTTACCCTAGAATGCATTCCTCCTTCCAGGAGTCCTAGCTCCTCTACATGATAAATCTTGGGGAAAACAGCTGCCAGGTAACAAGTACCGTACCAATTGGCAGGCAATCTCACATAAGCGTTTTTCCCACATACGAAGTATACTGTTGGCACCACTTGTACCGGACCCTGCAAAAAGTTCTTCGCTGAATCTTCCATGGTGAAAACGTGATCACATGCACTCTGTCCCACATAAACCTTATCATAATAGGTCTGGACACGTTTCACACACAGCTTCCCTTTTTGCACCAGATCTAATGCTATAGGGCCATAGCTCCCTTTCGCTCTATGAGCCAACTCCTCCTTTGTCCAATCTAATGGACTTTCTCCAGTGTTACGTGTTTGTGTTAGTTGTCTATATCTATCCTCTACTTGATCTACAAATTTCTTTTCTATCTCTGTTAATGAACATGTCAGGTTATGTCTATGTGCATAAGCGGTATCTAACGTTATAGTGGGTATGAAATACTTCCCAATTCTATCCTCCTGCCTATAATAATCGTACTTATTCAGGTGCTTATATGCTGGAACCTCTGAAAGCACAGCATCGTAATTGGAAAAGAAGTATTCACAATGACCCCTCCCATAAAACATGCTAGGCAACAAACTACATGAAATCCCATAAGTCAATGGAAGATGATGATATCTAATGCCCTCATCCACTGATGCAGGCAATTGCATACATACATAACAGTCACTCACATCCATCGTCTCGATATACTCATATAGCAGCTTGGCATATGCATTAAGCTTAAAATCACCTCTAGACAAATCTACATGCAATCTACGACTATTTTGATCTAGCATAGCCTTTTCAGCTCCTATGATATCCTCCTTTTGCTAGAAGTACTGGGTGTAGGTGTCCCTTTCACCGCTACGACTTCTACCTCATGTGGAACAATAACTGACACTACAATAACTGTGACTATTAAAACTATCACTCCCACTATGGAAGCACCTATTATACACTTGGATCTACAGTTCGGATTTCCAGACTCCATCTTCTCTAGTAACAACAGTTCAAATTAGAGGATACACAAAAAGTCTCTTCTTTCCACCTCAATTTTCTGCTCAAAGACTCAAACAAAGTTCATTGAAATCCTGGAAATTCGTTCAAAGTTCAGTTCATCTGGATTTATTTACACAGTCCAAAAAGACTTCCCTAGCCCTCTTTCTTCTTCTACTGAAACCCCTAATTTTATTCTTCTTCCACCCGGGCCTAGGTTATCTTCTTTGGAACACCTATTTACAACGCACAGTTCATTCGCAATCTACGATAAGTTCAGATCCGATTGCGGCTAGAACATGTTGCAATATCTCAAGACGAACATCCACCAGTTCATGAGGTGATGCTTCAAATCCAAACATTGGGAAAACTAATTTATGCAATATCAGAATTCGCACCTTGCTCAAAACTGGAGGTTTTGGGACCGTGATTGTCAACACTCCTTCAACTTCAAGTCCTGGAACTATCAGTCCCACATCAATTTTCAGTAGAGGATTCCTGCTGATCACTCGCACGGACCTCAGCCTCCCTGAACTTACTACTCCCGACATCGGCTACTGCGTAAGTCCACTCCGGGGCAGCGTATCTCTGGCAAGGCACTTTCGTCCTTCTCGACCTCCTCGGACCTCCTTGGTCTTGTTCTTCTTCACTTACTTCCGATTCAGATGTCTCGGACACAGGGGCAAGATCTCGTTCAGGAGCCAACCTCAGATTCAGCCTTCTCTATCTCTCAGGCCACGATTCTTTTGCTCGGTCAGCCCTCTTTCTTTCCCCTCGAACACTCTGCACACCACTTCCTTCGGCTGAGTCTGACTCTATATCACCCACAACGTTACCTTCTTCCTCAGAGTCAATACCTGGGTTGTGTGTAGCGTAACCCTCCTCAGCCTGGTCTGGTGAGCAACCAGCGTCGTCAGCAACCCTCACAGCTTGGCTTGTCCTCTCTCGTGGCCCTGCTGCCACAGCTGGATTTTCATTCTCGAGAGGAGCTGTTTCTTCCAAGGGTTCTGAAACTCGGCATGTATGGGAAGCGTGTATCCAAATCGGCAACCCTCCGCACTTCACCGCTGTGTTCGTTACCAGTATCACCTGGTAAGGGCCTCGCCACCAAGCATCCAAACAGCTCTTCCTCACGTGCTTTCGGACAAGCACCCAGTCTCCCGGGCACAGGTCGTGGCAGACATCTCTTGAAGCCGGAACAGCAGCAGCTTCCACCTGCTATGACACACTGCTTCAGCAAACGCACGAAACCGTGGATTGTACCACGTTTGTCTGAACACTCGCACCATCGCATCTCTTCCTAGATGCACAGCACCATGAATTTGCCTTGCCATCGGGCTCAATAGGTCATCTGGTAACACTGCTCGACCATCACTTAAACCCAAATGCCAATATCCCCCTTCTCCCACCCTGATCTGATCCATACATCTCTTTCCTGATCTGAAGCTCCTTCCTGCAGGCTCTTGAGCTCCTCCCAAGTGTCTGCCATGGCTAACATCATGCTGAGCTCGGTTCTTTCTTGGCTCTCTCCAGTGTAATCTCCAGTAAATATACGCCCTTGTTCAGCGCAAAAACGTGCAATTTCATCCGCATACTTATTTCCGATAGAAACAAAGTCCGTCTCCCTCCCGTGTGCAGCACACTTTACCACTGCTATTTCCCTAGGACAGTGCAACGCTTCTAACAGTTGTCTCACATATTCTCCATTTTTGATGGGAGATCCAGATGATGTCAAGAAACCCCTCTGAGACCATAGCTGTCCAAAGTCGTGAACTACACCAAACCCATATTGGCTGTCGGTGTAGATGGTGATTCGGATCTGATGAGCTGCCAAACAGGCGCGAGCCAAGGCAATGATTTCGGCCACTTGTGCGGAGTATACTCCTTCTAGGCAAGCAGCTTCAACCACTCCAGTAATGGTACATACAGCAAACGCTGCTCTCAAATGACCCACATTGTCTCTTAAACATGAACCATCGACAAAGAAAATTTCATCAGGGTCAGACAGAGGTTCATCAACGATGTCAGGTCTCGGTTTGGTGCAAAGTTCAGTCACATCAAGACAGTCATGGTCTTCACAATCTTCATCATCTGCATTTGGCAATGGCATCAATGTAGCAGGATTTAAAACAGAACACCTTTTCAGAGTCACATTCTCCGCGGCAAGTATGACTTGCTCATAATGTGTGAGTCTATTGTTTGTCAGTTGCTGTGTTTTAGTCCTTGTCATCAAGAGCTCAACAGAATGTGGAACATATACCATTAGTGGATGACCCATAACGATGCTTTCACACCTCTCAATGCTGACACCTGTTGCAGCAACGGATTTGAGACATCCGGGCAACGCTGAAGCTACTGGATCTAAAGTAGCTGAAAAGTAGGCAACTGGTCTACGGACACCTCCATGACTCTGAGTTAGGACTGACAATGCGCAACCTTCTCGATCATAACAGAACAATGAAAAAGACTTGTTGTAGTCAGGCATTCCCAGAGCCGGAGCACGACATAAGCCCTCTCTCAACTCCAAGAACGCAATCAGACAGTCATTGTCCCATGGTACTGGATCACTCACGTCCTTATGCGTCAGCCTCTGCAGGGGCTTCGCCTTCAATGAGAAGTTGGGAATCCATTGGCGACAGTAACCAACCATTCCCAAGAACATTCTGACTTCCTTCTGAGTGGTAGGCACAGTCATGTTCATGATCGCCTCAATTCGATCTGGACACTTTTCTCTTGCCTTTCTCAATTCGATGACCTAAGTACTGAACCTCACTCATACAGTACTGCAACTTGTTTGGGG
Organism: Calotriton arnoldi; assembly: GCA_963921515.1. Taxonomy (NCBI): domain Eukaryota; kingdom Metazoa; phylum Chordata; class Amphibia; order Caudata; family Salamandridae; genus Calotriton; species Calotriton arnoldi. The sequence continues at coordinate 542,005 of CAWUFW010009183.1, forward strand.
ACACCTTGTGTACATTCTCCCCTAAATGATTCAGTAAGGCAATCGTGTCAATCCTACAAGCATCCTCCGTTTCTGACGCGATGAGGAGATCGTCGATGTACTGCACGAGAACAGAATTTTGCGGCAGTACAAGACTCTCGAGATTCTTCTTCAAGATCTGATTAAAGATTGATGGACTCTCTGTATACCCTTGAGGGATACGACACCACGTTAACACACGATCTTCCAGACGGAAAGCAAACAAAAATTGGCTCTCCTCATGCAAAGGTATCGAAAAGAATGCTTGGCACAAGTCAATCACTGTGAACCACTCGGCTTCACATGGAATCTGGAATAGTATCACTGATGGATTCGGTACCACTGGACAACACGGAGCCACAATCGTGTTGACCTTTCACAGATCTTGCACGATTCGGAATTTCCCACTCGGTTTCTGCAATCCCATGATGGGTGAGTTGCATGGACTGCCCATTATCTCCTTCAGAATTCCCTGCTGAATCATGGAATCGATTACAGGGTTGATCCCTGTGATCGTTTCGGGTGACAGGTTATACTGGGGTTTTCTTGGAAACTCAACATTTTGCTTGACCTGGATCTTAACTGGCTCAACACCTCTGATCAGTCCAATCTCTTCTCCTGTAAAATCCCACACATCCAATGAAACAGAGTCTCTTAAGTCAAGTGGAAGCTCTTCCACTGTTAACATAGGGTACATCTCTATGCAGAAATGCTGATTTGCGAGCTTGAAGGTGGCATCATCATCATTTGTCTGTAATTCAACTCCCTTGGGGGTGCAATAGATGGTACAATTCAGTCTGCACAACAGGTCATGTCCTAGCAAACAGACTGGACTTGAGTCGCACACAACAAATTGGTGTAGATCTCGGAAAGTTCCTATTCTCACAGGAATCGGCTCGGTCAATGGACTAGTCATCTTCTTATTTGCCACTCCTACTACTTGGATTGATTGTCCCGAGAGGGGTAGGTTGGGAACTACTGCAGATCTCACAGTAGAACGGGTAGCACCAGTATCAACCAAAAAGGTGGTGGGATGACCGTCAACATCAGCCTCGACAAATGGTCCCCTCTGGTCTACCTCTAAGACTGCCCCAAGAGTGCAGTCTTCCTCCCCCCTCAGGCACCGTCATGTCAACGGGTCTGAGCTGTAATCGTCACAATCCTCGAAAAGGGGCATGTGCTGATACGTTCGATTTCCCTGTGGAATTCTCGGAGGTTGCGGAACTTGCACCTATGGGCACAATGTCCCCCCTTGCATGGACCTGGGTCTCGTCACTGTATTGACGACCTCAGATCCCTGCACCGTCTCTCCCTCTTGTTGCACTTGGTTCGCTGGATTCGATCTACACTCGCGTTTCCAATGCCCGATCTTGTGACAAAAGTGACACGCAGTTGTCTTTTTCAGTGTTGCCACATCCATCCCTGTCTTAGGGTCTATAGGTTTCCCTCTTCCCGGACCCTGCACATTCTGGGTCCCTCCTTGATTGTTTCCCTGTCTTCTCCCTAATGTCCCTCCACTTGGCTGTGCCTGAACTTCTCTGTCAGCATTTTGCATCTGGACTAGCATTAGCTTATCCTTAAGCTTCCTGTGTTTCGAGTCCACTTCATCGCTGCAGTACCTGGCGTACCGCAGTATCACGACCACTGACTTGTTCTGCCAGCAGATCAAATGCTGCTGAATCATGAAGCTGATTTCTGATCTCAGACCCAAGACGAACTTGGAAACAAACTGTCCCATGTCTTTGGGGTCTAACGTGTCTAGCCCACTGTACTGCTTAAAGGCTTGTAAGAGCCTCTCGTAATATTCATGTACGGACTCTTTTGGTTCCTGAACAGTTCGATCTATCTTAACCCAATCAATGTCCTGTGGTGAGATTTTGGATTTCAGCCACATAATTACTTGCTCAAACTTTTTCATAACAATTGGTGAAGGACCCTTTGTAACAGAATCCCTGTCTGGTTCAGAAGTTGGCCAATCAACTGCAACTTTACAAGCTGCCCACAAATCACTTGGTACTACAATATCAAACAGTGTATTCAATTCAACCCACAACACCTTCGAGATTTTAACAAATCGGTCGACCTGCTTGTACCACTCGACAGGCTTCTCCCTCAGCCGAGGAAATTCATTTGTAAACGCTGCCAAATCACCTCTACTCCAAGGCACATGCACATACCCTCTGTTCTGTACCTCTCGCAAAGGAAAATTTCCTACTCCTACTATCCCCCCTCCTGGAGTCGGTGTCTCTCCTACACTCTTTTTGTTGCTCTTCTTTTTGGACCATCTTTCCTCCCATTTGTCAAGCATGCTCCATGCATGTATTCCTACAATCAATTCTGCAATGTGAGTTCTCAACCCTATCACTCTCGTCTCTTCCAGTTCCTGGTCACTGTACTGCAACCTGTGACTTCCCTGCAACATCTTAGTTTTGGACAGATCCAGCTCGTGTCTCTTTGCCAAGTCTGTCAGTTTCTCATGTGCTGATCTCGCCTTGCGAGTTACATCTTTTGCTACAAACAGCAACTCGTCTGGTCTATAAAGCTCTACTCTTTCCAATGGCAGGTTCCCAGTAATTATCTCGTCTACCTCAGCTTTTAACCTCATCACATCTAGCACCTTGGCTCTTATAGCAGTTCTAAGCATTCCTCGACTTGCTGCACCACTTGACTCTTCATTCTCACTGCTCTGATCCCCACATCGGTTCCCTTCCACTATGTTCTCTAGGACTGGTCGGCTTCCTGAGTTCCCTCGATCCCAGTCCCCTGTCATCCTATCATTAGGGTTTCTCACTGGGGGTTCCCACATCCTTATGTCAGATCTTGAATCAGCCAGAGACCTTGGTCTCGCCGTCCTTACTTCTCCCTGTTCCCTAGAAGAGTCTGCAGTGGCTGGCAAAGGCGTACTCGATCTTGGTTCTATGGGCCTCGGAGGGTGACCTATTCCACTCACTATGCCTCTCCCTCCTGAGTCGGTCCCTTCTCCTGCCACTGACCATGCTAGACTTCCATTTCCTGCCTGATCTGGGTCGTATACTGACACTATGGGGCCAATGGTAACCGGTACTGTAAGAGCATCCGGTAGCCTTGTAACAACTGTAACTCCATTAGCTTCGATGCTTGCTGGTGTATGCGTTCCCATCCCTTCTGTTCCTGTTGATATTCTTCCGACTACTCTCGCGCTAGGTTGAGTCTGCAAGTCTCCAGTTCCCTCTGTTGATACTGCCTTTCCCTCTTCGGAATCTGAATTATATGGAGGTGGTCTTTCTGATAGTAGTCTATCTAGCAAACTGTCATCTGTGTCACTATCGTCTTCCTCACCCCACTTCTTCTGGGCCTCTCCTACTTTTATCATCAACGGAAATAGCCTATCCCCTTCAATAGTTTCCACCCTCCATCTCTTCTCCAATGCATCCCATCGCGCATCCTGAAACGCCCTGATTGACTTTTTCACCCTTTCCTGACTTTTGTCTCTTTTCCTATCATGTGCTGCTCTTATCCATGCATGTAGCGCCTCAAACTGTGTTGGTCTGGGTAAAGGTCGCAACGAGGACATCACTGTTTTCAATTGATACAACACTTCCAACCTGAAAGTGCCATAATGCGGAAAAGTCAATTCTCCCTCATGTTCAGTCATTTTATGCCAATTTTCGAGCCAAATTATAGTATGCAATCCCACATTCGTAGTCATATAATGGGCTGGGGTATCCTCAGGTGGAGCTTCTTCTCTCCCTCGAGTAACCACTCGTCTGTCTCCTCTACACATATCTCGTAAAACTTTAAAACATTTCATGATGAAATCAACGTTTTCTTCACTTGTTTTCACTCGACTTCCTGGTGACAATCCACCAATACCAGCGCGGCTTCACACCAACCGACCTATCACAGCGCGACACTCTCTGACGTCACTCTTCCTCCTCATGCAGCAGTTCCCCTCCTTTACAATTCGTCTCTCGCACACTCACGTGTCTCACTCATGCTCTGAAATAACTGTCCACCAATCGACCGAACAGTCACTTCTCTGACTGTCTGTCCACCAAACGACCGGACAGTCTCGTAATTGTCGACCTCAACTCTGGCAACCATCTGTCCGCGAACGACCGGACAATTGCCCCAGACTATCTGCCCACGAACGGCCGGACAGTCGTATACTTAATCGATAGGATCCAATCACTCAATGTTCTACATGCAGTAACCCACGACCTGCGTCTGTTACTCACGCACTCACACAAACGTTTCCCTATCACCGGTGGGTTAGTCAACGATGTCTCATGACTCTCACAATCTCTGGTCAGACAATTTCAACTCTGGGTGTCTTCTACACCACAATCTCTTATCCCGGGATATCAAATCAAATCTCATGGACTGCACGTGTTCGGCCCGAAACCACAATCACTCAACTCTCATTCCATCTCCGCAAGACATTACACAATCAAACCAACACCGCAATCTAACAGACCCACATCCCTGTTCATACTCACTCCACCACGAACTGCTGTTTCCGCCGCACCGTCACTCGCCGTCAGTTTCCATCAAATGCCGTCGTCCTCTGCTCACAATCCACTGGATAACCATCACTTGGGCTCTATGGGGATTCAATGACTACCCTTCTCTACTTCTCCCCTTACTACAGAGGTAACCATACTCTTGCTACCAACTGATAAGGCCGGATTCCTCAGTACAAATTACCAGGAACCCTCGGTCGACTGGATTTTTATTACCTGCTGAGAAGTGTAAAGGGGAGAAACAATACATTTGTTCCAAACTGGCATGAATCAATTTAAGAAAATCTCGAAAAAGATCACTGACTCCGAATTCCAAGTTTAGGGGTTTATTACAAAACCAAAAATAACTGAACATACAGACACCTCAGAACGAGGTTGCAAAAATACAAAGGCACTAATGCAAAGTCCATCCTACGAACCAATCTAATCCGATAAAGCATAAAGAGAATAAGTAATTCCAGAAATACTAAACAAGCAATAACTGTCCAACATCTATATTAGTCTTCATTAGTATCTGTGGAGGAAATCCATAAATCTATCCCTACACTATTCTAAAGTGGCATCCCTACTTAACATTACCCAAGCAAGATCAAGAAAAGTTGTCAGTTCGTGAAGACTTCCTAAGAAGTACACTCACGTTGTGTAGGTCAGAAGCCCAAATCACTAAATCTTTCTAAGTCTTCATCCTAAGTATCGATCCCTTCCTTCTACCCTCTAACAGCTCTCTCCTTCTCTCTCTGCTCCCTGCTCTCTCATCCCTCGGGGCACTGTCCCTAATATAAAATGGACACTTAATGACCACGCCTCCTGCAACACCTCCTCTAGCCAGGCACCTCTCGTAGGTAACTTTCCACAAAACTTGTACTTGTTCCACCAACGGTTGGTGTGTCCTTGGGTCTCAGGCTTCTTCAGCACATCTTCTAATTATCGGCATTCCTGAAGACTTTGTAACCAATTTCTTCTATACCTAACTCCTAAAACAAAAGCGTTATTCTAACTAACGAGCACGGTGTCCTTGCACCTGCAACAGAAGCATGAGAACAGAAACAACCTTGCACGCACATGAATTTCGCTAACTGTCTCCAAATGAGAGCCTCACCAGGGGAAAATACATTTCAGGCCTACATAAACCAGCTAACATAAGGAAACGAATAGGCCTCTCTTAACGCGAAGGAGCAAATACTCCATCTAGGCCTTTAACATCAACTTAAACACATTTAAAATGTTACATCTGTAAGCACTATAATTCATCACATTTAAACACAATTAGTCACCTATGTGTGTGCAACTTCAACATGATGCACGTTTAAATCTACTGCATTACATTACATATAACTACTTCATTATACATTTGCAATGAACATCGAAAGTTACATAATTCCCTCTAGTCACCACTTTACGGTTCTTGAATGGCACAACTCATCTTAACATTTCATTTACCATTGATTATTACAACACGAGTTCTAACTAAGGTTAACGCACACATAAGAATATATGTGGGTACGGACTATTCATGAATATAATGTACCCCTACAATTTTCAGAATATCACTGCGCTCTATCAATGCACATGCTGCAAAAATCAGACGAGTGAATTCGAGTGCAGTTGCGAAAAGCACCAGGCATGGTCTTGATGGAGCCCAGATTTCACCTAGATTTAGGCATTGCTCTGCTTTAAGTTTCAGACAGACTGCATTTCAAAAATGGCACGCAGAGTTTCGGTGCAAAGTAAAAACATGAATGAGGCGTGGTCAAATGCTTTCAGTCTAAACTGCTTTCATGTAAAACCATGCTCAATTAATTAATCATGGTTGTTTAATTGTGATTATTCCAGATTTAACCTCACTATAGAATGTACATTTAATTTAGAAATGTGTTTTCAACTTTCAAAGTAGCATATATTTGTGCTGAAATAACACGCATTTTACGGTGTAGGAAGGCTGACTTTGCTTTGGCAGGCTCAACTTACTGCGGCCTTTGGCCTTGAAGATAAGAAATGGAATGTGTGCTCTTTTCCTCCCAGCTTTCATGAAAGAACTTTTCTTATCATTTACGCCCCCTGTTTTCTCTACATGAAAAAGGCCTTCGCATACTTTTATCTCCATGCAGTTGTTTAAACAAAGCTTTATTCACTTCATCACATAGAAAGAAAACAGCAGAGCACACATTTTTTCTTATAATATGTATTCTCTGTTTCCGCATAATTAATACTTTTTGTTGCAGAAAATGTAATTGTTTTCAGGATGTGAAGTCATCTAAGCACAAGACTCATGCAGGACAAGAACTCGCCTGATTGATGACGTGTCCAGTCAGCCCATGGGGAGTCGATGTGTTCTGAAGCTCCTATTGGACAAGCTACGAAGACCAAGTCACGTGAATTTTTGATAGAAATATTGGATGCTAGCTGAGAGGTGTAGGCTCTGCTCATATTTTTTTTAGCAGGATGCGAGGCAGATGCACAGGTTTTTTTTTTTAAGGGTTTGCGAAGCCAAGAGAGGATGGAGGGGCAGCGTCTGTCGGGGGCTGTGGCAGGCACAGAGAGGGCAGAGAGATGAACCAGAGGAACCAGAGAGAGGACCAGCTGATAGAACTGGACAGGTTTTAGATTCTAAAACTTTAAGTTTCATGCTTTGACTAACTGGCCTTGCAAAGACTTATTTTATCCTATGCATTTTATTTCTCTTTATGGGAGATTTTTTGCCAATTATTAATTATTGATTAACCTTGCAAAACTCACTCTAGAATTATATTTTCTTAAAACTCTTTAAGAGTTTCTGACTGACATAGAAATACGTTTTTTTCCCTTCTTTTATGGAGTGCCTTGTATGCAATCTATAATATGTTCTGTATTAATTCTATTATTCCTATTTTTCAATTCTGTAACCTGATTGATATTTGACTAATAAATAAAGATAGCCTGGCTGATGAGGGTTTTGAACCCGAAACCGGTCCCAGGATGCTTGTTTCCGGTCCAGGGAAGACATGGCTTGGCAGTTCGGGCTGGACTGTTCCCATGAGGCACAGGGTCAGACTGATTTGCATATGGCCATGTCTGAACTGGGGTGGTGGAGTGAGCTAAAGAATGATGATGGATTAAACCCAGATCAGTTGACTGGGGGTGAGTGTTTGATTTGCTCTAATGCTCCGTCCATCATCCCCTTTGGTATCGCTTTGTTCGCCCTAAGTTGGCAGGGTATGCCCAGACGTGGGTCCCTTGCTCACTTTGCCACTGGATTCAAGATAGCCTGGCTGATGAGGGTTTTGAACCCGAAACCGGTCCCAGGATGCTTGTTTCTGGTCCAGGGAAGACATGGCTTGGCAGTTCGGGCTGGACTGTTCCCATGAGGCACAGGGTCAGACTGATTTGCATATGGCCATGTCTGAACTGGGGTGGTGGAGTGAGCTAAAGAATGATGATGGATTAAACCCAGATCAGTTGACTGGGGGTGAGTGTTTGATTTGCTCTAATGCTCCGTCCATCATCCCCTTTGGTATCGCTTTGTTCGCCCTAAGTTGGCAGGGAATGCCCAGACGTGGGTCCCTTGCTCACTTTGCCACTGGATTCAAGATAGCCTGGCTGATGAGGGTTTTGAACCCGAAACCGGTCCCAGGATGCTTGTTTCCGGTCCAGGGAAGACATGGCTTGGCAGTTCGGGCTGGACTGTTCCCATGAGGCACAGGGTCAGACTGATTTGCATATGGCCATGTCTGAACTGGGGTGGTGGAGTGAGCTAAAGAATGATGATGGATTAAACCCAGATCAGTTGACTGGGGGTGAGTGTTTGATTTGCTCTAATGCTCCGTCCATCATCCCCTTTGGTATCGCTTTGTTCGCCCTAAGTTGGCAGGGTATGCCCAGACGTGGGTCCCTTGCTCACTTTGCCACTGGATTCAAGATAGCCTGGCTGATGAGGGTTTTGAACCCGAAACCGGTCCCAGGATGCTTGTTTCCGGTCCAGGGAAGATATGGCTTGGCAGTTCGGGCTGGACTGTTCCCATGAGGCACAGGGTCAGACTGATTTGCATATGGCCATGTCTGAACTGGGGTGGTGGAGTGAGCTAAAGAATGATGATGGATTAAACCCAGATCAGTTGACTGGGGGTGAGTGTTTGATTTTCTCTAATGCTCCGTCCATCATCCCCTTTGGTATCGCTTTGTTCGCCCTAAGTTGGCAGGGTATGCCCAGACGTGGGTCCCTTGCTCACTTTGCCACTGGATTCAAGATAGCCTGGCTGATGAGGGTTTTGAACCCGAAACCGGTCCCAGGATGCTTGTTTCCGGTCCAGGGAAGACATGGCTTGGCTGTTCGGGCTGGACTGTTCCCATGAGGCACAGGGTCAGACTGATTTGCATATGGCCATGTCTGAACTGGGGTGGTGGAGTGAGCTAAAGAATGATGATGGATTAAACCCAGATCAGTTGACTGGGGGTGAGTGTTTTATTTGCTCTAATGCTCCGTCCATCATCCCCTTTGGTATCGCTTTGTTCGCCCTAAGTTGGCAGGGTATGCCCAGACGTGGGTCCCTTGCTCACGTTGCAACTGGATTCAATATAGCCTGGCTGATGAGGGTTTTGAACCCGAAACCGGTCCCAGGATGCTTGTTTCCAGTCCAGGGAAGACATGGCTTGGCAGTTCGGGCTGGACTGTTCCCATGAGGCACAGGGTCAGACTGATTTGCATATGGCCATGTCTGAACTGGGGTGGTGGAGTGAGCTAAAGAATGATGATGGATTAAACCCAGATCAGTTGACTGGGGGTGAGTGTTTGATTTGCTCTAATGCTCCGTCCATCATCCCCTTTGGTATCGCTTTGTTCGCCCTAAGTTGGCAGGGTATGCCCAGACGTGGGTCCCTTGCTCACTTTGCCACTGGATTCAAGATAGCCTGGCTGATGAGGGTTTTGAACCCGAAACCGGTCCCAGGATGCTTGTTTCTGGTCCAGGGAAGACATGGCTTGGCAGTTCGGGCTGGACTGTTCCCATGAGGCACAGGGTCAGACTGATTTGCATATGGCCATGTCTGAACTGGGGTGGTGGAAGTGAGCTAAAGAATGATGATGGATTAAACCCAGATCAGTTGACTGGGGGTGAGTGTTTGATTTGCTCTAATGCTCCGTCCATCATCCCCTTTGGTATCGCTTTGTTCGCCCTAAGTTGGCAGGGAATGCCCAGACGTGGGTCCCTTGCTCACTTTGCCACTGGATTCAAGATAGCCTGGCTGATGAGGGTTTTGAACCCGAAACCGGTCCCAGGATGCTTGTTTCCGGTCCAGGGAAGACATGGCTTGGCAGTTCGGGCTGGACTGTTCCCATGAGGCACAGGGTCAGACTGATTTGCATATGGCCATGTCTGAACTGGGGTGGTGGAGTGAGCTAAAGAATGATGATGGATTAAACCCAGATCAGTTGACTGGGGGTGAGTGTTTGATTTGCTCTAATGCTCCGTCCATCATCCCCTTTGGTATCGCTTTGTTCGCCCTAAGTTGGCAGGGTATGCCCAGACGTGGGTCCCTTGCTCACTTTGCCACTGGATTCAAGATAGCCTGGCTGATGAGGGTTTTGAACCCGAAACCGGTCCCAGGATGCTTGTTTCCGGTCCAGGGAAGATATGGCTTGGCAGTTCGGGCTGGACTGTTCCCATGAGGCACAGGGTCAGACTGATTTGCATATGGCCATGTCTGAACTGGGGTGGTGGAGTGAGCTAAAGAATGATGATGGATTAAACCCAGATCAGTTGACTGGGGGTGAGTGTTTGATTTTCTCTAATGCTCCGTCCATCATCCCCTTTGGTATCGCTTTGTTCGCCCTAAGTTGGCAGGGTATGCCCAGACGTGGGTCCCTTGCTCACTTTGCCACTGGATTCAAGATAGCCTGGCTGATGAGGGTTTTGAACCCGAAACCGGTCCCAGGATGCTTGTTTCCGGTCCAGGGAAGACATGGCTTGGCTGTTCGGGCTGGACTGTTCCCATGAGGCACAGGGTCAGACTGATTTGCATATGGCCATGTCTGAACTGGGGTGGTGGAGTGAGCTAAAGAATGATGATGGATTAAACCCAGATCAGTTGACTGGGGGTGAGTGTTTGATTTGCTCTAATGCTCCGTCCATCATCCCCTTTGGTATCGCTTTGTTCGCCCTAAGTTGGCAGGGTATGCCCAGACGTGGGTCCCTTGCTCACGTTGCAACTGGATTCAATATAGCCTGGCTGATGAGGGTTTTGAACCCGAAACCGGTCCCAGGATGCTTGTTTCCAGTCCAGGGAAGACATGGCTTGGCAGTTCGGGCTGGACTGTTCCCATGAGGCACAGGGTCAGACTGATTTGCATATGGCCATGTCTGAACTGGGGGTGGTGGAGTGAGCTAAAGAATGATGATGGATTAAACCCAGATCAGTTGACTGGGGGTGAGTGTTTGATTTGCTCTAATGCTCCGTCCATCATCCCCTTTGGTATCGCTTTGTTCGCCCTAAGTTGGCAGGGTATGCCCAGACGTGGGTCCCTTGCTCACTTTGCCACTGGATTCAAGATAGCCTGGCTGATGAGGGTTTTGAACCCGAAACCGGTCCCAGGATGCTTGTTTCTGGTCCAGGGAAGACATGGCTTGGCAGTTCGGGCTGGACTGTTCCCATGAGGCACAGGGTCAGACTGATTTGCATATGGCCATGTCTGAACTGGGGTGGTGGAGTGAGCTAAAGAATGATGATGGATTAAACCCAGATCAGTTGACTGGGGGTGAGTGTTTGATTTGCTCTAATGCTCCGTCCATCATCCCCTTTGGTATCGCTTTGTTCGCCCTAAGTTGGCAGGGAATGCCCAGACGTGGGTCCCTTGCTCACTTTGCCACTGGATTCAAGATAGCCTGGCTGATGAGGGTTTTGAACCCGAAACCGGTCCCAGGATGCTTGTTTCCGGTCCAGGGAAGACATGGCTTGGCAGTTCGGGCTGGACTGTTCCCATGAGGCACAGGGTCAGACTGATTTGCATATGGCCATGTCTGAACTGGGGTGGTGGAGTGAGCTAAAGAATGATGATGGATTAAACCCAGATCAGTTGACTGGGGGTGAGTGTTTGATTTTCTCTAATGCTCCGTCCATCATCCCCTTTGGTATCGCTTGTTACGCCCTAAGTTGGCAGGGTATGCCCAGACGTGGGTCCCTTGCTCACTTTGCCACTGGATTCAAGATAGCCTGGCTGATGAGGGTTTTGAACCCGAAACCGGTCCCAGGATGCTTGTTTCCGGTCCAGGGAAGACATGGCTTGGCTGTTCGGGCTGGACTGTTCCCATGAGGCACAGGGTCAGACTGATTTGCATATGGCCATGTCTGAACTGGGGTGGTGGAGTGAGCTAAAGAATGATGATGGATTAAACCCAGATCAGTTGACTGGGGGTGAGTGTTTGATTTGCTCTAATGCTCCGTCCATCATCCCCTTTGGTATCGCTTTGTTCGCCCTAAGTTGGCAGGGTATGCCCAGACGTGGGTCCCTTGCTCACGTTGCAACTGGATTCAATATAGCCTGGCTGATGAGGGTTTTGAACCCGAAACCGGTCCCAGGATGCTTGTTTCCAGTCCAGGGAAGACATGGCTTGGCAGTTCGGGCTGGACTGTTCCCATGAGGCACAGGGTCAGACTGATTTGCATATGGCCATGTCTGAACTGGGGTGGTGGAGTGAGCTAAAGAATGATGATGGATTAAACCCAGATCAGTTGACTGGGGGTGAGTGTTTGATTTGCTCTAATGCTCCGTCCATCATCCCCTTTGGTATCGCTTTGTTCGCCCTAAGTTGGCAGGGTATGCCCAGACGTGGGTCCCTTGCTCACTTTGCCACTGGATTCAAGATAGCCTGGCTGATGAGGGTTTTGAACCCGAAACCGGTCCCAGGATGCTTGTTTCCAGTCCAGGGAAGACATGGCTTGGCAGTTCGGGCTGGACTGTTCCCATGAGGCACAGGGTCAGACTGATTTGCATATGGCCATGTCTGAACTGGGGTGGTGGAGTGAGCTAAAGAATGATGATGGATTAAACCCAGATCAGTTGACTGGGGGTGAGTGTTTTATTTGCTCTAATGCTCCGTCCATCATCCCCTTTGGTATCGCTTTGTTCGCCCTAAGTTGGCAGGGTATGCCCAGACGTGGGTCCCTTGCTCACTTTGCCACTGGATTCAAGATACCCTGGCTGATGAGGGTTTTGAACCCGAAACCGGTCCCAGGATGCTTGTTTCCGGTCCAGGGAAGATATGGCTTGGCAGTTCGGGCTGGACTGTTCCCATGAGGCACAGGGTCAGACTGATTTGCATATGGCCATGTCTGAACTGGGGTGGTGGAGTGAGCTAAAGAATGATGATGGATTAAACCCAGATCAGTTGACTGGGGGTGAGTGTTTGATTTGCTCTAATGCTCCGTCCATCATCCCCTTTGGTATCGCTTTGTTCGCCCTAAGTTGGCAGGGTATGCCCAGACGTGGGTCCCTTGCTCACTTTGCCACTGGATTCAAGATAGCCTGGCTGATGAGGGTTTTGAACCCGAAACCGGTCCCAGGATGCTTGTTTCCGGTCCAGGGAAGACATGGCTTGGCAGTTCGGGCTGGACTGTTCCCATGAGGCACAGGGTCAGACTGATTTGCATATGGCCATGTCTGAACTGGGGTGGTGGAGTGAGCTAAAGAATGATGATGGATTAAACCCAGATCAGTTGACTGGGGTGAGTGTTTGATTTGCTCTAATGCTCCGTCCATCATCCCCTTTGGTATCGCTTTGTTCGCCCTAAGTTGGCAGGGTATGCCCAGACGTGGGTCCCTTGCTCACGTTGCAACTGGATTCAATATAGCCTGGCTGATGAGGGTTTTGAACCCGAAACCGGTCCCAGGATGCTTGTTTTCAGTCCAGGGAAGACATGGCTTGGCAGTTCGGGCTGGACTGTTCCCATGAGGCACAGGGTCAGACTGATTTGCATATGGCCATGTCTGAACTGGGGTGGTGGAGTGAGCTAAAGAATGATGATGGATTAAACCCAGATCAGTTGACTGGGGGGAGTGTTTGATTTGCTCTAATGCTCCGTCCATCATCCCCTTTGGTATCGCTTTGTTCGCCCTAAGTTGGCAGGGTATGCCCAGACGTGGGTCCCTTGCTCACTTTGCCACTGGATTCAAGATAGCCTGGCTGATGAGGGTTTTGAACCCGAAACCGGTCCCAGGATGCTTGTTTCCGGTCCAGGGAAGACATGGCTTGGCAGTTCGGGCTGGACTGTTCCCATGAGGCACAGGGTCAGACTGATTTGCATATGGCCATGTCTGAACTGGGGTGGTGGAGTGAGCTAAAGAATGATGATGGATTAAACCCAGATCAGTTGACTGGGGGTGAGTGTTTTATTTGCTCTAATGCTCCGTCCATCATCCCCTTTGGTATCGCTTTGTTCGCCCTAAGTTGGCAGGGTATGCCCAGACGTGGGTCCCTTGCTCACTTTGCCACTGGATTCAAGATACCCTGGCTGATGAGGGTTTTGAACCCGAAACCGGTCCCAGGATGCTTGTTTCCGGTCCAGGGAAGATATGGCTTGGCAGTTCGGGCTGGACTGTTCCCATGAGGCACAGGGTCAGACTGATTTGCATATGGCCATGTCTGAACTGGGGTGGTGGAGTGAGCTAAAGAATGATGATGGATTAAACCCAGATCAGTTGACTGGGGGTGAGTGTTTGATTTGCTCTAATGCTCCGTCCATCATCCCCTTTGGTATCGCTTTGTTCGCCCTAAGTTGGCAGGGTATGCCCAGACGTGGGTCCCTTGCTCACTTTGCCACTGGATTCAAGATAGCCTGGCTGATGAGGGTTTTGAACCCGAAACCGGTCCCTGGATGCTTGTTTCCGGTCCAGGGAAGACATGGCTTGGCAGTTCGGGCTGGACTGTTCCCATGAGGCACAGGGTCAGACTGATTTGCATATGGCCAGGTCTGAACTGGGGTGGTGGAGTGAGCTAAAGAATGATGATGGATTAAACCCAGATCAGTTGACTGGGGGTGAGTGTTTGATTTGCTCTAATGCTCCGTCCATCATCCCCTTTGGTATCGCTTAATAAATAAAGAGGCAGAGAACTTTAACTTTTGACTAGAAAATAAAACCCTTTAAAACTACTCACAACTCTCATTATTGCCTTAAATATTTAATTGCATTTGATTTTCATGTTTATGTAAGGTCTCCTGATGGTGATAAACGGTGGCAAAGGTCTATCACCTTTATGCGGTAAACAAGAGGTAAATGATGTTTTGCATTGAGAAATTACTGTAAGAAAGTGGCTCTGTATATACTGAACCAAAGTAAGGTTCAGTGTGCACAGAGTCCAGTCCCCAGAGGTTTGGCAGAGGCTAAAGTTAGATATAACCTTACTCTCTAAAGTGGTAGCTTGGTTGAGCAGTAAGGCAGTATCAGAGGACAGTGTAAAGCATTTGTTGTACACACTCAGTCAGCAAATGGTCTCACACACTCAAGAACTGAACTCTAGGCCAATGGTTTTGTATCAAAATATATAGTTGTTTTATTTTAGAACCAACAATAGGTATCAAAATATACTTTCTCAGAATGAGTTACTTTAGTTAAATACTTTTCAAATAGGCAATAGACTTTTGAATACAATAGTTACAGTTGTTGCAATAGGCAACACAATTTCAAACACAATAATACATTGAGCTCAATGGGAATTTCTAGTTAAATGCAATAGATTACTTTTTGGATTACTTTTCTTACCACAGGACTGGATCCTAGATTCAGTCCTGGGACATCTCCTGTAAACAGTTGAGTAAAAACGTTTTGGTTACAGTTGTGATTTTTAAGGAATATTATTGTATTTTAAAAGTTGACAAACTTTTTCACATAGAATCACCAATGTTATCCTATAGGAGGAAATTCACTTAGCAGATAAGTGTGGTTATTGTTACTTTTTCTAACTCAGTGTTGGATCCTGGATCCAGCACTGGTGCATCTCCTGTAAACAGTTGAAAGAATGTGTTTTTGTTATACAGGCGATTTTTAACGAATATTTGTAAGTTTGCAAAATCGACACTTAGAAACTTTTTCAGCAAAATCCAGGCAATGTTATCCTATGGAAGGAAATTCAAGTTACTGGTAAGTACAGTTATGATTACTTTTCAGGGTCAGTGCTGGGCACCAAGATCCAGCACTGGGATCTCTCCTGATAACAGGTGAGTAATTTCGTTTTCGTTGATCGGACGATTTTTAGTGATTATTTTAAAGTTTCAAAACTCGACAGAAGAAATTTCTGTGTAAACCAGTCAATGTTACCCTATGGAGAAAATGTAGGTTATCGGTTTTCAGGTAAGTACGCGACTGGCAGAGTTAAGGTTCTGGGCATAGACTCAGGGGTCTCCCAGGGTCAGTGATGCACTGTTGTTGCACCCTCAGCGGCACTAGGGCGGCCGGGTGCAGAGTGTTGAGGCTCAATGTTATCCTATGGGGGATGGGGGGCCGGTTGGTGGCTGCTGGCGAGCAGGCCACAAGGTTGTGGGAGCAAAGCTCCTAGGGTTTAGGTCAGGGCAAATTGGGAAACAAGCCAGCACAAAAGGTGCACCCTCAGCGGCGCTGGGGCGGCCGGGTGCAGAGTGCTGTTTTGGCGTCGGGTGCCCTGTTGTTTTCAATGGGGATTTTCGGTTTTGGTTTTCAGCTGCAGGCTCGGTCCAGGAAGACTTCCAGGAGGAACCAACAGCTGGGCAGGTAAGTTGGAGGGCTCGGGGACGTAGGTGCACCTCGGGTTCCTTTCTCCAGGGCGCAGGTCGGCTGGATGCAGGGGTGTCTTTTGAGGTCGGATTTCACCTTACCGGGCCACTCGCAGTTGGGGGGGGGTCTCGTGCAGAAGCTGCAGGCGACGTCGGGGAGTCCTGGAGGGGTCAACCCACAGTGGACTCGGACTCTGGAGCGCTGGGGGACCTCGCTGGGAGTGGTGGGCCACTTGAACTCGGGCTGTAGGCGACGGGTGCAGTGGTGGTTCCAGGCATCGGGTTTCTTTTTCCTCAGCAGGCTCGGAGTCTTTGTTTGGTGTTTCTTTTGAACAGAGCTGCTGTTCACAGGAGATCCGGTCTTTGTTGAAGGCAGTCAGTCCTCCCTGGGGTTCTGGAGGTCGCTGGCTGCAGGACAAGACGATTTTTGGCGCAGGATCTCTGGAAACTGCAGACGGGCCGGTAGGGCTGGGGCCAAGTCAGTTGTTCTCTACAGTCTCCTCTGCTGGACGTCTTCTTTCATCCTTTTTCTTCTTAGGTTGCGGGAATCTGAGGAAGGAAGGTTCAGGGTGCCCCTAAATACTAAATTTAGGGGCGTTACAGGTAGGTAAAGGGCAGGGACCAATGGGTCCCTTCCCTGGGGTGGGTAGACCCCCTATCCTGCCCCTCTCCTGTGGGAGGGGAGCAGTAGCCTAGTCCTGATTGGGCAGGGCTCCCCATCTTCAAGATGGCGAGAGCCCGGAGTTGTGCTTAATCTCGCCTCCCCCACCTGAGGGGTGGGGTTGGCAGAGGCTGGCACATCCCCTTTCCTCCCTTGGGGTTTCCCGCCAATCTTCCCGCCAGAGAGGGGGTCAGAACCGGTGGGGGCCAGTTGCTGAGTACAGCAAGTGGCCTGGAGAAGCTCACAAAGGTGGCATGCCTTTGAAGCTTCCCCTGTCCATCCTGGGGGAGGAGACCTAGCACCTCGCCCAGGATGTGCATTGTTGCAGGCCCAGGAGAGCGGATGGCTCTCCACCCAGGGGTCCAGCAACATGTCTGCTGTGTGGCAGCCGGGGCAGCCCCTCAGACAAGACGTGGATTGTAGGTTAGGTTCAGGGGGCAACTCTAAGTTGCCCTCTGTCGTGCATTTTACATTAAATCCCACACTGGCATCAGTGTGGGTTTAATGTGCTGAGAAGTTTGATACCAAACTTCTCAGTCTTCAGTGTAGCCATTATGGTGCTGTGGAGTTCGTAATAACAACCTCCCAGCACCATATACTCTTAATGGCATCAGTGCACTTACAGTGCCCAGGAATGGCCCTGGGTACTGTAGGGGCACAGGGCTCATGCACCTGTGCCCACACCACTGGCATAGTGCACCCAGCTAGAGGGGTGACTGAGGTATGCCAGGGCAGTGTGTTTGTGGGCATGGCACACAGGGATGTGTGCCATGTCGACTCTCTGTTTAGTTCTGCACCAAGACACTCAGCCTGCAAAGGCAGGGTGTGTGTGTCAGGGTACAGGGCCTCTAAGGGTGGCACAATAAGTGCTGCAGCCTTTAGGGCCTTCTCTGGTCACAGTGCCCTGGGTACCTAGGGTACCATTTACCAGGGGCTTACCTGTGGCCAAAGATGCCAATTGGGTTTAGGCTTTAGTACAGTTTTTAGGGAAGGAACACAGGCCCTGGGTACCTGATTGGCAGGGACCCAGGGCACACCAAGGAAAAGTGCATCAGTTATCAGGCAAAAAGTGGGGGGTTACTGCAACAGAAACCCACTTTCCTACAATTACCATGAAATTACCGCTGGATCAGTCTGATATGGAAGGCAGCCCTGTGCGTTCTGGGAGGGAAATCGGGGTGCTACAGACAGGATGGGCTGTTAATTGCCTGGCATTGCTAGGTGGTGTTCGGAATCAGATGGGAAGCACCACTATCAGATCATATACATTTAAAATAAATAATGCATGCTAAAACTTTACCTGAATATTCAGAGGCGAGAGGCACAACGAACCCGTCCTGCAATCGGAGCAGCTAGTATATTGACTATAGTGTAATGACCCATGTTCATTGCTTCCGCTCGCACAGAATGAGGTCACATGCATTCTGACATGATTTAACCTCTTCAAGTGCAGGCCTTTCTTTTGTGTATACTTTTTGTGAATCACCCTTGGGGAATGCTCAATGCAAGCCATGGCCAGTCTGGCCGTAGAACAGGGGTCCAAGTGACAGCCCCAGGGATTACAGGGGGCAGCTAGGGGTCGCAACTGCGACCTCTAAATGACATCCATGGGGAGGCTCATTCCAAACATACTTTTCCCATTCAGATTTGTGCTCAGGGGTTGAGCAGTGCTCCTGTGCACTGATCACTGAAAGCAGCTGGAGCTGGAAGCTCTGGCCGCTTTTCAGTTTCACACAAGTGAGATTTTTGTTAGTTTGCATTTTAAAAATGCATCATTGTTGTTTATTTAGCTTTGCTTGTGAAATAAAGTAAAATAAACAACAATGGTGCATTTTTAAAACGTAAGCTAACAAAAATCTAATTTCCAATACAAACAAATGGAAACGTATGCTCAGCTGAAATCTTTCTCTTTAGAATTGCATTAAGGGTACAGTACCTTATGTGGCTAATAGAAGTCCCTTTACAACTCCGAAGGGGCACCTAGTACCAGCCTGTGGTACTGCACCCTTTCCTTGCTCTTACAAAAATAAAAGACAGCGCAACTGCTATTGATGATATGTGTAAGATCTGTGTAACCTGAGGAATAGGTCTCCTGTGTAAGGTCTGTGAAAGCTGTGGGATAGCACTGCTGTCTGTAAGATCAGCAGACACTGGATGCCAGCCCTTCTTGCGGGGATCAGAGCCAGTGCTTTTGTGTTCAGTGATCTTGGGCTGAACACCACATATGGGAACAGAGAGCCCTGCGTTTGATAGTGAATGGTGTAAGAAGCGGCACCATTCCTGCACCAAGAGCACACTATGAAATGCAAATACTCAAATAAATATGAACAATTAGACAAAAGCATAAAATGAAGATGCAAAGACTGTCACAGACCCCGCAATGGAAGACGGACTGCAACGCACCTCTTTAGGGCCTCACATGGCCCCAACAGGCTGTAAAGTACCCTTACCATACAATACAAATATGTTTAATTTTGCCCATGTCTATCTATGTGGAAAAAATAATAGATATCCCTTTAAAGCCAACATTCTAACGTGCGACGATACATAGATGACATTCTTGTCTTCTGGAAAAGGCGGAGATACCACATGCCAGGCTTTGGGATGCTGGATCAATACTCTCAACCCGTACCCGAGATTCACCCAGTCTCCCTCAACAAGGAAGATACCATTCCTGGATTTACTAATCTCCATTGAGGATTGCACTAATACCTATAAAAAGACCACTGATTGCAACAGCCTTCTGTTATTTGATAGACACCATCCAAAAGTCCTATGGGAGAACTTGCCATATGGGCAATTTTTCCGTCTCCGGAGAAATTGCAGCGCGATAAAAGACTATGATGCTCAAGTCAAAATACTTAGTAGGAATCTGTCCTCCGGGAACTACCCATCCAGAGTTATCAAATGAGCTGAGAAAAGGGCATGAAACAATCACTGGGAAGCTCTCTTGGAGACCAACACAAGACCTACTGAAGATGTCCTTAGTTGTCTGACCACCTTCACCCCAAACTCCAATCAGATCAAATGCACCATCATGAAATATTGGGGTATTTTACGCACTGGGGGGCATATTAACAAGGACAAGCAATAAATGTCGGTAAACGCGCTTAGCGCGATTTAAATTATCGCCAGCTATCGCTGGATTTCTACGCCGTGTCAGCGGCGTATTAGCAACGCTTAGCTGACAGGCGATGTGAAATACTGCGATAGACTGCGATAATGGACATTAGCGTGTGAAATCCTGCGATGATTTCACAGCGCTAATGCCAAGTTTGGTAATAGGGGAGTGTGGACTCAGCCTTACAATCCACCTCCCATAGGCAATAATGGTAAGACATGTTTTTACCTGGCGTTGGAATCATGCGATAATGGGGGCTTAGCGCGCGTTTTGTCATCGCTTCGCTGTTCAGGGGCAGCATTGTTGATACAGCGATGTTGGATTTGCGGGCATTTTACATGTTGTCGTAGGAGGGAACGCCTACTTTGCATCTCATTAGCGATATTTATCGCTGTCATGAGATGCGTTACGAAATCGGCCGCTAACATGCGCTGATGCCTGGTAGCGCCGCCTTGTTAATAGGGCGATAAGAATATCGCCGCTTTAGCGGCGAAAAGTGCCGCTAAAGCGGCGATAATGCCCTTGGTAATATGCCCCTGGGTCCCTTGAGATTCCACAGCCATGATTTGCTTTTAAATGTACCCAGAACCTGAAGGACCTCCAGGTACACACCAGATCCCACACTCAACAGCCCCACATGCAGAGCACTTTGTGGGCCTTACCAAATGTCACAGGACACTATCCCTGTGGGTCCTAAGGGGTATGCCCACTCACTAAACATTCCAAAGATGTCAAGTTGGGTCCCCAATTCACCTGGATATAGAAAGGTCACACTAACTGCAATACAAAAAACTGTGTTTACCTGATCACCTGCCTGTGTGGCATTCATTACGTGCGTATGACCACGGGGGCTATCAAATCAAGAATAATGGAGCACCGAAGCAACATCTGCTGCAGACGTAGCACTACAAAAATGTGCAATCACTTTTGCGACTCCAACCTCTCTCCAGATGACCTCCAGTGGACGATTTTGAAAGCAAATAACTCATAGAGCCCTGTTAACCTTTTCAGAAGGGAGCAACAGTAGATATTTCGCCTCTCCACCAACAGCAAAGGTCTGAACAATGAAATTCTGTGGTGGAAGGTGTAATTCTCCAGTCAGTCCCCTGCAACATCAGATACTCCCTAACCATGGATGTATTGACATTCTCTTCATACATGTGATCTGAGTTTCCATATCACCACTGACACCATTTCACATATGGGACGCCCTGCTATTGAGTTTCACACATCACACCAAGCAGTGCTTATCATAAGCACTTTGCAACTTGACATGGGTCTCGTTCTTCATTAGCACGAACGTTTCTGTTGATACCAATGAGGCAGTACCACTTCCCTTATGTACCCCCATGAAAGGAACCATGGACTAGCAGGTGGTTAAACGCCCTCACACAGGCACTTCTCATCAGGCGGCAAAAATAAAAAGATCTCTGGTAAAGAGAACATCATGGATGTGTGAGGGCACCGAGAAATAATCCTTAGGATTCCCCCTTCTTGGTCTGCCTTTCTTTCTTTTTTGCTTTCTGATAGGTACAGTACCTCCACTGCTTTTTGCATTTGTACTGTATCATTGTCATTTCCACCAAGCAGTACCTGAAGGTTTAAGCAAAGACATGCCACTCAAAATGGGCCAGTGTGACATGCGTGCCATAGAACAAGCACAGATGAGAAGCTTTAATGCCCCCTTCACACACATGGGATCCTTTGCAGAGACGAGGTGAAACAATGCACACCTCCAAGCACTATCTTGTAAATGGGATTTCACTGGGAATCATTTTGCTATCTTGCAGCAGTGCTTTTTAATATGGGTGGCGTAAGCTTTCAGCAAGACAGAGGATTAGGAGGTACAAAGATAATTCTGTTGTCTTTTGGAACTGTGACGGTCGCGTAGGTCATCCAATTAAATTATGCAAAACTGACTGTATAGAAGGTGTGGGGGAAGCAATTGCGTGGGAGGGTTCTAGCAACAACAAGGAGCAGGCCGAGAGGCGGTATAAGAAACAACACAGATTGAAGAGAGGGGGAGCAACTAACAAGTCAGTGGGACTGCAGGGGGCCACAGGCAACAGGGACGGAGGGTGGGAGGGAGGGAAAGAGCAATGCGGACAAAGGGGTATAGGGGGAGACAGCATGAAAATCAACCACTCTTATGTAGTGCTGAAAGTTAAAGAAAAAAAGTAGCTCCGAAAGCGCGAGCAGTAGAAGGAGAGTAAGGAAGGAATCAGTACTTGGGCCATGGCAGGGACAAACCAACAAAGAGGAAAAGAAACCACATATGCTGCCCAAAGAGTAGCAAGGAAATGAGAATGGCAATAAAGCCAACCAATGGTAAGCAAAGCAAGGGCTATAAGCCCCACTGTAAGCTAGAAAAATGTCTCTCACAAGCTACTGCGCATGCACTGTCTCAGGCAAGGCCGAAAAAGTAGTTCTCTAAATGTAAGCAGTGGAAGTATGAAAGTCATCCAGTCAGAGAGATAGTAAAGAGTCAAGGCTCCAGGGGATGGACAAACAAAAGATGGACAAGCTGGGACAAGGGAAGCCACTGAATAAGAAGCAAGCAAACAAGATTGACAATAAAGCAAATAGAGGTGGGAGAGCCAAGCCACAGAAGAGCCAGGGGTCTGCTTTGGATCTTAGAGCCTGTTCACAAAACGAGCACTGAAAATGTTTGCTATGTAAATTATATAAAAAACATCCGTAGAATAGGACAAACCATTTCAAATTCAAAAAAATGTTTTGACATGTAGAAAGTTCAACATTAATACATCACACTACAGCACTGCACTGAGTGTACCAATTACATTACACCACATCACATTCATGTTTTAAAGGCAAGAGAGATTAAGTGATTTGTCTAGAATTACAGTATGCTGAGCCGATGCTGAGACAAACCTGGTTCAGCACTGGCTGTAATGTCACATTCTGGGTAGAGGTATGGTGGCAGGCAGAATCCACTTGTAGGCTTGGTTCGTTATGGGCTCGAGGTTCCAACTTGACCTTGAGCTGACTGAGCTGGAGCCAGGCTTCAGGCTCAAGCATTCAGTGGCTCGCCCACTTGTAAAGGCAAACCAATGGTAAGCAAATGAGGGGCTGTAAGCTACAATAAGTCTTTTGGAACCAGACAGCATTGGTTTCCTTTAAGAGACACTTAGGATTCTTTTCAGGTGTTTTATCTTGTATTTGCTGTTTTCAATGAATGTACTGAAAGGGAAAAACTACTGGAATTTTGATTATTCCCATTTTTTGCCATTTTAGCATAAAAATTCTGGCCAGGCCCGTAAAGTACTATGTCAATAGACCCGATTCGGGCGGGAGACTCCCGATTTTCTAAGCCAAAGATGTCACCTAAATTGCGTCTCTCTCAAAAGAAGTCAATGTGGGAAATACATTCTCCTGATTATTTTTTATGTAGAGTCTAGACAGCGCATGCGCTGTCTGGAAGACATGCTGTATACAGTATGTGGGCTTTCATTCCGCCCCTCTCTGCTGATTGGTTAAGGAGAGCATCACTCGGAAAAGCTTGCTTCTCAATGGTGTTTTTGCCTTTTATGTCCCACCTTCTCATGTCTTGCTCCTCTCCTGGAGTATTGGTCTATTAAAGGTATCCTTTCACAAAAGGGTTTTTCCATTTGTGTTTGTGCACTCTTTTTATTTTCTTGCAGAGTCCATGTGCTTTCCTGGGTCAGCACGGCGCCCGATCATGGACGCCTTACTTTCTCTTTTAAAGACGCTCCCTCCCCTCCCTGCTTCACGGCCGGCTGCAACACTTCAGGAAGCTGATGCCATGATGATGAAAGAAATCTGCACGGCCGCTTCCTTCGACGTGCCATTGTTCCTCCCCCATCCATTCCCTTTGTGTTGCTTGTTATACTAGTCAGCTGGAGTTAAAGAAGCCAGCCCGCCACTTCCTAGAACGGGCAACAGAGTATGTGAGACAGCACCACACTGTGCAGAGAAGTGTCTAGCAAAACGTTTTCTTTATATCTCCTTTCTAGCAGGAGTGTGCAGGTTTTTTATTACATTGGTGTCTCTTTGCAAGTACGTACTATGTTCTTGTTTAAGGCGGGGACTACCTTGGTGAGGAACAGGAGACTCCTAGTAGCCCTCCTATCCCGCCCTTCCCCGCACATCCTCGTCCCATGCTGCCTATGCAGAGGGCGTACACATGGGCTCCATGTACAACTCTCCTCTGTGCTTCAGAGCTGCAAGCTCTCGCTGCAGTGTCAGCCCTGCCCCTGGAGGCACTTAATGCCTATCCTGCCCGACCCCTTCCTTGTGATCACTGCCATTCTTCCCCGAAAGCCTCCCACAGTTTAACCCCCGTGCACCGAGAACCGGCATGTGGCTGAATCATAATTGTATCCACTAGAGCGCAGGTACCTGAGTCCCTCAGCAGACATAGGTGATTGCTACTTGCGCCAACGCGTAAAATCAAAAACAAAACATGTTGCATGGCGCACATTGAGTATCAGTAAAAGCTCTACCGAGCAATGCAATGGACTTTACTTTGAAAATGAAAATGGCTGCTGTATTTGCTATCTGATAATAGCAGCCAAGGCAGGAATCTGTTTCCCTAGTCCTTCATCTATGCCAGCCGCGGTCCGTGAAGGTAACAGCGGTGAGGCGATGGGGCCGGGTAAGGGGGGATTTCGAGGGAAAATTTATTATTTATTTAATTTTCCCTCTGCGTCGTCCCTCGAAACCCTCCCTTACCCGGCCCCACCACCCCACCGCTGTTACCTGCACGGACCATGGCTGGTCTATGCCTATGTTTCAGCTGGTAGCCATGCACTTCCTGTTATACAGAGCAGCTGAGTCAAACAGCAGAAGCTAAAAGAGAGAGCAGAGTATTTGGTAGTTATAATTTGATCTTTCTTTATTAAGTGTTGGACTGGAAGAATGTGGCGCTTTTCACCACCATGTAGACATCTGTTGCTTTCCTTTTTTAGGTCTCGCTGAGCCAGCGCGCATGCGCTGCTCTGCGAGACTTTAGTAAGGGGCTTTTGAAAGTGCTCCGAAAGCGGCCACCAGCGTGCGGTTACGCGCACAAGCGCGCGCGACGTGACAGCACTTTTTCTCGTTGCGCGCGCGTGCGCACAACTCGCGTCACCACTCGCGTTTTTTTTTTATTATTATTTCATTTCGCGGCCGCACGGCGTTACTTTTACGGCCGCGCGGCCAATGCTTGTTATGGAAAAGTGTTTAGTAATAGTTGGGTGAACTTGCATTTGTTGCCCCAGTTCTTGAAAGTAAAATCTCACAATGAAGCAACATCTTATGCTACAACAACAAAAAAGCTGGGAGTAGTGCTCCTTTGCTGAAGAGACTGCATGAGCAGAGTTAACCCCATCCAAGCAATGCCCGAAGGGGCTGACTCAAAGCCCACACTCTCTCTGTACTTCTTATTGCATTTTTTTTTTTTTTAAAGAATTGATAACATGACGTCTTTTAGATTACCACGTCTGTATACAGCCAGACATTAAAAAATGGCATTTTCAGGTTATATTCACGTGTTCCTTTTTATTGTTTTTTTCAATACTGCGCACATTTGTTACCTGCCATAGAACAAGAAATAAACATATTTAACGCTTTTCTACAGTCTCGCAGCACATGGCCTGCTGCCCAATGGCATTTTGTTCTGACTAAAGTTGCAGTTGTAAATAGCTCCGCAAACCGGGGCAAATACATGTATGTGGAGTGCAGGACAGAGACCAATGCCTTTCTCTTGGCTGAGAAGAGAAACTAAGGCGGCCCTGCAGGGAATACCGACTGACTGGCGAAAATCCATTTAGACATCAGCTAAACTCAGCTGAAATGAAGCATTTGAAGCCTCTGGGAATGGGGTTAAGTCAGTGTGTGTTTGTGGAGCCTCCGTGCAATTACGAGACCGCCGAAGCAATAAAAAGCATTACACGTGCATATGTATTATGATGCAGGAGTGAAGTACGCATGCTCAGTTTTTATTCAAACATAAAAACTAAACTGAGTCAGAGTGTAAAGCATTTTAATGGATAAATTAATTGTGATTTTAAGAATGCTTTTGTCTCACGAAAATAACGTGTTTACTCTGCAGCCTGAGATTCACTACACAGGCTTACTTGCAGAGAGCGCACACACACGAATGACCCACAACTGACTACTTCACAGAGTGTAACAGGCTATTCTTCATGGTTGTAAAACCTCTTGCATATTTATAATGACACAATGTGCTTTGATAGTCACTTATTACCATTAATAATACTCAATGCGCCCGCTGATGAAAATAGCGCACATACACGGATTCAGCACAAATTCAACAAGCATTGGCATAGCCAATAGGTCTCGCCTTTGGCACCTTATAAGTGTTGAGCTATGGAACAGTTGATGTTGTTGCACCAAGGATATTGTGCTGGTTAACTAAACACTTATAAGGTCCCAAAGGCGAGACCTATTGGCTATGCCAATGCTTTTTTGCTGTGCTATGTGTGTACGGTTGATCCCTCTATTCACTTCCGCACACCTCACACATGCACTTAAACATGGCAACCTCAGGTATATATTTTGTTTTAAAGTAACGTGAGTGCAGTACACACACAACTTTAAACATCTTTGTGGGTGGTTGATTGTTTTGGATAAGTTGAATGCAGGTTGATACGTTTACATGTGATATGTATGCATGTGTGTCTATAGTGTTGCCCTTTCTATTGTTGTACTTTTACCCGCAATGTGCTCTGAATCGTTCCCTGGGGGCTTTTATGTGCCGTACAAATAAAAAACGAAACCAACATTTACCAGCGTCCTACCATGTTCTCATGAACTGAGTTCAATACGCAGCTTGGCAATGTCAGCACAAATGAATGTATAGAAGTGGGAATATCTCGTGGCTTCACTTCTATCGCCTCCTGGTTCGCCTCTCTGTTTGTTTCATTTTTGTTTTTGTTCTTTTACATGTGTACTCGCCAGAAAATATTTTTGCTTAAGAAAACATGCATGCTAAAAACATAAAGCTATTTGTAGAAGCAAACATTGCAGAGTCTCGGAACAATCTGAGTTATTTCAGCTAAACTGTTGCGCAAACATCTGTGATGAGAAATATGTATGGGAGTGCTGGTTTGTGCCATGCTCTTTCAGTTGTTTATTGTGAGTGAGGGTGGGTGGAGCAGGCATCAAATCCAAGAGCTATACTGAAGAGATGTACTTCTTTAGTAGTATGGACGGGATGAAGCTCTGTGACACTGAACGTGAATTCTGCGGCTACATTTCTATTTACGTGCGGTTTGAGCCCAGCCTCATAGGTTACAGGTAGACTATTATTTGGGCGAAAAAGCTCTTGTCAATGGCCACCAATCCGCCCCCTTTACCCATTTTATCTCTATATTGTATTTCACATCATACAATTTTTCACCAGATTGACTCCAAAGAATGTAAACAAACCAGGATTGGCCCTCATCTGGTTTACAGATCCATAACTGCACTTGAGCCGTGTGTTCGCATCAGTCCAAGTCCCACAGTGATTCGTGTGACCACTTGGTCATTGTGGTGACTCATGCATATGGTGGTTATGTGGCAATGTGATGTGTTTCTGATGACATTTGTGACAGTATTTTTTTATGTGTAATGCTGTGTTCTGCCGTGACTTGTGTATGTAATGATGTACGTCTTGGTCACGTGCATTTTAAAGTGTGCGTTTATTTGTATGTAATGGAGTATGTGGATCGTAATTGTGACTTATGTATCTGGTGATGTATGTGGCAATAGTGTGTGCATGTGATAACGTACATGGAAGGAAGTAAGAGTCAGCATAACTTTTCTGCTCAGCACTTACTATTCTAAGCACACAAGCATTTAAGGTCATACAGTACTTTATTTGTTAACAAGAATTTCCCATTTCAGGACTCAATAGTAGTGGTACAGTTGTGCCTTCAGTTCCTTGAAATCTAGGCCTCTACTAACCACATATTTCCATTTACCCAATATTTGTGGACAGGCCTTATGCATAATGCAGCACATTTTATAATAGTATTACAACATTATTTAGTAAGGTCAAAAACTAAAATTAAGGATGCTATATTAAATTTGGTAACACTAAAACAGCACCTTTAAATACAGGTAAGGACATCGCCTTAATAATTTCTTATAAGGCCCCAAAGGCGAGACCGATTGGCTATGCCAATGCTTGTTTCTCTTTGATCAGTGATGTTGGTTTTGTTGAGATTCTACTTGAGCTACTGGCTAGTAGCAGAACTAACTAAAGGAACGCGCTTCTAGGTTTCAGGCTTAGTGTTTTCCATTAAAAGTTAAAGGTGGAAATAAAGCAGTGAGAGCTACGAGCAGTGGATAACTAGTTCTAATATGGTGTCTCCCCGCTTCAGGAGTCCATGTACACTTTATAATTACTAGAATGTTTGAGCCAAGGTTCGGAGGTTGTATTAAGCACACTTTTATGAAAATTGGGAGTTGTAGGCCGCCTGCACTCAAAATGTGTTTATATATGGTTTTATGAAGTCCTGTAGCTATAGATTGATAGCGAAACATTGAGGTGTTTTGGGGAATTGTTACTGTTTCTCTAGCATAAAATAGCATTCTCGCACATGTCTGTATTGGTATGCAGCAGACTTGCTTTCGAGTAAAAGGAACAAATTAATTATACTTTCACTACTGAGCAGTGGGCACGGAGAATGTTCTGTTGAGTGTATGGAATGTTAAACCGGATTTGTACAGCGTGCCGTTGTTAAGGCTTCTTGTTGTTGCCAATTAAATTTCAACTGCTGCTTTTGTAGATGCTGTTTCAAATTCCACTTACACAGAATGGCTGAATACCAAGTACATCTTTTAATTAAAGGCAGTGCAAGCAAGAACTTGTGTCGCTTCATGTTGCACTTTTTTTTTACCTTAAACACAAGCCTACATCAAGATTTGTTCACTGCGAACATTCGGATATGTAATGGGAAGGTCACCTGCAGGCCTCATTTTATTACACCTATTAGCCTACTAGTTAACTTCGAATCATGCCTTTTTTAATCTTAAGGTTTGGCTGATCAATATAATAGTGGTTGATTGTGTTAAAAAGTGTGCTTGTGTTGTGCGCTTTTATAAGGCAAGCGATATTTAACTACGCTGGCGGCTGGTGTAAGAAGTGTACTGGAAAAGTAAAGGTAGAGCTCATTTCATGCACTGCCTCAAAGTCATGAATGAGTTTCTAGCATTAAGAGTGAAACAGCATACAAGTCTTTCTTCTTTCACAACACACTACACAATTCCACCCCACACAATTACACAACCAACAATTCCAAATCAAACCACTTAATTCTAGTGGTGGCTGGTGACATTTGAAAGTGGTGGCCGTAAAAGTTGTGGACAAGTGCTACGTCGCAATACTTTTGAGAAAAAAAGAATGGGCAAATGGGGCATTTAAGGCAAAATTGAGAGCAAGAAGGTTTATAAAGCAATTGTGAATCTGTAGACTTGAAAGGGTTAAACACATTTCAAAATAGCCCATATCCTTCTGCATTAAATATGTTCACCAGTTAAGTTTCTGTGGTGTGCAAATCCGCTTTATTAGCTGTAATGAGCAAGTGAGTCCTGTGGCTCAGGCGCGGCGGGTAACAGAATGAACATGCACGTTCACACCATGTCTGCACTAAGCTGGTTTTACATCTGCCCGTGCATTGACTCTGTGGCTTTTAAGCGCTACAGTTATACCTCAGTCCAGTGGTAGGGTTCTGATACATTGCTCTAGACTAGAATTGCATTGGCATCTGTAGCAGAGCAACATCAATGGAAAGAGGAGTCCAACGACTGCTACGATCGGATCCATTCTACAAAAGTGCCAACTTTGCAATGCAGACAGTGTATTGTGAGGAAAACACATGCACAACTATGATATCTCTTAGTCGTTCAAAAGCTCACTAAATCAGCTTTTTAAACAGTAATTGAGCATGTGGTCGCTGCCAAAGGCTTTCTCTTCACATCATGTAAGGCCCGCAGTACTACCTACTTTTGAATGTGGGGAACCAAGTTCAACTCGCGGCCTTGGCTCATAATCTTGTGATTTCGGGCAAATCGCTTTCCCTCTGTTCTTAAAAAGGAAAAATGTAATGTAGCCTTCTTTGCGCTGTGATTAAGCAGTGAAGGGTTTCAAGAGCCAATTTCGACTTTGATACATGTGCTGACAACCGGTATCATTGTTTACAACGCACGCCATTGATCCAAAGTCTTACAAAACACCTACGGGCTCACAAGCAGGGCTCTCCTGATTTCTCGATTGTACCTGCAGGTTATCACACCACACAGACAAATTAAGCACAATACAAGCACTGGGACTGGTGGCAAAATTAATGAAGGTGGGACAATGAGCCTGTAGTTTTAATTAAGGTTTCCCACTTGACCAAATTGAGTGATCCTGTGCACTCCACTTCTCACGAAGCTGTCATAATTGGCGACGCATTTAAACTAATTTAAAAATTTCAATGTATTAAAATCTAAAAAGACGTGATCGCCTCACCACCTTTCATGACATTACTTTGGATTATTATTCATGTTACTCATAAATCAACATAGGACAAGGCACACCCTTTCTTTGACAAGCATAGCACAGGTAGCTGTATAATAAAACAAGTGTTTACACCCCAGCCTGCCAACAATCCATAATGCTATACAGTACATACTTTGAGCCGGTGTCCCTCCTGGATAATGTAGAATACAGCACACCTGCTGCATTCTGATTATCCCCGAAATGAAATCGGAGCTGCGTAGACGAACTCTTCCATAGCCCACTCCCCCAGCGTCCAACATCTAATCAGGAGGCTTAAACAGCAGTACAAACATGAAGGGGGTGCTTCAGTTGTTGCCACCCACTTCACTTCGTCGATGTAGGCCAGCCCTCCCCTTACCATTTATTTCAATGGCGCTCTGCTGAAAACGCCTGGGCCACAGCATAAGCGCCCCATTTAAAAGTTAACCGGCCACTCCTATCATGCTGACATCACTCTCCTCGTGTGTGCCTCAAGGTCGAGCGATAGCTCTCGCCCCGGCCAGCACATGCGCACGAGGACTTACAATTAGCACGAAGCAGTGAGCATTTTATTTAAAGCTGCTCCATGGTGTACATTCTCTTTCCTCTCGGTTGCTAGTAGGGCAAAACCCCTTTCGCCCGTTAAAACCAGCTGTCGCTGCTTAATTCCCCTACAAACAACATAAAGCCCCCCCACTGCAAACAAAAAAATCATAAGTAAAAAACATTGCCCTTTACAATGGCAAAAGCTTTAACTTTTACAGATGCGAGACCGAGTGCATTGCAAATGCTTGTTTTATATATCTCCCACTTTCCTTCACTAAAATGTTGGAAGGTATGAAAGTACTGGTCGGGTTCGAGGTTTGCGAGGAACTAGTTCGTAAACTCAAGCATTTAGAAAATTACAGAGTCAAGCAACTTTGATGTTTATGTCTACCTGTTAAGTTATCCTCTAGAATGTTTTGAGAACGTTCACTCTTCAACAGATTAGCTACCCAGATGGAGTTAGATTTCACGACAAATTTAGTATGCTGCATAAGGAAAGCGAACCATTGGCTAAACCATGGGCGTGCGGCTGTCCGCGGCCCCCGCAGAGGGCCACCTCAGCAGGGCGGCCCTTTAGTGCCATTTTGGCACTGCCCACCCGCTCTAGTCTTTGGAGGGGCTGTGGAGCCCTCCAGCTAGGTCACCTCTGTGACGTCCTTCCGGTGGGGGGGGGGGAAGGGCATATATGCCTCCCCTGCCCCTCCTGGCGGTCTCTGTTCGCCAGCCACGCCGTCTGTTGGTCATGCGGCGGGTTGCTGCTGCCTTGGTGCCCTTAGGTCGTGCTTCGGCGTTTTGGAAGCGAGGTTAGTGCTATCGAATACCTACCCACCCCTCCCCCTTTGGGTCCCAGCACGCCGGCCATGGCCCGCGTGGGACCTCGTCCCAGTAGCAAGTTAGCTGGCCTGACCCCGCAGGAGGCCCGCCGGGTGTGCCCGCGGGCGGGGTTGTGGAGAGGGGACGGGGCGGGTTCCTGCTACACGGCCTCACGCCGTGCAGCCTTGTATCAAACCGAGGAGTCGTGCTCCTCTTGCTTCATCCAGGCACGGCTACTCCCGGCACCCGCAAGGCCATAGAGGCCATCCGGCAAAGGGCAGCAGGTCGGTAGTGGGCCCGATTGAGGTCGTCCCGTCTCACATCCTCTCCCGCTTCGAATCCGACGGTGAGCCGTCGGGTCGGGAACCTCCTCAACCACCCTCCCCCACGCCTCGGCCATTAATTATCCTCTTTGTCCCCCTGCTGGACACGCTGTCGTGTCCCTGGTCTGGTGTCTGTTCCGTCTGAGAGGGTGTGGCATAACCTACAAAGCGACAGACTTTGGGATTGGCGAACCGGTTCGAGTCTTTCCGCTGTCGTGTCCTTGGCGTCGGCTGTGTCCTGGTGAGTGCAAGGGTATGGTCAGCCCCCCCTGCCACTCAAGTCTTTTCCCCCTCAGTATGCGTGGGGGACAGTCGAGCGCCGTGGTGGGTGGCCCGAGGCCCCGTGTGTAGTTGAAGTTGAGGCGGGCCTCAGTTGCCACCTTGTGGGTGTTTAAATTTGGTCTAATTTTTGTGCGTCGGATTGGTGTTGCGGTGTGTGCAGGCCAGGAGGGGCCAGTGCGTGGGCCGAACAGCCTCCCTCCTCTTTATCCCCCTGTTGGGGACCCGGTGGCGCCCGATCGCTTGGTTGTGGCACGGGCAGGGTTTGAGGTTGTCCCGGATGCCCTGGTTTTGATTTGTGTTGCGGGGGTTGGGTCCAGGCCGGTGCCCACGACCGCCAGCTTGATGTACTTTTCCCGACTGTTAGGGGCAAGAGAACTGCATGTATGAGGGCCCGCGGCCTGCTGTGCCCGGGCCAAACGGGTTTGTGGGATGCCAGAGCGGGCTGCGGTGAGGCTGCCGGTGCCCCGTCAGTCACCGCGAGCGGGGCCTACTCCGCGGGGGAGCATCAAGAATCACTCAGCCCGATTAGGGGTAGGGGTAGGAAAGGCGCACGTTGGTTTTCCGGTGCTCTTCCCTTCCGCAAATTGTTTTATTGTGTGCGCGGGCCGGCACACGAGGGAATGTGCTCATGATGTCCCCGGGGTTCTGGCTGCCGCGATCAGGTACGGGGCAGCGTGGAACAGGCATCAAGATGTATGTTGGGGGGCATGTCCGGTTCAGGGACACGAGCAGGCGGCTGGGTATATGGTCGATGCCCCCCCCCCCATCTTAGGGGATGGATTGGGAGCATTTGGTTTGCGAACACGTGGTAACTTGCAAGCGCCACGAATGTGGCAATGTTATGTTTTTCCCCATGCGGATTTGATGTAACTGGGGACATTTTCTGCCCTGTGCGCTTGTCGCGTGGGGGACGAGCTGGGTGCTTGCTGCCACATTTAGGGAGTGCGCGTTGCGCCGGGCCATTGCTGGTTGACTCTTGCGTGCTGCCTGCTCGGGTTGCCGGGGGGGGGGCCTTTTGCTGTGGGGATTTCGGAGGCTCTGGCGCTGCTGGCTGCTGTTGGGCCGCTTTCCCTTCTGACATCATTTTGGGTGTTCGGAGGATGCAGTACATGTGGGTTCGGAATGGGGATGAAACTGTGGAGGTTGCCACACACTGTCACTTCCTGTTCTGGCTACTGCAGAGGCAGTGACATTTGGAGTGAAGGCTCGCTGCTTTGTTTGTCTGGTTGGTGTGACAGCCATCGGATGCAGATCCCAGGCGTCCTCTTGGGGAGCATGAACCTCGGGGTGGGCCACTCCTCGCCTGGGCTGAACCACCAGCAGATGTTCAAGCTTCCGGGCAATCCCCATTGGTGGCCCACATTACTTGGTGGACATCCTGTCCTCGCGGCACCGCTTGGTGGCCGTGCAGGCAGCGTCAGTGTTTTGTGTTTGCACTAAACGGCGTACCTGCTATAACACCAATTTTCACGAATACTTGTGCACTGAGACATAAAAGTGAGACGTCTCGAGGGCCACGCCGGCAGCTCACAGATCTCTGGCCAGGAATGTCATGCTTCCTCGCGGAGACCGTCTCCCAGCATGTTCACTTTCTTAATCTAGGTCTGAACTTCTAACTCGTGTCTTAGGGGCTTTGTTACACAGTGTGTTCTTTTCCAGCGGGGTAACGTCAGGCCTTTTGGCCAGCAGCTTGTTTTAGTGGGCCCAGGGGGCTGCGTGGTTATCATGCACGTGGACATGCTTATCTGTAAGGATTATTGGGAACATCTCGATTTCCAGCTCGTCAGATACCCATTGACCGCCTCCAGCGGAGATCGCTGTAGGACCGAGTCTGAGAGTGTAGCTCAGGTGGTTATTGCGAGTGCTGCCTAGATTTGACTTGCAGGTTAGCACATACAACCGTCCTCTTTCTAAGATGAAGGAAAATAACTTAATTGGGTAATACACCTATTCGGCTAGCACCAAGGGATAATTACATTGGTAAAGTGCTTTTTAGGAATATGCCATAGTACCAGGATTATATTTCACTGATATTGACGGGCAATTCGGTGTTTTGGCAAATATGGAGCTACTAGGAAATATTTCGCTGGGGGCCTCCTTGCTTTGCGTTCCTTGGGTTTCGGCAACAGGGGTCTGTGCTCTCCATCGCGGTGGGCATTACTTGGAAGTAAGTGTTGCGGGGACGTGGTGTTCTTTCTCATGTCATGTTTCCCATCGTGAATCGTACTGCCATTTGGGGGCAAACCTGTGTTGGCATGTTGTGGACTTGGTTTCACGCAACGACTGCAACGAGAGGTACGGTAACGGGGGTGAGGTGGCCGGTAGTGTTTGCTTGGCCAGGCGTTTGCTGGAGGTGTCTTGCGATTTCTTCGTGGGCTTAGCGAGGCAGGCTACCTTGTGCCCGGATTTTAACAGACTAGGACACGCAGCGAAAGTTGTGGTAGACAGGCGCCAAGAGATAGGTCTTCTGATACATCTATGCCGGGTTTAGTATCCAGGCTACGGAGTGGATGTGTGACACTCTGGTATTGGACGTGGTCAGCTGGTTGGCAGGCTGTCTAGATCTGGGTTTCCAGCTCAGGCCCGTCCAAGTAAGGGTTTAAGTGCCAGATGTCGGCCCTGGGAGACTATTCCACAGGCCTGGGGAGTGGCAGAACAGAAAGTGGCTTGTTTCAATGTCTCGGTCACAGGTTCAGATCCTGGTAGGTCCACTCAGCATGTATCCTTCTGAGGTCGATAAAACGAGTACCATGGAGTTGAGTAACAATAAACATGTTATGCAGCGCCAAGATACCATGGGGGAACGTGTTCCCAATTAGTAGAAGCGGAATTGTGAAGAACTTTGGTGAATACAGTGGGCTCACTCCGCAGTGTAGTAAGCGAGAGTTCAGCACTATTTCCATGAGGTTGTAGGGGGCAGGCAACAAAGTTGACACAGCCAAAACGACACAGCTTTCATCAGCACTGCAAGTGCAGTGGCATTGGGGCCCCAGGAGAGTAACTAGCCCACTGCATCCATTACTATGTACTGTGCAACCCAACTTGATGGGAGGGGGTAGTTTACTTGCGCATTACCGACCATGAAGCCAAGTATGCATCGCGGTGCTCTGCTCACACTAAAGTGGGCCAAGATCACACAAAGCATAGGATGAGAGTGCGGTGTCAGTCAGATATGGCGATTTTATGAGAATGACAGAGGTAGCGAATATGACATCGGATTTTGATCAGTGATAATATCATGGTTCTTCTTCTGTCCCAAGATAGACAATAGTGACGGACAGGTTCTCTTTTGCAAAGAATAGTTATTTTGTCTTATTCGAGTGCCCCACGTGCATCTTTCGCTGTATAACGAAGTCTGACTCCTTGAATGGATGAGCTCTTCACCCTCACCGGGGGCATGCGTCTCCAGAGGAGTCTCCAGTGGTCATGGGGAACTCTGCGCAGTGCTTGTAGAAGGTCACGTACCATTAAGGGTATGCTACTACTAAAGTTGGGGTGAAAATGGGCTGGAGCAGTAAGCTAAAGTTAATGCTCAACCCGGCTCAATGTATTAAAGAACGTTTATGTGACTAGGGTGAGGCAGTGGATAGTGTTGCACGCATGCCCTCAGAGATGGGTCCTTCGATACCATTATTAATCTTAAGCTCGTCGGTGTACAAGCCAAGGAATGGCGGCATGCCCCCCGGGTGCTGGGGATGGTTTGTTGGTGGGCAGCTGGTCATGTTTGTTGCAGAGTTTGGGGGCAGGTTAGCATCCCCACCTGGTTCCCACAGGGTTGATGTGTCTTCGGTCGGTATGATCAAGCAGAGCCATTATCGATTGGCGTAGCTGGACATAAGTATCCAAGGGATTATAGAGCAAGTGTTCCGTGTTCTGAGCCTAGTATATGAAAGCGTGAGTGAGAATGGTAGCCGCCAGTCCAATCTTGCATCACTCTAAATTCATGCGAATAGGCATTTGTTTAAGTGTGAAATAGGCCCCGCTCAGAGGGACCATTCACCTAGGCTAACCGGGACTGTGCAAACTAGTATGAGCTGGGTCGCACGCTGGGACCAAAAACCCCCTTCACCAAACTGCTGGGCATTGTTGCCAGTGGCGTTGAAGGACAGGCAAGGGCATTAATGGGCCGTATTAAGCAACAGGGTCAGCCGCAGGGTGGACTGTCAGTTGTCACTCCACGATAGGGTGCGGTGGTGCTAATAGTGGGCACAATACATTACCCTTTCTAACCAGATGTGACACCATTAGGAGGTTCACTAGGGTTTAGCAATCAAGAAGGTTGGTGCAAACTGGTCTCCTGGGCGCAGTAAGTGCACCCTAGAACCAAGGGCAGGCTCCATGTTGCTCCGTTAAGCTCGAATGCCCCGCCTGGAGAGCGGGACCAGCCAGGCGGGTTGGGGACGCTGGAAGCCAACATAGGGTGCTGCTGTCCCAACAATTAGGGAAACAAGGTATGTGGGGTGCCCAGTTGCTCCCAGCATAGCACATTAGGTGGGCACAAACCGGGATGTTACCCATTTAATGTCACGTCTGCACACGGGGTTAGCAGTTAAGTAAAAGGGAAGTCCCCTCAGCAGGAGCTGAACAGGTGTAATTCTGTAAGACAGGAGGGATTCATGGCAAGTACATGAGGGCACTCTTGCCTATTTTCACATAATCCTGGTTTTATCAGACAGTTCACCCTGTCAGGTGTCTTTTCAGGGACACAACAGGGCATTAATGGAGCTGCAGGAGGTAGCGGGGTAACATGCTGTGAGGCAGTGTGGTCTCAGCAGACCCTCAAAAGAGGGCTGCGGAAATCCTTGAACCTGGGAACCTTAGATTCTAACATTATCATGGGTGATAGACACATGACCCCCTGGCCATGTGGGGTTGGTATGCCCAACCCTGCATTTTAAGGTGCCTGGAAAGGAAGCTGAATGCGGACTTGAAGTTGTGGAGGGCAATGATTCCAGGGATACCCAATTAAACGAGGTCCACAGCTGGATTGAGCTCCAAGGGTCACGGGATCGAGCTTTAGTTAAGCAAGCCAATTGGTCCAGTGCAACTATCTGGGCAACTGCATCAGAGTAGGGGCCCCTTGCTCTATGGGCAGGTTTTGGGTTGCTCCAGTTAGCACAATATTCTCCGCCCTGACAGCCCCAGCAGATAGGCTGGTTGTGGAAGCGGTCATCTAGCAAGGGTGACGCTGTCCCACAAATTTGTGGGAAATGGTGTTAAAGCACTTTAAATACGGGAGGATTGAAACTAAAGGTTGCAGGAGGGTGGGAGCCTACATTAGCCCCAAGGGTAACGTCAGGCACCTTTTTGCAGACAGTGCGCACTGTATTAATGCAGACATGTTAACTAAGCTGTTATGCCGAGGGGGTTTCACCACAGAGGGAACTGAGCAGGCGAAATTCCCATAAGGAATAAGGGATGCATGGCAAGGGTGGGAGGGCACCCTCTATCATTGGCACATACTTCCAGTTATGACCATGCCCTTGCATCATGATTTAGAAAGCAGAGGGACAGCGCAAACGTTAGACGCAGGTGTTCAGGCACACACGGTGCTAGAAGGATGGCAGCTAGGTGAGAGCAGCAAATAGTTGGGGCAATGTGAGCCATGGTGTCTGAAATCGGCCCACCCAGAGTGGGCACGGGGCTCGGTCTTGTGAGGCAGTGGTACTTTCCCGCAGGAGGGGGATTAGTTCTTGGCACAGGTTCACAGGCCAGAAGGGCCTTTGGTTTCATCAGATACTAGCTGATCCTGGCTAACGTCAAGGGCTACTGTGATATAGATGGGGTTCATCTATCACCAGTAGGGAGAATCCCTTCCCTTAGATTTACAGGAGGCCTGGAAATTGAGCTGTTTTGGTGAGATCAGCCACTACATGGGTCTATGTAACTCTGGTGGTCCGAGATGATCCCCGCAGAGGTGGCACAGAGCCAAGTCAGAGGAGGCCGTTGAACATCCTGTAAGAGTGAACAGTTCAGGGCGTAAGTTCGCAGACCAGAGACGAGCTGTTCCAGGCTAACGTTAAAGGCTACTTTGCTAAAGATGGGGTCCATTGTCACCATGGCCATCCAGGCGTACGCCTAGGTTAGGTTGACAAACTTGGGTGCAATTGCCACAGGTGGGCATGGACACTTTCCACTGGGCATGCACGAGGCCCTAGAAAGCAGGTTGCAGGTCAGAAATGAGCTGTTTTGGTGGGGGGCTCTTGCGGCGACGGGAGCCGCCTCCAGAGCTGTGGCGGAGTTACAGGGCGATCTGGAAGCAGACTGGTACAGTAAGGGTACCTCTGTGGCAGACCGGTACAGTAAGGGTACCTCTGCGCGGCACAGTAGGGGTGCCAGAGCCAAAGACCAGGAGCCTCAGGGCAGGTTCCTGGAAAACCGCGACAGCGCCCCGTTAGTCCTTCGGGCGGTTGGGGGCCTGACCAACCGGGGGTTTGCCCTGCTACGCTCCGCCCTGAAAAGGGCGTGAGTAGAACAGACCAACGTGTCACGTGATCCGGAAGAGGATCATCAAAGGTAGCACTGACTGGGTGCCCCACAGTGCTGGCTCACCAGGCGGGCGGGGGCAGCATAGGTTGGCACAGCTGCCCGCCCTTGGATCGCCCGTAAGATAACCCACATATTGCATACTCCTGTATGGAATAAACCTGCAGCAATATTTTCCCACTACAAAGTTGTCTTGTGTATTTATTCATTCTTGCATGCTCAGACTGGGGGTGGGAGAAGTTGCCGGTAATGGCACTATGCGTCTGTCCGCGGCCCCCGCAGGGGCCACCTCAGCAGGGCGGCCCTTTAGTGCCATTTTGGCACTGCCCACCCGCTCTAGTCTTTGGAGGGGCTGTGGAGCCCTCCAGCTAGGTCACCTCTGTGACGTCCTTCCGGTGGGGGGAGAGGGCATATATGCCTCCCCTGCCCCTCCTGGCGGTCTCTGTTCGCCAGCCACGCCGTCTCCCACCCCACCTCTTACCCGGCGTCCTGGCTGGTGGACAGGGTACTCTGAATGTTTTAATGTTTTCCTTTTGTGTTGCAGGCGGAGTTACAGGGCGATCTGGAAGCAGACTGGTACAGTAAGGGTACCTCTGTGGCAGACCGGTACAGTAAGGGTACCTCTGCGCGGCACAGTAGGGGTGCCAGAGCCAAAGACCAGGAGCCTCAGGGCAGGTTCCTGGAAAACCGCGACGGCGCCCCGTTAGTCCTTCGGGCGGTTGGGGGCCTGACCAACCGGGGGTTTGCCCTGCTACGCTCCGCCCTGAAAAGGGCGTGAGTAGAACAGACCAACGTGTCACGTGATCCGGAAGAGGATCATCAAAGGTAGCACTGACTGGGTGCCCCACAGTGCTGGCTCACCAGGCGGGCTGGGGCAGCATAGGTTGGCACAGCTGCCCGCCCTTGGATCGCCCGTAAGATAACCCACATATTGCATACTCCTGTATGGAATAAACCTGCAGCAATATTTTCCCACTACAAAGTTGTCTTGTGTATTTATTCATTCTTGCATGCTCAGACTGGGGGTGGGAGAAGTTGCCGGTAATGGCACTATAGGATGTGTGGGGGACGCAGGGGGCATATCCCCCCCCCCAGATTTTGAAGTGGGGGGGACGCAGGGGACAAGGGTGGGGGGAGGACAAGAAGACAAAAGAATTTCTCATCTCCCTTCTTTGATTCACAGAGCCTTTAGCGCGCGAAAACGCTACCTTTAATGGCCCTCCAGTCAGAGCCAGCCTTTGCTAAGATAGCGCCCTGGGCGTGGGCGGAGAGAAATCTGGCGCCCTTACTGATGGTAGTGAATTGAATGAGGCAGCAGGGGGTTCCTTTGTTTTCACTGTTCAGTACCTGGATGAGCAGGGACTGGCCCCTGAACACAAACATCTCGGACCTCCCCCAACTCACTTAAATCACATTTAGCTTAGCTGCCCAGGCAGATGATGGGTTTGATGATGTGTGCCAGCAGGGTTCAGAGGGTGAAGGGAGGGTAAGAAAAGCGCTAAAGGGGTGTTAAAAATATCACGTGCCCTGTGATAATGAAGTACTAAAATCACTTTAATTGGCAAATCATACCGAAACGAACAGGCAGAGACAAGGATAAGGCTGGAGCAAGAGGAGAAGGGCGTTGCCATTGGCATAACCATAATGCACACAGCTCCATGCGCCCCTCAGAAATTGGTGCCCAGGGCCTGGGCCCAGCTCTTCCACGCTAAAGCACTGACTGCACATGACCTGTGTCCTGCGTCCAGTTACCTGTCACCAATCTGATAGTCACAGAGGCCACCCGCCCCCTACACTTTTGTTGCACTGCAACTCTCCAGGAATTGTTATAATCTCAGCCACAGCTGCCTGCAGTCTGCACTTCTAAGAACAAAGGGAGAGAGGTCTGTAATGTTGTGATATGTGCTGGGTGTTAGGACCGGCACAAGAGGCTAAGAGGTGGGAGGAGAGCCGGGTGGCGGAAGAGGAGGAGCGAGGGAAGTTAGGTTAGAGCGGGGATACAAAGAGGTGGGTGCACGTCAATAAAGCTCCCCTCATTAAGAACAGTGTCTGTGTCATTTGTATTGGCGCAGCGACACTACAACTGGCGACGACGGTGGTCG
The DNA here is from genome assembly GCA_963921515.1 of Calotriton arnoldi. NCBI lineage: Eukaryota > Metazoa > Chordata > Amphibia > Caudata > Salamandridae > Calotriton > Calotriton arnoldi. Next base: position 583,066 of record CAWUFW010009183.1, read on the forward strand.
AAATCTTTGCCTGCCTACCTGTATCCTGGCGTGCGCTCCGCTGCCTCGGAGCTGTGCTGAGTAGCGGACCGGGTGCCCACCCCGGTCGCGTTGTGCCCCGCTGTGTTTGCTGTTCGCTCCGCTGCCTCGGAGCTGGGAAGTCCGCCGCTGCGCACTGGGAGTCCACCCCAGTCGCGTGTATCCTGAGAGGAGATTCGGCGTTGCAGCGACCCGGGAGTCCACCCCGGTCGCGTGTGCAGAGGAGGCGGCGCGGTCTACTGATCGCGACCCGGGAGCCCGTGTGCTCTGGGCTGCAGGTGCCCATGTTCGGATGCCGTCTGTGGAGGAGTGCGGGGTCCGCTGCTGTGCCCGGTAATTGAAGTCGTCCCCTGCTGGGTGCTGGAGGCTGTTTGTTCCCACGCTGCTACTCCCTCTGATTGAATCCAGCTCGAAATCTCGCGAGGGGCGAGATTTCTCCGGCAGCCATCTTTAAGTCAGGCGCCTAAACCAATCCCCTGCGAGGAGTGCCCGGCGGCCATTTTGAGGTCAGGCGTCTGCTGAAAATTTCAACAAGCCTTGGTACATGACTGTCAGAGGAGCTATCAGGTGCCTTATCTTACGTTACAAGGCCATATTAATGGACTGCTCTTTTCATAGGTGCCCTGCTATTGACCCTACTCTATAGCATAACTGAAGAGGGGCGTTAACGGTGGCATTTCTTTTTAACCGAGTGGCAGGCGCTGTGAGGGTTCCTGTGGTTCGACTGTCCATCACAAAGCATTTGCCCTACCACATTCAGACGCGATGTCTGGATCGCCAACGTCAAGGCAGAGTCATGCCTCTGCTAGCGCCAGCACCAGGCTGGAGTCACCTACGTCCACAGCGCAAATGGGTGGACACAGATTTGGCTTGCTCGGAGTCCCTTTTCTACGCCCGCCGGAACCCTTGGTCCTCATATCGGGGGGAGGTATGGGCCTTCGCTGGCAGGAATGGTTAGAAGACTTTGAAGACTTCATGAAAGGGTCTCATGTGACCGAGGAGGAACAGCAACTGATTGCATTACGCAATTTAATCGGGAAAGATGTTGGTCAGATTATAAAGGAGCTTCCGGCTGATGCTGCTTCGTCCAATGCCAATGTGCGTGACGCACTAAACAGAAAATTTCTTCACAAACGGAACGTTGACTATGAAAGATATACATTCAATCTGGCGTCTCAAGAAAAAGACGAGCCCATGAGTACTTTCATCACGCGACTTCGACGCTTGGCCCGCTACTGTGAATTTGACTCTTTCTCGACGGAAGACGCCCTTCACCTGCGAATCATAGAAGGATGCCAGTCTGAGTCGTTACGCAGACGTCTACTAAAGAAAAGCTACTCTCTGGATGAGATCGAAGAAATGATGCAAGTACATGATCAGGCAGAAGAACATGCCAAGAAAATGGAAGCTGGAAGAGGCGAAAAACGAGAACAAGCATTTCGGCTCCAATCCCGCAACACCAAGAGGTCTTCCCCTGCAAAGCAACGATCATCCAGACCCAAAGTTCAGTCACATTATACAAGTCGTCGGCGTCGCAGTTCTAGCCGGACTGATAAACGACAGGAGCGCCAACTTAAATGCTATCGTTGTGGATATGACTTCCCTCACACGGAGACCTGCCCTGCATTAGGCCAAAAATGCAGGAAGTGTGGCCGGGACAACTACTTTGAGAACGTCTGCGGAGCTCCTCGCAAAGACACCCACAGCGACAATTACAGACAATCCAGACAGTCTAACACTCGCCATCATGCCAAAGCCGTGTGGGACTACAGAGATTCTTCCACTGGTTCTTCACAGTCCAGCCGTCAGTCTCATGGGACATATCGATCCCGTCGATCACAATGTCGTGAGTCGAGGTCGCTGTCACCAATATCGCAAGACAGTGATGAGTACGTCTGCATGGTTGCAGTTCCGGACCGGTTGAAGAAATACCCGCGACTAGATCTTAAAATCGACACGCACTTGGCCAAATTTGTTCTGGATAGTGGAGCATCTCTCAACTATATTTCAGTTGCAGAATACAAGAAAATGAGTCCATCACCACACTTGCATAAAGCCAACGTGCGGGTATACACTTGGATGTCAAAGAAACCACTTCCTTGTTTAGGACACTTCCCGACTAATCTCACGTACAAGGACAGAACTATTCCGGCCCACATTCATGTCATTGATGGTCCTGAAGCAGATTGTCTTCTTAGCTTGCCCACGGCGGAACGACTTCGACTAGTAGAAATTTTGTATAAAGTCGATGATGAACCTGACATAGTTCACAAGTTTCCGAAGTTATTCACCGGACTTGGAAAGATGGCTCATTGCCAAGTTCAATTGCATATAAATGAACGTGTGACTCCTATAGCACAACATCACAGGAAAATTCCATTTCACCTTCAACAGTCTGTAGAGGAGGAACTGCAGGATCTTCTCCAGGCTGACATCATTGAGAGAACGTCAGGACCCACTCCCTGGGTCTCTCCGGTGGTCGTTGTACCTAAGAAGGGCTCACCTGGCAAAGTGCGCCTCTGTGTAGATATGAGGGCACCCAACACCGCCATTGAAAGAGAAAGACACCCGGGGCCTCATATTAGCGACATGATTGCGTCACTCAATGGTGCGCAAATATTCTCCAAATTAGATCTTAACAAGGGCTATCACCAGTTGGAACTTCACGAAAAATCGAGATATATCACCACATTCTCGACTCATCAAGGCCTGTTCAGATACAAAAGACTCAGCTTTGGGGTCTCTTCTGCCGCTGAGATTTTTCAGGAGGCCATCAGAAAGGTAATTCATCACATTCCAACACTCTAAACTACAGTGACGACATCCTAGTCTATGGAGCAACAATGCAAGAACACGACACAGCACTGGACCGAGTCTGTCATGCTCTATTAGAGGCTAATCTCACTTTAAATAAAGACAAATGCGAATTCCACAAATCCACATTAAAATTCTTCGGACACATTTTCTCAGGCGCCGGAATGAAACCAGATCCAGAAAATATTGCCGCTCTGAATGACACCCCCAGGCCGCGAGACGCGGGGATGTACGTTCCTTCTTAGGCATGGCGAGCTACTGTGCACGCTATATCAGGGACTATGCCACTATCAGTTACCCCCTGAGAAAGCTGACCAAACAAGGACACCCATTTCAATGGACCACAAGATGTGATCAAGCCTTTCATGAAATCAAAGCTGCGGTTGAATCTGCCAATAATCTTGCATACTTCAATTCTAGAAGAAAAACTGAAATCACCGTGGATGCGAGTCCCGTAGGACTGGGAGCGATATTAGCTCAATATGACAGAGAGAGTGATCAACGGTATATTGTAGCATATGCCAGTCGGAGTCTCACGGACACAGAGAGAGCTACTCCCAGCCTGAAAAGGAAAGCCTGGCGGTAGTCTGGGCCTGTGAACATTTTCACATTTTCATCTACGGGAAACACTTCACACTTATCATGGATCACCAGGCCCTGATAACCATCTTTGGAAATCCCCGAGCCAAAATGCCACCTAGAATAGAGCGCTGGGGCATCCGCCTTCAAGAATATACTTATACTATCATTCACAAGCCGGGAAAAGCTGCAAATCCTGCTGATTACATGTCCCGACATCCCAAGGCAACGTCCAAATCCAACCCATCATTAGCTGATGAATACATCCATTTTGTAGTGGCTCAAGCCAAACCACCCGCAGTCCCTCTGGAGGCCATCTTTGACGCTACCAATGAAGATGCCACACTACAAAATGTAAAACATCGCATTCAAACAAACAGTTGGAGGCATTTGGAAGAATCCGGACAGAGTGAACAGATTGACAGTCAGGAACTGTCCTCTTTCAGGCATGTGAAGGATGAATTGTCCATCACATCAGATGGTCTTATACTAAGAGACAAACGGATCATCATCCCGAAACAGTTGCGCCAAGGAGTCATCAACCTAGCGCATGAAGGGCACAGAGATATTGTAGCCAGGAAGAGAGCGCTGCGGGAACGGGTCTGGTTCCCTATGCTGGATCAGATGGTGGAACTTACACTGAAAGACTGCCCACAGTGTCAGCTAGTAAGTCGAGAGGATCCACCTGCGCCGCTTCAAATGTCTGAACTGCCGGATGGCGTGTGGCATCAGGTCGCAGTGGACTTCTTTGGACCGCTACAATCTGGCAAGTATATCCTGGTCATAATGGATGAATACTCACGCTTCCCAATTGCGCACCTCATAACGTTAACCAAAGCCGCCACCACTATACCGGTATTTGATGAGGTTTTCGCAGCATGGGGCATACCAAAGGTAGTAAAAACAGATAATGGCCCACCATTTGTTGTATACTTCATAGGGTGTCCATAAACGGGCTTTCTAGACTCATGTCCTTATATAGGCATAACCCAACCTGCCCTTATATAGGCGTAGAATCCCAGGCCTTATTTAGGCATAAACCATGCACACCAAATACAGGCATGGCTTCCGACATCCGTCCACCCTAACGTCTCAACGAGTCCATGAAAAAACAGACCCTCAGGCTGCGGGAGTTTCCCTTGCCCAGGACTATTGATTTCTTCAAGGACTCATACATTATGCATGAACCTCTTATTCCCTAAGGGATTCATTCATGACGTCTTTCGCTGCCCAACTCACGTCAATGCTACCATTTTCAGGTATAAATATACCTTCCCAAACCCCTGTAGATCAGAGGAGACCTCGACTTCAGAGGAGCCCGATTCCCGGCCAGACGCACTGAGAAGACACTGTCATTCCTGCACGCAGAGAGTCCAGCTTCCAGTGATCTAACTTCCCTTGCGGGGTGTTGGAGTTCGAGTCCGGATAGAGATTCCTACCTCTCTCATTCTTCAGGTATGGAGCAGACTAGAACCTAGAGGGACTCTTGGCATACTAGACTCTTGGCATACTAGGCGTAACTTACTCTTGGTATACTCTAGTCAGGAATACAGCACCTACTTCTACTTCTCCCTATACCTAGGATAGGTTAGGTACACTGGGATAGAACTAGGGTAGAAACGCATCGTATGAGTACTCGCATTTTTAGGTTGTGTCATTTTATGTAAATGCATACATGCTAAAAAGATAATGCTGACGCAGTATTATTTATTTTTACTGCTCACCTTGTACATTATTTATCTTGCATACTGTCTTGTGATCATAACAGCACATATAACTTACAACAGAAACAAGACTGTTCAATAAATCCTTTATTGAAACGCCCGTCTGTTATTTCTGTGTAACTCTGAGAATAACTGAAACATGCACGACTGAGCTGAGTGAAATGGTTATCTATTGTTTCTACGACTCTGGGACACATCCTGATTCTGTAAGGGAAACACAGTGGTCATGTTCTGCGGCAGCCAGAAACTAATCCCTTCTTGTCGTCAAGAAGTTTCTAGTGGCCTCTGAGCTAGCTGGCACAAGTAATTAAGTTTAATATACTCGATAGGGACATACCGACCTTAGTCCTATGTCAAACCTATAGGATATATTATTCCAATGCGCAGAGCCTATAAGGGAAATAGGAGCTACACTACATGGCGCCCAACGTTTGGTAAGGCAGTAATTCAACGTTAGATACTGAGTAACTCAGCTGTGCACTTTTATTTTTCTCTCAGAGACCCCTACCCCATATACTCCAAAAGACGTCTGGAGTGGGCAGGGTTAATATCTGCCACAGCTACATAGGGGAGGCCCCTATATATTAGCTGTTTGGTTTGCTCAACGTTGAAGGATAGACTGTTCCACAATATTGTGCATCTTATCTTTGTTTCCTTGAAACTAGTTCTACAAAATGAATGTAGACGCCGAAAACGGTGTAGCTGCGGCTGAACCAGCCCAAGCAGCGTTATTTAACAACACATGTTTAAATGAAGCCGAAGAGGGTGTCAAGGACATTCCTCCTAACTTAAGAAGAGCCATTACTCTAAAACTTATAAAATATGGCCTATCTCCAAGAGGAGGTAGAGCAGTTTTCGTGATAGAGGCACACAAATCCTTTCAGACAGAGGTATTCTATTCATGGGTAATATTTCCTGAATCTAATCCAGTAACTCACTTGTTTAACTTCTACAAAGACGATGAACAACCGGAGGAATACATTCCTTTCGAGGATATTGAAATTCCATTAACATACCAGGAGCACGAGCTCTGGTTTAAAGGCGCCCTAAAACATCACAGAAATATAACCAGGCTCGGTCCGCTAGGCAGACCAGGAGCAACATGGCCGATTCTAGCCGGCTACACACCTCATCCAGACATCGAAATAATGTCAGACGAGGAACTACTTAATCAACTCACAGAGTTAATAAAAATCTACAGACAATTGGTTCAATATGTCATGAGGACTTTCACAGTCCAACAACCATTAACACTTCCAAATCAAGCTCCTCCACAGGGGAGTACACTAAAAATTACACCACAGACTCTATACGCAGTCATGGGTAAAATGCCCACTAAGCGGGAGCAAATTCCGTTTTGGATAGCTCAAAAATTACTCAAATCGAAGCAGTATTTCCAAATACTAGCCCATATGAGAAACACAGAATCCTAACCATCAGTTTACCAATGGGGATCACACCACAACTGGAAGACTGCACCACTTGGGGCTCAGTCTTTGCTGCCATCTACACTAAAACACACGGCATTCCGTCAATTGCGGTAATACCAGATGTCCTAAAACAGATTCAAAACGAATTAAATTTAGGTATGAAATTACTGAAAAATTTTGAACAGGTCTCAACAATAATATTATCTAATATTAAAGGGAGGCAGCAGCAGTGGCGATCCGACAAAAACTAAGGAATTCGATGTTACAGAACATCAAACAGAGCTACCCAGAATTATAGAGCAGTCATATGCAGAATTAGGCAGAGATAGTTTGGGTGGGAGACCAGTTAAACCAAAACTATCTGAAAGTTCTGAGAAGGACTCAATTAAACAAACTCCTACATCTTCTAAAAAGAAGTGGGAATCTAACAAACATAATTCAAACGAGAAAAGATCTCAATCCCGAGGTAGGTCTCCTCAAAAGGAGGTATAACCTCAGGAATAGGGATAATTTGAGAAAACCTGATAGGTATCAAGATAATGATACACGTTCCTCTCGTCCCTTTCAGGTCTCATCACAGACTTCGGAAAGAAGAGGACGTACAGAACATAGAGAAGAACGCGTGAAATCGAAAGACGACAAGCACGCAACAAAAATTAAAGCTAAACCTCAATTCTCCAAAAAGAAAGTAGCAGGTCTGAAGATAAGACATGCCGAGAATAATGAGATCACAACTCAAAAACGGGGAATGGGCTCAGACAATGCTGGACAGTGCAGCAGAAGTCACAATAGCTCGCCAGAACCTGATGGAACTTCTGGAGATAGTGGACTTGAATGAGTACATTACGGTAGAAACTGTAGACACCAGGGTTAGTACTCCACAAAGGTTATATGAAATAACACTCCGGATGGAAGGAGACAAACCAAGACAGGTTAAAGCACTTTTTTGGGAAAAACTATCAAAGGGTTATGACATACTTCTAGCAGAAAAAGACTGGCCACCACAATTTGTCAGGGAGTGCCCACACGGCGAGGACATGATTATGCCTGCCTTCTCCAATCACATTCCAATTCACTTAAAATATACATATGCCAGAAAATGGGCAGTAGCCCAGGCTCCAGCATTATATAAAAATCATGTAGGATGGGATGAGGACTCCCCTCACCATAAAATACATCTGAAACATGAACCTACTGCACAGAGGCAGCATCCAATTAAGCAAGAAGCTAAAAAAACAGGTCAGGGAGATTTTAAATCAACTTGAATACCAAGGGGTGATTGAAACTAGCACCTCATCTATGAACAATCCTTTGTTTCCTGTCTCCAAACCAGACAATACATATCGTCTAGTTTTGGACTACAGACATTTAAACACTTGTTCTAAAACTTTTGCAGTGCAAAATGCACATAGCACAGCATTAATGAATAACATTGTGCGCAAAAATACAAAACCACATTAGACATCTCAAATGGATTCTTTTGTCAAAATATAGCACCTGAAAGTAGGTACTTAACGGCATTCTCCATAATGGGGACCCAGCGTCACTTTTGTCGACTCCCACAAGGGTTCAAGAACAGCCCAGGTTTATTCTCAGCGAGAGTAACGGAGTTGCTACAAATTTATGACAACGAGGCATTGTCCTATGTCGATGATATTTATCTGACAGACGATGACTTAGAAAAACACTTGAACAGGGTGAGCACCATTATATTGGGATTCGCCTCTGAGGGCTATAAGTTCAACTTTAAAAGTCCCGAATTGCCCATCTCAATGTCCTATTTTTGGGATATGAGCTTTCAAGTGAAGGCAAGAGCTTGGCAGCTAACTTTCTAGAGAAGTGTGCGCTGATCCAACCTCCTAAGACGCTAAAAACTTACAATCAATCCTGGGTTTCCTCAATTTTGGTAGAACATACATTCTAAACTACGCAGAAAGGGTTAAACCTCTCTACGCACTAATCAAACCTGATTTTTCAATCAAAAACTGGACACAGGAACACACAGAAATTTTGCGTTCACTCCAGGCTAACATGTTAGCAACAAATCACTTACAAACACGTGTAAGTCAAAGAAATTTGGTGATTCGAATAATTTCGGGTCAATGTGGATTCACTTACTTAACCTTTAATGAGGGTGAGAAAGTACCAATCGCGTACAATTTTGAAGTTAAAAGAGATGTACTGGTGGCCTGGAATGAATACACACATTCACATATTCATCAACAATTGCTTAGACTGCAAATTACAACGAGAGAGCCATCAGACACCATGCAGCGAATGCGGCAGCCCAGTGCAGACACCACTGTTAGAAAGCATTAGGCTATCTAATCGCCAGCGTCCTACTGGACATAGGCATTCCCGCAAATACTAAATCTAGGTTCCTATGGTTATGGCCTCAGCGCTCAGCTGACGCTCGAACTGTTATAAAAGATTTGCGAGTCTTTATCGGCACATACGCAATAGGCACGTTTCATTCTGACAAGGGTCCTGCGTTTAGCTCTAGGGCTTACAAGGAGGCCATGGCCAGTCTGGGCGTTGCATTGCGGTACTCCTCTCCATTCCATCCTGAGGGAAATTCTGTTGTGGAAAGGAAAAACCGGGACATAAAGCAACTATAACAGCTAGGGTATTAGGTTCGGGAGATGGGTGGGTCAAACACCTCATTAGCGTTCAGCGCGCTCTTAACAATCTGCCAAGAAGTTCTCTAGAGGGAGTCACTCCATATGAGGTCCTATTTGGGACAAGAATGTGGGTTCCAGACTTAGAACACGTAGGCACAGTGGTGGACGAAAAAGAATTTGATATCAAAGATCGTTTGGCTGTTTTACAGGAACTTAACAAGTTAAGAACGAAACAAAGCAACGTATCCTTACAGCCAACCACCACTGGGGAAAAATCGGCGGTCCCAGCAAGGCCTGTCTGGATTCCAAAAGTTGGGGATCTGGTCAGAGAAAAAATCGCGGACAAGAAGGAATTTGGACCTTCTTACAGACAACCGGTACCTGTTCTAGCTGTTCAAGGAACAAGGACAGTACTTCTGCCGCCCCTTGCTGGAAGAAAGGAGAAAAGATTTGTGTCAATCGACCTGATCAAACCACAGTATGTGGCCAATACTAAGCAGTAGGCCTCGTGGACTCCGACCTAGTAGCAGACGCACTCCTCTCAGCTACTATTCAAGAGGTTCAGACTGAAAGACTGATCACGATCGAGAATTCAGCTGTAACGAATGAAGGACTATGCAACCAAGCTATGGAACTCATCCCTCTTGAAAACCAAATAACAGTTCGTCCAAATACACCTGTCTACACCAACGTGACTAGTGAAGAACTGGTTCCTGTGATTTCAACGAATCCTGATGCAATTCCAAAAATTGACAGAACTGCTTCTGGCTATTTCATTGACTTTGATACGTTCTCAGAGGATCCAAGCGAACCTGAAACGACGCCAGCATCATCAAAATTGAAGCAGCAAGTACAAGACTTTGTTCACTTTCTGAAACAGACTTATCTGGTTTCTCCATGGATTGAACTCTGGATTACATCTGGACTTTTTGTTTTCCTGCTCTGGCTAGCTTTGGTAACAACAGTAAGCATGCTTATAGGTGGCAGATACATCCATGTGAACATTGAAGGAAAGGACATAAACGTGCTTTTGAAACCACATAAATCTTCCCATCGTGAAGCAAGAGACTTGTCATCAGTGAACATCACAGCTGTTCCTATACAGGATGGTATAGTGTGGGACAAAACAGATTATGAAATATTCGGCCCAAGTGAACAATTGAACATTCCACATTTGTTTAAAATTTCACTAAGAGATTTGATAACGTCCAGTACCTATTCAGATGATTGGGACTTACAGACTGTTCAAGATATAATGTTTGATCTAGAAAAATCTGCTGCATTTTCTAAAAATGAATATTTAGAGGGTACAACTGATTACGAAGAACTGTATTGTTATAACCACTATGGTCATCATTATTTGCACAAAACTGCATATCCAAGAAATATATTTATGTATAATCAATGGGAACATTGTCCTACACCACCACAAGGTAGTTCGAAAACTTTTGCTAGTAAATTTCCATATTTTTCAGGTTATAATACATCTGATCCAGAAACGTTTTACTATAAAAATGTAAACAAGACAGGACTGAAAATTATGTTAACAAATACAAAACAGATTTACTCTGAAGCATTTATTGCCCAACTGTCTACACAGGGTTTCGACTTATGGAAAGACACAATTGAGACAAAAACTGTCTGGGGTAGTAAAGATTGGCAAGTACAGGGTATGGAAGCTTTATTTAGGGCCTGCATAATCCCTGAACAAATACTGTTTTTGAATGACACCGTCCAACAGACATCTTGTCTTGGATTAGCCAAGATCAAAGAGATGAAAACACCTTCTGTGCCAACACCTGCCAGTGATAATAAAACAAAGGCAGTGGTGACAGTTGACAATATACTACAACTCAACAGAACCAATTCAAATTGGAATAAATGGTTGATCTGGCCCACAGACACAAACGACTGTCAGGAAAGGTTCTTGAACAAAACTCAGGGCTTTGCTCTTCATAGGCCAGACCCAAGATATGTCCAAAGACAACATCCGGGGGTAGTAACAACATATAGTGTAGGAAAATTATGCCTCGATTGGCTGCATAAATCTACACTACAGGATGTGAAGCAACACTTAACCTTACTTGCACATGACGCAGATCTTAGGAAATTCTTGCTTGGATCAAGAAAACCGCGTCAAAAACGTTTCATATATGCCGGCATCTACGCTGTTTATAACGAAGCATGGAAAGTGTCACAGATAGAGGCTGCAGAACGAATACGTGAACTTGATCGTATCAATTTAGAGAAAACACTCTCTGTAGTCGACAATGGGTTAACAACTTTGTCCTCCAGAATTTATTCATTGGATGGCATTGTATCCTCTGCTATCGACATTCTAGAACAAGATTTGGCTATGTTACAACAAGGTCAGTCTCAATTACGTTCTATTGTGTTATTGACATGGACGCTGCAATCTTTGCGAGCGGGCTATGTGCCTTGGCGTTTCATCAACACGTCGTCCCTGTTTGCAGAATACAATCTGACTGATAAACAGATCGAATTGGCACAAAGAGGAGCGAGGTATACAGTGCTGAGCATTGAAAAAATTGACAAATTACCATTCACAGTGGCAGAAAAACCAGCTACAGAATGGCTTATTCATGGAAAAATAACATTACCTGTGACAACTTTTCAGTTCCAGTATTGCCTCAGACAGATGCAAGCAGGCAAATATGAAAGGTTGGGTAGGGAATACATTAAGACATCTTGGAATTTACCGTATACACATAAATGTTGGAGTGGGGATCGTGAAGTGTTTCTTAGCGGTATTAACTGTAAACCTGCACTGACCGGTTCGCTCATATGTCAGGACATTAGTTTGCACGGAGCTTGTAATGGTTCTGCGGCAAACTTGTCTTGCCATCAGCACGGTTCACCAGCTGCTGTGATTAAACCAACGTTTGGACAAACTTTCTAATGGGAGTTACCTCATGTTGAATGATCAGAGCTGCTGTGGAATGTTGCCCGGCATCCCATATCTAGTAACGGTCAACTCCAGGGTCACTTGCTGTATGCAAGTATTGTTTCCCGATAGACACAGTCAGGAGTCGGCTTTATGGCCTTCACTGAGTGTCTCTTTTATAAGATTTGATACTTTAAGCAGAATGAAAGCCATGCTTTTACAGCAAACAGTGCCTTTGACCTCGGCCAAATAAACCTATGATCTACAAATTGCAAGGACTTCGGCTGAGATACAGAATTTAATACGTACAAACTGCCCTATACATTTCGTAGAAATGTTATCACGTATCTTCAACATGTCAGATACAACAGGAATTGTACATGTATTTAAGAGCATTTGCACCGGTCTCTTAGCACCGTTCCAGGCAATACTTGGAATCATTCCGAACTTTGCACATTCGGTGTTTGGTGGCATACCATTGATTCTAGCACTTGTTGCGGGAATTCTATTCATCTGTCTGCTATTGCGCTATGGCCAGCCACTTCGCAGAAATAACTCCGAGCAAAATGGAGAAAGCTCTCCTTGAAAGAAAGTGCCGTGAGCGAATAGTACAGCTATTGGGCATGACTCGTCTCACGGGACCTTAATACCACATGGTTCCTGTCATTCCGACCAATCTGGCATGATTGCATCTTACCTGTTCTACGCTGCCTGCTATGCGGTGAAGAATGCGTGTTGGACGCTTGTCTAACATATCCATCAGCTGCGCCAAAGGACGTCGATACTTTGCTGGTCCCGATAACGGTCCATGCTTCGTGTTGTCCCCAGAGGCTCCCAATACTGATGTCAGCATTCATTGAGATCTCACAGACGCTTCCTGCTGCTGCTGAGGTACGAGAAACAACTCCAGGCACACAGGTAACAACGGACGCGAACATTGCTGCGGCGACCTATGCTGTGGGCGGTGTTTCCCATCTTTGTGCGGTCAATCTCTTACGTGAGGTGTTCGAACTTACACCATCGACAGTGGATGATGTTTTGTCTATTGAAATAGATGATCTCATGTTTACACCAGACCCGTGAACTGACTCTAATTCGGCATACTTTGTTCCAGTGCAACAGCAACAATTTGGCCTTCGTTTTTCAAAGACCTGGAACATTACCAAAATTTGAACTTTTTCATTTTTCGAACACAAAAATGGCACTTCAATCTGCTTATAGTAGAACTGGCCTTATAATACAGACTTGGCAGTACTTCCAGGGACACTTAGTAATCTTGTGTGTCTAAATCAGTTCATTTAAATTTCATGATAGGAAATGACTTTGATTTTGAACAAACTTATCGATCATTTTCGTCATATGTAAATATTGCTTTTTATTTATCATTCCGATTGCATTTATTTCACACTTTATGCAGGAAATGAAAAGCTTTGCTTATAAATGTACAGAAACCTTTGCATTTTAAATATGTCTTTTAAATACTTTTAGGATATGTTTTAATATGCGGTACTCTATTTTAATGTTTAGCATTTTGGATGTTTAGCATTTTAGTATCATTGTTTCCACGAAAGAGGAGTGGGTGTTGTATACTTCATAGGGTGTCCATAAACGGGCTTTCTAGACTCATGTCCTTATATAGGCATAACCCAACCTGCCCTTATATAGGCGTAGAATCCCAGGCCTTATTTAGGCATAAACCATGCACACCAAATACAGGCATGGCTTCCGACATCCGTCCACCCTAACGTCTCAACGAGTCCATGAAAAACAGACCCTCAGGCTGCGGGAGTTTCCCTTGCCCAGGACTATTGATTTCTTCAAGGACTCATACATTATGCATGAACCTCTTATTCCCTAAGGGATTCATTCATGACGTCTTTCGCTGCCCAACTCACGTCAATGCTACCATTTTCAGGTATAAATATACCTTCCCAAACCCCTGTAAATCAGAGGAGACCTCGACTTCAGAGGAGCCCGATTCCTGGCCAGACGCACTGAGAAGACACTGTCATTCCTGCACGCAGAGAGTCCAGCTTCCAGTGATCTAACTTCCCTTGCGGGGTGTTGGAGTTCGAGTCCGGATAGAGATTCCTACCTCTCTCATTCTTCAGGTATGGAGCAGACTAGAACCTAGAGGGACTCTTGGCATACTAGACTCTTGGCATACTAGGCGTAACTTACTCTTGGTATACTCTAGTCAGGAATACAGCACCTACTTCTACTTCTCCCTATACCTAGGATAGGTTAGGTACACTGGGATAGAACTAGGGTAGAAACGCATCGTATGAGTACTCGAATTTTTAGGTTGTGTCATTTTATGTAAATGCATACATGCTAAAAAGATAATGCTGACGCAGTATTATTTATTTTTACTGCTCACCTTGTACATTATTTATCTTGCATACTGTCTTGTGATCATAACAGCACATATAACTTACAACAGAAACAAGACTGTTCAATAAATCCTTTATTGAAACGCCCGTCTGTTATTTCTGTGTAACTCTGAGAATAACTGAAACATGCACGACTGAGCTGAGTGAAATGGTTATCTATTGTTTCTACGACTCTGGGACACATCCTGATTCTGTAAGGGAAACACAGTGGTCATGTTCTGCGGCAGCCAGAAACTAATCCCTTCTTGTCGTCAAGAAGTTTCTAGTGGCCTCTGAGCTAGCTGGCACAAGTAATTAAGTTTAATATACTCGATAGGGACATACCGACCTTAGTCCTATGTCAAACCTATAGGATATATTATTCCAATGCGCAGAGCCTATAAGGGAAATAGGAGCTACACTACACATTCAATGAGCAAGACTTCGCTGAATTTGCCAAGCACCTCAATTTCAGACACCGGAAGATCACTCCTTTGTGGCCCCAGGCCAATGGAATGGTGGAAAGATTTATGACCACTCTAAAGAAGACCATCCAGCAGGCAGAACTTTCAAAGTGTGATGTGCAAGTGGCTCTAAATGAAGTATTACGCGCCTATCGAACCACACCGCATACTACCACAGGCAAATGTCCGGCAACATTAATGTTGGGTCGCACAGTGCGCACCAGAATACCAACTTGGGAAGATGCAGCTAGTGGTTTGTCTCAAGACTCTGAGCACGAAGAATTAGCAGCCACAGACAAACTGAAAAAGGAGAAGATGAAGGAATATGCAGACCGACGGAGAAAATCTGCACAGCCATCCATCCATGAGGGAGACAGGGTATTGGTGCAACAAGAACAACCGAGAAAAACAGACTGTCGATATCATGCATGCCCACTGCTGGTGACAAAACAAAAAGGGACCATGATTACAGCTGCGTCGGAGAACAAGAGGATCACAAGGAACGTGACGCATTTTCAGAAATGCACGCCCAATGTCCGAGAAGCATTGACTGCACCTCACAGTGTGGCAACAGGAGATGCACCGGAGTCGATAAGTGATCATCGACCCTCCACGTCTCCTGACGAAAGGGAACGGGCGGCTCAAGAGGCTCATCTCCGGCCGCAACGAACTCATCGAAGACCAGTTCGCCTGATTGAAGAACTGTAACTATGTTGTTTTATATTATTGTTTAATTTGGCATGCACGGACACATCTAAAATAGTTAAAATTGTTTAAGAAGGGGGAAGATGTAATGTTGTGATATGTGCTGGGCGTTAGGACCGGCACATGAGGCTAAGAGGTGGGAGGAGAGCCGGGTGGCGGAAGAGGAGGAGCGAGGGAAGTTAGGTTAGAGCGGGGATACGAAGAGGTGGGTGCACGTGAATAAAGCTCCCTCATTAAGGACAGTGTCTGTGTCATTTGTATTGGCGCAGCGACACCACAAGGTCCTTTGTTGATTGCTGTCTGATGTCAAGTTGGGTCCCCAATTCACCTGGATACAGAAAGGTCACACTAACTGCAATACAAACAAGCATTGGCATAGCCAATAGGTCTCGCTTTTGGGACCTTATAAGTATTTAGTTATGCAGCACAAAATCCTTGGTGCAACAACATCAACTGTTGCATGGCTAAACACTTATAAGGTCCCAAAGGCGAGACCGATTGGCGATGCCAATGCTTGTTTATTTTGAGAAGGAGAGCACCTGCACTTCTCAAGAAAAACGTAATACTTTTAATTGGAGAGTGCCAGCACTTCTCAGAAAGAAGCAGGTACTCTAGTACAGAGTACCTGAACTTGTATTTTTTTCCATTTGAAGCACTGACGAGGACGGTTTACTGCGATATACCCTTCTCTACAAACTGGTCACTATACTGGCGTACCTCCGTGCCCTCTGACCGCAGCAGGCCTGGGCGTCAGAGGGCCAGGGTTCCATTGAAGTGTCCTACGACGACGGTTGGCAGCTGCTTTTCAAACGGTTCTGTCAGGGAATCTGCGCATCTGAAGATCAGCGTCTGACGCAGTTTGTTGCCAGGCGCGCGGGGTCGTGCTGGCGCGCTCTTATCGTATGCAATCACTCCAATTTGTCAGCTGGCTCATGGGCATGAGCACGAGCTGCGTTATGACGACAGCCTGTTCTTAATGTGCGCAGGTGGCGGGCATCGGGCAAGACTTACTTATCATCATCAGACTTTGACGCTGAGCAAGAGACAGACAGAAAAGACACTATAGAAGGAAGTGAGAGTGAACCAGTGACAAAGAGAGAAAGCAGGGATGAAAGGCATGAAGTGTAGGGATGTGGAAGAAAGAGCCTTGAGTTAGTATCTAAACTTGACAACCTTGGTATTACCCAGCCCCAGTATTCGAAGAGTGCTGGTGGAGAGCCCTTGGCAAACACTTTGGACTTCAACACTTATTTATTGCTATATCTGTTCCCATTATTTTTTGGATGGCACAATACCTATGTGTGAGTATGCATGGAGCTTAATTGTGCAGGGGAAAGCTCTTTTTTGAGACTTCAGCATCCACAGTTTGACAATATCCAGGGCCAATGGAATTACGCGATTGTGCGGTCGCAGGGCTTTTTGCATGATTATAGATTTGCCGCATTTACCACATAGTTCACCATCTGCTGCATAATCTGCAGATTTTAACAAAAAAATAGTTTCTAGCTCAAATGGTTCAAAAGTTACTAAAAACTCAACAGCACCTGTTGCCGCGCAGGGGAGGGCCCCTCTGCAAAGCATGACTGGTCACCTTTCTGTTGCTTATTGCTATATTTGAGTGTTACACTGGAACTAATGAGGTGCACCTTATGTCTAGCCAGTATTAACCAGTGTAAAAAGGACAAAATAATGACGTTATACTATAATAAAATGTGCTGTATTACGGCACACAATTTGCCTTTTCTTACCGCATAATTTACCCAAATCTGCTGCATAATTTGGCCCTCGACCGCCGGCGTAATTCCAGTGGCCCTGACAATAAGTGCTTCCCTGCGTGTGGACTCCAGGGCGGAGGGCTTTGGGCTGTATGCACACTTGTAACACAGAAGTGGGTAAGGACTGACATCGGGAGCAGCCTGCTTCCGGCCTGTGTTTTTTTAGGTATAATTCCTGCCACTATTTGCTATGATGAGCCGAGAGGTGGCCAGAGTATGAGGGTAAAAAAAGCAAGAAAGATTGATGAAACAGAATGGGAGGGTGACGTTGACGTGAAAGGTAAACGGAGAGATTACATTGGGATTGAGAGGGAGGAGAGTGGTCAAGAGGTAAGAGGAATACCAGGAAAGGTAGAGGAGAGTCGGATTAGTACAGGTCAGGATGATAGAGAGAGGTGGATGCGGGAGGTAAGTCGGGATCTGGAGTGAGTGATGGAGGCGAGACAACGAGAGGTAGAATAGAGACACACAAACTGGCACTGTTGGAAGATAGAGCCTGAGCGAGGAAACCATGAATTGGTAAGGTGAGGGAATGGAAGCTGTAAGTAATGAGCCGGGGCTGTTTTGGTGGTAGTAGTGGAGGGCGGGGGGGATAGGAGAGTTGTCCCACTCTCTCTACTCTACGTAGGCCCTCTCGAATGGGGCCGGTGTAAGGAAAAGGCAAAGCACATTGGATGCTAGCAGAAACGCCAGGCTTAGCATGCGCAAGTAGTTGTTGGCTGGGAAGTGGAAGCCTATGGCTCTCATTTTGAACTGTGTACTAAACCTAATTAATAGTAATACCGGCATCTTAAATTTTGTACTTACGGATAATACCTCTTGTTTTGGGTCGTTATCAGAAACAATGATGAACAAGGGGTAGCCTGGAAGGGACTAGCTGCAAGCAGGAGGCGGGGATATATTGCGTGCCTTAAAACCAGCATGGGCCTCTCTCGAGTGCCTCATCCGTGTTTGCCATCACGTCACCTGGCAGGTGAGCCAAGGATGGGCGGGGTCAGAGTATTAGTCACGTTGTGGCTGTCTCAGCACAGCTTTCACATCATGTCCTGTCAGTGTTGTGAGGGGCGAATGGCTCGGACAGTCTAGCCTGCTGGTGCCCTGCACAGGTCTGTATGGCAGGAGACCGTTTAGCCTGCTTCATCTTGAGTGCCGGTCTGTGTCTGTGCGCTGGGCCCTTTGCCACCATTGCCAGAATTTGGGCTTTAAACGCCACTGTCTCGCGGACTGGCAGCTGGCGCCCTGGCCTCCTCATCCGGGCACTCTGTAATTACCTGTCTCGCCTGCACACCTGCTTCCGCACGCAATCTTCTGTCTGGCCTGTTCCCGTCCAGCTATCACTGGGACGTGTTTATTAACTACCGGCTTCACATACAATCCGAACAAAAGGAATGGGAATCCCTGTACCTGCTCGTGCATGTGTTAAAAGCAGCCTTTAAAATCACCCTGTTCAGACCTGGGGAGTCCTCGTCCATCGTGACAGCGCGAAGAGCTGCTTTAAATCCATTGCATGCAGTGTTGGAGTGATAAAACTATTAATTCTACCGGAATGCGGATCCAAGCTAAACAAGCACGCGAGTGGTGCGCGCGCTGTTAGAATGCGGCGGCCGCGAAAGTGAAAGCAACTAGAACAAAGCTTTGAAGAGAGGAGCGGGGGCGAGCGAGTGCGGCAGCGTGCAGAGCTGAACACACGCTCGTGCATCGTGCCTGAAACGTGCGGGTAACCGCACAGAAAAGGCCATTGTGCACGAGCGTGTGGTCAGCTTTGAAAACCCCACTACATAAAGTCTTCGCCAGAAGCAGCGCTTGCGCGCTACTCTAGGCTCGACCTAAAAACTGTGTTTACCTGATCACCTGCCTGTGTGGCATTCATTACGTGCGTATGACCACAGGGGTTATCAAATCAAGAATAATGGAGCACCGAAGCAACATCTGCTGCAGACGTAGCACTACAAAAATGTGCAATCACTTTTGCGACTTCAACCACTCTCCAGATGACCACCTTGGACGATTTTGGAAGCAAATAACTCATGAAGCCCTGTTAACCTTTTCAGAAGGGAGCAACAGTAAATTTTTTACCTCTCCACCAATAGCAAAGGTCTGAACTATGAAATTCTGTGGTGAAAGGTGTAATTCTCCAGTCAGTCCCCTGTAACATCAGATACTCCCTAACCGTGGATGAATTGACATTCTCTTCATACATGTGATCTGAGTTTCCATATCACCACTGACACCATTTCACATATGGGACGTCCTGTTATGGAGTCTCACACATCACACCAAGCAGTGCTTATCATAAGCACTTTGCAACTTGACATGGGTCTTGTTCTTCATTAGCACGAACGTTTCTGTTGATGCCAATGAGGCAGTACCACTTCCCTTATGTACCCCCATGAAAGGAACCATGGACTAGCAGGCGGTTAAACGCCCTCACACAGGCACTTCTCATCGGGCGGCAAAAATAAAAAGATCTCTGGTAAAGAGAACATCATGGATGCCCCTCCTCAGCCCTACCCTACCTGCCGCCTTGAAGACCCAGGCCTGAAGGCAGCAGTAAGATTTGAAGAAGTAAAGTAAGGAGATTTGGGAAAATACAGTATTTGCCTAGGTGCTTCACCACTCTTGCAGCGAGCATCCTCAAAACACACACACACACACACGCTTGCATGCACACATGCATGCATGCCCACACGCATGCATCACACACGGGCACACACGCGCGAGCAAGGTTGTCCCTGTCCCCCCCAGAAATGTTGTGTCTCCTACGCCCCTCGGCTAAACTGGATCGACCAGCCACATACTCAATGAGGCTGGGCGAACTCTGATAAAGCCGTTTTGAAAGTAAAGTTAGCACTCTAGTTCTTTACGGGAATTCCTATCGGCTCTGTGACTGGCTGTCGCCTCTAGGATTGCGATTGGCGCAGGAGTAGCTCATTTCAGATGCATGGCATGGGCATGCAGCGGACTTGGGGTGGAGACTGAGGTCGAGGAGGCGGGGTCTCCGCTAATAGAAAAGGTTGCTGTAATAGCCTGGGAGTGGCTGTTCTCTGTGATAATATGGTTAGTGAGCGTTGTCTCCGTGTGATCTTCTGTTGTGGGTGTGCCATTTCTGTTTGCATGTGTCCTTTCAACCTCGTCTCTTTCTTTACCTGTCAGCTCTCAGTTCAACATGCCCCGCTACCCACGCTGCTCCCCTGGCCTCCTGGTGTTGCCCCTCCTCGCACTGGGGTTGCTGCTGGTTGTCTTACTGCTCCGAACTTATAGTTCACAGGGCCCCACGGCGGGCCCTTCCTGGGGCCCCAGGAAGCAACTACCTTTGGAACCCGGCCCTGATGAGAAGAGAATCTGGAAGGAAAACCTTAAGGGTGAGTACGGGGAGCACTGAGGAAATTAAAAGAGGGACTCCAGGGTCTGAGTAGTTCTATACTTGTTTTCGTCTTGAATACGTTGTAAAAAAATGTTGGAAATTAAACTTTCCTACTGTATTTTATTCGTTTTTCTCAGGCAATCTTTCAGTGCTCGGTCTGCTCTATAGTGGATTATCGTTCTTTCCAAGCTTTAGTGTTATCAAACCTCAGCATTCGTATGGAGATTCATACTGAGCGCAGCCAGGGTTTTTCTCATCCCGGAAGGGCAGAGTACGAGCAAGCCATCGAAAGACCCATTATGTAATTCTCTCAACAGGTCACATGATAAATAAAGCATTGGCATAGCCAGTAGGTCTTGCCTTTGGGACCCGTAGCCATGCAGCACATTATCCTGGGTGCTACAACATCTACTGTTACTTAACGTGCCACTGGTGACGTGACGAGGCTATGTACAACAAGCACAACATAAAGAGGAAGATGCTTGCGTTAAGAGACTTGACCCACTCGCTCTCCACTCCAATCCACCTCGCCTCGGTTTCTCACAAAAAGATACCTTGTATTATCTTCCGCTTGATGCTTTCATCTTTAAAATGTTCTTTCATTAAAGGTTGAAACAATTAATGGGTTGGTGTGCCTACACATATTTTTATGAAAGAGTGGCTGAAAATGCATTTTATCCTCCCGATGGTGTTTCAGTGATTACTAGGGTGACCAACCGTCCGTAAATTTCACGGACCGTCCGTACTTTGGACCTCACGTCCGTTGTTTGTGAGGATCCCTTTTACGGATGCCTTTTGTCCGTAATTTTGGGCATTGCATGGAGCAGCGCTGCTCCCCCCCCCCCCTGCAAGAAGCCTCAGCTCCCTCATGGGGCCGCCTCCTACTCATCCTGAGCACAAGAGCAGCCCCACCTCTCCCATTGTCATTCTGTATGCGGCTGATTGTCACATACAGAATGACAATGGGCCAGTCTGGGCTGTTACAGCATGTGGTGGCCTCCTCCAGCCTCGGTCTAGGGCAGGGCGTTCTGTCAGATGGAAGAAATGTACGATAACGCCTATGCTTCTACGTGAGAATCCAGTTCATGAAAATAAGGCGGCGAAACAAGTTAAAAAGAAGAGGTTCTAGTTCTTTCACAGTCTCTTCATTTTAGAACTGACGCATTTTCAATATTATATTTAACAAAGCCATGGTTGCTGCTTTTTTTTATTTTATGCAACTAACAACCATTGACAAAGCCAATAGTTATGGCTTGTTGTAGGCGTAACGTTACTTGTTGTGTTATATATCTGGATGCAATGACAGAAGCAGCAAAATACCAGTCGGGCGGCACACTATGCTAAGCACAGATTTTTAGCTTATGTGTTTTAAGCCACGCCCTTAATTACATCGAACATCCCTTTTGGAGAGACCCCTCCCAGTTTTTTCATCCCACTTAAAGCTCTGGAAACAACACCATGTCAGTCTCATCACGTCCTGGCACTGCATCATGCATGACTCATTTCTTCCACTTTTTCAGATTGCCTATGTGCAGGGGCATAGTGAACCCTCCCCCCCCCCACCCCTAGCTTTAGGAACTACAGCGAGGGTGGAGTTCTTGATGGGTCTCTTCTGTCTGCAACTCTGCAGACAAAGGCTCAGCTCACAATTAATGTGAAAAGGTGGGTGAGTAAGTAAGTGAAGGGATGGGTGGATGGATTAGTGAAAGGTTGAATGGATGAATGAAAGGGTGAATGGATCGTGAGAGAAAGGATGGATTAATGAGTGAGTGGAAGGATGGATGAGAGAAAAGGCAAATAGATGGATGTATGGTTGGAAGGGTAGATGGATGGGTAAAAGGATGGATGGATGAGTGAAAGGAAGGATGGATGAGTGAAAGGGTGGATGATGGGCGAGTGAATGGGTGGATGGATGAGTGATAGTGAGGGAATCATTGAAGAGCCCATCAAAGATTGTCGTATCCTGGTGCACAGTAAAGTCATTATTTACTATGCTTTAGAAGCTAATACAATTGATATATAATGACAAATGTGTTGTAGAATGCACCATGTTTTCCCACATTTTCTTGGGGGTGCGAAAACAAAGGCTGTGAGCTGTCAGTTTGTTTGTAACACACAACTTTTAAATATCTGTAAATAAACTGTGCATATGTTTCAAAACATATCAGCAGTTAGGAAACCACAAATGGACCACTTGTTTGTAATTCAGAAGTGTGCTGTAAACAGAGTTTTAATGGGATCAAAACAATCAAGACACTTTACTTTGTGATGTTCAAATGATACATGTAGGAAGGTAGGATCCTTCTGCATGGGTACCCCCACTTTGTGCCTGGTACTAAGCTGTGTTTTGACTAGTCTGACTGGGATTCTGCTAATCAGGACCCCAGTCTATCTGTTTTCTCCATACATTGTTGTGTTCAGTACTTGGGTACATCCCAGATTGGATACTGGGGTACCCTTGTCAGTCCCTAGTATATGGTACCCATGTACCCAGGGCATAGGTTCCCCAGAGGTCTCCCATGGGCTGCAGCATGTATTATGCCACCCATGAGACCATTCAAAATGGAACTACAGGCCTGCCATTGCAGCCTGTGTAAGTTGGTGCATGCACCACTTACTAAAGATATAGGTTTACTATATCCAAGTGTCACTGCACTTAAAACCTATAAGTCACCCCTATAGCAGGCCTTTACAATCCTGAAGGCAGGGTGCTTGGTTCTAAGTGAGAGGGTGCCCCTGCATGAGCAGCACCCCTGCAGCCTACGGAGTCCATTCTCCTGGGTTGTCAGTGCAGCAGCCATATACTATATAGAGGGGCACCGCGTAATCGCGCGATGACCATCTCGAAAACGGCTGCAACTAATCCTATCATGTTTGGTATCAAACATGTTTGAATCATACTCCCACACCGTAAATGGTGTGGGAGGTATGATTCCAAGCACTGGAAGAGCTCTCCGTTAGGCTCTCAGTGTTCCCGGCACCAGCCTTCTAGTCCCGGACAGCACAAAATGGTTGCTGCCGACCAGAGACACATTTCTGCCCTCCTGCTGCTGAGCCAAGCTCGAGCAGGAGAAGGCAGATTAATAGGCATCCTGTCACAGGGAGGTGTGACTACCTCCCAGACAGGATTTAGTGAATTAGGGCTTGGTGGGTGCGCTTGCCAGCGTCTGAAAGTCTGCATGAGGGGAACATTTGGTGTCCCTGTGCATAGTCCAGTTCAAACCAGTCCTGGGAGCCACTGGCTCCCGCTCTGGCGTGAAACTGGAAAAAAGACATGGGAGAAACCTCCCCCCTGTCCAGACCCTCCCCTGGGAGGGTCCTCTGAATCTTCCCAACATTTTCCTTAGGGTACTTTAGAGCTTAACGGGGTGTAGGTCCCTAGATTCGTCATGGGATAAGATTCAGAACTGAAACCACTGCACTTCTACTGTCTGGGCACTCTGGACTTCGTTTGGGCCTGACTTCGTCTTCCTTCCAGTTTGCTGCATCGTTTGTGCCTGTGCATCATACAGGAACCTTCCAAGGCCTGTGAAGCATCAAGGACCACTGAAGTAATCTTCCTTGGAGTGAAGGAGTCACTCCCCTGCATTCGCAGGCACCGCAACAAAGACGACTGGTCTGCAGATCCTGAGCTCCTCCGGACTCTGTGGGCTCTGCAACACAG